>CM019042.1:34444790-34542817 GCA_009664405.1 Drosophila bifasciata
ATATTATACCATATGTAATACTTTATAAGACCCAATACAGAACACAAAACACCATACCACATTTTGTAACAACACAAACACCATACATCTGACACTGTACAATTTCCAAGTCCCACGCGCCGATCGATTTCTGCCGAATCGACACACGCGCCATAATTTCCACAAGAGTTACCCAACTCAGTTTCCCCCCGAGTTACACAACTCCACACAGGTCATTTCTCGGTGCAACCGAGTCAATGACCAAAGTGCCAAATCTAGACTCAGCTCATTTCTCGGTGCAACCGAGACGCGCCGGAGAAACTCGACACCCCGCAGCACCCAGACTTGCGGACTCAGCACTCGATATCGGGCTTAAATAGCCCGTGCCCTCGATCAATCACGGCAGTCCATCGCCTATCCTAAAACACGGCAGTCCATCGCCTATCGTAAACAGTAACGGCAGTCCATCGCCTATCCTAAAACACGGCAATCCATCGCCTATCATAAACCAACACGGCAGTCCATCGCCTATTCTACACAGTAACGGCAGTCCATCGCCTATTCTAAGTCGCGTCACCTCCGCGAGAACACTATATACGAAACCACTACGACACAAGAAAAGACTACAGAACACAAATAAAGCCAGTTAAATAATATCAAAACCCAAAACTCACGAAGTGTCATCAATTCTTCGCCGAACCCACAACGGAAATAAGGTAAACCCAGCCAAATATTGCAAACACCAAAAACTCTGGTGTCAGCGCTTTCCTCACCGAGCGCGACACCGAACGGTGTTAACGTTCTTGTTCATCGCCAAGTGCGAATTACCTACACGGTAATTAGACCCTACGCCTGCTCCACTTTCGGTCTCACGGCCAAGCCTTTGTTTTGAAGTCCCAGCAATCTACAAAAATTCTTGTAGAGAACCTGGACAGACTGAGCTTACCTCAGTCTGAAATAAGGTATCATTACAGGCAAATCTAATTGTTTTTGTTTTTCCTGCGCAGGAATTTTTTCTGTTTACTTTCTGGTAGTGACTTACAGAATTTTTATTATCTCTTTGGATATTTTGTAGATCCTTGATTGTTATTCTGGACAATGCGTCCGCGATATGGTTGTCTCTTCCCTTAAGATATTCCACAGTAAAATCATACTCTTCTAAATCTAATCTAAATCTATAGAGAATAAATAGGTTAGTGGTCTATGGTCGGTTTTAACTGTAAAGTGTTTGCCATAAATATATGGTCGAAAATGCTTAATTGCCCAATGAATAGCTGCTAATTCTTGTTCTGTTGTGTTTTCGTTACTTTCACCTTTGGTAAATGATCTTGATGCATATGCTCCATTATAATCTTGAGTTAGGACAGCTCCGCATGCTTGTTTTGCTTGCGTCTGATGTGATACAAAATTCTTTATTGAAATCGGGATATTGTAGTAAAGTGGGTTTCATTAATTAAACTTTAAATAGTCAAAGGCTTTTAAACATTGATCTGCCCATTCAAATTTAACATTCTTTTTACACAATTTAGTTACTATATATGACTTGAGTAATCGGAAAAGTTGTTTTATAAATCGTCTGTAGTAATTGCAAAATGCAACAAATCTTCTGGCACTGTCTGCGTCTTTTGGTACTGGGTATTTTTCTATTACAAAATAAAATACTTTTATACTTTATACTGGTAAAAATACTTTTATCGGTGCACTTGTGACCAAGGAAGGTTACTTTGTGTCTGAAGAATGAGCACTTTTCGGCGTGCAATTTGAGGTTGCGCTTCCTACATAACTCAAAGACGTTTGTAAGGTTTTTAATCATATGCTTTTCTGAGCAACCGATGACAATTAGGTCATCCATATATAGCCTGTGAAGGTTCGATACCTGAAAATGCAATTGTCATCATTCTCTGAAAGGAATTTGGTGCCATTTTTAAGCCATAAACTTTTTCTTCGAGTTCTATTTGGTGAAATCCTGACATTAAATCTAAATATTTAGCTCTACCCAATTGATCAAGAATATTATCTATTCTTGGAAGTGAAAATTGATCAGTTAAGATTTTTTGTTAATTTGTTCTACTATTTTATCTATAATTAATTTTTCAACCTGTTTTTCTACTTCTTCTTTTTGACTGTGTCATTTGACTGTCATCTTTTCATCCTTATTTTTTTGTTTGTAAAATTATTTGTTGATGTCGATTCGGTTTCTATTCCGAATATGTCTATGTATTTTGTGAATAATTCATTAAGTATTGTTTTAAATTGGTTAATGAATTTAAATTCATTAAGTATTGTTTTAAATTGGGAAGGGACATTTGTATTCAATTTATTTAAAATGTCTGTATTGTTTTCATTTTTTATTTGTTTTTAAGTGTTTTTAGTTTTAAGTTACTAAGTGGAAATTATTTGGAATGGCATAGTTATTTGAAAGAAGTTCTATTGAAGTTAGTCCTCTTGAGTTTATTGTTCCTTCACCAACACCTGATATTTGAGTAGTATCATGAAATGAATCTGAATCTTCTTTTATTAATGAAATGTCTGCACCAGTATCAACTAATATTTTATATAATTTTTTATTTGATTATTATTCAATTATTTGATCAATAATTTTGATATTCTTGACCAGTACCGTATTCTTGACCGTTTCATTTATTATTTTCCTATTTTTATGCACTAGTATTCTTGCTTCATTAAAAGAATCGACAAGAATCGTTGCATGTTTATTTACTGTTTCCTTCTGTATTGCCCTATTCTGGCTTACACATTTGTAAGACTTATCAAAGGTTTCTTTAATTTCACGGATAAGTAGAGTTAGTTGCTCCCCTCCATAATAAGTTTTTATTGTTTTGTTTTTTACCTTATTTGCGCATAATTTTTTGTACGATAATTTGCCTAACATTGGGTGAACACCTAACATAGAATAGCTATTTCATCAGTGTTTATATTATATATTATTTGTTTTGGATTATATTTTTTATAATAATTGTTGCCGCTATTGTCAAATTAGATCTTGGCTAGATCGTTAGCTTGGCTTAAAGACCTTTTTGTTAGACATTTATTGTGGAGCTTACAAGCTTTATACAGAATGTAAGCGCACATAATAAAACAATTATTGATTATTGATAATAATATATTTGTTAATTTTTAATCAATATTTGTTGATTCGATTTTGTTAATGACATTGGCAGTGGAGTCCACTGTTTTAGTATCTATTAACCCCATTTTGGGTGTATCGTCTATATCATTGTCAAATTTACTTATACTATTACTGTTCATTCAAATTATTTTTTATTTTTTATTATTTTTACAGTTTTCTACCTATTTGTTTGTATAGCTTTACGGGCTATACTTCTAGTCAAGCAGAAAAAGGTTCTGCACAACTTAGCATTTGACGAGCATTGCAACGCACAGTGGTTGCGCCCATAGGCCAAAATTCAAAAAATCGCCAGTACCAAAGCTCTTAGTGCCAGTGTCCAAGCTTCTTAATGGCAAACCGGATTTTTCTTGAAATCTAACAGGACTTTCCAAAAATAGAACGCAAAGCGTTCAATTTTTGCAACGAAGCGGCGTTACGTCAGCTTTTCGTCAAAACAAAATTGCATTTCAAAGTGGTCAAACGTTCGCAAGAGAGGTCCGAATTCGATTATTTAAAATATACTTTAAAGTTACAGGTATTTACTTTAATAAATTCTTCTTTTGAAATTAAGCTGATTGATTTATTATTTGTTGTGCATGTTTGATTGATTATACTTTTTTATGTATTATAAGAACGTAGTTTTATTTTTTTAGAAAGACTTTTAGATATATTGCCCTCGACCACCCTTTTATGAGTATTATCAGTTTATTTGTCACTGTTTGAGGTAATAAAAACGTAAAGTGTAGCTGCTAATATTTGAATATATGAACGATATGTTTCGTTTATTTCTTTCAGTTTCGCACAATATCGTGTTTTTCCAAGTTTAACCAACAATCACGATAGCAACTTCATCTGCTCTGATCACGATTTTGTAGTCATAATTTATCTCCTGACATCGATCAAATTCTTCCTCCATGTTGCCCACGAAATATATTTGAAACGAAAGAACGTACGGAGTCGCTGTAAACGCGACTCTACTTTTATACCGTACTCAGTCTGTACACATGTGATTTATGTGGAATTTTCAAATGTTTTATCAGTTTTACATCTTACATTTTACATTTGTTTGATGCATCTGTCATCTACATCTACATCACTTCTCACAACAACACACGTACACTGCACGAGACAGAGCGTGCGAGTGTGAGTGTGAGAGAATCAGCAGCAGACATCATCCCTCAAAATAAATGTATATTTTGTTATGGTTGTAGCGGGAGGTGGGGCAGCTCGCTGCTGAAAATTCATTTCATCATTGTGGCTATAATAATGATCCGAACTTGACCTAATTCGGGAATCTGGTAGATATGATCATTCCCTACCATACTGCATTTTCGAATTTTTTTCTATCTTCAAAATTGTGGATTTTCGTCTTTTGTGGGGGCGGAAGGGGCGCGGGGCGAAATTTTGAAATACACTTGTTCAGGTTCGGTATCACAGGAGTCTGGGCAGAAAGTTTGGTTGCTCTAGCTCTTATAGTCTCTGAGATCCAGGCGTTCATTTGTACGAAAAACCAAATCGACTCGATTT
This sequence comes from Drosophila bifasciata, assembly GCA_009664405.1. Classification (NCBI taxonomy): domain Eukaryota; kingdom Metazoa; phylum Arthropoda; class Insecta; order Diptera; family Drosophilidae; genus Drosophila; species Drosophila bifasciata. The sequence continues at coordinate 34,449,424 of CM019042.1, forward strand.
TGTGTGAGTGCGAAAGAGAGGGAGCGAAGTTTTTGTGGCTATATTAATTATCCGATCCGATTCAGATTTGGGCCCCTGATAGATATGGGCTGTCTCTATGATTCTGCATTTTTAGTTTTCTGTAATTTTTAAAATTGTGGACGCCACAGACTTGCGCCCTTTGTGGGGGCGGAAGTGGGCGGGACGAAATTTTAAACACCTTTCTAGGAGTGAGAGACTACATCAGTCTGGAAAAAAAATTTGGTTTCTCTAGCTCTTATAGCCTCCGAGCAATGGGCGACAAACAAGACGGACGGACAGACAGACAGACGGACAGGCAGACGGACGGACAGACATGGCTATATCGACTCAGCTATTGATGCTGATCAAGAATACATATATTCTTTATAGGGTCAGAAATTATTCCTTCTCTATGTTACACACATCCACTTTTACCACAAATACAATATACCCTTTTACTCTTCGAGTACGGGTATAAAATGTATGCTGTCCATCTTCGAGAGATTGTATTGATCAATTCGATGTTGAATCTGTCCTTGTATCTACAAAATCAAAAGCAAATTCCCTATTACTAATTATAAACCAATTTTTTTTTTAAATAAATGAATAAATTCTTGAATGATGGATTCCCCGTTCTTCCATTGTATTTTTTGAGTGTTTGCTAGAAAATGTAGTGATTAGGGTGTTTCACCCCGATGCAATGAATGCAATGGCTCTGGTGGTGGAGTCAACAATGGAAATTTGACTTTCCCACTAAGGCGTCCTGGCGTTTCCCCGCAAAACTTCATGGATCAATGCTAGAATGCACGCCGTAATCAATGCTGCAATCTAAGCTACCTCCCCCACCAATTTTCGGCCAAATCAGTTCAGCCATTCTTAAGTTATAAATAGTAAATCACACACAACTTTCTTTTATATGTATATATAAATTGCGTTCCCGTCTCGCCCAAATACTTAACTGTAAACTTAAAACGAGAAAAGAACGTACGGAGTCGCTGTGAACGCGACTCTACTTGTATACCCGTACTCAGTTAGTACAAATGTGATTTATGTGGAATTTTTAAATAATTAATAATTTTTTACATTTTTTTTCCTACATCTGTCATCTTCTTACAACAACAGTGCTCGGCAGAGGGTTGGCGGCGAGCTGCTGAAAATTCATTTCATCAGTGTGACTACAATAATGATCCGATCTGAATCAGATATGATCATTCTGTACGATACTGCATTTTTCGTTTTTTATACCCGTACTCGAAGAGTAAAAGGGTATATTGTATTTAATGGTAATTGCTGTCTGTCCGTCTTGTTTGTCGCCCATTGCTCGGAGGTTATAAGAGCTAGAGTTACCAAATCTTTTTTCCAAGCTGATGTGATATCGCCCACTTCCGCCCCCAAAAGGGCGCACATCTGTGGCGGCCACAATTTTGAAAAAACTAAAAACTAAAAATGCAGAATCATAGAGACAGCCCAATCTAAATCGGATCGGATCATTAACATAGCCACAATAGAGGAAAATATACGAAAAAAACTCCCTCTCTTTCTTTCCCTCTCTTTTTGTGTAGCGTGGATCTCAGAGACTATAGAGCTAGAGCAAGCAAACTTTCTCTCCACACTCCTGTGATACCAAACCAGGTTTGTTCAGGTTTGGTATCACAGGAGTCTTAACGAAAAGTTTTGTTGCTCTAACTCTTATATGTAGTCTCTGAGATCCAGGCGACACAAAAAAAAAAAAAACAAATCGGCTGGTTTTGTGTGAGGGGCGAAAGAGAGGAATAATTTCTCGAAATGGTTTGCTCTATTCAGATTTTGGGCCTCTGATAGATATGGTCTTTTCTCTATGATTCTGCATTTTAATTTTCTGCTATCTTCAAAACTGTGGACGCCACAGATGTGCGGCCTTTGTGGGGGCGAAAGTGGTCGGGGCGAAATTTTGAAACACTTTTCTAGCAGTGAGATATAACATCAGTAAGGAAAAAAAATTTGGTTGCTCTATCTCTTTTTAAGCTTCGTGAAATGGGCGACAAACAAGATGGACAGATAGACGGACGGACAGACAGGGCTATACCGACTCGGCTATTGATGCGGATTAAGAATATATATACTTTATAGGGTCGGAAATTATTCCTTCTCTATGTTACACATATCCACTTTTACCACAAATACAATATACCCTTTTACTCTTCGAGTACGGGTATAAAAAGGTACGCCAGTACATTGCGAGATATATTAATAATAGACCGTATTTATGACGTTATGATTAAGATATAGGATATTTCACTTAAGCCTTGACATTACTGCAGTAAATATATATACGAACAAACCTTGTAACCTATAAGATATACTTAAATTGAGGAACAGAAATGTTATGACTTTTACAAGTACTCATGCACAATGCGATAAATCTTCGGGGGGTTGGCCGTGTGTCCGAAAGAGGAGATAGGACGGATTCGGCTTACAGGTTGGCGAGGCAAGTATTCGCTTTAAAGTAGTTTTTAAGTGCCTTTTATTCGGAATATTGATCTTACACTGGCTTTGTGTGTGTGGTTTTTTTTTCTGAGTGGTGGTTCTTAGGCTTAGGGGAGTAGGTTATCTTATGAATGAAAGAATGCAACGGTCCATAGTTATCGTCCGCTCAATGGCCCAGTTGCCTGTACAGCTCTCCATTCGCGAAGGTATAGTCGGGGAATTTCTCTGCTTTTTTTTTGTCCTGTCCTTCGTGTGAGTCAGGGACAGGTTGTTGTGTCCTCCTTGATCCTTGCGAGCGTTTACAAGGGTTGTCTAGACAGGGCATCGGCAACCATGTGGTGTTTTCCTGCTCTATAGTCGACGTCGTACTGATACTGCTTGAGTTATTGGGCTGTTCTTCCGTACGGGCTTTCCAGAGTATTCAACCATTTACACTCGAGATGGTTGTTTATAACGTCGAACCGGTATTCCTCTAGGTAGCATCGTAGTTTCAGATTGCGTAAATGACGGCCAAGCATTTCTTTTAGGTGAGGTTCAGACTTCGGGTAACATAGGCGATGACCCGTTCCTTTTCTTCGATCTCCTACATGAGGACTGCGAACATTCCGAGGTTGCTCGCATCCGTTTGTAACGAGAACTTGACGTTGTAGTCGGGGCAAATGATTTTGGGTGCAGTCGTAAGCAGTTCCATCAGTTGATCGAAGGCAGCCTGTTGGTGTTCTGTCCATATCCTCGTTTTTCCCTTCTTGAGTAGCTGGGGCATCGGTTGGACGATTGTCGCGAAGTTCGAAATAAATCTTCGGTACCAGGATGCCATCCCTATTCACTGACGTTGTTCCTTCAGGTTCGTGGGTGGCTCAAGTTCATTGATGGCGCTAATCTTGTTTGGGTCCGTGTAGATACCTTCTGCGCTGATCATTTCACCAAAGTATTTAATCCGGATTTAGAAAATAGTGCGCATTTTCGAGTTTATCCGTAGGTTCGCCCTCTCGCTAGGCGTGAATTTTGGAATGTTGCCGGCGCAGAATGCAACCCCGAAGGTTAGCGATCACTGTCGGGTACCGTGATCGCGATTGCGTCTCAACTTCCGTCGTCCGTGGGCAATTGCCAATATCCGTTCTTTTGCTTTCCCTATTATTTTCTCTTTCAATTGCCTTTTTAAGCTCAGCCAAATTTTCAAATTGTCGCCCATTACTTTACTATAGTAAACCTTACTCGAGTGTATTTCCCAAACTCAATTAGGTTTAAATCGGTACTACATGCAGGCCACCCCAAAATATCAATTTGTTGGTCCTCAAAGAACTGGTTTGTCGCTGTGGATACGTGTATTTTTAGCGTTATCAACTGAAAAATCAACTTTTCATTCCAGTATGTTTCGCTAAACGTCGTCCATGAGCCTTATGTGCAGCTGCGAATTCATTCGAGATGATATAAAACATACAGGAGATCCTCCGCGGTGTTTAAATGCAGCGCATACCATACGCGAGTTGAATTTTTGTTTGTCACTGCAGATAATGTTTACCCATTCACTTTTCCACAACTCGTATTTTTCTGCAAATCGCAGAGGAACGAAATTAGAGACACATAATTAATTTCTCATTTTGTTAGTTCAGACACTGTGGAAGGTTGTGGTTATTGTTATACCCGTACTCGAAGAGTAATAGGGTATATTGTAGCGCAATGGTAAAAGTGGATGTGTGTAACATAGAGAAGGAATAATTTCAGACCCTATAAAGTATATATATTCTTGATCAGCATCAATAGCCGAGTCGATATAGCCCTGTCTGTCCGTCCGTCTGTCCGTCCGTCCGTCTTGTTTGTCGCCCATTGCTCGAAGGCTATAAGAGCTAGAGCAACCAAACTTTTTATCAGTCTGATGTGATATCTCACTCCTAGAAAAGCGTTTCAAAATTTCGCCCCGCCCACTTCCGCCCCACAAAGGGCGCACATCTGTGGCGGCCACAATTTTGAAAATAACAAAAACTAAAATGCAGAATCATAGGAGACAGCCCATATCTATCAGGGGCCCAAATCTGAATTGGATCGGATCATTAATATAGCCACAAAAAACTTCGCTCCCTCTCTTTCGCACTCACACAAAATCGAGTCGTTTTTGGTTTTTCGGATAAATGAGCGCCTCGATCTCAGAGACTATAAGAGCTAGAACAACCAAATTTTTTGCCTAGACTCCTGTGATATCGCTTCAGTGCAAGTTTATTTCAAAATTTTGTCACGCCCCTCCCGCCCCCAAAAGACGAAAATCCACAATTTTGAAGATAGGAAAAAACGAAAATGCAGTATGGTAGGGAATGATCATATATGCCAGATTCCCGAATTCGGTCCAGATCGGATCATTATTATAGCAACAATGATGAAATGAATTTTCAGCAGCGAGCTGCCTCACCCCCTCTACAACCATAACAAAATATACATTTATTTTGAGGGTTGCTGCTGCTGATTCTCTCACACTCACACTCGCACGCTCTGTCTTGTTTAGTGTACGTGTGTTTTGTAAGAACTGATGTAGATGTAGATGACAGAGCATCAAACAAATGTAAAATGTAAAAACTAATAATACATTTGAAGATTCCACATAAATCACATGTGTACTGACTGAGTACGGGTATAAAAGTAGAGTCGCGCCTACAGCGACTCCGTACGTTCTTTTCTCGTTATTTTTATACCCGTACTCGAAAAAAAAAAAGGGTATATTGTATTCGTGGTAAAAGTGGATGTGTATAACATAGAGAAGGAATCTTTTCTGACCCGTAAAGTATATATATTCTTGATATATAGTTGATATAGCTATGTCTGTCCGTCCGTCTTGTTCTTCACTCATTGTCCGAAGGCTAATAGAGCTAGAGCAATCAAATTTTTTTTCCAGACTGATGTGATAGAAAAGTTTTCGAAATTTCGGCCCGCCCACTTCCGCCCCAACAAAGAGCGCACATCTGTGGGAGTCCAAAATTTTGAAGATAACAGAAAAAAAAAGCGGTATCATAGATAAAGACCATATCTATCAGGGCTCAAATATAAATCGGATCGGAACATTAGTATAGTATATTGGTTTTAGAAAACCATTTCGAAAACATCATTCCCGATTTGGTTTTGAGCTAGAGCAACCAAACATTCTGTCCACACTCCTGTGATACCAAATCAAGACAAGTGAATTTCAAAATATTGTCCCGCCCCCTTCCGATCAACAAAGGACGAAAGTCCACAATCTGTAGGATAGAGAAAAACGTAAAAAATGCAGTATCGTAGGGAATGATCATATCTACCAGATTCCCGAATTTGGTTCAGATTATTATTGAAGCCACAATGATAAAATGAATTTTCAGCAGAGATTTCCCCCGTCCCCTTGCAGCGTAAGTCATTTATGGGAATGATAGTCGCAACAAATTCTCTCTCTCGCTCATTCACTGCTCACACATTCTGCCTCGTGCAGTGTACGTGTGTTGTTGTGAGAAGTGATGTAGATGACGTAGATGTAGCAAACAAATTTAAAATGTAAAAATTATAATACACGAAAAAATTCCACATAAATCATATGTGTACTGACTGAGCACGGGTATAAAAATACGTTCTTTCTCGTTTTATTATATGTCTCCGGGTAATTAAAACATTTCTGAACAGTATTCCTGCTTATTTAAGTAATATTGGATACTTCGCGAATGGTTTTACTTTCCCTGCTCAGATTATAAATAATATTTAGAATATTATTTTTACTTTCTTTACGAATCTAGAAAGAATCAAATACTCATCTTAATTTACGAAAAACCATCAAAAAATGAATCCTTGTCGTGCAATAACCTAAAGAATCGAAATACCAAAAGTTTGGTAATAACAATCGGCAAGGCCGGCCTTTTCGATCCTCTTTTACCTTGTTGAGCTGGGGCCTGTTCGATGCACGCTGTTATTTTTTCGGTACGAAGAAGACGAAGTGTTTCTTGTGAAAACAAGAATAAAACTGAGCTTTTGCTACTTTTCTAAAGCGCTTTTTACGCATGCATATAAACGGGTGTGATAGTGTTAGTGTGTGTGTGATTACATATCAAAAGGCTGATGCAATATGATGCAAATATATGCACATCTCGCCTCTTAAATTTCTGTTAGTTGATTTAACGGTTTCTGCAATTCTGAGGAGTGGAGCGGCTAGTGGCTCTGTGTTCGCAGAGCTAACTGTAGCTAAGGATAGGAATTCCTGAACTCTTGTTTAGAGGCCACACGCACAGCCGCGTTGCAAAAAAGCTTCAGCCATCCTCGCAGACGCATGATGAAATTATACAAGGTGATCCCATCCCAAAGCACGAACTCTTTTCGGAGCTAATTTGTCTGCCTATTTCAAGGGAGCGAAAAAAAACAGAAAACAAAACAAAACAAAACAACTTCTGTATAAATTGACATGGCGTCAAAGCTCTCAGTAGTGCGAGCGTAAAATAAATCCCAAAAGCTTACGGATGAGATCACCTTGTATAATTTCACCATGCGCAGACGTAATGTCAACTGCCGAAACCTACGGGGCAACAACAAAACAGTCGTAGTCATTAAGACATGAAGGGGTATGGAAACAAAGGGCAAGAACGACCAAATTATGGTCGTCAACACGCCATTGTTGGGTTGGGTCTCTTCAGTACCAACGTTTTACCTATGGAATAGCGAGGACTCCAGCCCCAGCCAGGGGCACAGAAAGGTTGTGGAAATTATTTAGACAACATTATTATTTCACCTTCAACAGCTGAGTGGCACATTGCCCGCCTCGAATAAGTACTTTTCATTTTACGAGAGAATGGCATCAAATGTAAGAGGAGAAGTTTTTGAAAACGAATATCTCAGAAGAAAAGTAAGCATTTGAATGCTTTTAATGCGAAGTCAACTACTACTGCAAAAAGAGCACTCGCAAGGAAAGGGCAATAGAATTCGCATCAAAACCTTAGATGTCCACCAATATCGATAAAGCCAAATAGAAAAATAACCAGATTCGATTATATTTTGTTTGAAGAAATTTCATCAGTACCGTTACGGTAGAAAATTAATACTCATTACTGATCATAAACCATTAGTCACCAAATGCAATCCAATAAAGCATCTGCCAACGATGACTTCGAACCGGCTTCAGCGTCGGGATATAATATTGATGGCCTAAAACTTTGAAATAAATTATCGCAGGACCGCCCCTCGGCGAACTACCATCTTGCCGTGATGAGGGGCTTAGTAAGCGTAAGGACCCTGAGAGCTATACCGGCGGCAGCACATGCTGCCAGAAGGGCCACAAGCCGGGCAGGTCAAGGGCGAGCGCCGAAGCCAAGAGTAGTTTCACCCTGGCGGTAGGGCTAAAACGCATACGTTATGGGGAGATGTCCATTAACGAATTAACAGTTACGGTGCAGGGAGTCGGAGACCCAGTACCGGCGGTGATTGGGGTGCGAGCGCAGGCCCCGGCGTCGATATCCTGCGGCTGCAGGAACCCCCGAGTTGGCAGTGGAGAGCTTGGCTGCCAGCTCGTGTAATGCCACAAGCGAGAGGATGATCCGCAGGCAGAAGGGGACGATCGAGGATCTGGAACCGGGAACCAGCGACGGAAGCTTCGTCTTCACTGGCCCCTCAGTGTCGGAGGCAGAGTTGGCCAAGGCCTTCTCGCCTTGGACACAGCGAGGAGCTGCCGAAGGCGGAGCCACAAGTCACGGCTCCCAACATCCAGGTCTACTCGAGTACACTTCCTGGGACGGAGGATGAGGCTCAAACCCGACGCAAACGACTTTCGGGATACAGGGCATCGGTGAAATACCTTCGTGGTATGAGCCAAAGGCCCTGAAACGCTGACCGCGAGGGAAAGGAGCCTTTAGGAAGAAGCACGAGCAGAACGTGCGGAGGTACGAGCGGCTGAACGGAGTCGCTCCTGCCAACGGAGACCAGTCCCCAAGCGTACATGCGACGGTGGCAGAGGACCCCAAGCCATCGTCTTCACCGTCAGCAGCAGCTGGCACGAAGACGATGTTGGACCAATCCTCAACGTCATCGTCTGCGAACTCGCGAGGGAGAAAGGGAAGAAGGTATCCGGGAAGCAGAGGGAGAAGACCACACCTCAGCCGCAGAACACGGCAAGCGCCAAAGGTACCACCAACGCCCTCTGTACAGAAGGCAACGGTGGAACCGACTGGTCGAAGCCAAGGTTCAAGGGGCAGAGAACGGATGACTCCGTAAGAGCCTCCCAGCCGAAGAAGGCGAAACCAGAGGACATCCTGGCAAGCCTAGAGCACCGCCTGAGCTACAGACGGCCATAATCGACCGAAGCCACCCGGAAGGGAAAATATCGGACGCAAATTGGCTGAAGGCGGAATCGGAGATCCTGACCGCCATGAAGGATGCCATTGTTCGCGCAGACAACCCGTTTGTCTGCGAGTTCGCGGGCATCAAGTGGTATAAGGGAGCCAAAGCAGTGGCCTGTGGTAACGCAGAAACTCTTGAATTTCTCAAAATCACGGTCCAAGGTTTTGGTGAACTTTGGCCAGGAGCGGCTCTCTGCGTGGTCCCCATCGATGAGATTCCCCAGGAGAACGATTATGAAGGTGTGGATTCCTCCCCAATCAAGGCGGATGAGGACACACTTGTCCTGATCAAGGCACAGAACCGGATCCTGGGAACGTCGGACTGGACCATCACACGGGCGATAGCGCGAGACAAGGGGAACGGCAGGGGAACTCTGGATCAGTATTGGTCAAGAAAGCCTTGCCAAACTCCTTGAAAAGGACTGCCGCATATCTTTTGGTATGGGCACACTGGCGGTAGTAGTACCGCGACACCCCAGGTCCGCTGAACAGCATGAAGGTGGTGCAGATTAATCTGCATCACTCAAGTGTACCATCGGCGGACCTGCTGCGGTTTATGGACGAGAAGGCGGTAGACGTGGCCCTCATCCAAGAGCCCTGGACCGTTAAGGGAGGGGTTCGGGGACTGAACGGTCGCGGATACCGCCTTCACGCCACACCCCGTGGGTAAGCCAAGAACCTGTATCGTGGTAGAAGCGAGCTTAATGTTCTGTTTTCTTGCAGGTACAGCACTCCGGACCTAACGGTGGCACTATGTGAGGAGGAAGGCATACCTGCCGTACGCCGGACGAGGACCCACCCTCGGGGAATGTCAGGGCCCTAATCCACCAAGCGCGGAAAGAGGGTCTCGACATCGTCCTAGGTTGCGATGCGAATGCTCACCACTCCCTTTGGGGAAGCACGGGCACAAATTCCAGAGGAGAGTCGCTGTTCGAGTACATTCTGTCCACAAATCTTGTTGTGTGCAACCGGGGAGACCACCCCACCTTCCGCAACAAGAACCGTGCAGAGGTTATTGATATAACACTTGCCACGGACTGTGACTCCCTGATGATTGATGATTGGCATGTGTCCGGTGAGTGCTCCTTCTCGGACCATTACAGGATAGTGTTCAGCATCAAGTGGAACAGAGAAAGGCCCAAGGCCTACCGCAATCCCAAGCGGACAGACTGGAGCCGCTTCTCCGCAACCGTAAAGAAGGCACTACCCTCCCCACCGGAAGGGAACATCCTTCAAACGGAAGCACTAGAGGAAGCGGCTCAGAATGTCACTAAAAGCCCTACAGGGGCCTTCCTTGAGTCTTGCCCGATCAGCCGACCTCCAAAAGTCCAACCGCAACCCGTGGTGGACGCGGGAGCTGAGCGAAGTCAGGAGGGAGTCAAGGAGGCTCTTCAACAGGGCAAAAGTGGCAAACACACAGGAAAGCTGGGACGAATATCGTCGCAGCTTTAACACCCTTACAGGAACACCTGCCATAGATGGTACCACCGAGGCTTCAAGGCTTCGACGGGTGCTATCAAAGGCGCCAACCACACCTGGACTGCTCCGCAACCAGGATGGTGTCTTTGCAGAAAACAGTCAGGAATCCTTAGAGCTCCTCATGAGCACCCACTTCCGGGATGCTCAGATGTCACCGGTGACGAATCCAACGACATCAACGACACTGAGCCCATACCGGGGAGAGGACACTGAGGATCTCATACGTGACATTATGGCACCAGACAAGATTATCTGGGCCATTAAATCCTTCGGTCCCTACAAGTCACCGGGGCCGGATGATGTACGACCAGCCATGTTGCAGGCAGCCTGCCTGCCCCTGCTACCATGGCTAAAGAAAATCTTCGAAGGATGTCTCCGGGTGGGTACGTTCCCCAAGCATGGAGAGAGGTGAGAGTGGTCTTCATCCCCAAAGCCGGGAAGATAAACCACATCTCCCCAAGGACTACAGACCAATCAGTCTATCCTCATTTTTGTTGAACACGATGGAAAGGCTGATCGATCTACACATAAGGACCAAACTCGACAGACAAGTGTTCAGCGGAGCTCGGCACGCCTACCTCAAAAGGTAGATCAGTTGAGACCGCACTACACGAGGTTGTGGGGAGTATCGAAAAGACTCTCAGCCATAAGGAATATGCTTTGGCGGCCTTCCTAGATATAGAGGAGCCTTCAACAACGTCAGTATCGAGTCAATAACGGCCGCACTGACCAAGATTGGCACACACCCGACGGTAACCTTATGGCTGGACAGCGTTCTCAGGAGCAGAACGATCAGCGCTGGTCTCGGCACCTCCTCTTCAAGGAAGACGGTCACACGAGGTACTTAGTAACTTAGTCGTCAACGACCTTCTTCTTCAGTTGGGGAGGAGCGGATACAAGGTTGTGGCCTATGCGGATGATCTAGTGATACTGGTAACGGGTAAGTTCCTACCTACAATCAGTGATCTTCTGGAATCTGCACTGGGAACGACCGCGAGCTGGGCACACCAAAACGGTCTGGGGTTAACCCCCAAAAGACAGAACTCGTGTTGTTCTCACGAAAGTACAAGATACCAAACTTCAAACTACCAGCAATTGGTGGAACGACGCTTGAGTTATCGAAAGAAGCCAAGTATCTTGGTGTCATCCTAGACTCCAAACTCTCTTGGAAGAGAAACACGGAGGAAAGGAAGAAAAAGGCAATGGCTGCTTTCTACATCTGTAGGAAGACCTTTGGACGGACATGGGGCTTACAACCGCACATCATCCATTGGATGTACACAGCGGTAATAAGACCCATTCTGACATACGGAAGCTTGGTGTGGTGGGAAGCGGCCAACACCAAATCCCACCTCGAGAACCTCCGGAAAGTTCAGCGGACGGCATGCCTTGGAGTCACTGGATCCCTCAGATCCACCCACAGGCTGCTCTAGACACCATGCTAAGCCTGGAGCCCATAGAGGCTTTCAGCCTCTAGCCCGCGCGGTTCTTCAAGCCATCGCCTTATGGCCACGCCACAATACTTCGTAAGGAGGAAAGTGGAACGGGCGAACGGAGCGACTACTGTGTCTCGGAGTTTTCATGGAAGAGGAATTTTAAAGGACACATACCGGAAAGAGAGGAATGGACGCGTAACGCTGCTCTTGGGCAGAACGTGCTCTCCATCTTCACTGACGGGTCAAAGACAACCGAAGGGACAGGAGCTGGAATCTTCTCTGAAGAACTAGCAACCAACGTATCCCTAAGACTACCAGACTGGTGCAGTGTATTTCAGGCGGAGATATACGCAGTATGGCAAGCGGCAAAGTTGATATACACCTTGGAGATACCTCAGAGGAACATAGCAATCTGTGTGGACAGCCAAGCTGCTATCAAAGCCCTGGTTTCCTGTAAAATCACGAGCAGACTCGTACGTGACACAGTGGACGCGCTAAACCAGATCGGGCGCACTCAATCACACTCACGTGGGTCCGGGTCACACCGACATCGCGGGCAACGAGAGTGCGGACGAGTGTGCCAGAAATGGATCGGCCAAACCACTGGCGGACGCAGTCAGCGATATACGGAGGCCGCTGCGAGACATCATCTTGCAGATGATGGGTCGAGCTAGAACGAGATCAGACAGACGGTGGAACGCAACACACAACTGTGAGATCTCTCGCTCGCTCTGGCCCCACTATGACCCTAAACGCACTAAGACTCTCCTAGGTTTCAGAAGGAGTCAGGTGCGAACACTGACGGGAGTTATAACGGTGCACTGTGTCATCGGCCACATGGCCACTAGGTACAGATTGCCCCATTATGACTTCTGCCGCGTTTTGAGTGTTGAGGTTTTGAGTGTTTTTTCTACGGGACGGACGCGCGCCGCCGTCGCTCCTCTTACGCGCCGCGTCCGGGGCTCAACGGAAGCTGCCGGGGGTGCATTGTGGACGGGTCGGTCGCGGAGAAGCCCAGGCTGTCTCGCCGGCCGGGGCCCGCGATGAAATCTCCTGCAAGCCAAACTATTGTCGTTTTTTCTGCCCGGCTGTAGAGGCGGCCATTGAGTGAAATCACTGGCTGCAACTCAGAGTGAGATATTGAGCATGTATTTGCGGATTGAATTTGCACATACCCTGTGATCGCGTTCCCCAGCGTTGTGGACCGACTGTCTGGCCCGCGTAATCCAGGTAGCAGGCCAAGGATGCCGCCGAGCACGATTGGAGATGCTTGATTGTTGAGGAAACTTCCTTGTTTATTTGTGTGGAGTCCCACTCAAACGCACACATCGGGCCGCACCCTTGAAGCTCCGGGGAGAGTTATTTTCTCTTCTCTCCGGCTCAAGTTTGTTTGGCGACGGGTTGCCGGGCTTGGCAGAGGAGTTGCCAGCACGGTACGCTTGCGTAATTTAGGCCCATTAAAACCCTACTGCAGTTCCAACTGGCTTACTGGCTAATAAACCAAGGTGAGCACGGCAGCACGCTCCGCGTTTTTATTATCTAACTTAGTCACTGCGGGCCATCAGCTGCTAACCAAGGCACCTGCAAAATTGGCGATACTAAGCCTAGATCATACAGCGTAGGAGTCCAGATGGCGCTGCCATGTAGTACGGAGGGACACCACCTACCGGCAGAGGGCGCTGCACCATAATCTCCAGTAGTCTCCGACAGATGGATCTTTATCACCCATCCTAGAAGTCGGCTACGGACCCCTCGAGCCTACGGGCTTTGTACGAGGGAATTGGACGTATAAGCGTACAAACCACAACGGCGCACTCTGGGGCCATCTTGTACACAACGGGTCGCGGAACTGACCTCCTGCCAACCCCACCGCTACGGCGGCGTACCCGCAAACGGGGCCCTGGCGACCGAGAAGGGGCGGTATAACTCCCATCGGCAAACGTCGGGGAAACTCCCGGCCGTCGCGGGACGCCCCCAGAGATCCAAATCAGACCCATTAGTACCGCAAGCCCTGACGAAGATGAGCGCATTGGTAGGCATCATACTACCCGTAACACCGAGCCCAGTAAAGTGTTACGTACGACCCACTGGAACCCCCTTATGAGCATTGGACTTTGGGCTGACGGTGCCGGCATTCTACGACCTGAATAGGCAGGCTGAACCCCTGCTGAAATGGCTCATAGGTTAATATCCCCACCGCCCCCGTCTCGTTAAAACCCTGGCAGGCCTCGAGTAACGCTTCCTGGTCGTCCCACCTAGGTGGTTGCGTAGGCTTGGTTGATCTATATCCCAACTTGTACCGATCTGGCTCTGAATCCTGGCGCTCATAAGGCCCAGGGTCAACCCTCGCATGGACCTCACTCCACGGAAAGGCACCCATGGGATCGCGGCGGTGAATACGCACTGCGACCAGGAATAACGAACTCGAATGGAGATCCTTTTACATGGAAAATACACCACACACACCGATGGAGAAGATGACTGAGGAGGCAGTCTTTTGGAAAGCGTCACGCACTTTCTAGATCCCCACCACCGTCGGCACCTGCGAAAGCTCATTGCTCTCGCATGTCCCAGTCTGGACCTGACGGCATGGAGAAGGAGCGACCGCACTCCAACCCACTAGAGCTGCTGAAAACCCTAGGTACTCGGGCTAATGAGCTGGTCCAAAGGATGAACGACCAGCGGCACGTGGACATCCCGATGAAGGACCTAGCTCTGAGCGTGGTAGCTCTTCAGGCGCTTATCCTCAACAGCTTTGACAAGCTGCACAACAGGTCGATCGGGACCGCTACTATTGGCACCCAAACAATCGCGAAGCCGTCTCTCACCGGCACTAAGAGGCTGCGCGAGTCTCCGCAATTGGCTGAGCCTACAAAGAGACAGAGGAGCACAAGACCGAAGCAAAAAGCAACCCAACTCGAGCTGCCGGCGCTGGACCAGGGCGAAAAACCCTTCTGGAACAGTTGACCATGGGGCCACCCCAGCCGCCAAAAAGCAACTCAAATGGCAGCAGGTGGGCCCCAAGGCAAGGAAGAGAAGGGAGCCGCGTGAGCGCGAGCCAAGACCGGACGCGATTATAATCCAGCCCCAAGGAGAACTCAGCTATAGTGACATCCTTCGCATGGTCACTAGGCGGCAGGACGGAATGCTACAGGAAGTGGGCAAAAACGTCAACAAAATCCCGGAAGACGGCAAAGGGCGAACTGCTTCTTGAGCTCAACGGAGCGAGCAAAAGCAACACGGCGAAACTCAGGGATGACATCAGCGCGGCACTGGGACTGCAGTCGGGCATTAGAGCGGTGACAGAGGAGCAGGGCGTGGAGATCAAGGATCTTGACAGTCTGGCCACGAAGGAGGACATCGCAGAAGCGATAGCCACAATGTTGGACGCACCCAGCGTGGACATTGAGCTGTTAAGAGCCTGAGGCCATCCTTTGCTGGTACACAATTGGCAGTTGTATGCCTGCCCCGGTACATGCAAGAGCCCCTGCTGAACGCAGGAAAGCTCAAAGTCGGCTGGACGAACTGCAGAATCAGGGAACGGTCAGCCCAAAGACGCTGCTATAGATGCCTAGAGTTTGGGCATGTCGCAATCAGGTGCAAGAGCGCGGTGGATCGCACCGGATGCTGCCTCAGGTGCGGCGCAAACGGCCATAAGGCCGCAACCTGCCAGAGCGATCTACGCTGCTTCATCTGCATGGCTAACAAGAGCAAGGACACGGATCACTACGCGGGTAGCAAGAGATGCCCAGCAGCCAAAGGTGGGTCCAGCTTGCCGCCGCAATGATGAAGCTATTACAGCTCAACCTCAACCACTGTGCTGCGGCTCAGGACCTGCTAAGCCAAACAGTGAGAGAAATGGCGGTAGACCTTGCCATTATCAGCGAGCCATACCGCCCCAAGGAATCCCCGGTATTCTTACTGGATGCCACCAAAAAGCCGCGCTATGGCTTTGCGGTACCACACCCATGCACGCCACCAACGTAAGCCCGGAGGTGGGATTCGTACGCGCAAAGGTTGGAAGAGTCTGGATGTACAGTGTCTACCTCGCTCCAAGCCTGTCGCTCGCCGAATTCACAGGTATCGTATAAAACCTAGCGGCTGATGTCAAAGATCATCACCCAGTGGCTATCGGAGGCGATTTCAACGCGTGGGCAGAGGAGGTAGGGTCTTGCTGGAGACCATCGCACCCCTGGACATAGCGCTCCTCAATCAGGGTGTGCAACATACCTTCTCCAGGGCAGGATTCGGATCGATCGTAGACCTCACCTTTACCAGCAGCTCACTCTTCAACACCTCGGGTTGGAGTATCAGCAACGCCTACACAGCGAGCGACCACATGGCCATTATCTGCAACATTGGCGAGCAGGTTTGCTGGCGTCATAGCAGACGCGCCTAGATGGAAATGCTACCGCGCGGATAGGTTCAACACTGCGCTGTTTTCGAACATGATGGCAAACCTCGTGACGCATGGTAACGCGGAGTGCATGGCCAACCAAGTCATGGTGAGCATCGATGCAGCATGTGCCGCCACCATGGCCCAGAGGAAGCATTATGGGCGCCACCACCAGCCAGTCTTCTGGTGGAACGAGAGCATTGCCGAGTTACGCCGGGAGTGCAACCACGCACGTCGTCGCTACCAGCGCTCGCGGGGTAGCACGGACTTCTCGCAATGGCAGGCCACCTTTAGAGACTGCCGGAGGGCTCTGAAGGCCGCTATTAAGGAAAGCAAACGCCAGTGCTTTCTGACGCTATGCGATTCTGCTGAGCAAGATCCATGGGGAAGGGCTTACAAGCTGGTTACGAACAAGCTGTGCACCAAGAAGCAGGGACCCCTTCGGACCCCGACATGGCCAGATGCATTGTGGAGGAGCTTTTCCCGCGCATGGCGGATCACATCGAGGAGATCCCTTTGGCTAGTCCCACCGCTGCAACAGGCCCACATCGAGGAGGTGACTCTCGAGGAGGTCACAACTGCAGCCAGGAGCATAAGCCCGAACAAAGCCCCGGGGCCGGATTCTATCCCGAATCGAGCCCTCATACTAGCCCTTTCCCTGCGCCCGGAAATCTTCGTGAAGCTGCTAAACCAGTGCCTTCGCGAAGGAGTCTTTCCTACGCGGTGGAAGACGCAGAAGCTGGTGCTCATTCCCAAGCCAGGCAAGCCGCCGGGGATGGCGTCGTCGTATAGGCCAATCTGCTTGATAGACACAGCGGGCAAACTGCTCGAGAAAGTGGTGTGCTCGCGACTGGAACGAGCCATCGCGGATGCTGGTGACCTATCACCGCATCAATACGGCTTTCGCAAGGCCAGATCCACGATTGACGCCGTGGGTAGAGTGGTAGACATTGCATCTAGGGCAATCGCTGGCACTCGGTGGAAAGGCGGCTGCAAGGAGTACTGCCTAATGGTCACGCTGGACATCAGGAACGCGTTCAACATGGCGAGATGGAGCTGTATCTTGAGGGCGCTAGGGAGGTTTAATACACCCATGTACCTTCAGCGCATGGTACGAAGCTACTTCGAGAAAAGGCTGCTCTTGTACGACACTCATGTTGGCACGGAGCATTACGAGGTATCTGGAGGCGTTCCGCAGGGGTCGGTATTGGGTCCCTTACTGTGGAACGCAATGTACGACGGCATACTGCGACTCAGACTCCCCCACGGAGTGCATGTGGTGGGCTTTGCGGACGACGTGGCTGTCCTGGTAGTGGCTAAGGACTTGGCCGCAGTAGAGACGACCTGCAACCAGACGATTGCGCTTATACAGCATTGGCTAGAGCTGGTCGGGCTTGAACTCGCCCCTCACAAGACCGAGGCAGTGCTGGTGTCCAGCCGGAAGAAAGTGGAGACGGCCAGCATCACAGTGGCAGGCACCCTAGTCATCAAAGCGGGCTATCAAGTACCTTGGCGTCCTGATAGACACACGTCTCTGTTTTCGAGAGCATCTGGCGTACATGAACACAAAGGCGGCATCCAGTAACAGAGCGCTGTCGAGGATAATGCTGAACACCCGAGGACCCAAGCAATGGCGACGACAGCTTCTATCGAGTGTGACGAGATCGGTGATGCTTTTACGCGACGCCAATCTGGACAAAGGCCCTACAGACAGCGAGCTACACCAGAGGCCTGGCAGCCACTCACCGACTCTCTTCACTTCGAATAGTCAGTGCCTTCCGAACAGTCTCGGACGATGCTGCTCACGTGATGGCGGGAATAGCACCATTTGAGTTCCTAGCGGAGGAGCGGTGCACCTACCATCGGGATACGCATGGCAGAGGCATGGAAGCAGCGGACAAACGGCAGGTGCGCAAGGCTTGCAAGCAGCAGAGCCTCCGGAAGTGACAACAACGTTGGGATAGGTCCCCCAACGGTCGTTGGACTCACCAACTCATCCCATCCATCGAAGCGTGGGTTGTCAGAAAGCACGGCCAGGTAAATTTCTACCTAACTCAGCTACTCAGCGGCCACGGCTGTTTTTCGCAAGTATCTGCACCGCTTCGGGCATGAGGACACACCAGAGTGCTCATGGTGCGGACACAACGTGGAGGAGGACGCCGAACATTCAATATTTGCGTGCGGCAGGTTTACGGCGCAGCGTCACCAGCTGGAAGTAGCCCTGGGTGGGGCGATATCCAAGCACAACCTGGTGCAGTACATGCTAAGGTCCCCAGGTAACTGGGAGGCGACCAGTAACTTCGCGGCTGCGATTATGACGGAACTGCGCGCTGTTGAGCGCCAGAGAAGGGAGCAGCAAGGCTAAGCGACGCCTCCACTTGTGTGAAGCATTGCTTCGCGGCCGTACCACACTTGTCGGGCTCGCATAGTCATGTCACCTTATTGTAAATAGTTAAGTAAAAGTAGATCAATTAAATAAATGGAAAAAAAAAAAAAAAACTTCTGCCGCAGCTGCAGGGACGAGGAGGAAATAGAGAGCATCCAGCATCTTCTCTGTGGCTGTCCTGCACTCATGGAAAGGCGTCACCGAATACTCGGCAGCGCCTTTTACGAGGACTTGGATAGCCTGGCAAACATGCCTTTGGAGAGGCTGATTTTTTGTTGAGGCCGGGATGGTTCACGAAAACCTCCTAGGCGCCGGACGTAATCCCATGACGAGTGTGGGCATCACAATGGGCAATTCTCGCCTCCGAATGACCTCGACTTAGCTGGAGCAGCCCTATAAACCTAACCTAACCTAACCATCGCAGGACCACGGCTCATGGAAATGCAGACGCACTCTCACGTCTTTCTATCAGCTCAGATGAAAAGTTTGACACAGAAAAGGCATGCTACAATGCACTATGGGGAAAACTTCAATTTTTCGGGCTTTTAGTCATTTTCTCAAAGTACTCAAATTGGAGTTTGTTTTTGTTAACATCCTGAGACAACTCCAAACTGTAAAGCCTCTTACCCAAAATGTTAAATAACATACCGCTGTTAAGCCTAACAGCTGTTAAAGTCAGCTAATGCTGTCGAAAGGCACGTATGTTAACATTGCAATATCTTTACAGGTAATTTTTAAATTGGCATAAAACAAAAGCGAAACATGATTTTTGTGAAATTTAAAAAAGGATACCAATCATACGGGCTCATACTATGTAATGGTTTTCCTAATACTTTTTGTGCGTGTTCTATTAATATTTCGTAAAGGTAGAACATGTCTCAAGGGTAATTTCTTGGAAAGATTTTTTCAAGTTCGTAGAGGCATATAAAACGACCAGAGATGCCCCAACCTATAGTTTAAATACATGTCGCAGAGCCATTAATTGTGATTCAAGGGCAGTTTGTCTCAATTTCCACTTTTTTCCCACAATCTGCGCAAATTCATTTTTTTGCAGGTGACGCAGGTTTTAAAGGCTGATCTGTTAGGTGAACGGTCAACTATACTCGTTTAGAGAGGGAGAATGTTAGGATTGATTTTTGATTTGTCAGAATTTACAGGTAAAATAATCGATATTTATTTTACAGATTTTCCAGAGGAGAAAGGAACTTTGTCGCCGATTTTCGCCGATAGGTGGCGCCACCAAGTAGTAATGATATAGGCACCCCTGCTTGTTGCAAGTGAATTACAAATTCGCAACATGTTGCAGAAGGATGTGAAACATGATATTTTGTTCAACAACCCTGTTCTCAGCAACATGTGGTTTTCAAATAAATGGTTTCAGTTACTGATATTTACCATGATCATGTTAACATAAAATATTTTATAACATTGAGTTGGAAAATAAATGGTTTCAGTTTCTGATATTTACCATGATCATGTTAAAATAAAAAAATGTTATGACATTGAGTTGGAAAATAAATGGTTTCAGTTTCTGATATTTACCATGATCAAGTTAAAAAAAAAAAATTGTATTACATTGAGTTGGGAAAATAAATGGTTTCAGTTTGTGATATTTACCATGATCATACTTTCAAAAGAGCATAACTCTATTTGTATATGGACTGCAATCAAGAGAATTTCTCATAGTAAATATACGCAGGAGTGCCTATATCATTACTACTTGGTGGCGCCACCTATCGGCGAAAATCGGCAACAAAGTTCCTTTTTCCTCTGGAAAATCTGTAAAAAAATAAATATCGATTATTTTACCTGTAAAATTCAAAATCAATCCTTACATTTCCCTCTCTCAAAAACCATACCCTTAGATCCTCCCTCTCCCCCTCTCATCTAAACGAGTTCTACCCTTAGATCCTCCCTCTCACTCATGCACTTTCCCTTCCCTCTTGTTTATAATGTACTTGTTTATTGTACGGGTTCGAAACCAGTGTCAAACAGGTTTTTTCATATCCTTGAAATATATTTGATGTGATAGTTTAGAGGTAGTTTTTTTCCAAGCATTTCCCTGTAAAAGGATCTCGTTGACCTTTTTTTTACTATTATGCTTAAATTTTTTCTTTGTTTTGTTTTTCCTTATACTATCCCATAGTTGAGTGCCTATATAATAGCTACTCATAGCTATAAGCTATTACAGTAATTACTAATCTCTGACAAAACATGGATGACCTAGAGATCATAAATCTAGACTCTCAGCCAGAGTCTGGGGACCTTTTCCCTTTATATTTGGGATTCGCACCCAAAGTTATCTAGAGAGGATTTGGGATCCCGTTCATCCCATTCAATGGGATGTTAGTGATGATGATGACCAAATGGTTCCAACGTCATCAATTTTCTGGGAGTATGCTTGTGGTGCTGAAGACTCTGATAGTGAAGCACCATACGTTTTCCCCGGATGATGATCAAATTTTCGATTTGGTCGATGATCAGAACTGCGGTGAAAGGGATCGACTCCGGGATCTACTTCGGGATGAAGATGACGCTGAGTTAATAGCGGCGTTGGAAAGAACTGAGGCTGGATTTAAATAATGTATAATAAGAATATTCGATGTATTTTTCTAATCATTATATAATATACATACATACATAGGTATAATAAAAAGAATACTACATTTAAAAATTTATTCTCAATGTTTCCTTTACTTCTGATTGGGTGAATTTCACTTCCTACTATTACATGTTACATCCCCCCAGAGAATCATATGATTCGTTGAAACAGGTTGTTCCCAGCGAGGATTACACAAAAAGAATAAGTGCATTTCAGGTAGCATATAGGTACCTGGTATTGAATGTATTTATTGGTTGAATTTCACATCCTATTAATATAGGTACAATAGTGTAAATTCACTTACATTTAAAAGATATACATATACTGGTTAAATTATTTTTTTATTTTTTTGTAATTTTTCATTTATTTGCTTTTAATTCTTTTGTTATGCTTCAATAAAATATGCATATTGAAGTCAAATTTTAGCCAAAACATCTTAGGTCCAGGACACAAGTAACAGCGATAAAATGATGCTTTTGATTTTGGGTAACTAAAGTTATGAATTTTTTTTAAGGTGTGTTTTTTCAGAGCATTGCGAGACCCAAACGATGTTTTAGCATAGCACAACTCACAATGAAGTACACACATTTCGAATTGAAAATGAACTAAATTATCTTAAGAAATCGAAGTTATTATATAGGGTTTCAAGTGATGTGCATACATTTGTATGTACATATGTACAAAAGAATGTATGCATTTCATTCTGTTTATATAATGTTGTCATGTTACCGGTTTATATAAAGACAGAAAATGTATATATGTATGTAGATATAAAATCATATACTAATCGTATACGTATAGAATAGAAGGATTGTTTCAATTATCACCCAACAACCAATCAGATTTAAGACATCTGGCTTTTACAACATTAGAACCATTTACTTATTATCACTCAACTACCAATCAGCATGGGTCTCTTATGTATCAATTTGAACTAATGAGAGTATAAAAGATCATGTAATCTTGATTCAATAATTTAGTATAAAACCGTGTCTATTTTAAATAGTTTCTATTCATATAATGGTATGCATACAATTTTATTATTTATATAAAAGAATAAACGTTTAACAAAATATGAATAGACTTTCCTAGAAATACTTAACGATGCAAAGCCTGTGGTTGGATACACCAAGGTTGAGGATTTATGTATAGGATTTGAGTACAAGATCATTGGGTGTAAACTCAAAAAAACATCATTTGGAAATAAAGTAGTCCTTTATTTAACTGATAAGGACAACGAGCAGCTGTGGATATTTCTACCTAAAAGTTATGTATCAAAAATTTTCATCAAAACACACCCTTTAAGATGTTGAAGGAACATGGAATTTCCCATCTTTATATATAAAGGAAAAGAGATGACTAGATATAGTACTGCCCATTTTCAATTTATATGTAAAGAATAAATAAATAATTCAATACAGCACATCCTATATGGATGTGTAAGAGAAGAAGAGACAACTATACATTTTCTATTATAGAATAAAAAGGGATCACCAGGGTTTATATAAGTATACGTGAATATATATATATACATACATACATATGAAAAAAGAGGAGGCTAGATGCACTTCTCATTGACAATATATATGTAAAGAAACATAAGGTTCAAAAAAGAACCACGGTGTGTATATAAGGACCCAGACTCTTTTAATCAACATCAGTATTCGATTCAAGAAGCCAGTTGAAACATGTACGCCAAGCAGATACAACTTTTTTTTTAATGCAATTCGAAGAGATGATCTTCGAGGAACATAGAACAACTCTTGAAAACCTTATGGTTATTTTGGAGGATCTGGAGGAAAAGGAGCTGCAGTACTCCAAGTTTGATTCCATTACAAGCTGTGCCCCTGGAGCGATGATGAAGCTACAGATGGTCCTGACACGTGCCTGTGTCACACATTACCGGGGAAGAAAGCTCAAGCAGTAGATTTAATGATAAAATATTATAATTTAAACAAGAGATTAAATCCCAGCTTAAAAAATTAATAAATACGATTTACTCTAAAACAACATTGAGTTTTTTTATTTCAAACAGATTTTCTTATACATTTTTATTATTAACTTATCATTATAATTAAAATCATTTTTCCTAAATTGTTTTAAAAACAATTTAATGTTTTATTGCTGCTCTTAAAAATTGCATATAGGATACAGTAATGACCGCAGGTACTTGAAAAATATCCTTGCAGAGGCTGTTTATTAAATGTAAACTTTATTGAATTTTTCCTTAATAATTTTTTAAATTCTGTCTTTTGAGGATATTGACCATATGAATCAAAAAATTCGGCTGAATTTTTGTTTTCAAAGTAAAAAGCAACCCAATGCGATCCAGGCTCTTTTGAAGAATCTGTGTTTGCTATTATTAAAGTAGGATATTTCGAAATTACTTTAGGAAGCTTATCAGAGGGATAAACTCCTGTAAAAATTTTGCTTGTTTTGGAATGCTTGGAGAGCAAATGATCGATTTGTAATGTATTCATTTTACAATAGAACTCTGATATTACGATGTTTATCAATATCAATCATTGAATCATATTCACAGTATACCAAACAAGTTACTGCTTCTGTAAGAGGTTCAGAAAAACGTCCTTCAATTCGGATGGCTCCTTGAGAAATTAAATTTGAGCACACAGTTGAATTGTGATGGTCTGCAGTTAAGTCAAATGCTAGTATAAAACTATTTTTATCAAACATTTCTTTTTGTTATTTGTAAGCCTCGATCATAATGTTTTATTCCACTTGATCTGAATAGCATATTGTATCCTCTAGAGCTTTGAGGGTTTTCCGAGTTCGAGAAATCAAACTCAAGTGCCTGTGATGGTACTTGAACCCCATTAACCAATAGATTAAAACGTTGAAGTTTAAAATGATCAAAATTGAAGGGATTCAAGTCTCGATGTCCGGAATATGATTTTTTTTGACCATGCAAAAAGCTAAAAAATTAGGAAGCTGTCCAATAACTGCGTTGTCAATTGATAATGTATTATTTCCTGGATAAATTGTAAATGATTTTACTTGGACTTTGCTAAATGGATAAATGGCATTTTTAGTTTGTAAAACATGATGATGAGCCAATAGAATGCTTGGATTAATAGTTATGTGGTTCATGAAAAGTTGTGCTTCCAATATCTTAAGATTAGATTCAGTTTCAGATTCCATTAAATAAAATGCTGTTTTTTCAATGTTAAAAGTAATCCTCAAATCAACATTATTTATTAGCAGTTTTGGTTGATTAAATATATCTCCATGAACTTTTCCGAAGAGTTCAACTTTATTACTGTTTTTGAAAAATATTTTTGAGCATAATATTTCCATCGGTGTTTATATATCTTCCAGATAATAATTTACCATAGTTAGGATAATAACCTTGGGTTGCTAGGTGACTGTCACTGGCGTCACTACCATAGTTTAAAATCGTTTGCAAATACGATCTATAGTGATAGTTATTATCACTCTGAGACACTAATATATTATTTAAATATACAGAAGAACTTCTGAACATTGAATGCAGAATATTATTCACTACGCCAACATTGGATCCTTCAATGTTGCCATTATCATTTTTCTTAATTGTACAACAAGTCTTAAGTAAACACTTGACAGGTCTCGATATGTTTCACCATTTCCTAAGCAAAACGAATTCAATTGAAGAGGCACTGTCCAATGAAGCTATAGGGTTGTATGAAACTTCTTCAGTTCTTAGAATAGAACTTTGTGTGGGATGTGGCTCAAACAGATCCAATTCGCTTTTCATACATTCGATATGAGTGGTCATTTTGATTTAGTAAAAAATGTCTCTTATAGTTAATTTCTTTTTGTTTTTTTTTTCTTTTAGGTCTCGACTGCGTATGTTTGCGTTTAGATGATAAATGAGAGCGTTTTTTCCTTGGTCTTCTCTTTTTATTCTTTTTACCTTCGCCATTTTGGAAACGTGTAAATTTATTAATAGCTTTATTTGATAGATTTTGCAATGCAATTTTGCTTTGTTCTTGGATAATGTTTCTTAGAGGTTTTCGACCAAACTCATTTATTACAGCCTTTCCAGTCTCAGAAGCTTGATTTTTAATAGCGTTTATCCCCGAAAGGAATAGTGGTTTAATGTAATTAAAAAGACCACTAAAAAATTTCCAATTCCTCTACCTTGCTGGATAGCTCTAGGGGTAACATATAGACTTCCTATATGATTCAGACCTCCTCCACACTGATTTAAATAATATTGTTGATACGATTTCGCCATCATAGCTGCTTCTACTCTGAATAAATTTCCTTCTTTACAGCATTATTTATAGAATTTCTTTTCGTTTTCTAAAGTGGAGAGTGACAAAAATTGGAATTGCGGAAGATTCGAATGGTACTTTATATCCTTGTGAATCGGTAATTAAGATTGCAATTTCTTTTTGGTGACCATATTTCTAGGGGTAATATTCAATATTTTTGAATTGCATAAGTTGCTCTTTCCCATTATAATGCAATACTCGAAGACATCGAGGCTTTTTGTTTCCTACACATCTAGGTTTGATAATGTCAGTGTAAACAAAAATCAATCCATTTTCAAACTGTTCAGATTCTATTGACTCCTTTTTCATATCTAAATGTTTCTCCATTAACTAAGCTAATTACGAATTCTGTTGATTCTTCAGATACAATGGAGGTATTTTTAGGCATGCTTTTCATACATTTATTTAGATATAAGTCTGTAATTCCTACTTCCCATTCATCGTTCATGTTTTCAGGAATATTAACAATGTTTGTAAATGAACACTTAACGTTATCATAATAGACATTTAACGAATCATTACTTAGTAATGTCACGAAAAACTCTGTTAAATACGACATTTTAGTTTTTTTTTTTTTTTTTTTTATTGTTATTTTAGTTTATTAATTATAGGAAAACCAATTAATTTTGTTCTTTCCTATTTGCACGGGTTTTCTGGTTCTAACAGACCTAGTCAACTTTTCCGTCCGCTTACGTATTTCAAGTCTTGAAATGGGTTTGATTCGCTTTTAAACCTCTTAAGTTTTACTCTTAGTTTTCGCTGTTTATCAGTAAGCTTCACTTTATCTAATGCAGGTTTTTTGTTTTGTGAGTGTCTAAAAATGAAGTATCCATTTTACTTTACGTTTATATTGTTTTGAGTTGAAAGATTTTTTCCGACTTCAAATCATCATCACTGTCAATAGGTAAATCAGGTAACTCATTGTCGATGAAGAGTTTCTTTTCTGAGGATTCATTCATTTTATTGGGGGGAATAGAATTGTTGTGCTTTTCCTCTAACCAAATTGACTCGTCTTGCGTTTGTGTTCCAATGCTTTGGGGTACTGAAAGTGGTGTTTTCTGCCTAGTTCTTATATCCATTGTTTTATCACAATTTTTTTTATTTTGATAGTAACACAATATTTGACGTATTTTTGATCCATTTATTAAAGTCACTAGTCTTATTATCATTTTAAAATAGGTAAAAATTTTATGTTAATTAAATCATTTTCCTTTTCGCTATTTATTAATTTTTTGATATGCATTCGGATGCATTAAAATTACTTTTGTTAATTGATGTTTATTTTTTAAGCATTGTTCAATATTTTACCAAAAATCCCCGAAAGTAGTGAACTGATTAGAATTGGTAAAAATCCTCCTTTTTGGATGAGAACTTTTCTCTTGGAATTGATTGAACGTTTTGGGCATGATATATAACGTAATGTATTTTTATACTTTTTGAGCGCATAAAGTTGTGCTCTTGATATCTTATGATTTAGTGAAAATGTATTCAGCACTATCTCAACTAATGCTTTAACCAACTCAATATCACAATTACCTATAATTGCATTTCGAAGTTTGTTATTTGCCCTTTTGAGCACATACAATAAATGTTTGTTCGCTTTCAGTCGATTTAGATTCTTTTTGTAAACCATTTTCATCGGAAAAACAAACTGTATACACAGAATTAAAAATATCTGTTCGAAATCTTAGGAGATCATTTATTCCTTGAGTAAGATCAATTAGTAAATAACCATGCGGTTCATCTGTTACTTCCTTATATATTCTGAAGAGCTCCTGGGAATTTTCAGGATAAATTTGTCTTGCTAAGCACTGAAATTGTAGTTTATCTCTAGGGTTTTTGAACGCAACGATGTATTTTGTGTTTAGTGAAATATCTCGGGTATGTGAAGATTTATGAAATATATTTTGTGTAACTACTATTACAGATAAGTTCCGGTGGTGAGATCCTTTCGTAAATAGCTCACATACACTTTTATTAAATGCACCCATCATCAAGTCATCCAATACTAAAAAGAATGGGCTCGTTATCTTCATTTTCAATTGTTTCTGGAACTCCTTTATAGTACTCAACGTTATTAAAATTTGGTTTAGCATGCTCCTCTCCATAACACCAAAGTATTCGATTAATTGAAATGTTTAGCAAGTCGTTCCTTTTGGTTATTAAATTTTCTAAAAAAGTTGTTTTGCCAGAACCTGAAGGTCCGCAAATTAGCATTGTAAAAGGATGAATAAATTGTTTAAACATTTTAGGAGTTTTTTTTTATTATTTTTGACTCTGTTTTTTATTGTTTACTTAAAATGTTATCTATCATTTAATATAATTTATTTAGGCTTCTCCTGGTCGCGTTTTTTGCTACAATCTTTTTCGAAATGAGTAGAAGAGCCGCAATAATTGCAATAAACAATTTGTGTGTATCCTCTTTTTGCGTGGATCACTTTCAAAAAAAAAAACGTTTAAAGGTATCCATATTAAACAACTAGTAACTACAAGCGCTTAATGCATACTGAAAGTCTAAACATATGAGTCAGCATTACAGTATACATTGTAATTTGAACTTTCCAAGATAACAAAAAGCTTAAATAAATTATTTAGAGCACATCTTAGAGATTTTTTTTTTTGTGGATTCTACAGTTGGTAAAAAAATTTGGATATAAGGTCAGACTTTTCCCAATATCGATATCAATAATGTTATTTGTTAAATACTTTGATAAAAACGTCTTCTTAATTTCACCACGTACAATTACGGTGCTAAATCTGTTTAGTGGTGATAGTATTTCACCTAAACTTAAATATGATATTTCACCATCCGACCATTCCAATCCATTTATGGTCTGACGATGCATATGTTGTTGTTTAATCATTTCATTGTCCAATTCATTTAGGTGGTATGGAGGTTTGAAATGAAAGAAATTCGGCGTTACTGTCCCAGTTTGCATAAACGCCAATTCCTTAATGAAAACTTGTTTGTTATTTCCAATGAGATATTGAAAATCAACTATAACGCTTGATTTCCTGTCGATTGTGTTCATGTTGGTTTAAGATTTTGGAATGAACTGAATAAGTCTGCAATATCTAACCCCTTTATATACCGCTCAATTCAGTAAGAGTTCTCAGTTTAACAAAAGCATTCAACCCTAATGGATACTCTTCAATCAAAAAAAGAATTAGGTCGACTAGAAAGAAACAGGATCACGAAGTTATTTTCGGACAGTAAGAGTTCTCAGTTTGAATATTATGTGATACATAATTTAAAGTTAAAGTGCGGGTTTTCGACTTCAAGAAAATTTACTCCGATGATCTGGATGCAGCAAAGCAAAAACAATTTCGTTGGTTTAGATAAAGATGAATGGATGCAATTGGTTACATACAAGGAGTATATTCAATTAAAACTGGATCAGTATGATTTCTTGATGCCTGATACAATTATAGACCATCCATTATTGGCAACTATTAAATGTAATTTTAGATTTCGAAAATCCGATAAGCAGTATGTTTTTATAATTAATCAGTTTGGAAATAAAATTGAATTTGATAGTGAGTCCTGGAGATCATTTTTTTAAGATTAGGTATTTTTTTACTACATTTTTATGTTGGAATACGATACTTAAACAACAAATTACATTCCTTTATTATAACAATATTATTCCTAAGTGTGCAGCCTTACAAAAATTTGATGTTCAACTTTCTGATTTAGATGGTACATATGATAGAAATGTGCAAATAGATTTAACACGTTTATGCTTCGAAATATCTAAAAAAATGTGCACTCAAATAAAACGAGATGTTCTTGAGTATAAGCAAACAATCTTAAATAAGCAATCAGCCAATAATCATAATAATAAAAAATAAAAATTATATTAAAAAAATGAGTAAGCAGCAAGTTGTTAATGAAATACATAAACCTGCTAGAAAAAAACTTTTACTCGTCGTAAATTCGTTCAAAAGGGGATTAATGATACGTGGCAAATCGACTTAGTTGAAATGATACCTTTTTATAAGGAAAATAAAGGATTTAGATATTTGCTAACAGTGATTGATACGTTCTCAAAGTATGCATATGCAGTCCCCGTGAAGTCTAAAACAGCCTTAGATGTATCATCAGCAATGATGAGAATATTAAATATATCTAAACATATACCTATAAATATTCAATCGGATCAAGGAAAGGAGTTTTTCAATGCTTCCTTTGGGGAGTTAATGCGAAAAAACAACATAAACCATTACCATACATATACACACCTCAAGGCATCTATTTGTGAACGTTTTAATAGAACATTGAAAAATCGTATGTGGAAAATGTTTAGTATGCAGGGTAATCATGTCTGGATTCATGTATTGCATGACTTAGTAAATGAATACAATAATTCATATCACCGTACCATAAAAATGAGGCCTATAGATGTAGACAAGCAAAATGAAGAGTTTATTTTAAAAACAGTTTATAATATTTGCAAGGTATACCCTAAACACAAGTTTTCGATTGGTGATCCAGTTAGAATAAGCAAATATAAAGGTATTTTTACGAAGGGATATGAACCAAACTGGACAACCGAAGTTTTTAAAATTTTAAAAATCAAGTCTACCAATCCTGTAACATATGAGCTGGAGGACTATAAGGGGGAAATGATCAAAGGTTCATTTTATGACCAAGAACTCCAAAAGTGTGAAAGATGAAAATGCTTTCTTAGTTGAAAAAATAATCCGAAGAAAACATGACAAAGTGTTTGTTAAATGGTTAGGGTTTGATGAAACACACAATTCATGGATAGATAAAAAGAATTTATTAAAATAATTAAACACCAATAATTTTATAATCTGTTTTTTATTTTATTTTTATATACATACATACTCTTTTCATTAAAATTTAAACAAATTATACAATTACTTATACAAATTTTTTTATACTAAATCTAAATATATTCTATTTAAGATTACTTATACAATATTTTGTGTATCATTAGTAGAATATAAACTATTTTGAATTTCAAAGTGATTATGAGCTAATGTTGAAATATTATCAGGCAATATAAATCTCTTGTCATCCTTATAATTAAGACTTATCTTATTTACAATTTCAGTATATATTTTATGACCTCTACTTCGAATAACTCTCTGCTGACCATAATAGGTTTTTTTATGTTTAATGCATTCAATATAATGTTCATGCGATAATCTTTTCACTACTGATTTTTTTACTCCTTTAACCTTTTTTTACGTTATGGTCAGAGCTATCATCTTTTGCAACTAAATAGGAGTATGCTTTTGCTTTTAATCCTGCAAAAGAGGTCATTATTCGACCTGCATTTTCGTCTTTCATTAAACCTAGTTCCTTGTTATTAGCACGATGTATACCGAATCTGTTTGAGGCTTGATAGTTTGAGGTGTCGAAGCGACTAGGATTGTCTTTAATTAGTTTATAGAAATCTTCTTCTGATGATATAATAAATGAATCTGTATCCATATAAAGTATTTTTGCTGAGGGACATTTTACAGAATGGAAATTATAGAAATAGTCATACATTAACCATTTTGAAAGTTCTAATACGCTAACTCCAATGTATATGGGTTTATCATAATAAATTTTTGATTTAGTTGATTCAATTGCAGCTAAATTATCTCCAAAGACTTCAACACTGTGAAAATTATGTCTAGCTATGCGTTGTCGAAACCCTGCTGAATTCTGTCTGGAATCATAATGTTTGACTAATGCAACCTCACGACGCTTTTCTACATTTTCCATTGTTTTACCGTATACGGCATTAACCATTAATTTAAAAAGTTTATCTCAAACTCATTTACAGCCAATTTTCTAAGCGATGTATTTAGGTCAATATAAGGCTTTTAACCAACAGGACTGTTTAAAAGATAGTATTCGAGATATTTTTTCTATAATCATACCTTGCTCTATACATAACTGTAGCTGTTTTTAAATGTATTATATAATTCTTTTTATCTGATAAATCAGCTATTAATTTGGACTGCTTTCCTCCTGGTGGAATTTTATTTTCGGGGCAGAATGGTAAACTATTATGTTTATTATGAATATTTGTAGGATATTTCAGATCTACTTCTAAGATGTATCCTATATTACCGCTGGGCGATATATTAAGAGCGTTGAAAGATACAATTTCATTATTACTTAGAAATTTAAAATTTGAATATGGAAGTGGTTGACTCATAGCCCAACCATATAAATTGTTGGCGTCAATATATGTAAGGTAGTTAATAGGATCGCTAGACTTGAATTTTCATTTAAATATTTGTTATTTGCAGTAGCAATCCTTTGGGTACATTGAGTCAACCCTCCCGGACTGCGGTTTTAAAAAGTTGTAAATATCAGGATTACTTATAAGTTCCAATTCTATTTTTGTGTATTTAAGCATTGCATCCCATGAAACTGAAGGAGCAGTAACATAATTAATTGGGTCTAATCTGTATACTCGTGAACAAAGATTTCTAAAATTTTCGAACACATCGGCAAGAATTAAAACATCGCTTTCTAAGTATAATTTTAAGTAATCTCTTATAGTATTACAGTTAAACATTCTCCACACGTTCTGAGCAAAGTTATAATCTTCCACGCTACATTCATCATTCAGAGAATTATAAAAATATTCCCTTGAAGGGGGCTGGGGTTCCTCAAATTTTTGAAAACTATCTAAATAGTCATAGGGAAATAAAGTATTTTTCTTCGTAGCATATCAAATTTTTCGTCTTGATATTTGCTGCTCAATATTTTAAAATTGGATACATCCATATAGCTAGTAAAAAAGTTTTTCTAAGCTTGAATTTAAAAATCTATTTGAATCTATGTATCTTATTTTATATTGATGAAGATGGGAATCAAGCTTGCAAGTTTGAGTTAACGCAATATATAACTCTTTATTGCATGGAATAGGTTTCAATTCATCTCTTATCGATGTTACAAATAAGTGGATATCATATCTAGACAAGTTGTGACATACTACAGGGAAAAAAGGATCGCTTAATCTAAATTTTTGTTTACAGACCTTATGGATAGGCCCTACATATTGGCCCGTGAATTGATTAAAGTATTTATCACGATCATCAACCAAAATTTGCTCCTCGCAGGCACAGCACGCTTCGTGTTCCTGGCAGTCCTCATCCCAAATATTGAATTCATATATTGGCTTCTTACTAGTTTTCCAATACTTCTCATAAAGACCATCAGTTTTAGCACGAAGCACTTGACAAAATTTTTCAATACAATCAGGTCGCTTCTACGTGTATTCACAGAACTTAAGCGCAGAAAGACAAAATATAATAAAGAGAAAAATTCCCGATTGGGACAGCGCGTGAGGACGCGAAGATCATTGGCATCATACAATCGCTTGGCCTTCCAATATGATCCCACTGCGAACTACAGTTATGATAAAAATTTACCATGGACCAATGACGACTATATGCCGATATTGCAATGCGTTAAAGTTCAAAAGAGAAACGGCTGGATTGTGCTGCGCAAGTGGAAAAAGTCAAACTGGATATATTACTTACACCACCACAGCCACTGAAACCATTGTTCGATGGAAGTGATCCCGATTCCAGCCATTTTCTTCAACACATCCTTGAATACAATAACTGCTTTCGCATGACTTCCTTTGGAGCTAATATCATTCGAGAAGGCGGCTTCATGCCGACTTGCAAGGTAAAAAGATACAGCACACATAACCAATCATCACACCAACACAATGAATTGCAACACGTAACAATTACATATAAACCACACACACTACACCATCACACGATCAGAAGTTACACCGTATTCTTCAACAATTGATTGTTTTGCAATTAAAGATACAAGGACAAATATATCATTTGCATGGTTCAATGGGTGCCAACACCAGATGAACCGCATCAATTTCTGCAAATATATTTCATTTTCGTCGATGGTGGATCAGCTGAATGTGCGGTGCAATATACAGGAACACAACAGTTAAAAGAGACGTATTATGGAACAGTTGCAAGCATTTCACGCTAATGATGCTGTGGTTAATATGTTCAAAACAGCGATGGAACGAATGCCAACGGATACGCACAAATTTGTCATAAGAGCAATTGTACGCAACAGGTGAACATGTGCGAAGATTCAATGCACCGACCGTTAATGATGTTTCTGCAATTATTGTTGGCGATCAAACTAATCGCGAGACATTGTCGTTCAGCGGCAATATCATGCATCAATGTAAACGAGACACATCGTTTGTATGATGCGTTACAATATCAATCATTGATTGGCAAGGGCAAGACGGATACGACATCACGTTGAAGATGGTCGATCAATTACAGGTACAATATTCACACATAAATTGCTATTATTGGTTTCCATTAACAATTCATTTAATTTTGCATTTTCAGGCGTATCAACGAATAAAAATCTAAGCGCAATGAATTACTATGCGTATCGTATGATGATTCGTACACATGAGGGAGAATGTCATTCTAAAGTGCCGTCGGTTATTCCAGCAATTCGCTGTCGACATGTATGTTAAAGTCGAGACCGAACGTTTAGCATTCATCCGATTCAATCAGGCAAAGCTACGATCTGAGGACTATATACACTTGCGTGATGCTATTCATTCAGATGGTGATGTTCAAAATATTGGACGTCTGACGATTCTCCCATCATCTTATATCGGAAGCCCACGCCACATGCACGAATACGCTCAAGACGCTATGACGTACGTGCGAAATTATGGAACTCAGATTTATTTATTACGTTCACATGCAATCCGAAGTGGACGGAAATTGAACGTGAGTTGGAACCGGGCCAAAACCGCAAGATCGCCATGACATAATCGCCAGAGTATTTCAGCAAAAAAACTCAAGATTATGATGGATATGCTTACTAAGTATCGAGTTTTTGATGACAAACGTTCTTATATGTACTCGGTGGAATGGCAGAAGGTGGACTACCGCATGCTCATATCCTAATTTGGTTGTTGAACAAATTAGGTTCAAATGAAGTGGATGACATTATATCAGCTGAAATTCCTGATCCGTCACTGATCCCCACCTACATTGTGACGACACAGATGGTGCATGGACCGTGCGGTGCATTAAATCCATTATCGCCTTGCATGGCTGATGGAAAGGGCAACAAAACGATATCCGCGACCGTTAGTTGCTGAAACAGTCACAGGGAACGATGGATATCCAGCTTATCGTCGGCGTTCAAGAGAAGATAATGGTCGAACTATCAAAGTTAAAGTTCAAAATCAAAAAGAGATTGAGATCGAAATGAATTCATTGTACCATATTGCCCGCTCCTATCACGAATTTTCAAAACACATGCAAACGTTGAGAGTTGTCATTCGGCCAAATCAATCAAATATTTGTGCAAGTACGTCACAAAAAGGCAGCGACATGGCTGTGTTTGGTATTGCGTCGGAAAATGCGAATGACGAAATCAGCAACTTCCAAATGGGCAGATACGTCAGTACTAATGAAGCACTGTGGCGATTATTATCATTTCAAATTCATGAAAAAGATATCCCACGGTTGTACATTTAGCAGTTCATTTGGAAAATGGCCAAAGAGTTTTACTTCACTGAGGGTAATGCGGCACAACGAGCTGAGAGACCACCATCGACAATATTGACTAGCTTCTTTGTAATGTGTGAAAGATCCATTCGCAGCTACGCTGATGTACGTTGAAATGCCCAAGTATTACACTTGGAATCAATCAACAAAGAAATTCCAACGTCGCAAACAAGGAACCCCAGTTCCAGATTGGCCACAGGTGTTTTCCACTGATGCACTAGGTCGCATGTATACTGTTCATCCTAGAAATGATGAATTTTTATTTGCGACTGCTGTTGAGTAAATTTACTTGGACCAAAAATCATTTTGCGCATTTGAAAACTGTGAATGGCCACCCATGCCAAACATATATAGAGAAGCATGTCAACTATTGGGTTTGCTGGAGAACGATTCTCATTGGATTTAACACTTTCGGATTCAGTTGTTTCATCAAATGCGTACCAAATACGAACGCTGTTCGCAATTATCATCACCACATGTTTTCCTTTACAACCAATTCAATTATGGAACAAATACAAAGACGACATATGTGAAGATATCTTATCGCTTGCGCATTCAAACGAATAATCCTGAGATCCAAATAACCGGATGAAATCTCGGCAATAAAGGATTGATTCTGATTGAGGATCAATGCTTGACTGTGCAAAACAAGCTACTGATTGAAGTAGGAATGATTGCGCCAAATCGATCGATGCACGATGCATTCAACCAAGACTTAAATCGAGAGCTGCAATACAATGTTGATACATTGCAGGAATTCGTTCGAAATAATGTGCCGTTGCTGAATGAACAGCAAAAGCAAGTATACGAAACATGAATGCAAGCGGTGGACAATAATACTGGTGGTTTATTCTTCCTGGACGCACCTGGAAGAACAGGGAAACAATTGTCATTTCATTGATTTTGGCCACTATTCGATCAAGATGTGACATAGCTTTTGGCGTTTGCATCCTCTGGAATTAAGCGACTCTTCTATTTAGCGGTCGTACTGCATATTCTGCGCTTAAGTTGCCACCAATTTAATCACAATTGATACTCCAACATGCAATATTTCCCGATCCAGTGAAATGGGAAAATTGTTTGGGATGAGTGCACAATGGCACATAAGAAATCCCGAAGCACTTAACTTCACACTGAAGGATCTTCGGCGAAATAATAACATCTTTGGCGGTCCAAGATATTTATTGCCAGGCGATTTTCAGGCAGACGTTGCCAGTAATTCCCCGTGGCACGCCTGCAAAAAAGAATTGAATGCTTGCCTGAAGGCATAACCTTTATGAAATAACGTAAACCCATTATCGCTAACCAACTTCAAAATGATCAAAGTGCTGCACAATTTTTCCAAACAATTGTTAGCTGTTGAAATGGAAAAGTCCCAGTTGATGCGACATCTGGATTAATTACTCTTACCAACGACTTTTGCCGATTTGTAGACTCTCAATTAGATCCATTGAAAATGTTTTCCCAAACATTAGTGAGAATTATCAGAATCATGCTTGGTTAAGTCAACGAGCAATTTTTGCCGCAAAGAATAATGATGTACACGCACTGAATTTCACAATTCATAAAAAATTGCTGGCGATTTGGTGACATACAAAATCCGTTGATTCCATAACAAATCCCGATTATGTAGTAAATTATCAACGGAGTTTTTGAACTCTCTGGAGCTACCAGGATTTCCACCACATAACTTGCAACTCAAAAATTGGTACAGTTATTAATACATTTGCGTAATTTGAATCCACCGCGCCTTTGCAACGGTACTCGACTTTCGGTAAAAGACTAATGCCGAATTTGATTGAGGGAACCATTATTAACGAAAAGTACGCAGGGGAAAAATGTATGTATTCCTCGAATACCAATGATTCCGACTAATCTTCCGTTTGACTTCAAACGATTGGAATTTCCAGTTCGGCTTGCGTTCGCAATGAAAATTAACAAGTCGCAAGGCAAATCGCCAGTGTTTGCGGGATTAATTTAGAAAATCATTGTTTTTTCACATGGGCAGTTATACGTTTCGTGTTCACGAGTTGGGAAACCATCCGCATTGTTTGTGTTAACGTCAGACCAAAAAAACAAAAATGTGGTTTTACCAAAGAGCACTTCAATGAAAACGGATAATTTGCGAACATGTATAACGCTTCGAATCAGTATTTACTTTGGATTCACTTTCATTTACTTAGAGAAGTTCAACTAAATAACACTTCATTTTTGTAATCGAAATGAATTCATTACTTTGTGAAATGAAATAAAATTTTTTCCTTTTCAAATATAAAACAAACGAGAAAGAACGTACTGCTGCTGAAAATTCATTTAAAGACAGACAGACAGACAGACGGACGGACAGACAGGGCTATATTGACTCGGCTGTTGATGCTGATTAAGAATATATATACATACTTTATTGGGTCGGAAATTATTCCTTCTCTATGTTACTCTTCGAGTACGGGTATAAAAAAAATTGTAAAAGATGAAGTTTTAATCACCAAACGAAATGTTACATAAAACGAAGCCATCTGGTGGCGAAACGGAGTTCGCCGGGCTTGCTAGTTTATATATATTTATTTATTTATTTTATAATATTTACCTTCATATGTCCACATCTCATTTAGATGAGGATTGTATTTATGCAAAACATAAAATGATACAGCACATGCTGTATGCTTCTGCGCCATAGTAGTAGATGATATCGATGGATCGTTGAGATTTCTATGGAAATTTTCCAAAACAGCCTCGATGTCAGCATAAATTACGACTGGGGTGAAAATTATTTTGACCAACTTTTAAATATGGTTTTTGGTATTGGGTTCTGGATATATAGCCGCAACTTTTCCACACTCCTTAGTGTCATGAATTATATTTGTAGTACTATAAACAGTTGTCGCAAAATATGCTGCACTATACGATTTACTATGTTGGGAATAGCATAACTTCTTCATGCACGTAATATAGTGTGAGGAATTGAATTTCCTCACAGGGGCCGATATAGGGTTAAGCCGGAGAGAGCACGGCGAATTCGGCCGGAGCCAGAGAGCCGACCAAAACGAAGAGTGGTCGGCAGGACGCGCGGGCTGTAGCCCAGCCCATGGCCCATGATGGCCGTGAGAGCACGCCTGGCGCCGAGGCCGGGAATGGAGGAGCGCCAGGCTGGCGGCGCTCACGCCGCTCAGGAGAGACGGCGGGATCGGGCCGGCAGCGGTCCAGCGCATGTCCAAATAAGGGCATGAGATCACGCCACCGGCTTGGTCCCGTTAAGAAAGCGGTGGAAACCCGCGGAGGCGCGATGGAAAAGTACCGACGGAACGCGTGGTTGTCCCTGTTGTTGCTACAGGCAGCGACACGGGCGCCGGCGTCGCCTGAGGGTATAAAAGGAAGCCCGGCGACAGCGGCGCGGGACATTACGCCGAGGAGCAGTAAGCGGACAAGCGCGCGAATATCAAACCGAGTGACGGGAAACGCAGTGAGTGATCTCGTGCGACGCGAGTGGAGAAATCAAGCAGCACTTCAGCAAGGAGCTGAAGGATAAAGACGAGTGGCACGCAGGGATACTACTCACCGCTTAGGTGAGTAACAGCAAAGGGGAGCCTAGAGAGTGTGCGGAGCTGTGAGTGGCGGACGAGGCGGTTGCCACGTCAGAACCCCCAGCCGTAGCACGCGGAAGCCGAGAAACCAAGCGGTGGTAGTGCGAAGCCAAAGTCGCCAGCGGAAGGCCATCGGAGGCCCAGCAGGTAGCATATTATAAGATTAGACAACAAGATCCTTAGGCGTAAGATACCAATAAAAGAGTGATTATATATTTCCCCAAAACCAATCTGTGCGTTTCCTTGTTGTCTGCGAGGCAACATATAAATTTCTGTTGCAACGAGCTCGTCGGCCGCTGAGCCAGCCCTGCTGATCAGATCGGAAAGAAACGGTTCGTTACAACTGGCGCCCAACGTGGGGCCTCGCAATAAACAAGAAACAAGAGACAGAAGTGAAATTTTGCGAAATTTAAGATGAGGAATCGGCAATGGATTCACTCCCTGAGAAAGGAGGAGCTGATCCAGTGTGCCTTGGCATTCGGGGGGTGAAGTTGGAGGGAACAGTGGCCGAGATGCGGCGTGTGTTTAAAGATTGGGTGGAGAAGCACGAGGCGGAGCCAGAGTACGCCGCCAGGTTGGAGGTGTGGGAGATGCGGGCAGGCAGAGCCTCACCCGGGCCACCCAACCGAAGACAAGGCGGAGGTGTACGAGCGCCCGCCATTGCCGGCAGGCGCGCGCCCATCGTCCCTGTGGAGGTTGCCAGGCGAGTTCCAAGAGGAACACATAGCGAGCTTGGCAATGGCCGAAATGAGCCACTCGCTCAGGCCGGGACCCAGTAGACCGCGGCCAGCGAGCGTAGGCCGGGCAAGTGGGACGGCGCCGGCAGGCCGAGAGGCGTGAAGGAAGCGACCCGAGGAGGAACGTGAGGTGCCTGAAGCGCAGTCAGGGGAGGCCGCCTCGCCTGAACTATGCCAACGTGGCAAAGCAGGTGAGGGAGTGGTCCTTTTCGTTTTGACGGGACGGCGAAACCCTTGGAGTTCTTGGAGCACGTCAGTGGTCGGCGGATATGTATGGCAGGGACCGAGACCTAATCCCCAGGGCCATGCCAGAGCTACAGAAGGGCAGGGCGTTGATGTGGTTCATCGCGAACAACCGCCAGTGGCAGACATGGAATGCCTTCGCGGCCAGCTTTCAGGCCTACTTTTGCCCCGGGGTATTTCGAAAAGCTGCTGCAGGAAGTACACCACAGGAAGCAGAGGTGGGGAGAGTCGTTCAAGGACTACTTGGTGGAATTGCAGACCCTCATGCGAAATTAGAAATGCACGCCAGAGGAGCAGCTGGAACTCATCCGCGACAACAGCATGCCGGATTTGCGGATTTTCATCAGACCACACAGATGCAGAGACCTGACCACATGATGGCGCTGGCCGATGAATTCGAGGCCCCGGAAAAGGATCGCGCGGAATTCCAGAGGGAAAGTCCAGTGGGGCGAGCGAGGGCATCCAACCCATTCACGAAATCGACCGCGGCAGAGGTGTGTCGGCGCTGCCAGGATGAGCCGAACCGTGGCGTTCGGCAGGACAGTAACTCTTCAAGGCCAATGGCCGACGGCCAGACGCATTCCATCGTGGAAGGGGATTCGTGAAGAATCCCTCCCAAGCGTGTCGTCGGAGTGGGAGCGACGAGCACTGGGCGCAGGCATGCCAAGGGCGACCACTAACCTCTGCTGGATGTGCGGAAAGGTTGGCGTGGCCACATGGCAGTGCTGCCGAAAAGCGGGAACGCCCCGCGACCCACGCCGAGGAGGGCCGTGCCGGGGTCGCAGGGGATGAGGCCCGAAAACTAATCGATGGACTCACCGCGGAGGAGGATCAGTTGTCGGCCGTGGTGGTGATCGCGGAAAAGAATGGAAGGCCACGGTCGACACAGGGGCCACAAGCAGCTTTGTCAGCTACGAGCTGGCATTGCAGCTTCGTGCGGAGGGCCAAATGAGAGATGTCCGGAAGCAAGTACGGCTGGCTGACGGACGCAGTCAGGCCATAACCACCCAACTCGAAGTGGAGCTGGCCTTCGGACAGCGGAAAGTGCCGATGACTCTTCTCGTCCTACCCGAGTCATCGATTCGCTGGCTGGGATGGAACTTCATCACCGCAGTCGGAGCAGAGGTGACCTGTGCGGGGCACAGGGTCGTGATCCCTGCGGAAGGTCGGCGAAAATGGGCGGTTGGAGGAAAGGCTATCGGTGGCAATCCTGAGACCACAGAGGAGTCAGAAGCAGGCGAGGCTGGCAGTCCGGAAGAAGGCGTGGGTCGCATGTGGCGGTGCATACAATCACGATGAGTAATGCTGCACCGATTCAACAGCGATACTACCCGAAAAACCCGGCTGCAGGCTGAGATCAACCAGAAGTTAAACGAGCTACTGGAGAAGGGGTGTATCGAGCCCCTCGAAGAGCCCGTATAGCTCCCCATCGTGATGGTTAAAAAGAAGACCGGGCAGTGGATTTTTTGTGCGTTGACTTTCGGCAAATTAACTCGAAGTCCATCAAGAACGCATACCTCATGCCGCGAATCGACTACATTATGGACCAGCTGAGAGAAGCGCGTTTCATCAGCAGCGGACCTGAAGGACGGGTACTGGCAGATCCCACTGGAAACAGACAGCCGAAAATACACGGCGTTCACGGTGCCAGGCAAGGGTCTGTTCCAGTGGAAGGTGATGCCGTTTGGCCTGCACTCAGCGTCAGCCACGTTTCAAGGGCGCTGGACCAGGTGATCGGTCCAGAGATGATGCCGCACGCCTTCGCGTATCAGGACGACATTATAGTAATTGGCCGCACCAAGGAGGAGCATCAACGAAACCTAGAGGAGGTATTCAGGCGATTAAAACAGGCCAATTTGAGGCTGAACGTGGAGAAGTGCCAATTCTTTCGAAGGAGTTGCGGTATCTGCGTCATTTGGTGACAGGAGAGGGATATGCACCGACCCAGAGAAGGTGGCCGCAATTGCGGAGCTCTGCCACCCGCAAACGTGAAAGAACTGCGCCAGTACTTGGGCGTTGCCTCATGGTACCGGCGTTTCGTGCCAGGTTTTGCCACGATGGTGCAACCACTCAGCGCCTTACTAAAGAAAAAAGGCGAAGTGGGAGTGGGCGCCCGAGCAGCAGCAGGCATTTGAGGCCGTAAAAAGTAGGCTGGTGGCGGACCCCGTGCTGGCGTGCCCCGATTTCTCAAAAAAATTTATGCTGCAGACGGACGCCAGTGACTATGGTGTGGGGGCAATCCTTACGCAAGAGACGGAGAAAGGAGAAAGGGTAATTTCCTACGCCAGCCGAACCTTGAACGGGGCGGAGAAGAATTATTCAGCCACGGAGAAGGAATGTTTGGCCATAGTGTGGGCCGTGAGGAAGCTCAAAACCATACCTGGAGGGATACCACTTCAAGGTTGTCACCGACCACATGGCATTGAAGTGGTTGAACAGTATCGAAAGCCCGACAGGAAGGATCGCCCGATGGGCATTGGAGTTGCAGCAATACGACTTCGAGATAGCGTACAGGAAAGGGCAGCTCAACATCGTGGCCGATGCGCTATCTCGCCAGCCCATGGAGGAGCGGTGTTTGCGAGTGGACGGAGAGGAGAATATCGCCGCGGGTCCAGGAGGGCCGTGCGGATGGATAATAAAAATTAAAGGAGAAAATGAGGAGGGAACCGGAAAAATTCCCGGATTACGTGGAGGAAATTGGCGGGGTGTACCGGCATATACCGCACAGAGCTGGCGACGAAGAGGTTGCGGCGTGGAAGCTGTGCGTGCCCAAACACCTTCGTGAACGAGTCATGAAGGAGAATCATGACTCGCCGGAGGCGGGAAAGGCGGCCGGAAAGATGCTCACCCCGGTACCGGAAGAACCATGGGCAACAGTGTGCGCGGATTTCGTCGGACCACTGCCTCGGCCAAAGCATGGGAACGCCATGCTACTAGTGTTGGTGGATCGCTTCGAAGTGGTGCCACTTAGAAAGGCCACCACGGAGACACAATTAAGGCGTTCAGGGAACGCATTTTAGCCCGTTTTCGAGTGCCCAAGGCGATGATCACCGACAACGGGGTGCAATTCACGAGCCGGGCGTTTAAGAGGTTTATCGAGCAGATGGGAGTGCGGCATCAGTTCACGGCTCCATACACGCCACAGGAAAACCCGACGGAGCGCGCGCGAATCGGACGGTAAAGACAATGATCGCGCAGTTCACCGAAGGAGACCAGAGATGCTGGGACGAGAAGTGGCCGGAGTTGATGCTGGCCGTAAACTCTGGGGTCACAGAATCGACAGGATACGCCCCGGCGTTTATAGTCCAAGGAAGGGAGCCCAGACTGCCGAAGGCTTTGTACGACGAGGAAACGCTCGGCACGGGGCAAGAACCAACTACCCCCGACGAAAACGCAAGCAAAGTGCGGGAGCTGTTTCAGCTGGTAAGAAGGAATTTAGAAAGGGCTGCCCAGGATCAAGCAAGGTATTACAACTTGCGAAGGAGACCCTGGACGCCGAAGATTGGCGAGGTGGTTTGGGCCAAGCAGCACCACCTATCGAACGCGGCCGAAGGATTCGCGGCAAAATTGTCACCAAGGTATGCGAGACCATACCAGATCATCGACTTCGTGTCACCGGTGATATGCAAGCTGAGGAGAGACAGCGATAAGCATACACGGACTGTACACATCGGTGATCTGAAGCCACAAACAGAGGAGGTGTCCAAGTAATGGTTGAAGGTGAAAAGAGAACGGACAACTGCAAGCAACTACACCCAGGCCGAGGAAGAGCAGGTGAGCCGATCTGTCGTCGCGAAGACGAAGACCACAATGATAATTCCGAAGGAATTCGTAAAATATGTTACGGAAGGTGGGCATGAGCGCCGGCTCCAAATTGGGGTCACGCAGGACGCCATCAAGGGCCGGAGCCGGCGGGAAAAAAAAACACAGTAGCAAATTTACATACATTCAATTTATTGTGATAAAGGAAAAGAGAAGTCAAAAGTTACAAAAATATATATACAATGGTACATGATATATAGAGATATACATATTGGGGCAGAGAAGCTTAGGGCTCAAATAAAAGAAACCAGACATAATCAAAAAGAAACTTAATAATAAAAAAACTGGAGAAGCGGCATGATTCCTCGAAGGTCGTCATCTGGAGGAAGAGAGGAGGATTATATGAGATATAAATAGTTCGAACGGAAAAAAGAGAAAACATACCTGGTCACGTAGGCGTTGGCTACCAACCCTTCCTTTCAATATCCGATCTTGGTCCGGGGGTGCTCGGAGGGAGAATAAGAGGGGGAGATGTCCTGGTCCTGGGGCCCAAGGATCCGGAGTCCCTACGACCGTCGGGTTCGGCCGTGCAGACGGCCCTACCCGTGCGCTACTGACGGGGAGGGAGTCGGACGACCCTCGGGTCCGAGGTAGCTGCACGAGGCAGAGGTCACGCCAGAAGCCGAACCGAAGACGTGAAGGAGAGGACCAGCCGGGGCCGGTCGCCATGGTGCAGCCGGGCGAAAGGTTGGAGGACCTGTTAGTCGCGGGCACACATGGCGATTGGCACCGCGGGCAAGGACACAGGATGATCTGAAAAGCAGGAGAAATATGAGATAATAGACAATTTAAATAAAAAAGGAATCCGTAGCACTAGAAATTCTAGAATTAGAATTTCTTAAATAAATAAAAAGAAAATAAAATTTATTTATGGCCGAGGGTAAACATAAAATAAAAAAAATATAAATAAAAAAAAAAATTAAATAAATAAATAAAAGGAAAATTTATTTATGGCCGAGGATATAAAAAAAAATAAATAAAAAAGAAAATTTATTTTATAAAGTATATGAGGGAGGCCGGAAAACTGGAAGGGGGAAAAGAACCCCGATATCCCTAGGAGGGTTAACGCGGCGAAGAGCTGGAGGCCCGAAAACCAACGGAATCCCGCGAGAGTCACCGGAGAAAAAGAGCGGAGGTACCGTACGAGGGAACAGTGAGAAAGGCGGCATGGGTACGGCAGCAGCAGAGGTTTGAGCGGGCGATCATTCTCACGTGATCGTCACAGCGGCATAGTCGAGGATTCCTAAGACAACCAAAAAAAAAAAAAAAAAAAAAAAAAAAAGATGGCAAAGAATTTGCTTCAGCGGTATTTGGAGGAGCAGGCCAACTGCGTGGGGGGCAGCTCAGGCCGAGGACCACCGCCAGCGAAGACGGCGAGCGGTGGACTCGGCGGAGTGAGTCCCCCGAGGTGGAGCTGATGGCGTCGCCCTTACTAAGCAGTAAGGGGAGCGAGGTGTCCTCGTGGGCATCGCCGCGGAGCTGGCGGGACCCGAGGTGTCGGACGACGCGAGCGACGACAGCGACCTAGTGTTCGTGGTTGTGGAGCCAGCTAAATAGCTTGATGCGGAGCTGATCCGCATGCAGACGAGCGAGGAGAAGGACCGGCTCGCGGCGGAGTAG
This sequence comes from Drosophila bifasciata, assembly GCA_009664405.1. Lineage (NCBI taxonomy): Eukaryota > Metazoa > Arthropoda > Insecta > Diptera > Drosophilidae > Drosophila > Drosophila bifasciata. Next base: position 34,494,362 of record CM019042.1, read on the forward strand.
CGCAGTCGACGCCAAGCAGCACCCGGACCGCAGCCACGGGAGGCAGTCGACGCCGGTCGAGAGGCCGGACGCCGACGTCGATGCCGACGACAAAATTTGCGGAAGGGAGAAGCGGCTGAACCACGGGGAGGGGCGTTGTGGCAGCGCCGGACGCAGCAGCAGCGTAATCGGCGGGACGAGGAGGAAGCACGACGCGAGGCGGAGCGGCGCCGGCGTGACGAAGAGGTGGCGCGACGCGAAGCGGAGCAGCGGAGGCGAGACGAGGAGGCCCGGAAGGCGGCGGAGGAGAAGGCGCGGCGGGACGCCCTATTTGAGAGGGGACGATAATGCGCGAAGCGCATGCGGCTCATTTGCGCCAGCTGGCGGCTGAGAAAGAGAAGGCCCGGGAAGAAGCCCGAGGAGCAGGAGGGGGAGCGAGGAGGAGGCACCGCCGGCCCCAAAGTTTCTTAGGGTGCGCCAAGGGCTGTTCGAGCCCCAGCAGCAGCAGAGCAGCACGAGGCAGCCAAAGAGCCAGCAGCAGCAGAGCAGCACGCAGCAGCCAAGCCAGCAGCAGCAGAGCAGCACGCGGCAGCCAAAGAGCCAGCAGCAGCAGGGCAGCACGCAGCAGCCAAAGAGCCAGCAGCAGCAGAGCAGCACGCGGCAGCCAAGCCAGCAGCAGAAGAGAAGCACGCAGCAGCCAAGCCCGCAGCAGCAGAGGCCGCAGTCGCAGCGCCTGCAGCAGCAGAGGCCGCAGCCGCAGAGCCCGCAGCAGCAGAGGCCGCAGCCGCAGCGCCCGCAGCAGCAGAGGCCGCAGCCGCAGAGCCCGCAGCAGCAGGAGCCGCGGCAGGAGGAGCAGCCAAGGCAGGAGGATGAGCCACATCACCCCCGTCCGAGAGCAGCGGCCGCAGTGGAGCGGGCCAGAAAGCGCACCTCACGGGCCGTTCGTGTCACAAAGCGTGCACACGGCGAAACCGAGATGGTCTGGTGTGGCACCACCAGACCATTCACATCACGTGGGCATCGGGGCCGCCGCCCCCGGACGCGGAAGAGGATCCAAGGGTGGGAGGAGGACCCCCGAGGAGAAGCAACTCGCGGGATCCGCGGCAAAGGCGAGCGGGACCGACGGAGACGGCAACGGAGCCGGCGCAGGTGCCGGAGGCCACGGCGATGGAGGCACAGGAGACGGCGGCCACGGAGCCGGAGCCAGCGACAGCGGCGGTGGAGACGGTGGCCACGGCGATGGTGGCGCAGGAGACGGCGGCCACGGAGCCGGAAGCAGCGACGGCGGCGGTGGTGACGGCACAGGAGGCAGCGGCAACGACGACGGAGGCGGCGGCAACGACGACGGACGCGGCGGCAACGGTGATGGACGCGGCGGCGGGAGGAGCTGGAGCGGGGGGCCGTGTATATAGCCCACGCCGGCGGCGAAGACGGAGAGGCCGGGCCTGGTGCGCCAGGCCTCATACCCTGAGCCCCGGGCCGAGGTGAGGCGGCCACAACTGCAGAGGCAGCAGTCGATGGAGGAGGAGGAGCCTGCAGGGACAAGCTGGCGGTCGGTGACCAGGCCGGACTGGCCAGCGAAGCGGTCGTCCGGGCGGTGGAAACCACACGCCGCATCGGCCGGCGGGTCAAGCTGACTGGTCCGGGTGCAGGGGTGCGCTACTGCGTGGCGGCGTCCGCCAGCAGCGTGGAGGTGTCGGTGGAGGGGTAGATTCTAAGGATATACATGTATGAAGTAAATAAAATAGAAATGAATGAAGTATAACTTACGTGGGGACTTCGCTGGGCGCGGGTTGTGAGGGAAGTCACTCGCGGTTATGGCGTTCGGTTCTCCATGGCCCGGAAAAAGAAAACACAAAAAAAAAAGAGAAAAACACGACCGGCGTGGGTACTACAAGTACCGCAACCGGAAGAGGCGTGAACTGGTAGGTATGGCAGCCCGATCCGGGGCGGCCCTAACTGTTTGTGCGCATGGGTGCACCTATCGTGCACATAATGTGCAAAGTAGTGCCGAGAATATAGCGGCGGAGACTATCGATGGTTGGGAGAACCGATCGACGGGTGAGCGAACCAGTTCGGCGGGAGTGAACCGATCAACTGGGGAGCGATCCAGTTCGCCGCCGGCGAACCGATTGACAGATGAGCGAGCCAGATCGGAACGCACAGGTTGGCGCGCCCGCGCAACGGTCAAATCTGGCGGGAGTTAAACCAAATTTAAATGTGGTCAGTTTAGCGGGTGGCTGGAAGAGGACACGAGGGGAGTGGTCCTCTAGTGAAGAAGGGGAAGTGTGAGGAATTAAATTTCCTCACAGGGGGCCGATATAGGGTTAAGCCGGAGAGAACACGGCGAATTCGGCCGGGCCAGAGAGCCGACCAAAACGAAGAGTGGTCGGCGGGACGCGCGGGCGGTAGCCCAGCCTATGGCCAATGATGGCCGTGAGAGCACGCCTGGCGCCGAGGCCGGGAATGGAGGAGCGGCCAAGGGAGCGGCGCTCACGCCGCTCAGGAGACGGCGGGATCGGGCCGGCAGCGGTCCAGCGCATGTCCAAATAAGGGCATGAGATCACGCCACCGGCTTGGTCCCGTTAAGAAAGCGGTGGAAACCCGCGGAGGCGCGATGGAAAAGTACCGACGGAACGCGTGGTTATCCCGTTGTTGCTGGAGGCAGCGACACGGGCGCCGGCGTCGCCTGAGGGTATAAAGGAAGCCCGGCGACAGCAGCGCGGGACATTACGCCGAGGAGCAGTAAGCGGACAAGTGCGCGAATATAACCGAGTGACGGGAAACGCAGTGAGTGATCGTGCGACGCGAGTGGAGAAATAAGCAGCACTTCAGCAAGGAGCTGAAGGATAAAGACGAGTGGCACGCAGGATACTACTCACCGCTTAGGGTGAGTAGCAGCAAAGGGTGAGCCCAGAGTGTGCGGAGCTGTGAGTGGCGGACGAGGCGGTTGTCACGTCAGAGCCCCCAGCCGTAGCACGCGGGAGCCACGCTAAGCCGAGAAAACAAGCGGTGGTAGTGCGAAGCCAAAGTCGCCAGCGGAAGGCCAGCGGAGGCCCAGCAGGTAGCATAATAATAATAATAATAATAATATAATAATAATATAATATATATAATATAATAATATAATATAATATTAGCGCGTAAGATCCTTATACGTAAGATACCAATAAAGAGTGATTATATATTTCCCCAAAACCAATCTGTGCGTTTCCTTGCTGTCTGCGAGGCAACATATAAATTTTGTTGCAACGAGCTCGTCGGCCGCTGAGCCAGCCCTGCTGATCAGATCAGAAAAAAAACGGTTCGTTACAATAGGCATAATGCATCATTTGCATATCACTATTGATGCCTAGCAAATTTATATGATTAGGACGAATTTTATTAGTCCTCACTGTTGGTCCCACAACGTTTTTTCCATTATCATCAATTTCATATATATTGATGCTTAAATTCTCATTGGCTTTTTCAAATCTCTTTATTCCTTTGTTTGTTATTGGAAACTCAATTTTAGAAAAATCGAGTCTAAAACCGATATAATAAATTATTTCCTGGTTTATGTCAAAAAATACGATAGCTTGATGGGATTGCTAATTTGTCTCGAGCCAACCTTTTTTCAGCTGGTCTTGTAAATGTAGCTTCTGCATGTCTTTTATATGCTAATGATGCTAAAATACACCACTTGAAACAAAACTCATCTACATTTTAACATTGATGATAGCATTTCGTGATTTTATTTTTTGGGAGCTTCTATTTATCCTTTGCAGGATGTATTCCAGTTTAATTATTGTTATCTCAAAATATTTAAAATTTTTATAGCCCAACCTGAATCCTTCTCCTGGAATTCACTGCTTAAAGTTAAAAGGTTTTCCAGTGCGCTATTTAAGTGTTCATCAATTAGCTCTTGCTCATATATGGGGTTGTATGAAGTTATGAAACGCTTCATTGTTTCTGTCAAGGTTTCATCATCAATTTTTTTGACATACAGACCATATACTTTTAAATTGAACTTTACTGCTCTGTACTCGCTTAAACGACAATGAAGTTAATTGATAATATCAGTTTTACAATCATTATAAAATCTTTTTAAATCAATCCGATTACTTTTAGTGGATTGAACCCGATATGATTTTATTGGAAATTTCGAGTTTGATGACAGGTTGATAATTTTATGATTTTCATGTATGTAGGAATCGGAATAGGGCCCACAGTGCAGAGAGAGACTCGAAGTGGACGCCAGTATTGAGTAACACCCTTTTTGAGCAGAGGAGAGAGCGATCACTAGAGCAGGGGGTTTGTAGGGTTAAGCGAGAGAGATTCAGCGTCAGTCGGTGCCAGAGTTTCGCGAGCTTCACACAATTTACACATCAGTCCAGACAATTCTAAATTACACACATAAAAATACACATAATCATAAGTCAAATCCACATAATATTCAATAAAAGTTACAACAACTAAACTATAATAAATTCACGTCGTCTCGGGTTTTAATTCCACATCAGTGCTAAAACCCTAGGCCACACATTTGGGGCTCAACCGGGATTGAATTTTGATTGAAACGTGTATAAAACACCAAAAACAGTGTCGTAATTGTGGGTCAGAGGTCGCAAAATTGCATTAACCAAGTCAAGAGTGTTAATGGACAATTGTGGAAGAGCGACAGAGACAGAATTAGAGCGTCAAAAAGAATTTTCGACAATTACGAGGAGTTGTGAAATTCAGAAGCGTGGCGCAGAAACAACGAACAAGCGGGAAAACGGCAAACTCAGCAAGAAACGGTGAAGGCGAAAGGAAACAGCGAAGACAGCGTGAACTGATTTCAAGGTCTGCGACAGAAGGCGACAAGAAACAGTGAAGGCGAAAGAAACGACGAAAGCTACGAGAAACGACGAGAGCAGCGTTAAAAGATATCAAAACGAAGACGATACGAAAGCAGAGAGAACAGCAATCGTTACTGACAGCGCCGTGGGATTTTTCGGTATACAGACAACAAGCAACTGGCTGGAGTGTTGTGACTGTATAGCTGGAGAAGAGAACGTGAAGCAGAACGCGAGCAACCAATCTTTGATCAAGAGTTGGGTGGCGGTAAGGCGGTAGCAGAAAGGCGAGTTGCAAAATACAGTTGCGAATTCTGGTGAGTGACGGAAATTGTCTGTATGAGACGAGAGGATCTATATACATAAGTAGATCGAAGAGGAAGCTGAAACGAGCGACATTGAGTCAAACAAGAACGAACGTGTTAAAAAGTAACTAACATAGTGATAAGCTAAAAGTGTTTACAGTTTTAGAAGCACAGTTGGTTGCATATAAGTACAGTTTGAAAATAATTCGAGTAAAGTTTGATAAGTACTAAGTAAAGTTTGAGAGCCATTACAATCGGAAGAGTTTTAAGAAATTGTAATTGAATTAGTAAATTAACTGTAAACGGAAAAGTTTTAAGTTCACTGAATTTAAAAAGGCATTGTTTGAGAGCCATTGTAACCGGCCAAGTTAAAGTCGCTGAAATTGTCAGAGTTTGAGAGATATTGGCATTAATATTTTGTATTGTTATGTTCTATGCTATATCATAATAACATACATTTTCTATATAATTATTACATTCAACTATATACTATAAGAACATAAATTGTACAAGATGAGAAGAGACGAGATTCTGGCACTGCTAGTTGCGGATTTGAGGCTTAAGTTGAGCGAGTTAGGATTGGAGACGGTTGGATGAAAGGTAGATTTACAAAACCGGCTTCTTACTCACTATTATCTTTTAGGGAGGTAAATGAGAGCGATGGGGATGAACAAGAACAATCATTCAGGTCAATAGAACCACATCAAGATAAAACTAGAGAAATCGGAAATAGAGTGACAGGAATTGGTCGCAGAGAAATAGAAGAAATTGAAGGATGTTGAGGGTAGCGTTTCAGAGTTTTCCGGTTCAAATAGCATGGATGTTAATCAGTGGATAATTGAGCTTGAAGAATGTGCACTTACAGTAGGGTGGAATCATCTGCAGACATTTATTTATGCTAAGGGGGAGTGCTTATGGGGAGTTTCAGATCATCACTATTGGAAGTGCTATAATTCCTGTGAAGATCGATGGAATCGATATGACAGTAGAGTTCAATGTTGTGTCTGATGAATACCTAGCTTTTGAAGCGATTTTAGGCAGGACAATTTTAAAAGACGTTGACTTGAAAGTCACCAAAGATGGGACAGAATTGGTTAGACGATTGAGGTCCAAGTAGAGAGTGAAGGGACACAGAATAAAGGTAATGAGGAACAAGGTTCTTGCTCAGAGCTGCTGGCAGAGTATAGAAGCTTGTGTATGTTGATTTCGAGGAAAGTGAAGATAAGGTGGACATAGTGGTGTCACATTTGTCGCAGTTAGAAGCAAGTAAAGTGAAAGGTATGATCGAGGGATATAACCCAAAGAGAAATGCTAGTAGTCAGATAAGAATGAAATTAGTGTTAACGGACGAGTTACCAGTCTACCAACATCCGAGACGTCTAGCATGCAGCGAACAAAGGATAGTCGATGACAAAGTTCAAGAATGGTTAGACGAGAAGATAATCAAGCATAGCACGTCAGAATATGCATCTCCAGTAGTTTTGGTCGAAAAGAAAAATGGGAAGAAACGACGAAAAGATAGTGAGAGATAATTTTCCAATGGTGCAGATGGATTGTGCTCTCGAGAAGTTAGAGGAGCAAGAGTATTTACCACATTGGATCTGTCGAACGGGTATTTTCACGTGCCGGTCGAGGAACAGTCTCAGAAGTACACTTCATTCGTTACCCAAAACGGTCAGTACGAGTTCCAGTATGTTCCATTCGGTATATCCAACTCGCCTGCAGTGTTTAATCGTTTTATAATGTCAGTAATGCGTGAGCTTATTAGGAAAGGGGATACAGTCATTTACATGGATGACATTATCATCCCGAGTAAAAGATGTTCAAGAAGGACTTGAAAGATTGGGAAGAGTGCTTGAAGTGGCAGCACAAAACGGATTAAGAATAAATTGGTCAAAGTGTCAGGTTCTACAGAAAAGTTATATTCCTAGGGTATATCGTTGAAAATGGAACGATCAAGCCAAGTGAGGAAAAACTAGGGCAGTGAGTAATTTTCCAATACCCAGAGATAAAAAAGGCAGTGCAAAAGATTCTTAGGGCTGACGTCGTATTTCAGGAAATTTATAGAAGGATACGCAATAATCGCAAAACCGTTGTCAGATTTATTACGGAAGGAGGCAAAGTTCGAGTTCAAGGAGTTACAGCATATAGCGTTCGAGCAGTTAAAGGCTGGGCTGACTAGTAAACCAGTTCTGAGGTTGTATAATCCTAAGTCACAAACAGAAATACACACAGATGCGTCCAAGTTCGGATTTGGGGCAGTATTGCTGCAGAGAGACCCAGAAGATAGCTTGTTACACCCAGTATTGTTTATGAGTCGTAAAACAAGACCTTGTGAAGAGAAATACCACTCGTACGAACTAGAAGTTCTTGCAGTGATAGGAGCATTGACAAAGTGGCGTGTATATGTCTTGGGGAACGAAGTTTAAAATCATCACTGATTGCAATGCGTTCGCAATGACAATGAAGAAGAAAGAGTTACCGTTGAGAGTTGCGAGATGGGCAATGTTCCTACAGGACTTTGATTTTGATATGGAGCATAGGTCAGGATCAAAGATGAGGCATGTAGATGCGTTAAGTAGAGTATCGTGTTACGTATTGACAGATAGTGTGATGCATAGGTTGAAAGAGGCGCAATTGGCGGATGACTGGACAAAAGTAATTAGAAGTATTGTAGAGGATAAAGGGTATGAAGACAATTAAATTGCAAACCAGATTTTGTTCAAAGACCCAGATAGAGAACTGATCGTAGTACCATCCCAAATGGAAGGCGAAATAATTCGAATTGCCCATAGGCAGGGACATTTTTATGCGAAGAAGACTCAGGACTTAGTGGAAAAGTCGTATTTCACCCCAAAATTGAAAGACAAAATATGTCGAGTCGTAGAAAGTTGCGTAGAATGTATCATGGTAAATGCGAAAGCTGGAAAGCAAGAAGGGTATTTGACACCGATAGATAAGGGCGACAGGCCGTTAGTGACATTCCACATAGATCATGAAGGTCCAATGGAAATCACTAATAAGCGGTATAACCATATTCCTGTTGTTGTTGACGGGTTCTCAAAGTATGTGTGGTTATACCCAACGCGTAGTACAGGAACTGAGGAAGTTATAAACTGTTTGGAAAAGCAGGCCATAAATTTCGGTAATCCATGTAGAATTGTATCAGATAGAGGAGCCGCTTTCACGGCAAATGCGTTTTTAGGAGTATTGTTCAGGTCAGGTGTGCCACGAGGTAACGGGCAAGTGGAGCGAATGCATAGGATCGTAGTTCCTATGTTGTCAAAGTTAAGTGGAGATAGTCCAGGTTCTTGGTATAGGCATGTAGCCAAAAGTGCAGCAATTAATCAACAATATTGAACCGAGAAGTACGAAGGTCACACCGTTTAAGATTTTGACAGGGGTCGATATGCGATGTTCAGATATTTTGGAGCTAAAGGAAGTCAAGTCAAGTGAGTCAATCATTTCTTGAGGAATTGGACGAAGAGCGTGAGCAGATACGCAAAAGAAGCTAGAGAAAACATAAAAGATTTGCAGGAGGAGAATCGATTAGCGTTCAATAAGAAAATAACGGTAGGAAAGGAATACCAGGTTAATGATTTAGTAGCGATTAAGCGTACACAGTACGGGGTGGGACTTGAATTGAAAGGAAAGTATCTAGGACCATACAAAGTGGTGAAAGTCAATAAACATGGAAGGTACGACGCAGAGAAGGTAGGAGATGGAGAAGGACCTTGTAAGACTTCCAGTGTGGCAGAGTACATGAAGGAATTCGGGGGCGAATCCAGCGTCAGGAGGGCCGAATGTAGGAATCGGAATAGGGCCCACAGTGCAGAGAGAGAGACTCGAAGTGGACGCCAGTATTGAGTAACACCCTTTTGAGCAGAGGAGAGAGCGATCACTAGAGCAGGGGGGTTTGTAGGGTTAAGCGAGAGAGATTCAGCGTCAGTCGGTGCCACTGTTTCGCGAGCTTCACACAATTTACACATCAGTCCAGACAATTCTAAATTACACACATAAAAATACACATAATCATAAGTCAAATCCACATAATATTCAATAAACGTTACAACAACTAAACTATAATAAATTCACGTCGTCTCGGGTTTTAATTCCACATCAGTGCTAAAACCCTGGGCCACACATGTATTTGACCTGTAGCAGCATTCTTATGCAGACATAATATGTCGCTTTTCCTTCGAGGGACAGTAACTCTCACCGCATATTACACAGTCAATGTTTTCCTCTGGTGCATGCATTCTAGGCCGTTTTGAAGATCTGGACGTTGACTGTTCTCGAAGGTCAGTTGCCGAAGTTTTCCTCATCAGCACGTTGAGCAGAACATACTTCATAATGAGAGTCTAGCTCTGTTAGGTCGAGGAACATTGATCGCACTTAACTTTTTTGGAGGCCTAAGCAACTCTCATAATGAGAGTCGACCTCTGTTCCCTCTAAAGATTTAGAGCATAGATTGCACTCTATCAGATTCCGCGGTCCTACGCAACTGTCGTAGTGTGAGGCGAACTCTGTTAATTTGACAAGCTCTGAACACATATTGCACGCGATTTCGGGATTCATTTTGTAATTTGTGTATTTTTGTTTGATCACTTTCACTATTAGAAGAGAACTAAGGTTTTATTTCTAAATGACGTTCTATTTGTCTTCCTAACGCCTACTTAGTCTTTTTGTATGCATCAGGGTCAGTACTCGTTTTAAACCGGTTTCAAAATGATTTCTTCTGCTGACTATGTAATAATAGGATGTGAAATTCAACCAATAAATACATTCAATACCAGGTACCTATATGCTACCTGAAATGCACTTATTCTTTTGTGTAATCCTCGCTGGGAACAACCTGTTTCAACGAATCATATGATTCTCTGGGGGATGTAACATGTAGAAGTAGGAAGTGAAATTCACCCAATCAGAAGTAAAAGGAAACATTGAGAATACATTTTTTAAATGTAGTACATATTCTTTTATTATACCTATGTACACATGTATATAATATTATGATTAGAAAAATACATCGAATATTCTTATTATATATTATTTAAATCCAGCCTCAGTTTTTTCCAACGCTGCTATTAACTCAGCGTCATCTTCATCCCGAAGTAGATCCCGGAGTCGATCCCTTTCGCCGCAGTTTTGATCATCGACCAAATCGAAAATTTCATCATCATCCGGAAAACGTATGGTGCTTCACTATGGGAGTCTTTAGCACCACAAGCATATTCCCAGAATATTGATGACGATGGAACCATTTGGTCATCATCATCACTAACATCCCATTGAATGGGATGAACGGGATCCCAAATCCTCTCTAGATAATTTTGGGTGCGAATCCCAAATATAAGGGAAAGGTCCCCAGAGTCTGGCTGAGAGTCTAGATTTATGATCTCTAGGTCATCCATGTTTTGTCAGAGATTAGTAATTACTGTAATAGCTTATAGCTATGAGTAGCTATTATATAGGCACTCAACTATAGGATAGTATTAGGAAAACAAAACAAAGAACAAATTTAAGCACAATAGTAAAAAAGGTCAACGAGATCCTTTTACAGGAAATGCTTGGAAAAAACTACCTCTAAACTATCACATCAAATATATTTCAAGGTTATGAAAAAAAAAAACCTGTTTGACACTGGTTTCGAACCCGTACAATAAACAAGTACATTATAAACAAGAGGGAAGGGAAATAGCATGAGTGAGAGGGAGGATCTAAGGGTAGAACTCGTTTAGAGAGGGAGAATGTAAGGATTGATTTTGATTTGTCAGAATTTACAGGTAAAATAATCGATATTTATTTTACAGATTTTCCAGAGGAAAAGGAACTTTGTCGCCGATTTTCGCCGATAGGTGGCGCCACCAAGTAGTAATGATATAGGCACTCCTGCGTATATTTACTATAAGAAGTTGTCTTAGAGTTCATCTTATACTTTTATGCATTGATTGCACGTCCTATATACAAATAGAGTTATAACTCTACTCTTAAAGTATATGATCATGGTAAATATCAGAAACTGAAACCATTTATTTTCCTAACTCAATGTAATACAATTTTTTTTTATTTAACTTGATCATGGTAAATATCAGAAACTGAGACCATTTATTTTCCAACTCAATGTCATAACATTTTTATTTTAACATGATCATGGTAAATATCAGAAACTGAAACCATTTATTTTCCAACTCAATGTTATAAAATATTTTATGTTAACATGATCATGGTAAATATCAGTAACTGAAACCATTTATTTGAAAACCACATGTTGCTGAGAACAGGGTTGTTGAACAAAATATCATGTTTCACATCCTTCTGCAACATGTTGCGAATTTGTAATTCACTTGCAACAAGCAGGGTGCCTATATCATTACTACTTGGCCACCTATCGGCGAAAATCGGCGACAAAGTTCCTTTCTCCTCTGGAAAATCTGTAATAAATCTGTAAATAAATATCGATTATTTTACCTGTAAATTCTGACAAATCAAAAATCAATCCATACATTCTCCCTCTCTAAACGAGTTCTACCCTTAGATCCTCCCTCTCACTCATGCTCTTTCCCTTCCCTCTTGTTTATAATGTACTTGTTTATTGTACGGGTTCGAAACCAGTGTCAAACAGGTTTTTTTATAACCTTGAAATATATTTGATGTGATAGTTTAGAGGTAGTTTTTTCCAAGCATTTCCCTGTAAAAGGATCTCGTTGACCTTTTTTACTATTATGCTTAAATTTTTTCTTTGTTTTGTTTTCCTAATACTATCCTATAGTTGAGTGCCTATAAAATAGCTACTATTTAACGTTTCATGGTGGAGAAATTTAAAATTATGAAAATTTCCAGTAATATAAACTATTCCTTTTTTTAGATCCTGAATTTCATCATTATTATGTTTTTCCAATGATAAAACTTTATTTTTATGTATAACAGAATATTATAGTCAAAAAATATTAATATGAATATTAATTTTCTTATCAAAATTAAATCTGGTACTCATTGAGCTTTGAGGTGGCTCAGAGGGGGCCTAGCTGAGACCACCGGACGGGTCGCAGGTTGCGGATGGCGAACGGCCTACTGGGTAGGTTAGCTGCGAATAAGCGGGCATCACAAAGAAATTCAACTCAGTTTAGTCTGAGGGAGAGTACCGAAAATAAGCAGTCCCGGACAGCCAGCGGGTGTTCGCGACGCAGCAACACTGACGATGCACTTGTGGTGCCGCCTCCTTTAAGTAGCTCACACACTTCCCTTCCCTACACACTACCTACCCACATCCCAACCCCCACACTCACCTCACACCAGGCCGGACTAAGTGTGTCATACGAACCGTGCCGAGAGTCAGACTGGCTGGGGGCCCGGTATAAAAACTAGCCCAGTCGTTAACGGTGTGCTCAGGGACTTGGCTGCCCCTGTTCTAAGTATGCCTTATCCGGGCAACACGAATCTCTGCCCGGACGGACCTTGCCCCTTCTTTGCATCTCGTGGGATCAGAATGGAAGATTTAAAACATAACAAAACAAAATGAGCATGGCACTCCCCAATTGCAAACTGGGAGCAATCCCAAACAGGGGAAAGGCAGCGGCCCAAAGGCCTGGCCTAACCCGCAATACAGCAGGAAAATCTTGCTCGGCGACAGGCGCTGGGGCGAACCCTAAGGGGTCCCATCCCAGTTCTGGGGTGGGTGGCGAATCGGGCCCCAAAACCAACACCTTGGCAGAACGGCAATGCATTCCTGCGGCTGCTCTGCCTGCTGGTAAGGTGGCAGGGGTCGAGTCTCCATCGACCAGTGCTCAAGCCCAAAAATACACATATGCCGAAAGACAGAGTGCTGGCAACATCCTCCTCCGTATCGGAGGACCATCGGACCAGTGGCTCAAGAAGGTTGAGTGGGCTTCTAGGGTGCTCCCCAACTTCGGCAAGGAGGCGCCGAAGAAGGAGGCCCCTCAACCAAAGAGGCAGCGCTCGCCGGAGACTCCGGAATCCGCCCCGAAACGCTCTAGGGTGCTGCCGAATGTCTCATTCACGCAGATTGCCAAGGAAAGGACGGCGGATGGGAGAATCCCTAGAAACCAGTGGAAGTGGGTGGAAGCGGCACTGGCCGACCGCTGCTTCGAGCTGCTGGATTCGGAGCCCGGCCCCCACCAGTCTGCAAAGACATGGGGTGGTACCAGGGCACAATAAAAATCATAGCTTGTGAAGACGCGCGATCCGTCCAGCTCTGCAAAGCAGCGGTAGCGCAAGTCGGTGAGGTCTACCCAGGGGCGAAGCTGATCGCTGTTGACTGGAGCGAGGTGCCCAATAGACCCAGGGCGAGTGTGGGTGCCTGCCTCCTTCAAGGAGCCAGACCGCATCCTTAAAGATGTTGCAGCGATGCAACCCACGCCTTCCGTCCTCGGACTGGAAGGTGGTGAAGGTGGAGAGGACGACAGGCCCCACAAACCAAGCGGTGATCGTCCTTAACAAAGAGTCGCTGGCCCCGATAGAGGCAGCTAGAGGAGAGCAGAACTTTGGCTTCAGCTCAGTCACCATAAAGGTGTATAAGTCGGATGCAGCGGCCGAGGCGGGTCCTGTCCACAACCCAGTCGAGCAGGACGCTGCCTCGGAGATCGAAGCACCCGACTGCGAGCTGGAGCCGGAGCTGGACGGCTACTCCTCAGATACCATGCTGATGCAGGACTTCGAGGTAATGTGTCGGGAGGACGATGATATCGTCGACGACACCGACGCCGATATTACAGTGGTGGAGAAACCTGATGATGTCCCTACGGGTACTTCAAATCAATCTCCACCACTGTAAAGCAGCAGCAGCTGCCCTAATACTCCGCTTGGATGAGAGCGGAGCAGATGTAGTCCTAATCCAGGAGCCTTGGGTAGTTGGTGACAAGGTCTGTGGATTAGCGACGAAGGAGTACAAGCTAATCGCGCTGCTCAAAACGAAGGTAAAATTCGCACCTGTATACTTGCTAGAAAGCACCTTAACATCTTTCTGCTCCATAACTTTAGCAACGGCGACAACAAGGCAGTTAGCCTAGAGCTGCAAGGGGGACACACCTGAGGTTGGTGTCGTCCTACATGGCGCACGAGCGATCCTCCAGGAGATCTGTTACGCGCGCTAACCAGCGACAGCGAATGTTCGGACATAGGCCTTTTAATAGGTTGCGATGCCAACGCTCACCACACACAATGGGAGAGCTCGGACACAAATGCGAGGGATGAATCACTATTTAGCTTTATCCTTGACTATAATATGGTAATTTGTAATCGGGGTAACGACCCCACATTCATTATAAAGAACCGACAGGAGGTCATTGACCTGACTCTAGTGTCTCACACACGTCAGACTTAATCGAGAGCTGGAAAGTCCTAGAGTAACGCAGGAAGCAGCTTCAACCCGTTTAAATCGCCAGGCCCTGACATGATTATCCCGGCCCAATTACAAAAGGCAGGAAGCATGGCAACCAACTGGCTTCGAAGTATATTTTCTAAGATACTCATAGTAGGGAGAATTCTGACGACTGGCTTAAGGCAAATATTGTCTTTATTCCCAAAGCGGGAAAAGCCTCGCTCTCCACCGCAAAGGACTTCAGACCAATCAGTCTGTCGTCCTTTCTCCTCAAGACATTTGAGAGACTAGTCGGGCTACATCTAAGGACCACGATAGATCCAAAGATGCTGTCAGACGCACAACATGCCTAAAGGAAAGGTAAATCCACAGAAACGGCACTTCACGAAGTAACCACTTCGGTGGAAAAATCCCTTTATTTGAAGGAATATTCTCTAATTGCCTTTTTTTTCGATATCGAGGGAGCCTTCAATAATGTCATACCAAGAGCCATCACGGAAGGTTTGACGAGCCTGGGGTGGACGATCACTTGGCGACGCTTATCGATCAATTGCTAATATGCAGGACGGGGACGTCGTCGATGGGGTCGTCCACTCAGTCAAGGTATGTCAACAGAGGCACACCGCAGGGGGTGGGGTTCTGTCTCCCCTTCTATGGAACATAGCAGTCAACAAGATTCTGTGTGACCTGGATGGGGGCTGTAAAGTGGTGGCATACGCGGATGACGTTGCTATAATATTCTCGGGAAAATTCCCTCAAACACTCTGCGACCTAATGTCTGCAAAGCTCGCGAAATTGTCAGACTGGACAAAATCGCGCGGACTGGGAGTAAATCCTCGAAAACGGAACTTGTATTATTTTCTCGTAAATACAAGATTCCGCCCCTTAACCCTCCAATGCTTAACGAATGCAGGCTATCCTTCAGCGATAGTGCCAGTTCTCTGGGGTTGGTAATTGACAGCAAGCTCAACTGGAACCAAAACATCAAAGAAAGAGTGAAGAAGGCTACGATAGCCCCCTCTACACCTGCAAAGAAAGCCATTGGTCTAAGGTGGGGCATTAAACCAAGTATAGTCCAATGGATATATCTAGCAATAGTTAGACCAATTCTACTCTACGGAGTCACGGTGTGGTGGCCGGCCCTATCAAAAAGTCCATCACCAAAATGCTCGGCATGGTACTGTAACGAACCCTGGGACCAGGGCTCGCTACATTTAATAATATATATACATTTACCATATTACCATATTACCATACATTTACCATATTTCGAAATACTTTGTAATAGGTAAGCAATTCAATATAAGAACACAAAACACAATACCACGTACCATATTTTGTAATCACAACCCAAAACCACGAACACCATACACCCGGCACTGTACGCCGACCGATCTTTGCGGAAGCAACACACACGCCCCAATTTCCGCAAAGTTACACAACTCCACGATTCCCACCAAATTACCCAACTCCACAGCCGAGTCAATGACCAAAACTACACAACTCATTTCTCGGTACCACCGATGCAATGATCAGCTCAGTGGGACGCGCAGGAGAACTCGATACCACTTCCGTGATCACAAACTGCGGACTCAGCCATCGAGATCGGCCTTAAATAGCCCGAGCCCTCGATCAATCCGGGCAGTTCATCAGCCGAGCACCAAACGGCAGTCCATCCGCCGCGGCTACTAGAACAAGAACCACACAACACAAAGACAATTAAATAAATACAATAAAAGCATTAAGAAAACCCATCAAGACAAACTCAACGAAGTGTCATCATTTCTTCGCCGAACGCGAACACAACTCAGGTGACCCAGAAACACATTGCCGCGCACACCAAAACTCGGGTGTCAGCGTTTTCCCTTTCATCGCCCAGAGCGATTACCAAACTACCTACACGGTAGTCAGACTCGACGCCCGCTTCACTTTCGGTCTCACGGCCAAGCCCTGCCCTAAAGTTCCCGCGAACTACAAATTCCTTGTAGGGAAGAATCCTGACAGACTGAGCCTACCTCAGCCTGAGATAGGTTTCTCACAAGAGGCGCCCGAGCAGGGACTTACGGCAACTTTAAGGAGATTTCAAAGCCAACTGTCTGGCAACTTTAAGGAACTTAAAGAGAAAAACCTTAACACGGGCTACGTGGATTAAAGACCCACGGCCACCGAGAAAGAAGAGTAGAGCTAACCACAGAACACAAGTCCGGTACAAAACCAAATCCGCGCACCCACCCGAATCCAGTCGCGAGTGCCACCGGGAAAGTAAAACGCAGTGACCAAGTGCTAAAACAGTGAAAAGTGCCCAAAACAACACCGAGGAAAACTCAGTCCAATCACCATGGAAGCCTACGAAGACGACGCGAGCATTGATTTCCACCCCAGCGAGCGAATCGCCAATCCAGGCGTCAGCGTCGGCTGGATCTACAAGCGCCGCCGAGACGAGCTGGAGGCCTTCGCCAAGGAATTCGAATTTGACACCGAAGGAACTGTGGAAGAGTTGCGCAAGAACTTTGCCACACTTGTCGCCAGACCACTCCCGCCGGGTGCCTGGACTCGCTTGGCAGAACTCGAGAGACAATACGCAAAACCCGCAGGACGCTCCAAGTCCCCGCTGCCCACTACTCCAGGACCATCAGGCACCGGAAAATGGGACCCCAAAGCCAGCTTGCATGTCCCCGCAGCCCCAGAGCCCACGCCCCGACCACCAGTGGTCACAGCCGCCGATCTTCCAAGGCCGCCCACTACGGAAACCTCCCGCTCGCCCACACAGAGAATTGTGCCAGCAATAGACGCACCCATAAGCGGGCCCGACTATAACCACGTCGCACGCACGGCAGAACGCATGGGGCATCCAGTTCAACGGAGAAGATGACCCACTATCGTTTCTGAACTACTCGAGGAACGCGCACGCGCCTACGGAGTGGACACCAACCAACTGCCTCGGAGCATGGCTGAACTACTCACCGACCGAGCCAGTCGCTGGCACCGTACCAGCCAACTACATGGCAGTTCCTGGGCACATTTCCGCCAGGAGTTTCTGACGTATTTTCTGCCGCCAAGGTATTTCGAACAATTGAACGACCAGATCCGAGGCCGCAAGCAAGCTGTGGGAGAACCATTCAAAGACTATCTCATCGAGATACGGCTCCTCATGCACCATGCCGAGTACGACCCAGACACGGAGCTTTACCGGATCTACGACAACGCCCTGCCAGGACTCCAGCTATACGTGCGACGAGACGAATTGGAAAACTTGGCACAGCTAACCCGATTAGCGTCAGAGTACGAGCTTATTCACGAGAGGAAACGCGCAACGGCCCCCGCACCCATGCGAAGCCCACCAAGAGACACCAGGCCGGCAAGGCACCCAGACCGCAGAGAAGGTGAGTCCTTCCGTACACCCTTCCGGAGACCCCATTGGGATTCAGCAGACACACCGCGCAGACAGGCATCGAATCAAACCAGCACAACGAACCACGACGTCGCCCATCGAATGATCACCACCCCATTGCCAACCCACGCGCAGCCTGTCGCCGATGTGGTCAAGCTGACACGCCGCCTACGACTGCACCAACGCTTCGATCCTGTTCTGCTGGGAATGTGGAAAGCGCGGCACTCGGACCGTCGACTGCTGCCACCGGGCCACGTCGGGAAACGACACGCGTCCTCGACTGACACGGATCAGCCGAGAACGACGCCTCCCCAGACCCGCGACTAAGACAACCCACTACACGTGAACGACGGCCGAATAGTGGCGATAGTGACAATAGGAGGACAAACAACGGAGGCCACCATCGACACCGGGCATCCCGAAGTTTCGTCAGCGACAACCTGGCCCGACAACTAAACAACAACCCAACCTGCAAGATGCATGCGTCCGCATACGCCTTGCTGACGGCGCAGTCAGAGAGATCACACAAGTTCTACTGGCGCACATCAAGCTGGATCAACGAGAGGTTCAAATCCCACTCCTGGTCCTACCAAACATGCTGGAGCAAGTTATAGTCGGCATGGACTTCCTATGTGCTATCGAAACGACGATCCAATGCGGCACCACGCTGCTAAAGCTACAAGATCGCCACCTCACGCCAACGCCACCGTCAGTTCAATCCAACCCCCGTACAAGTCACCGAACCCAGCACCAAGAAATCTAGGTCAACAGCGAACACACGTCCCCGACCTACCCCAAAGAAGACGGCACCCAATAATGCAACGAAGAATACGATACCGAAACCAACCACAGCGAAAGCGAACAACCGGCCCACAACGGAAAACACGAATCCGAAGCAAGCACCGGTAAACTGCAACTGCAAACGGCCACTACGGAGCACCCGCGTCCTAAGCCAACCACAGGGATCACACATCCCAAACACACCACGAGGATCTCACACATGAGACAAGAATCAACACACGTGAACCAGGCGCTCGACACTGGAAGCCCAGGATCAAAACAAACTACGGGACACACGCACCCCGAACCCACCACAAGGATCTCACCCACGAGACAAACCCCAACGAACTGGAACCCGCTCGACACAGGAAGCCCAGGTCCAAGTTCAGCCACAGCGCACCTATGCACCCTACCCACAACGGAGAAGGTGAACCCACGGACACCCTCAGAGACGACCACCAGCCCCGAACAACGACAACGACAACGACAACGGCAGCAACAGTGCAACAACCAAAACCACGAGGGAAACAGCCACGCAAACCCTTTGCTGGTCGGGTCCAACCATCGAACTAATACCCACGGAACCGGAATCTAGCCCGATGACCCCCCGATACACCGACCGCAGCCCTGTCGTACCCACGGCCGACGCCACCCCGATCTTCACCAACCCACTGGAGTACTTTCCGCGTACTGACGTGCCCACTAGCTCAATGCACCACGCCATGCCTAACACCACGTCCGAAATCTTCGTCGCCCAACCAAGTTGTTGCTGCGAAAACAAAGTCGTCACTGAGACCCGCCTGGCCACACATCGATCTGGAGACATTACAACCCAGGTATACCGCCAGACCCACGAAGCTACGCCACCCACAGTCAACGCTAACCCGATCGTCGCCCACATAAGCGACTACCCAGGTAGGATCGAACCCCCAGCGCGTTCGACACAACCATCCTCCCAGAAGACCCAAGCCAGCCAAAGGATCCCGAAACCCCCGATCTCACCGAACCCGACCCAGAATTGATCGCCGATCCCTGGCCACCGGACATAGCGCCACAGATCCAAGAATTTCTGGACACCGAGCTTCCAAAGTTCAATAATCTCCACGGGACCTCCAACATAGCCGAGCACACCATCGTCATGAGGGATAATCGACCCATCAAACAGAGGTATTACCCAAAGAACCCAGCCATGATGCGGATTATCGACGAGCAAGTCGACCAACTGATCCAAGAAGGTCTCATCGAACCCTCACGAAGCCCACACAGCGCCCCCATCGTACTCGTACGTAAAAAGAACGGCAAATGGCGCATGTGCGTGAACTACCGACAACTCAACGCTCACTCTATTCCTGACGCATACCCACCGCCCAGAATCAACTACATCTTGAGCGCCTACAGAACGCACGCTTCATAACCACCCTGGATCTGAAGAATGGATACTGGCAAATACCCATGGCCAACGGAAGTCGAGAAGCCACCGCCTTCACGGTCCCCGGCAGAGGTCTCTACCAATGGAAAGTGATGCCCTTCGGATTACATTCTGCACCAGCAACATTCCAACGGGCCCTTGATACTGTGATCGGTGCCGACATGGAACCCTACGCATTCGCATATTTAGACGACATTGTCGTCGTCGGACGAGACTTCAAGGACCACCTACACAACCTGGCAATAGTCCCTCTCGCCTTCGAAAAGCGAACCTGCGGATAAACGCGGAAAAGTGCACATTCTTCCAAAACCGGATCAAATATCTTGGTCACGTCATCAGCAAAGAAGGTATCCACACAGACCCCGACAAGATTGCTGACGTCAAAGAACTCAAGCCACCCACGAACCTAAAGGAACTACGTCAGTGCATCGGAATGGCATCATGGTACCGAAGATTCGTGCCAAACTTTGCTACAGTAGTCCAACCAATGTCTCAGCTACTCAAGAAAGGACAAAAATGGACATGGACCGCAGATCAACAAGCAGCCTTCGACCAACTAAAAGAACTACTCACGACCGCTCCCGTACTTGCTTGCCCCGATTTCAACGTCAAGTTTTCACTACAAACCGATGCGAGCAACCTCGGCATAGGCGCCGTACTCACGCAGGAGATCGAAGGAAAGGAACGCGTCATCGCCTATGTCAGCCGACGACTGAACCAGGCCGAAGGAAACTACTCCGCCACAGACAAGGAATGCCTCGCCGTCATTTGGGCAATCCGAAAACTACGCTGCTACCTTGAAGGATATCGGTTCGACGTTATAACCGACCATCTCGCACTGAAATGGCTGAATATTCTGGAAAGCCCCTACGGAAGAATAGCGAGATGGGCGCTCGAACTCCAACAGTATCAGTACGACGTCCACTATAGACCAGGGGAAACAAAACGTGGTTGCCGATGCCCCGTCCCGACAACCCTTGGAGACGCTAGCAAGAATCAAAGAGGACGCAACATCTTGCCCCTGGCTCACACGACGGATTCAACAAACCAATAGAAACCAAAAAAAACACGTCGAAAGGATTCCACGCGCCCTACGCCCGCAACGCAACGATAACGACAGTGGCCACTTGTACACCCACCCGGAAGAAAGGGGGGGGGTGTAGCGAGCCCTGATCCCAGGGTTCGTTACAGTACAAAAAACTGCCGCACTCTGCATCAGTGGAGCACTTCGCACCATACCGAATGATGCGCTAAACGCTGTCCTGTGCCTCCAGAGTCCTGACCTCGCAGGTAAGGCTCAGGCACTCATGGCAGCAATTCGTCTGAGAGACTCTGACCAATGGGTACCGCAAAATATGGGACACTCATCCATTCTCAACGACAACAACAACGTCCCGAAAAAAAAAACGGACTACTGCATTCCGAGGGAGTATACTGAAACTCCCTTTGAAATAAATATCCCTCACCGTGATAGCTGGCTTGAGGGAACTCCGGGTCCTGGTAGAGCCATTCATATCTTCACGCAAAGTAGGAGGAGGTATCTACCCGAGCAACTAAACATAAGACACTCCTTCAGGCTTCCGGATCACTGCAGTGTCTTCCCAAGCGGAAGTCACAGCGATCTGGGAAGCTCTGATTTGCATCCAAACAGTTGCCTTTTCGGCAACCCATATAAACATCTACAGTGATAGCCAAGTTGCGATCAAATCACTAAATGCGATTACATCGAACTCGGCCACCGTAGCAAAATGCCGCAAATCTCTTCACGAGATGGCTCAGCAATTTGCTATTAGCCTGATATGGGTCCCGGGTCACCAGGACGTTGAAGGTAACTGCATAGCAGATGAACTGGCCAGAGCTGGCACTACTACCTCCTTTCTCCACGACAAGGATGATACATGTATGCCTATGGCCACCTGCAAGCTCATCATAAAAGAGCAATTCATGCGACTAGACGACAGTCGGTGGCAAAACACACCACGATGTCGCATCACGCGACAAACGTGGCCTACTATAAACAAGAAGCGCACCACTGAGCTATGTAAGCTCAGCAGAAAAAGGTGCAGATCCCTTACGGGACACTGGCTAATAGGAACCTATGCCAGAAGGATGGGAGCCCTATATAATGATTACTACCGCAACTGTAGAGATGAGGAAGAGGAGGAAACAGTGGAGCACCTGTTCTGCCCCTGCCCGGCTCTCAGTATCACAGTCCAATATCTGTCCCAGGAAGATAGCGAATTTCATTAGCGCAGCCGGATGGGATAATTGCTGACAGGATGTCTCTCACGGCAGGGAAGGGCCAATTGATTCAATAGTATTCACAACGGGCCGAGCTGGTTTATGTGTGTCGGGCTCATGACAGCCCGACAGCCAATAAAACCTAAACCAACCCTATCAAAATTAAAAAAACACGGCTTGCAATTGGCAAGGGAAAATGAGAAATAATGGCTTAAAGCACGCCGTCCCTTGTTTTACGGTAATTTATTTATAAACTGGAGATTGTAATTTGAGTTGTGGCAATCGCCCAATGTGGTTGCAGAGCAAATTTTTGTGGAGGGTATATTTCTTCGTCTCTAGATATTCCCACAAATACTTCACTTCACATAGTGAATATTAAATACATATACGGTGTGACGGTTGAGTATATGAGCGGTAGAGTGGTTTCCCCGAGTACAGTAGGGGAAGGAAGCAAATTACCCTTGACATCGGTGCAGCGTATATCAACCGTCAGTGCTGAAGAGCCGTGTGGAATTTATCGATAACTAAATTTAGCTACCACAGTTGTTCGCACAAATTCATTTTTGTTTTCTTGCGTAGACAAATTTTTCGAATACACATTTTATACACGTACTCAAGGTTTAAGAAAGGAAACATTGTATTTGTGGTAAAAGTGGATGTGTGGAAAGGAACCGTTTTTAACCCCATAAAGTATATATATTCTTGATCAGCAGGCTATAAGAGCTAGGGAAAAAAAAATTTTTTTTTTCAGACTGATATCCCACCCTTACAAATGAATTCCAAAATTTCGCTCCGCTCACTTCCGCTCCCACTAGTGGCGCACATCTGTGGCGTCCACAATTTTGAAGATAACAGAAAACGATTGCAAAATCATAGAGAAAGCCCATATCTACCCGAGGCCCGAATCTGGGTTGATCGGATCATTAATATAGCCACAATGGATAAATCCATTTGGAGATGCACCGTTCCCTCGCCTCTCTCTCACACACCAACGCGACTGCTTTGCCCATTCGTCCAAATGAGCGCCTGGATCTCAAAGACTATAAAAAACTAGAGCAACCAAACTTTCTGTCCGAATTCCTGTGATAACACTTTCATACAAGTGGATTTCAAAATTTCGACTTCCGCCCACCCAAAGACGAAAGTGCAACATTTTGAAGATAGAACAAAACGAAAAAATGCAATGAATCTGGTTCAGATCGGATCATTATTATAGCCGCAATGAAGAAATTACTTTTCAGCAGCCGCGAACCCCTTCAGTCGATGCTGATTCCCTATTCGCTCACACACTGCCTCGTGCAGTGTAGACGGAGAACGAATCGGCGTGTTGTTGCGAGAAGTGATGTAAATGTAGATGACAGATGCAGCAAAAAAAAAAAAATGTAAAACTTAAAAACTGATTGAAGAATTTCTTTTAAACCACATGTGTACTGAATAAGTAAGGGTATAAAAGTAGTGTTGAGCAGCAGCAGAGAAATAGCATAAAAAATAGTATTGTATGAGAGTTACGTTAGATTGGTACGCTCAGTCGCTGTTATAACTCTCCCAGCATGTTTCAACGGCTGCTTTCTGGAGTGGGGCGACCGTTGGCATCGCTGGCTGCGACCAGCGCATTAAATGAATTCACGTTGAACGGTTGTTTTTATTTCTTCGGCACCGCATACCATCGGTTTGGACACCACCAGTGTAGAGCTGCTGGACCGGCGTCATCCCCATCATCGTACCGTTCCAGGAAAAACAGTCTGGATTTTTCATTGGCGCCCGAGTAAGGACATCGGTATCAGCATTTTCGTGTAAATTCGCAAGAAACAACTAAAACCAGGTAACAGCGCATTTTCGTCGTCTCGGCACAAGTTACTGATGTTAAGTCTTTGTGCAAAATAAAGCTCTAGCTGGCTACTGGTCTGCGACATCTGGATAATCATCATTAAGGAAAGTTCTTGGAAAAACAATGCCGAATGTACAGGTAGTCTAGTGCAAAAAAATTGAATAAATCAAGCCACCATAGTGTGTGCCTATTATAGCATCATAGCCGGTGGCCTCATTTTCTGGCACTGCTTGAATTGGAATACCAATTTATTAAAACATAACTCAATAAAATCAACCGAAGAGAACAGCCATAAAGAAATGAAAAAAGTGTTCATCATATTGAGGTCCTCAGTACTCGCTAATAAGAATTAACGGAACGGTCATTGCCTATTGTCAATTCTCTTTTATCAAGTACCGCTTGTTGTGCGCCTAATTGTGAATAGTTTGGCGGCGTTTGGTTGTGTGCGTTGACAGCATAATTTTTCTCGTATCTCTTGCTGTCGCGGCATTAACCCATTAAAGTCAATACCCAGTCTTAGAAATTTTCGGTGTTTGTGTAATTAATTGTGAATAATATACTCAGGCGGTTTCGGCTGTGTGCGTTGGCATCATAATTCAGTAACGTTGTAACGTTGCTTTCGCTGTATTAACCCGCCTATAGAGAGTTTTGAGCATCTTTTTATACCCGTACTCGAAGAGTAAAAGGGTATATTGTATTTGTGGTAAAATTGGATGTGTGTAACATAGAGAAGGAGTAATTTCCGACCATATAAAAGTATATATATTCTTGATCAGCATCAATAGCCGAGTCGATATAGCCCTGTCTGTCCGTCCGTCTGTCCGTCTGTCCGTCTTGTTCGTCGCCCCTTGCTCGAAGGCTAAAAAAAAAGATAGAGCAACCAAATTTTTTTTCCTAACTGATGTGTTCTCTCACTCCTAGAAAAGTCTAAAAATTCCGCCACGCCCACTTCCGCCCCCACAAAGGGCGCACATCTGTGGCGTCCACAATTTTGAAGATAGCAGAAAACGAAAAATGCAGAATCATAGAGAAAGACCATATCTATCAGGGGCCCATAGACAAAAGACAAAAACATACGCAAAAACTTCGCTCCATCCCTTTCGCACTCACACAAAATCGAGTAATTTTGGTTTTTTCGTATAAATGAGCGCCTCGATCTCAGAGACTATAAGAGCTAGAACAACCAAATTTTTGCCTAGACTCCTGTGATATCGCTTCAGTGCAAGTTTATTTCAATTTTGCCACGCCCACTCCCGCCCCCAAAGGACGAAAAATCCACAATTTTGAAGATATAAAAAAAAATAAAAATGCAGTTTTGTAGAGAATGACCATATCTACCAGATTCTCGAATTTGGTTCAGATCGGATCATTATTGTAGCCACAATGATCAACTGAATTTTCAGCAGCGAGCTGCCCCGGCCGCCGCTACAACCCAAAAAAAAAAATATACATTTATTTTGAGGGTTGCTGCTGCTGATTCTCTCACACTCACACTCGCACGCTCTGTCTTGTGCAGTGTACGTGTGTTGTTGTGAGAACTGATGTAGATGTAGATGACAGATGCATCAAATAAATGTAAAATGTAAAAACTGATTTGAAAATTCCACATAATTCACATGTGTACTGACTGAGTACGGGTATAAAAGTAGAGTCGCGGTTACAGCGACTCCGTAACGTTCTTTCTCGTTTTTTTTGGTTTGGTGTTTGTTTGAATTTAGTTCGTTGAAGAAACTGTGTTACCTTCATATCAGCTTTTTGAACCGTGCGAAGATCTGCGCTGTTTTAGACTATAGTAATTTGAGTAATATTGCCAAAATGAGTGAAAAAAGAAGGAATTCGCACCACTCCCTCAGGGATCGGGCAAGGAAGTTTGGAGCAAGCTCAGCCAAAAGTTACTGATGGCAATGCAGAAACACGACAAGGTGATGAATGACATTAAGCGACAGAAAACGGCTTTTAAAGAAAAAAAAAAAAACTAATTCGTTTGACCCCTCTTCAAATTAAGTGCAGATTAGAACTGATCGAAAATTATTGCGACAAGTTAATGGACATTCAGGCAGAAATGGACATGTTGAATCCCAGCAAAGATTTAAGATCAATGGTCGAGGGTGTGTGTATTACCACGAGGGCTATGTATATGTCCGCAGTAAAAGAACCTGAGAGTCAGCGAGCGCATAAGGAAGATCGCGGCGAACAGCGTGATTTGTCACACCTGCAAAAATGAATTTGCCTAAGTTTAGTAGAAAACACTCCGAATTTAAAAACTTCATAAGCCTGTTTGAGAGTTTGGTGCATAGCGATCCAACTTTAACGAATGTGGAAAAGTTCGACACAAATAACAAACCCCTCTTTTTCATGCCTTAGGTCCCTTATTGACACGGTGTCTGCCCTCTACTCTTCTCTGCAGTCGTTAGGAAGTAAGAAGGACATAAATAGTGCAATGTTGATTCAATGCAATGTCCAAAGTAGATCACCACACAGAAGCACGATTCGAGAAGAAGTTGGATTACGACAAATTGCCAAAGGACAGACGAAGTCTTCCTTATCCGGTGCAAAGTCTGATCGGTGCGCCGAGTCGAAGTGTAGCTATTGTTCAGCGAGCAATCATATCATAAGCAGTTGTCAAGCGCTTAGTGCTCTTCCTGTTCTTCAACGTTTTGATATCACAAAGCAACTTCGCTTGTGCATAAATTGTTTGAAGTCAGGTCATACAGTTACGAAGTGCAAGACAGCAAAATGTCGAGTGTGCTCCAAGTCCCATAATACGCTGCTTCACCGATACGCAGTAGAGTCACAGCAAATTACGTCTGGTTCAGCTCCTGTAGAACAGCCCTCAGTTTCTGAAAACCCAACGGCCTACACTAGTCATGTGGCGAGTACTGACCAAGTGATTCTCGCGACGGCAGTAGTGAAGGTGAACGATAGGTCCAGACAGTTTCAATATGCTAGGGCACTGCTAGATTCCGGCTCCCAAATAAATTTTATGTCCGAGGATCTCGCACAGCGCCTAAGACTGCACCGTGACGTGTCATGCCTTAGTATCACAACTGTTGGAAAAGTTCGTCCGTCGTAAAGAACAAGGTTCACACGTGTGTCCAATCTCGTGTCAACGCTCATAATTTTGCTACCGATTTTTGGGGTATTACGGTCAATTTCCAGAATTCCAGAATATCCCAGCAAACCTTGAGCTGGCAGACCCACAGTTTTTCAAACCCGCTAAGGGTTACTTATGACTTATGAAAGAGTATCTCAACCTTGGTCACATGTCATTGCTTCCAGGCACTCCTCCAGGACACCAAGCTCCGCGTAGTCTTCGATGCATCAAGCGTAAAAACGTCAACTTCAATTTCTTTTAAACGAGACTTTGATGGTGGGAGCCACTATTCAGGGGAGCTTTTTGCAACTCTTGCACGATTTCGATTAAACCGTTTTTGCGCTTACAGCGGATATCTCCAAGATGTATAGGCAAGTGCAGGTTGCTGAAGCAGATTGAATCAATTTCCAGTTGATTCTTAGGGAGAGAAAACTCAAATATTGATGTGCAGACTTGTCTTTTGAATACAGTCACGTATGGGACAGATTCAGCTCCATTTCTCGCCATCCGCTGTCTCGTTAAGCTAGCAAAAGTCTATGCTAAGTCCCATCCTGTGGCCTCGCAAGTCATAGCAAATGACTTTTACGTTGATGATAAGCTGACAGGAGAAAATTGTCTGGAAGAATTGGGAAGAATTCGGTAGGAAGTTAGTGAGGTCCTGGAAGCTGGGGGTTCATGTTGGCCAAATGGGCGTCAAATCATCCCCAGCTGCTTTCCGATAGTGGACAGGAAAAATCTCTTCAGTTGAACCTTTCCGCCTTCCATTAAAACACTCGGGATTCGTTGGAATCCGCAAACTGATTTGTTTCACTATCAGTTAGACGACTCCCCCCACCCCTCGGCGAACTACCATCTTGCCGTGATGAGGGGGCTTAGTAAGGATCTAAGGACCCCGAGAGCTATACCGGCGGCAGCACATGCTGCCAGAAGGGCCACCCGCCGGGCAGGTCAAGGGCGAGCGCCGAAGCCAAGAGTAGTTTCACCCTGGCGGTAGGGCTAAAACGCATACGTTATGGGGAGATGTCCATTAACGAATTAACAGTTACGGTGCAGGAGTCGGAGACCCAGTACCGGCGGTGATTGGGGGTGCGAGCGCAGGCCCCCCGGCGTCGATATCCTGCGACTGCAGGAACCCCGAGTTGGCAGTGCAGAGCTTGGCTGCCAGCTCGTGTAATGCCACAAGCGAGAGGAGGATCCGCAGGCAGAAGGGGATGATCGAGGATCTGGAACCGGGAACCAGCGACGGAAGCTTCGTCTTTACTGGCCCCTCAGTGTCGGAGGCAGAGTTGGCCAAGGCCTTCTCTCGCCTTGGACATAGCGAGGAGCTGCCGAGGGCGGAGCCGCAAGTCACGGTTCCCACCATCCAGGTCGACTCGAGTCCACTACCTGGGACGGAGGATGAGGCTCAAACCCGACGCAAAAGGCTTTCGGGATACAGGGCATCGGTGAAATACCTTCGTGGTATGAGCCAAAGGCCCCCGAAACGCTGACCGCGAGGGAAAGGAGCCTTAGGAAGAAGCACGAGCAGAACGTGCGGAGATACGAGCGGCTGAACGGAGATACGAGCGGCTGAACGGAGTCGCTCCTGCCAACGGAGACCAGTCCCCCCCAAGCGTACACGCGACGGTGGCAGAGGACCCCAAGCCATCGTCTTCACCGTCAGCAGCAGCTGGCACGAAGACGATGTTGACCAACCCTCAACGTCATCGTCTGCGAACTCGCGAGGGAGAAAGGGAAGAAGGTATCCGGGAAGCAGAGAGAGAAGACCACACCTCAGCCGCAGAACACGGCAAAGCGCCAAGGTACCACCAACGCCCCTCTGTACAGAAGGCAACGGTGGAACCGACTGGTCGAGAGCCAAGGTTTAAGCGGCAGAGAACGGATGACTCCGTAAGAGCCTCCGAGCCGAAGAAGGCGAAACCAGAGGACATCCTGGCAAGCCTAGAGCACCGCCTCAGCTACAGACGGCCATAATCGACCGAAGCCACCCGGAAGGGAAAATATCGGACGCAAATTGGCTGAAGGCGGAATCGGAGATCCTGACCGCCATGAAGGATGCCGATGAAAGTTCAGCGGACAGCATGCCTTGGAGTCACTGGATCCCTCAGATCCACCCCACAGGCTGCTCTGGACACCATGCTAAACCTGGAGCCCATAGACCTCCACCTTAAGTGCAAGGCTGAGACAAGTGCCGCGAGGCTTTCAGCCGCGCGGTTCTTCGCCATCGCCTTATGGCCACGCCACAATACTTCGTAAGGAGGAAAGTGGAACGGGCGAACGGAGCGACTACTGTGTCTCGGAGTTTTCATGGAAGAGGAACTTTAAAGGACACATACCGGAAAAGAGGAATGGACGCGTAACGCTGCTCTTGGGCAGAACGTGCTCTCCATCTTCACTGACGGGTCAAAGACAGCCGAAGGGACAGGAGCTGGAATCTTCTCTGAAGAACTAGCAACCAACGTATCCCTAAGACTACCAGACTGGTGCAGTGTATTTCAGGCGGAGATATACGCAGTATGGCAAGCGGCAAAGTTGATATACACCTTGGAGATACCTCAGAGGAACATAGCAATCTGTGTTGACAGCCAAGCTGCTATCAAAGCCCTGGTTTCCCTGTAAAATCACGAGCAGACTCGTACGTGACACAGTGGACGCGCTAAACCAGATCGGAGCGCACTCAATCACACTCACGTGGGTCCCGGGTCACACCGACATCGCGGGCAACGAGAGTGCGGACGAGTGTGACAGAAATGGATCGGCCAAACCACTGGCGGACGCAGTCAGCGATATACGGAGGCCGCTGCGAGACATCATCTCGCAGATGATGGGTCGAGCTAGAACGAGATCAGACAGACGGTGGAACGCAACACCCAACTGTGAGATCTCTCGCTCGCTCTGGCCCCACTATGACCCTAAACGCACTAAGACTCTCCTAGGTTTCAGGAAGAGTCAGGTGCGAACACTGACGGGAGTTATAACGGGGCAATGTGTCATCGGCCACATGACCACTAGGTACAGATTGCCCCATCATGACTTCTGCCGCAGCTGCAGGGACGAGGAGGAAATAGAGAGCATCCAGCATCTTCTCTGTGGCTGTCCTGCACTCATGGAAAGGCGTCACCGAATACTCGGCAGCGCCTTTTACGAGGACTTGGATAGCCTGGCAAGCATGCCTTTGGAGAGGCTGATGCTCTTTGTTGAGGCCTCGGGATGGTTCACGAAAACCTCCCTAGGCGCCGGACGTAATCCCATGACGAGTGTGGGCATCACAATGGGCCTCACAATTCTTGCCTCCGAGTGACCTCGACTTAGGTGGAGCAGCCCCTATAAACCTAACCTAACCTAACCTAGACGACTCTTTTGACTCATTACCCCCGACGAAGCGCAACATGTTGTCAGTTGCATCTCGATTGTTTGATCCATTAGGGTTGCTATGTCCCTTAATTACCAGGGCAAAAGATCTTGCTGCAGCATCTGTGGAGGCAAAAGTTGGATTGGGACTTGGAATTTGTTTGAATTAGACAATATCTCTATACCTCGCTTTATTGGTCTTGCCACTTATTCCACTTATTCGCTGACGCATCAGGTGATGTGTACTGTTTCTACGCCATTTGCATTGTGCATTTTGCAGGTGCAAAAGTAATGGTTTCCCTTCCAAGGCAGCAGATTTGGCTAGTGAACGACCGAGAAGCGTGCACAAGAATCGTCAGGGATTGTGTTCACTTTTTCTGATACAAGCCTATCCTCATGGGGCAGATCATGGGAAACCTGCCAGTTGACCGAGTGCGAAGAGCTCGTCCCTTTATGATTTGTAGGGTAGATTTCTGTGGTCCGTTTCAGGTGTCCCTCAAGATTCGAGGCATGCCCCCCATTAAGACCTATGTAGCCGTGTTCGTGTGTTTTGCGTCAAAGGCTATTCACCTTGAACTATCAACTATCAACTGAGAGTTTTTGCGTGTTTTAAAAAGGTTGGTCGGGAGGAGAGGTTTTCCGGAGAAGGTCTGCAGCGACAACGCCACCAACTTCGTGGTCGCGAGCCGAGTGCTGGAAGAGCTTCACGCAGCCTTTCAGAGGGACCAGGATCGGCTCAGGACGTACGTAGCTCAGCACGGCGTCGAGCTGAGCACCCACCTGGTCGAGGTAGAGGCCATCATCAACTCCCCGGCCAATCGCTTCGCCAGGCAATGGCAGCTTCGCGTTTTTAAAGCGGTGGCGCATGCTGTCCGCGCTTAAGCTGCAGTTTCGGCAGGGCTGGTCCGAGCACTTTCTGACTATCTGGAAATTTCTTTTAGGACGTTGATGTGCAATGACTGCACCATCAAAGTGGCCCATGCGACACCAAGCCGAAGCCTGTTACGCGCGGATCCCAGGCAGATACGCAGCCCCTCCTCCCGCCCAACCGACCGAGGGGCGCTGCCGCATGACGCGCGACACGAGTACCGAAACCGATCGCAAACATGCAGAAAAGATAGGTGTTAGACTAAAATTCGAGGAAAAATTAGGACTAAACACAACGCTAAACATGCAAAGTTACAAAAGAATATTACTAATTACGGGCAAGGTATGTATGTTAGTATTAGTGATTTAAGTAGAGGAAGTGAATTAGTTGTGGATATAATATGGTAGAACGAATTATAATCCGAGCATAAGATCCGAAACGGTTCATGCAAGGAATAATTCGATCTACACAGTGGATGGTACAAAGGAATAAAATTTCTAGAGGATCTAATAAGAATCGTGAAGTTTATGCGGCTCAACAAGTCAGGGCTGTCGATGTCACCCCTGATCAAGTTGTGCATTGGGCGTGTCTCACTGATGCGGCATTGGGCACAGTGAAGGCGTTCCAAATCTCTGAGAGCAATTATGAAAAGTCTCTGGAAAGCTTAAAAATGTTTACGACAATAAGTGTTTAATCTTTTTCGACACAAATAACAAACCCCTCTGTTTCATGCCTTAGGTCCCCTTATTGACACGGTGTCTGCCCTCTACTCTTCTCTGCAGTCGTTAGAAGTAAGAATGGGACATAAATAGTGCAATGTTGATTCACATAGCAATGTCCAAAGTAGATCACCACACAGAAGCACGATTCGAGAAGAAGTTGGATTACGACAAATTGCCAAAGGACAGACGAAGTCTTCCTTATCCGGTGCAAAGTCTGATCGGTGCGCCGAGTCGAAGTGTAGCTATTGTTCAGCGAGCAATCATATCATAAGCAGTTGTCAAGCGCTTAGTGCTCTTCCTGTTCTTCAACGTTTTGATATCACAAAGCAACTTCGCTTGTGCATAAATTGTTTGAAGTCAGGTCATACAGTTACGAAGTGCAAGACAGCAAAATGTCGAGTGTGCTCCAAGTCCCATAATACGCTGCTTCACCGATACGCAGTAGAGTCACAGCAAATTACGTCTGGTTCAGCTCCTGTAGAACAGCCCTCAGTTTCTGAAAACCCAACGGCCTACACTAGTCATGTGGCGAGTACTGACCAAGTGATTCTCGCGACGGCAGTAGTGAAGGTGAACGATAGGTCCAGACAGTTTCAATATGCTAGGCACTGCTAGATTCCGGCTCCCAAATAAATTTTATGTCCGAGGATCTCGCACAGCGCCTAAGACTGCACCGTGACGTGTCATGCCTTAGTATCACAACTGTTGGAAAAGTTCGTCCGTCGTAAAGAACAAGGTTCACACGTGTGTCCAATCTCGTGTCAACGCTCATAATTTTGCTACCGATTTTTTGGGTATTACGGTCAATTTCCAGAATTCCAGAATATCCCAGCAAACCTTGAGCTGGCAGACCCACAGTTTTTCAAACCCGCTAAGGTGGACTTATGAAAGAGTATCTCAACCTTGGTCACATGTCATTGCTTCCAGGCACTCCTCCAGGACACCAAGCTCCGCGTAGTCTTCGATGCATCAAGCAAAACGTCAACTTCAATTTCTTTAAACGAGACTTTGATGGTGGGAGCCACTATTCAGGGGAGCTTTTTGCAACTCTTGCACGATTTCGATTAAACCGTTTTGCGCTTACAGCGGATATCTCCAAGATGTATAGGCAAGTGCAGGTTGCTGAAGCAGATTGAATCAATTTCCAGTTGATTCTTAGGAGAGAAAACTCAAATATTGATGTGCAGACTTGTCTTTTGAATACAGTCACGTATGGGACAGATTCAGCTCCATTTCTCGCCATCCGCTGTCTCGTTAAGCTAGCAAAAGTCTATGCTAAGTCCCATCCTGTGGCCTCGCAAGTCATAGCAAATGACTTTTACGTTGATGATAAGCTGACAGGAGAAAATTGTCTGGAAGAATTGGGAAGAATTCGGTAGGAAGTTAGTGAGGTCCTGGAAGCTGGGGGGTTCATGTTGGCCAAATGGGCGTCAAATCATCCCCAGCTGCTTTCCGATAGTGGACAGGAAAAAATCTCTTCAGTTGAACCTTTCCGCCTTCCATTAAAACACTCGGGATTCGTTGGAATCCGCAAACTGATTTGTTTCACTATCAGTTAGACGACTCCCCCCCCCCCCCACCCCCTCGGCGAACTACCATCTTGCCGTGATGAGGGGGCTTAGTAAGCGTAAGGACCCCGAGAGCTATACCGGCGGCAGCACATGCTGCCAGAAGGGCCACCCAAGCCGGGCAGGTCAAGGGCGAGCGCCGAAGCCAAGAGTAGTTTCACCCTGGCGGTAGGGCTAAAACGCATACGTTATGGGGAGATGTCCATTAACGAATTAACAGTTACGGTGCAGGGAGTCGGAGACCCAGTACCGGCGGTGATTGGGGGTGCGAGCGCAGGCCCCCCGGCGTCGATATCCTGCGACTGCAGGAACCCCGAGTTGGCAGTGCAGAGCTTGGCTGCCAGCTCGTGTAATGCCACAAGCGAGAGGAGGATCCGCAGGCAGAAGGGGATGATCGAGGATCTGGAACCGGGAACCAGCGACGGAAGCTTCGTCTTTACTGGCCCCTCAGTGTCGGAGGCAGAGTTGGCCAAGGCCCTCTCTCGCCTTGGACATAGCGAGGAGCTGCCGAGGGCGGAGCCGCAAGTCACGGTTCCCACCATCCAGGTCGACTCGAGTCCACTACCTGGGACGGAGGATGAGGCTCAAACCCGACGCAAAAGGCTTTCGGGATACAGGGCATCGGTGAAATACCTTCGTGGTATGAGCCAAAGGCCCCCGAAACGCTGACCGCGAGGAAAGGAGCCTTAGGAAGAAGCACGAGCAGAACGTGCGGAGATACGAGCGGCTGAACGGAGATACGAGCGGCTGAACGGAGTCGCTCCTGCCAACGGAGACCAGTCCCCAAGCGTACACGCGACGGTGGCAGAGGACCCCAAGCCATCGTCTTCACCGTCAGCAGCAGCTGGCACGAAGACGATGTTGACCAACCCTCAACGTCATCGTCTGCGAACTCGCGAGGGAGAAAGGGGAAGAAGGTATCCGGGAAGCAGAGAGAGAAGACCACACCTCAGCCGCAGAACACGGCAAGCGCCAAGGTACCACCAACGCCCTCTGTACAGAAGGCAACGGTGGAACCGACTGGTCGAGAGCCAAGGTTTAAGCGGCAGAGAACGGATGACTCCGTAAGAGCCTCCGAGCCGAAGAAGGCGAAACCAGAGGACATCCTGGCAAGCCTAGGAGCACCGCCTCAGCTACAGACGGCCATAATCGACCGAAGCCACCCGGAAGGGAAAATATCGGACGCAAATTGGCTGAAGGCGGAATCGGAGATCCTGACCGCCATGAAGGATGCCGATGAAAGTTCAGCGGACAGCATGCCTTGGAGTCACTGGATCCCTCAGATCCACCCCACAGGCTGCTCTGGACACCATGCTAAACCTGGAGCCCATAGACCTCCACCTTAAGTGCAAGGCTGAGACAAGTGCCGCGAGGCTTTCAGCCGCGCGGTTCTTCAAGCCATCGCCTTATGGCCACGCCACAATACTTCGTAAGGAGGAAAGTGGAACGGGCGAACGGAGCGACTACTGTGTCTCGGAGTTTTCATGGAAGAGGAACTTTAAAGGACACATACCGGAAAAAGAGGAATGGACGCGTAACGCTGCTCTTGGGCAGAACGTGCTCTCCATCTTCACTGACGGGTCAAAGACAGCCGAAGGGACAGGAGCTGAATCTTCTCTGAAGAACTAGCAACCAACGTATCCCTAAGACTACCAGACTGGTGCAGTGTATTTCAGGCGGAGATATACGCAGTATGGCAAGCGGCAAAGTTGATATACACCTTGGAGATACCTCAGAGGAACATAGCAATCTGTGTTGACAGCCAAGCTGCTATCAAAGCCCTGGTTTCCTGTAAAATCACGAGCAGACTCGTACGTGACACAGTGGACGCGCTAAACCAGATCGGAGCGCACTCAATCACACTCACGTGGGTCCCGGGTCACACCGACATCGCGGGCAACGAGAGTGCGGACGAGTGTGACAGAAATGGATCGGCCAAACCACTGGCGGACGCAGTCAGCGATATACGGAGGCCGCTGCGAGACATCATCTCGCAGATGATGGGTCGAGCTAGAACGAGATCAGACAGACGGTGGAACGCAACACCCAACTGTGAGATCTCTCGCTCGCTCTGGCCCCACTATGACCCTAAACGCACTAAGACTCTCCTAGGTTTCAGGAAGAGTCAGGTGCGAACACTGACGGAGTTATAACGGGGCAATGTGTCATCGGCCACATGACCACTAGGTACAGATTGCCCCATCATGACTTCTGCCGCAGCTGCAGGGACGAGGAGGAAATAGAGAGCATCCAGCATCTTCTCTGTGGCTGTCCTGCACTCATGGAAAGGCGTCACCGAATACTCGGCAGCGCCTTTTACGAGGACTTGATAGCCTGGCAAACATGCCTTTGGAGAGGCTGATGCTCTTTGTTGAGGCCTCGGGATGGTTCACGAAACCTCCCTAGGCGCCGGACGTAATCCCATGACGAGTGTGGGCATCACAATGGGCAATTCTTGCCTCCGAGTGACCTCGACTTAGGTGGAGCAGCCCTATAAACCTAACCTAACCTAACCTAGACGACTCTTTTGACTCATTACCCCCGACGAAGCGCAACATGTTGTCAGTTGCATCTCGATTGTTTGATCCATTAGGGTTGCTATGTCCCTTAATTACCAGGGCAAAGATCTTGCTGCAGCATCTGTGGAGGCAAAAGTTGGATTGGGACTTGGAATTTGTTTGAATTAGACAATATCTCTATACCTCGCTTTATTGGTCTTGCCACTTATTCCACTTATTCGCTGACGCATCAGGTGATGTGTACGGATGCTTTATTTACGTCCGTACAAAGGACGATAAAAATGTTTTATCCCGACTTCTCACAGCGAAGTCTCGAGTATCGCCTCTCAAAACCAAATCAATTCCACGACAGGAAGCGCTTCTTCTATTCACGCTATGGTCTCAAGTTGGACTTCTGCTAGACAAGTTTGCAATTGAAAGCGTGAATCTTTGGTCGGACTCCCAAGTCTTCTTCGTTTCAGAAGCTGCTTCGGATCATGTCGTATGTGAATCGGTTCAATCAAGGTGGTAATCGAAGTCGAGATGTGGTTGTGTCATCCAAGGAACTGAAGGTCTCATTTCTCACACTGGTACAGGTAGTCCAAAGAAGTGAACTGGGACCAGAATTCCTCAAACTGGATAAGTCGGAAATTTTGTCTCCACATCTTCAACGACTCAGCCCGTTCATACATACGAGCGAACTTGGCGGAGTCACCTTCCGACTGATGCGTGTTGGGGAAGTTTGCTGCACGCAGAAATTCCATACGATGCGAAGTTTCCTCTACTTCTGTCGCAAAAATCGCAGTTCGTGACACTGTTTCTACGCCATTTGCATTGTGCATTTTGCAGGTGCAAAAGTAATGGTTTCCCCTTCCAAGGCAGCAGATTTGGCTAGTGAACGACCGAGAAGCGTGCACAAGAATCGTCAGGGATTGTGTTCACTTTTTTCTGATACAAGCCTATCCTCATGGGGCAGATCATGGGAAACCTGCCAGTTGACCGAGTGCGAAGAGCTCGTCCCTTTATGATTTGTAGGGTAGATTTCTGTGGTCCGTTTCAGGTGTCCCTCAAGATTCGAGGCATGCCCCCATTAAGACCTATGTAGCCGTGTTCGTGTGTTTTGCGTCAAAGGCTATTCACCTTGAACTATCAACTATCAACTGAGAGTTTTTTGCGTGTTTTTAAAAGGTTGGTCGGGAGGAGAGGTTTTCCGGAGAAGGTCTGCAGCGACAACGCCACCAACTTCGTGGTCGCGAGCCGAGTGCTGGAAGAGCTTCACGCAGCCTTTCAGAGGACCAGGATCGGCTCAGGACGTACGCAGCTCAGCACGGCGTCGAGCTGAGCACCCACCTGGTCGAGGTAGAGGCCATCATCAACTCCCGGCCAATCGCTTCGCCAGGCAATGGCAGCTTCGCGTTTTTAAAGCGGTGGCGCATGCTGTCCGCGCTTAAGCTGCAGTTTCGGCAGGGCTGGTCCGAGGACTTTCTGACTATCTGGAAATTTCTTTAGGACGTTGATGTGCAATGACTGCACCATCAAGTGGCCCATGCGACACCAAGCCGAAGCCTGTTACGCGCGGATCCCAGGCAGATACGCAGCCCCTCCTCCCGCCCAACCGACCGAGGGGCGCTGCCGCATGACGCGCGACACGAGTACCGAAACCGATCGCAAACATGCAGAAAAGATAGGTGTTAGACTAAAATTCGAGGAAAAATTAGGACTAAACACAACGCTAAACATGCAAAGTTACAAAAGAATATTACTAATTACGGGCAAGGTATGTATGTTAGTATTAGTGATTTAAGTAGAGGAAGTGAATTAGTTGTGGATATTATATGGTAGAACGAATTATAATCCGAGCATAAGATCCGAAACGGTTCATGCAAGGAATAATTCGATCTACACAGTGGATGGTACAAAGGAATAAAATTTCTAGAGGATCTAATAAGAATCGTGAAGTTTATGCGGCTCAACAAGTCAGGGCTGTCGATGTCACCCCTGATCAAGTTGTGCATGAAAACCACACCAAGCATTTTTCTACGATTAAGTAAGGATGGAAGGTCTATTAAGAGCAATCTACGAGAGTAAGAAGGCAGTCTCACACCTTCATCCCAGTTGAGGCCACGCAGAGCAAAAAGTAAAAAGTTTTTCTGGACTGATTCTATACGGTCTTGGTGTACTTTGTACTGAGGGCACCATACACACGAGCCGTACTCTAAAATCGGACGAACAAGCGAAATATAGAGAGTCTTCGTTATATTCCTTTTGACCACCTCTTTATAAGCCCAAGGCTCCCATGGCTTTTTATTTACCATGGTATAAATATGTTCATAAAATTTTAACTTGGGGTCTAGTTTAACACCAAGGTCATCAACCAATGTAATTCTCTCAAGAGAACCACCGTAGAGGGTGTAAGGAGCCAACAAGGGGCTGGAGCGATGAAATGTCTTACTTTTACATTTCGAGGCATTCAGGTGTAACATATTTGCACAACACCATGACTGAAAGTTATTGAGATCGGATTGCAAGCGAGAGTGAAATGAAATGTCCTTATACTGGACACAAAGTTTAACGTCATCCGCATACATGAGTACTCGAGAGTTTGTTAATACTGAAGGCAGGTCATTAATGAAGAGTGTGAAAAGTAGGGGCCAAGATGGCTGCCCTGTGGTACTCCAGAAGTAACCTGAACAAGTGAAGACAAGGAGTTTTTGAAGAGCACTCTTTGAGACCTACAGCAAAAGGTAGCTTGAAATCTATTTCAAAAGGTTGGGCGGAAAACCCAAAAATGTCAAGTTTTTGTGCTAAAAGGGAATGGTTTACAGAGTCGAATGCTTTACTGAAATCGGTGTAAATGACATCCGTCTGCATGTTACCATGGAAGCCTTTAATAATAAAAAAAAGGTAAACTCTAGTAAATTTGTAGTTGTTGATCGTCGCCTTATAAATCCGTGCTGAGCTGGAGATATAAGTGATTTGCAGAGATGTTGCAAGTGCGGGGTTAAAATTTTCTCAAACATTTTTGGAATAGCGGATAACTTTGATATACCTCTGTAATTCATTGCGTCAGACTTACTACCTTTCTTATGGAGAGGAATAATAAACGATTCCTTCCAGATCGGAGGGAAACAGGAGGAGTTAAGGGATAGGGTGAATAGTTTAAGCAGGGGTCCACACAGAGCGTCGGCGCAGTACCTGAGTACACAGGCGGGGACTCCGTCAGGACCCGGTGAGAACACCGGCTTAACTAGTCGAAGATCCTGATGCAGTGAGCTTTCATTTAACGTAGGGCTGAAAATGCCGTTCGATCTTGGTAAACTGTATGGATACGGCTAACCAGAGTAGCTTTCATGGGAATAGGTTGTTTGAAAAATTGTGCAAAAAAGATCGGCAATGGCCTGATCATTGTTTGCCGACGAATTATTAAATGATAGCGAGGATGGATGTGCGGACGTTTTACGCTTTCTGTTTACGAAGCTGTAAAACTGTTTAGGGTCCTGAAAAAGCGCATCCTGCATCGAGCTAGGTAATTTTTGTAGCATTGAGCGTTTACAATGGTAAAATTTGACCGAGCTATTACAACGCGAGAGCCAACTTCTTGAAATTTTGTATAAAGTCTTGATTTTATGTTTTTTAGACTGGATAGCTCTTTGGTAAAACCAAGGGGGCTTCCCAGATCTAATCGGACAAAAATATGGGACACAAGAATCCAAAAGAGTGTGTCAAGTACATTAAAGAAAATGTTTGTGCCTTTCATAACGTCAGTGCACAAGTACAGAGCGGACCGATCGAAATCCCTAATCAGGCTATTAAGCTTCGTAAACTCGACCTTACGAAAGCAGCGGACACGTTTAGAAAGCTTACCTGATCGATCCAATACAGAAGGTCCAATATCGACCGATACTTCGAAAGTAGGATGGTAGGAGTCTTCAGGTATAGTGAGCGGAAGGGCTCGGGTTAACAACGCTATGGTCGGATCCGAGACGAAGCAGAGATCGAGCAATCGACCCAAGGAATTTTTCACTTGGTTTACTTGAGACAGGGACAGGTCTAGCAAGCCGTCAATAAAGTCATGTCGTGATATGGGCACAAGGTTATTCGACTCGTTTACCGAAGACCAAACAGAGCCTGGCAAATTGAAATCCCCAGAACTATCATGTGGTCTTTATCTGATAGCGAGGAAGAAACAGTTTTTAAAGCGGACAGGTGCTGCTCGTATATAGAGATATCCGAAGACGGTGGAATGTACGAGCAGGTAATGAAAATAGAGAAGGCTGGAAGAATCAGTTTTATGCACATGAATTCCAGGTCTTGTGGAACCTGGAATATGAAATGTTCCGACGTGAAGTTAGAGTCCACTGCGATGAGGACCCTCCTCCACGTCGAGACAAACGGTCATTTCTAAATATTGTGTACCGATCTGCCAAAACTTCGGAACTAAGGATGTCCGGCTTTAACCAGGTTTCAGTTAACACAATAATAATATGGGACAAAAATGTGAAACTTTCAAGATAGAGAGTGCTGAGCTTACTACGTAAGCCTCTAGCATTCTGGTAAGTAATTAAAAGAGAGGAAACTAGTTTTTTTTTTTTTTTTAAGTAGAGCGGGAAGATGAGGATGGAGCACTGGTCTGACTGCCGGGGAGAGTTATGGGGGGCCTATTCTTCTTCTTAGCCTTATACTCTTTCACAACCAAGTGCTCCGGCCAAAAATTGGCAGAACAGATGGTGCTGAAATGAGTTGGGGAGACGCTTATCTTGAAAGAAGCTATCTCCCTGGCATAAGCGAAATTAAACTTTTATTTTGCTTTGTATAAAAGCAGTTACATCATTAGATGTAAGATCAGGGGCAAGCCGAGAGACAAAAACTTGTCGCTTTGGTGGGACACCCACCAATGGTTTTGGCACCACAGGCGCGGTACCTGTGATGGCAATATCCGGCGGTCCCGGACGTTCAACAACTGGTGGGTTCGTAATCGATGTGGGATGGCTATGGAGATTGGTACGGACTCTACGGACACGGACGCTACAGTCGGCTGCATGTTCTCCGAGACGATGCATTCGGCTACCGAATCTGCATCACCAGCAGTGATCGTTGCCCTTGGGTAGCAAACGAAATCAACTGCTGCACTGGCGTAGTGGTCGGAGTTAGTTTTTCAGATGACGGCGGGCGTGAGGCAGTTGGCACTTGCAAGTCCCGTGGAGTGGACTTCTTGCGCCGCGGAGACTCAGCCAGCAGCTGTAAACTGCTGAACTGAGTGTCCATGGCTAAGAGCCGATCGTATTGCTTTTTAAAGCCCACGATCAGCTCCTTAAAGCCACTCCTCGTCTGCCTCATAAACGAGCGCATTTCGCTTTCTACCACACGACAATCCTCGCAACTATAATGCAAGCCGTTGCGTTGTGAGATGGCATCACCCACACGGCCAGAAATACCTGCACACTTTGCGTGCACTACGCTATCGCAAAGCCAGCAAGGTATGCTCGGCTGATCGTGAGTGATCTGCTTCTTGCAGGAAATAGCATAAAATAGTATTGAATAAGAGTTACGTTAGATTGTTACGCTCAGTCGCTGTTACAACTCTCCCAGCATGTTCTATCGGATGCCTTCTGGAGTGGGGCGACCGTTGGCATCGCTGGCTGCGACCAGCGCATTAAATGAATTTACATTGAACGGCTGTTTTTAATTCGTTGGCACCGCATACCATCGGTTTGGATACCACCAGTGTAGAGCTGCTGAACCGGCGTCATCCCCATCATCGCATCGTTTCAGGAAAAACATTCTGGATTTTTCAATTAGTGTCGCGTTAACGGCGACTTAACACGTCTCTTCTCTTTCAAACGTAAATCTGTAATTTTTTAGGTTTTAGGTTAATAATTTAGGTTACTGCTAACGTGTGAAACTATTTCTTTTCACTTAAAATCTCGAATTTTTGAGACCAGTGCTTCACAAAGACACTGTACATACACCCAGCGACAAAAAAAATCCGCACTCTGACTTTTCATGCATTTCTGACTTTGGAAGCCTGGTGTTTCCCCAAATTTTATTCGATTCGACTATTTTTTTTTTTGTGTCACTTAATCATTTTTATACAAAAAGAAGATACTAAATTTGTTTGTATCATAATTATATAGTGAAAGAAAAATATTTTTTTAATCACACCGTTTTCAACGGTTATTTAGTAATTTCACCATAACAAAAGTAAAATTAAATTAAAATATATAAACGTGTTTTTCCAACAAAAACTAAATTATTTCCAATGAGTTATTTTGTTTTCTATAAAGTAATGACAAAGCTAATATTTAAAAAAATTTATTTTTCAAATTAAGAACTAATTAATATTTGGTGGGACCACCCTTGGCGTTTATGAGACATTTTGTCCTATTG
Source organism: Drosophila bifasciata (assembly GCA_009664405.1). Lineage (NCBI taxonomy): Eukaryota > Metazoa > Arthropoda > Insecta > Diptera > Drosophilidae > Drosophila > Drosophila bifasciata. The sequence continues at coordinate 34,536,960 of CM019042.1, forward strand.
GGCATCGAATCGTATAAAACCTTCAGATATTCGTCCGTTGTATCATCAAACCATAATTTTTCTATAGTTTGGCGTAACTCAACCATAGTTTTCGCTTCCTTTCTCCTATTTTTTGAACTCATAAGGGCCTAGACATTCTCTATCGGATTGAGGTCGGGACTGTTACCTGGCCAATCTAAGGACTTAATACCCAATTCCATCTTAAAAATGTTAACCTATCGTTAAAGAATAGTCAAAATTAGTATAATGCATTTTTTAAAATAGCAAACGACGAAAAATAACTTAGAGAGCGCGCTCGATGACAAGGTGCAGAATCGTACTGAAAGATGGAATCATCTTCTTTCTCAGTAACTGATTCCATACTAGGCACAACGCCACTGATAATAATTTCTTTATACACTTTTGCATTAACCATACCTTTTACCATTATTATCGATTCAATTTTATTTTTAGATATTCAAACCCATAACATACTATAAGGCAAATGCTTTACGGTGCTAATGCAGCAATCTTTGGAATATCGTTCCCCTGTTCTCCGGCGATCTGTGCGCGAACCATCGGGTCCAATGAGGTTGAATTTGGACTCATTCGACAATATGACACGTGACCATTCGGATTCACCCCAATTAGATTTTTCTGTAGACCAATTTAAGCGAGCTTTCTTAATTCTACTGTACAGAAGTGGCTTTTTGGCAGGTGTCCTTGCCATTAGGCCCATCTTCTTTAGCCGAAGCTGTATAGTTCGAGCCGAAATATCTTTTGAAAATCGTTGCTGCACTTCGGAAGCTATCTCAACAGCATTTCAAAAATCTATTTTGTAGGGTCGTTCTCATAATAATACGATCTTTCCTTATATTTGTTGATTTTTTTCTTCCCGATCCTTTCGTCCTCTCCACTTTTCCAGTCTTTCGATTTTTTTTCAGAAATCGTCTCGCAGAGCTTTTGTTGAACTTAGTTTTAATTGCTATTTTACGAATTGAAACATTTTGTTTTTGCCAATTCAATAATTTTTGACTTTTCAGTCACCGATGTCTGCTTTCCCTTAGGCATCGTTTTTGAAGAGTTCAAAGTTAAACGTTCTTTAAGAAGGGTTTCCAGCAACTAAGACGTCAAAAACTACACAAAACTAGGAGACATTCACGGAAACTCTAAAAAAAAAAAAATTTGTCGAATCGAATAAAATTTGGGGAAACACCAGTCTTCAAAAGTCAGAAATGCATGAAATGACAGAGTGCGGCTTTTTTTTGTCGCTGGGTGTACATATTTGGGGACATATGTACATATTTTCTTCAATGCGAGATTTATTTTAAATTTATTTTTATTTAGGTTGAAACCTACGATAACAAAAAAGTTAACATTATGTTACAGGCTTAATTTAGAACTTAGCTCGACTTAATTTGGATACAGTATATCATAGTGACCAGGTCTATATATTAGGTAAATCGTCGGCTCTGTTCCTTCAGGGAAATCATGGGCTTTAACAATACAACCTTCTCCTCTGTCTAGGTATTCCACACGTACACCAGCACCAAGAGCTGCACATAGTGCAATTATATGGATATGATCAGATTCTTTGAACATAGGTTCAACTTCTTGATGACGAAACTCTTCAATGGTGAAATCGCCTTCAATAAAATTTTGATAAAACTCTGCCTCTTCCTGTAGTTTTCCAGATGTTATTAAACGTAAATAAACAACCACGTAATCTGAATATCCCTGCTCATTAAATATTTTGTGCAGTTCATTTTGAACTTTGTTGTAACCCCTGGATTATCTGGACTAACGCGTCTGATTACTTCCATAAACTGAAAAATAATAAATAAAAGTTCATTTATTGGATTATTTTGTTTAAATTTCATATGGTAAACTTACTGTTTCGTGAAAATCTTCCAATGTAAAACTAGGAAAGCCAAGCTCAACAAGCTTGTCTTTAGAATCTTCTGCCAACTTTTGGAATTCTTTATACGCACTGGTATTTGATATTAAATACTCCATATATGAGTACGCAAAAGCTCGGAAGAAACAGTTTCCATCAGGGCGAGTGCGTCTGATAAACTTATACTTTTAGAAAGATCTTGAATTTTTGCAGTAAAAACGTCATCGCCATTATACTCGGCCCAGAGACACGTTAATGGTAATAGATCACTAACTAAGGGGGTGGAATCACTTATCTGAAGTAAAATCATGTTAGATTATTGATTGTGGATATAGTAACATATACACTTACTTCCTTTTCAATATCCCGTTGTTGTTGTATGATTAACTCATCACGATTACCGTCATTTTGTTTTAAAGGATTCCATTTTTTAAAATGAATAGGATTCGCGTTTATTAATGTACCTATTCAAGGGGTCAGAAATTAAATTTCATAGAAATTTTTCGATTTCCATTAAAAGCCGCATTAAATAAAACACACACACATATAAGACAAGAAATGTGTAGACACATTGATCCTAGAGTTGCCACAAGTAAAAAATGTATTGAGTTCTGGTAATATATGTTGAGTCAAGCTAGCGTTCATTTGAAAATGGATTTAGAACTGTGGAAAAAAAAACATTCCCCATTCAACTAACAGATTCTTAACAGTGGGCGCGGAATAAACGCATTAGAGCAAAAAAAGACATTCACATTGGCAGGGGGTGAGACTTGATAGAAGATTCTAAACGCAACACAAATTTTATAAACCAAAATAAATGCGAATCAAAACACGAGGAAAATAACAGAGAGAGTCTTGATTCTTTTTTTTGCGTTGCGTCAAAATGAAGACGCATTTTTCAAAAAGTGGCGGCGTAGGCGACCAAAATTAGATTTTCGGTATTATTGTTGATGTTAATGGTGATGGTTGCACTGAAAGGCAAAAAATCGATACACGTTCTTTTTACGCGCAAAAACAATCGAATATTTCGAATAAACTCACATGCGTCCAAAAGCAAAACAATTTTGTTTAATACCCTATGCTTTGGATTTACAAAAGAAAATGTATCTCCGGCAAGACGCAAAAAAACAGAACGCAGCCTCTAAAGCTACCGTTTTCACTTTCGCAAAGTATTTCTATTGTACCCAATCTGGAAAGTTGTCGCCAAAAAATTTGTCGCGGAGATGAAGAGTTGACTGCTATTATACAACAACACAAAACAACATAACATTGATCAATTATTCATCGATAAATCTCTGTTAAACATAACGAGGACTTCTTATATAAAATACGTTGGCACTAGCGAGTGGGTAAAAAAACAGTTAATTTTGCGCTTTACAATACAGCAGATAATAAATAAGATAATAAAAGATAAAACGAGATAATAAAATGGAAAGTATGATATTGAAAATGTAAAACCCAAAAGTAAGTGAATACCAGAGCATGCATAATTAATACATAAATATATAGTTATGCCAGTTCATAGCAGAATTAGGTGCGGAGGGTACCGGGTTTGCGTGCCTACCTATTCTACAAACTTCCCTGGCCGCTCTTCATACGGTAGGTTCCTTAATCAAACATGCAAATTATTGTATCTTCTATATAAATTATTTCTTTTTTCTCCTACTTCCGGTTCACAGGCCCCATCTGTGACCGTGATTCGCCTGCTTGTATAGCGCTCTTCGCGTTTCCCGCAGAGTTCGGACATGACGGGCAGTACTCATCGGGCTTTCCACAACGCTAGCAGAAAACTCGTCTCTCCGCTGCCATACAGCCGCGAAATCCATGACATAGTTTCCCGCAGTTCCAGCAAACCAGCTTAATTGGAACACGTCGCGTCACTTGCGCTTCCTCACAGACCTCTGCTTCCTCGTCACGTCTCGACAACTCCTGCGTAGCCTCGCTGACGTTTGCTCCTTGGCCATAGTTGGTGGCTTTCGGTGCTCCTCGTCACGAAGATAGGGGTCTTCCCTTTTAGGTGAACCTCTATTTCCACGCATTCGTCTCGCAATTGATCTAGTGAGTAGACTCTAAAGCCATACAGGAAACTGGCTCTCACATCTTTAACAATTTAAATCATTTGAACTGGCGTTTTCGGCAAAGCACCCACCGCTCCTAAATCGCTGCGATCCATCGCACCAGCCACTTTTCCAGCCGTCTTTCGTTTGCGCGCGATCGCGTCGACTGAAACGGTCGACTGCTCCCTTCTTGTGGCATTCCCACCAAGAAACACAAATCCAACAATAATCACCTAACAACTATATATAAATAAATACCCAAATAAATAACCAGAAAGATAAATATCTTCGGACGCACTAAATACTGAGATAAATAAATAATTACTTAAATGTCTATATGAATATGCCGCCAAATGGGGTAATTATTAATGGTAATCATTAATGACCTGCCTTCAGTATTAACAAACTCTCGAGTACTCATGTATGCGGATGACGTTAAGCTCTGTGTCCAGTATAAGGACATTTCATTTCACTCTCGCTTGCAATCCGATCTCAATAACTTTCAGTCATGGTGTTGTGCAAATATGTTACACCTGAATGCCTCGAAATGTAAAAGTAATGACATTTCATCGCTCCAGCCCCTTGTTGGCTCCTTACACCCTCTACGGTGGTTCTCTTGAGAGAATTACATTGATTGATGACCTTGGTGTTAAACTAGACCCCAAGTTAAAATTTTATGAACATATTTATACCATGGTAAATAAAGCCATGGGAGTCTTGGGCTTATAAAGAGGTGGTCAAAGGAATATAACGAAGACTCTCTATATTTCGCTTGTTCGTCCGATTTTTAGAGTACGGCTCGTGTGTATGGTGCCCTCAGTACAAAGTACACCAAGACCGTATAGAATCAGTCCAGAAAAACTTTTTTACTTTTTTGCTCTGCGTGGCCTCAACTGGGATGAAGGTGTGAGACTGCCTTCTTACTCTCGTAGATTGCTCTTAATAGACCTTCCATCCTTACTTAATCGTAGAAAAATGCTTGGTGTGATTTTCATGCACAACTTGATCAGGGGTGACATCGACAGCCCTGACTTGTTGAGCCGCATAAACTTCACGATTCCTATTAGATCCTCTAGAAATTTTATTCCTTTGTACCTTCCACTGTGTAGATCGAATTATTCTTTTGCATGAACCGTTTCGGATCTTATGCTCGGATTATAATTCGTTCTACCATATAATATCCACCACTAAATCACTTCCTCTACTTAAATCACTAATACTAACATACCTTGCACGTAAATAGTAATATTCTTTTGTAACTTTGCATGTTTATTGTTGTGTTTAGCCCTAATTTTTCTTCGAATATTAGTCTAACACCTATCTTTCCTGCATGTTCGCGATCGGTTTCGGTACTCGTGTCGCGCGTCATGCGGCAGCGCCCCTCGGTCGGTTGGGCGGGAGGAGGGCTGCGTATCTGCCGGGGATCCGCGCGTAACAGGCTTCGGCTTGGTGTCGCATGGGCCACTTGATGGTGCAGTCATTGCACATCAACGTCCTAAAAAAAACGAGAAAGAACGTACGGAGTCGCTGTAACCGCGACTCTACTTTTATACCCGTACTCAGTCAGTACACATGTGAATTATGTGGAATTTTCAAATCAGTTTTTACATTTTACATTTATTTGATGCATCTGTCATCTACATCTACATCAGTTCTCTAACAACACACGTACACTGCACAAGACAGAGCGTGCGAGTGTGAGTGTGAGAGAATCAGCAGCAGCAACCCTCAAAATAAATGTATATTTTGTTTTGGTTGTAGCGGCGGCCGGGGCAGCTCTGCTGCTGAAAATTCAGTTGATCATTGTGGCTACAATAATGATCCGATCTGAACCAAATTCGAGAATCTGGTAGATATGGTCATTCTCTACAAAACTGCATTTTATTTTTTTCTATCTTCAAAATTGTGGATTTTCGTCCTTTGGG
>CM019042.1:34543117-34623667 GCA_009664405.1 Drosophila bifasciata
CAACCATCACCATTAACATCAGCAAAAATCTAATTTTGGTCGCCTACCAAAAAAACTTTTGAAAAATGCGTCTTCATTTTGACGCAACGCAAAAAAAAGAATCAAGACTCTCTGTTATATTCCTCGTGTTTTGATTCGCATTCATTTATTATAAAATTTGTGTTGCGTTTAGAATCTTCTATCAAGTCTCACCCCAGCCAATGTGAACGTCTTTTTTTGCTCTAATGCGTTTATTTCGCACCCACTGTTAAGAATCTGTTAGTTGAATGGGGAATGTTTTTTTTCCACAGTTCTAAATCCATTTTCAAATTAACGCTAGCTTGACTCAAACATATATTACCAGAACTCAATACATTTTTTTTTTACTTGTGGCAACTCTAGGATCAATGTGCCTACACATTTCTTGTCTTATATGTGTGTGTTTTATTTAATGCGGCTTTTAATGGAAATCGAAAAAATTTCTATGAAATTTAATTTCTGACCCCTTGAATAGGTACATTAATAAACGCGAATCCTATTCATTTTAAAAAATGGAATCCTTTAAACAAAATGACGGTAATCGTGATGAGTTAATCATACAACAACAACGGGATATTGAAAAGGAAGTAAGTGTATATGTTACTATATCCACAATCAATAATCTAACATGATTTTACTTCAGATAAGTGATTCCACCCCCTTAGTTAGTGATCTATTACCATTAACGTGTCTGTGGGCCGAGTATAATGGCGATGACGTTTTTACTGCAAAAATTCAAGATCTTGCTAAAAAGTATAAGTTTATCAGACGCACTCGCCCTGATGGAAACTGTTTCTTCCGAGCTTTTGCGTACTCATATATGGAGTATTTAATATCAAATACCAGTGCGTATAAAGAATTCCAAAAGTTGGCAGAAGATTCTAAAGACAAGCTTGTTGAGCTTGGCTTTCCTAGTTTTACATTGGAAGATTTTCACGAAACAGTAAGTTTACCATATGAAATTTAAACAAAATAATCCAATAAATGATCTTTTATGTAATGTTTTTCAGTTTATGGAAGTAATCAGACGCGTTAGTCCAGATAACCCAGGGGGTTACAACAAAGTTCAAAATGAACTGCACAAAATATTTAATGAGCAGGGATATTCAGATTACGTGGTTGTTTATTTACGTTTAATAACATCTGGAAAACTACAGGAAGAGGCAGAGTTTTATCAAAATTTTATTGAAGGCGATTTCACCATTGAAGAGTTTCGTCATCAAGAAGTTGAACCTATGTTCAAAGAATCTGATCATATCCATATAATTGCACTATGTGCAGCTCTTGGTGCTGGTGTACGTGTGGAATACCTAGACAGAGGAGAAGGTTGTATTGTTAAAGCCCATGATTTCCCTGAAGGAACAGAGCCGACGATTTACCTAATATATAGACCTGGTCACTATGATATACTGTATCCAAATTAAGTCGAGCTAAGTTCTTTTAAATTAAGCCTGTAACATAATGTTAACTTTTGTTATCGTAGGTTTCAACCTTAATAAAATAAATTAAAAATAAATCTCGCATTGAAGAAAATATGTACATATGTCCCCAAATATGTATGTACAGTGTCTGTGAAGCACTGGTCTCAAAAATTCGGGATTTTAAGTGAAAGAAATGGTTTCACACGTTAGCAGTAACCTAAATTATTAACATAAAAAAAAAAATTACAGATTTACGTTTGAACGAGAAGAGACGTGTTAAGTCGCCGTTAACGCGACACTACTTGAAAAAATCCAGAATGTTTTTCCTGAAACGATGCGATGATGAGGATGACGCCGGTTCAGCAGCTATACATTGGTGGTATCCAAACCGATGGTATGCGGTGCCGACGAAATAAAAAAAACAGCCGTTCAATGTAAATTAATTTAATGCGCTGGTCGCAGCCAGCGATGCCAACGGTCGCCTCACTCCAGAAGGCATCCGATAGAACATGCTGGGAGAGTTGTAACAGCGACTGAGCGTAACAATCTAACGTAACTCTTATTCAATACTATTTTATGCTATTTCCAGATAGTCAGATAGTCCTCGGACCAGCCCTGCCGAAACTGCAGCTTAAACGCGGACAGCATGCGCCACCGCTTCAAAAAACGCGAAGCTGCCATTGCCTGGCGAAACGATTGGTCGGGAGTTGAGGATGGCCTCTACCTCGACCAGGTGGGTGCTCAGCTCGTCCGCGGTGAGCTTGGCGTTTCCAACTCCTCGTATCAGCCGTTGTTTGGCTACCTTGACTGCCGCCTCCCACAGCCCGCCGAAGTGCGGTGCTCTCGGTGGTATAAAACACCACTCGACGCCGTGCTGAGCTGCGTACGTCCTGAGCCGATCCTGGTCCTCTGAAAAGCTGCGTGAAGCTCTTCCAGCACTCGGCTCGCGACCACGAAGTTGGTGGCGTTGTCGCTGCAGACCTTCTCCGGAAGACCTCCTCCCGACCAACCTTTTAAAAACACGCAAAAAACTCTCAGTTGATAGTTGATAGTTCAAGGTGAATAGCCTTTGACGCAAAACACACGAACACGGCTACATAGGTCTTAATGGGGGGCCTGCCTCGAATCTTGAGGGACACCTGAAACGGACCACAGAAATCTACCCTACAAATCATAAAGGACGAGCTCTTCGCACTCGGTCAACTGGCAGGTTTCCCATGATCTGCCCCATGAGGATAGGCTTGTATCAGAAACAGTGAACACAATCCCTGACGATTCTTGTGCACGCTTCTCGGTCGTTCACTAGCCAAATCTGCTGCCTTGAAGGGAAACCATTCCTTTTGCACCTGCATGATAATGAGCACAATGCAAATGGCGTAGAAACAGTGTCAGGAACTGCGATTTTTGCGACAGAAGTAGAGGAAACTTCGCATCGTATGGAATTTCTGCGTGCAGCAAACTTCCCCCAACACGCATCAGTCGGAAGGTGACTCCGCCAAGTTCGCTCGTATGTATGAACGGGCTGAGTCGTTGAAGATGTGGAGACAATATTTCCGACTTATCCAGTTTGAGGAATTCTGGTCCCAGTTCACTTCTTTGGACTACCTGTACCAGTGTGTGAGAAATGAGACCTTCAGTTCCTTGGATGACACAACCACATCTCGACTTCGATTACCACCTTGAATGAACCGATTCACATACGACATGATCCGAAGCAGCTTCTGAAACGAAGAGCATCTTCCAATCGATGATCTCATTAACTAACCCTTTACCACAGAATGTGCTGCCACACTTTTCTTATCATCCGACTTTTTCATTTATGGGGACAACTCAACCTGATGAAGACGCGGCCAATTCTCAGGACCACTAAGATGAAAATGCGGCCCATTAGTCCACAATGAGCACATTACAGCGTCCACATCTGTTCCACGGGACACTAAGTCGGCTGGGTTTTGATCGGTGGAAACGTGATGCCAAATCACACCACTGACAACTCCTGGATTTCAGCAACCGTATTGTCTACAAACGTTGCTAGTGTGGTTGGATCCCTTTCCAGCCAATACAAGGTGACTTGGGAGTCCGACCAAAGATTCACGCTTTCAATTGCAAACTTGTCCAGCAGAAGTCCAACTTGAGACCATAGCGTGAATAGAAGAAGGCGCTGCACACAATTCCTGTCGTGGAATTGATTTGGTTTTGAGAGGCGATACTCGAGACTTCGCTGTGAGAAGTCGGGATAAAACATTTTATCGTCCTTTGTACGGACGTAAATAAAGCATCCGTACACATCACCTGATGCGTCAGCGAACCCGTGGATTTGGATAGTGGAATAAGTGGCAAGACCAATAAAGCGAGGTATAGAGATATTGTCTAATTCAAACAAATTCCAAGTCCCAATCCAACTTTTGCCTCCACAGATGCTGCAGCAAGATCTTTGCCCTGGTAATTAAGGGACATAGCAACCCTAATGGGTCAAACAATCGAGATGCAACTGACAACATGTTGCGCTTCGTCGGGGGTAATGAGTCAAAAGAGTCGTCTAACTGATAGTGAAACAAATCAGTTTTCGGATTCCAACGAATCCCGAGTGTTTTAATGGAAGGCGGAAAGGTTCAACTGAAGAGATTTTTCCTGTCCACTATCGGACAGCAGCTGGGGATGATTTGACGCCCATTTGGCCAACATGAACCCCCCAGCTTCCAGGACCTCACTAACTTCCTGCCGAATTCTTCCCACTTCTTCCAGACAATTTGCTCCTGTCAGCTTATCATCAACGTAAAAGTCATTTGCTATGACTTGCGAGGCCACAGGATGGGACTTAGCATAGCCTTTTGCTAGCTTAACGAGACAGCGGATGGCGAGAAATGGAGCTGAGGCTGTCCCATACGTGACAGTATTCAAACGATACGTCTGCACATCAATATTTGAGTTTTCCCTCCAAAGAATCAATTGGAAATTTCGATCTTCTTCAGCAACCTGCACTTGCCTATACATCTTGGAGATATCCGCTGTAAGCGCAAAACGGTTTAATCGAAATCGTGCAAGAGTTGCAAAAGCTCCCTCTGAATAGTGGCTCCCACCATCAAAGTCTCGTTTAAAGAAATTGAAGTTGACGTTTTGCTCGATGCATCGAAGACTACGCGGAGCCTGGTGGTGCTACTATATCAGGTCTCAGGACACATTGATGCTGAATATAGTAATGGTGTCCTGGTGGAGTGCCTGGAAGCAACGACATGTGACCAAAATTGAGAAACTCTTTCATAAACTCCATATACAGCAGGTATTGATCACTCGCGATTCTGCGTTCCAGGGATAGAAAGCGGCGTTTTGCCGTCTCGAAAGAGAAACCACAGACCTTGGGATTCACCTTAAACGGCAACTTTACTTCTAACCGACCCGACTCAAGCCTGCGGGATGTCTGCTTGAAGTTGCGTTCGTAAAGCCAACTGTTCAGCTGTATGTACAGCCTTCGACTTCTCTGGGACATGTTCCAATTCCCAAAAGCGCTCAACCAGAGAGTCGAGAGAACACGTATCGCTACCGATAGCGTTATTGCATACAACATCCTGTTTTGATGCAGTATATTTTCCCGATACAATCCAGCCTAACATTTTTTGGATTGATGGATGTTCGGAAATTGGCTTTATTTGGCCTACACATACCAATTCGAAGAAGGTTTCTGCCCCTAGCAGTAAGTCGACCTTAGCGGGCATGAAAAACTGTGGGTCTGCCAGCTCAAGGTTTGCTGGGATATTCCACTGAGCGAAATTTACGACATGGTCGGGTTGGTACGTGGAAATTGACCGTAATACCCAAAAAATCGGTAGCAAAATTATGAGCGTTGACACGAGATTTGACGCACGTGTGAACCTTGTTCTTTACGACGGACGAACTTTTATCCAACAGTTGTGATACTAAGGCATGACTCGTCACGGTGCAGTCTTAGGCGCTGTGCGAGATCCTCGGACATAAAAATTATTTGGGAGCCGGAATCTAGCAGTGCCCCAGCATATTGAAACTGTCCGACCGATCTTTCACCTTCACTACTGCCGTCGCGAGAATCACTTGGTCAGTACTTTGCCACATGGCTAGAGTAGGCCATTGGGTTTTCAGAAACTGAGGGCTGTTCCACAGGAGCTGTACCAGACGTAATTTGCTGTGACTCTACTCCGTATCGGTGAAGCAGCGTATTATGGGACTTGGAGCACACTCGACATTTTGCTGTCTTGCACTTCGTAACTGTATGACCTGACTTCAAACAATTTATGCACAAGCGAAGTTGCTTTGTGATATCAAAACGTTGAAGAACAGGAAGAGCACTAAGCGCTTGACAACTGCTTATGATATGATTGCTCGCTGAACAATAGCAAACACTTCGACTCGGCGCACCGATCAGACTTTGCACCGGATAAGGAAGACTTCGTGTGTCCTTTGGCAATTTGTCGTAATCCAACTTCTTTCTCGAATCGTGCTTCTGTGTGGTGATCTACTTTGGACATTGCTATGTGAATCAACATTGCACTATTTATGTCCTTACTTCCTAACGACTGCAGAGACGAGTAGAGGGCAGACACCGTGTCAATAAGGGACCTATGGCATGAAACAGAGTGGTTTGTTATTTGTGTCGAAAAAGATTAAACACTTATTGTCGTAAACATTTGTTAAGCTTTCCAGAGCCTTTTCATAATTGCTCTCAGAGATCTGGAACGCCTTCACTGTGCCCAATGCTGCATCAGTGAGACAAGCCAGGAAGTGGTTGAACTTTTCCACATTCGTTAAAGTTGGATCGCTATGCACCAAACTCTCAAACAGGCTTATGAAGTTTTTAAATTCGGAGTGTTTTCTACTAAACTTAGGCAAATTCATTTTGGCAGGTGTGACAAATCACGCTGTTCGCCGCGATCTTCCTTATGCGCTCGCTGACTCTCAGGTTCTTTTACTGCGGACATATACATAGCCCTCGTGGTAATACACACACCCTCGACCATTGATCTTAAATCTTTGCTGGGATTCAACATGTCCATTTCTGCCTGAATGTCCATTAACTTGTCGCAATAATTTTCGATCAGTTCTAATCTGCACTTAATTTGTAGAGGGTCAAACGAATTTGTTTTTTCCTTAAAAGCCGTTTTCTGTCGCTAAATGTCATTCATCACCTTGTCGTGTTTCTGCATTGCCATCAGTAACTTTTGGCTGAGCTTGCTCCAAACTTCCTTGCCCGCTCCCTGAGGGAGTGGTGCGAATTCCTTCTCTTTTTCACTGATTTTGGCAATATTACTCAAATTACTATAGTCTAAAACAGCGCAGATCTTCGCACGGTTCAAAAAGCTGATATGTAGGTAACACAGTTTGAAATTTTAGAATATTTTTTCTAAATTTATTTTACTACGAAAAACCGAGTTTGGTGGCTGCAAATTTCGGTATATTTAAACGAGACGAGGGTAACTGGCGTGCGTTCGATTTCAATGTTATTTCTCCACTTCTTTTTCTTTTTCGTTATAAAAATATTCTTAAGCCTAACTTATCTAGGGCGGCGAAGCGGGGCGAATTCGCCAAGAGCGAGAGAGCTTTATTGCGCTCCCGCTTCGCCCCTAAACTATCTTACACTAGACTTCAAATTTTTTCCAAATAATTCATGCGTCTTGACGCGACACCGGCCCCGTTGAAGGCCTGTGGGACTTCAACCCATCGGCAGAAGCGCCAATTTATGGATCGGCCTCCTGTAGACCGCTCCGCTGCTCGTCCTGAGGTCGACCACCCTGACCTTTCCGTCCTGCCCGGCGTGTGTTTCGACGACCCTTCCGAGGAGCCACTGTTGGGGCGGAAGGTTGTCCTCTGCGACGATGACGAGGTCGCCTTCCTCGACGTTGGGCTGCTCCTGGTGCCACTTGCATCTTATTTGCAAGCCCAGCACATACTCCCGGGACCATCGCTGCCAGAACATTTGCCTGGCTGACGAGACAAGCCGCCATCGCCTTAAGCAACTCAGACCCCCTCCTGGTCCGGGGTCCGGGGTGCTGGGGGTGCGATGAGCGGCCCGCCTGTCAGCAGGTGCCCGGGAGTCAGGGCGTCTCCGTCGCTTGGGTCGGGGCTTAGTGGTCCCAGAGGGCGCGAGTTCAGCACCGCCTCGATGCCCACCATCACGCTCTCCAGCTCCTCGGCGGTGAAGAGCGCGCTTCCGGCCGACCTCAGCAGGAGGTTTTGGCCGACTTCACTCCTGCTTCCCACAGTCCGCCCATGTGCGGAGCTCGAGGTGGCAGGAAGGCGAACTCGCAGCCGCTTCTCGCTGCGAACTCTCGAATTGAGTCCGCTTCCGTCTCCAGCGTCCTCCTCAGTTCGTCGAAGTGGCGACTTGCTCCGACGAAATTTGTCGCGTTGTCGCAGTTCACGCGGAGGCGGACATCCTCGACGACCAACGAACCTTTGAAAAGCCAATAAGAAGGAGTTAGTCGTTAGATCGGAGACAATTTCTAGATGAACCGCCTTGGACGCAAAACAGACAAATAACGCTATGTAGGTCTTATAAGGGGGCCTACCACGAATTTTTAGTGTCGTATAGACTGGGCCACAAAAATCAACGCCACATACTGCGAATGGGCGGAGAGCACGGAGCCGGTCTGCGGGTAGATTTCCCATTATTTGGGTCTGGAGGCGAGGCTTGCATTTAAAGCAGCGAATGCACGACCTGACCATTGCCCTGCAGACCTCCTGAGCGTTTACTATCCAAACACGCTGCCTAAGGATGCTCACAAGTGCTCGTGGGCCGGCATGAAAATTCGTTTGATGCAGATGGCGAACATAGGTCTGCACAAACTGCGAGCGTTTTGTCAACAGCAAAGGAAACTTGGCATGGTATGACATAGGAGCGTTAACTAGTCGCCCCCAACTCGCAACAATGAAAAGGAGCACCAAGTCCCCATTTCTTCGTTGATGAAGGGATTCAATCGCTGAAGACTGGGGCCTAACCTGGTGCCTTTTCGAACCCTTTCGATCTCTTCCTGATACGCGTTTTTGGATCAGCTCGACAATTTTGTGAAAAGCCTCATCGTACTCTACTGGTGACGGAGTGACTTCAAATTTAAGACCTTTGTCTTTACATTTTCGGATGAAGCGGAACACGTAAACGAACACTCTTAGCAGCTTGAGGTGTGACGAGTATCCCTCGATAATTTCTACTAAATTATTTGATTTAGCGGCCACGGTCAGTCCGACCGCTGTCTTTCTGGTTTCCAGCTTCAGCTCCTCTTCAGAAAGCTCGAAGTGGGGATTTCTGGGCCAGCTCTCTTCTTCTTCCTTCAAAAACGCTGGTCCACTAAACCAGATCGACTGCGAAATCTCCTCAATGTCACAACCTCTCGAAACTATGTCTGCTGGGTTCTGTTTAGTTGGAACATGCCGCCACGTAGCATCATCTGACCACTCCTGAATCTCAGCTACTCGGTTCGCAACGAATGTTGATAACGACGAAGGGTGGGATCGGATCCAATGAAGGGTCACTTCCGAATCCGACCAACACACCATTCGTTCAATCGGCACCTCGAGTAGCGATTTGAGTCGGTGACAGAGATCTGCGAGAAGGTGAGCGGCACATAACTCAAGCCTTGGAAGCGTTTTCGTCTTGAGCGGCGCTACTTTCGACTTTGCGGTCAACAACGAGACCTTGAAACCTTCTGCAGTCTTACTACGGATATAGACGCATGCTCCATAAGCTCTCATGGAGGCGTCGGCAAAGGCATGTACTTGTATCGGTGACATGGGATCAGTATGCACAAAGCGAGGTATATGGCAATCTTCTCCAGCTGACTCAAGGATTTTTTTAGAAAGTTCCAAGATGTTTCCAGATTCATTGGAATTGACTCATCCCAATCTAGTTTGTTAAGCCACAGCTCCTGCAGTAGGATCTTTCCCTTGATTACCAAGGGCTTAACAAACCAAGGGGTCAAACAGCTTTGATGTCACCGATAATATGTTCCGTTTTGTCGCTCGGAGACCCATGACTGAACTGTCAATTTGAAACCTAAAGACGTCTTCATGCGGTAGCCACGATATTCCCAACGCCTTGGTTGACTCCGAGTCCGAGATCGTTATTGGTTTGACTGTGCTCTCGGATGCTGAGACTTCAGCTGAGTTCGAGAACCACTTGGTCAGCTCAAACCCTGCGGTTTGAAGAACCTGAGCCACATCAGACTTAATTATCTTTAACTCCTCCACGCAACCAGCACCAGTCAACATATCATCGACATAAAAGTCGGACCCGATAACTTTAGCAGCCTTTGGGAATGAGAGCTTTGCAGACTCACTCAACCTTTTCAAACACCGAATAGCCAAAAAATGGGGCAGGTCCAGTCCCATATGTTACAGTGTTGAGCTGATATATTCTCAAGGACTCAGATGGGTCTCTTCTCCACACGATCAACTGAAACTGCCTGTCCGCTTCATTCACCATCGCTTGGCGATACATCTTTTTACATCGGCAGTCAGGGCAAACCTGTGCAGACGGAAGCGAAGCAGCGTTGAGTATAACTCCTCTTGAATAGTCGGTCCGACCATCAGAATGTCATTCAAGGCCACCTGAGATGACGTCTTCGACGACGCATCGAACACGACGCGAAGCTTCGTGGACGTACTTTGGGGCCGAAGGACACACTGATGTGGAATTACGTAGTGTGGAGCAGAAGGACAAGTATTGTCAGTCGGCGACATATGACCTAAGGAGAGGTACTCTTCCATGAAATCCAAGTACACATTTTCTTCAACTCAGGGTCGCGAGACAATCTTCTTTCGAGCGACAAAACCGCCGTTTAGCAATCTCGAAGGAATTGCCTAAGCAATTTGGATCGGATTTAAACGGCAGCCGTACTTCAAACCGACCTGAAGGCAAGACTTGAGTAGTCTTTCTATAATGCTCCTCACATAACTTGTGTTCAGGAGTTAAAGGCTTTTTAGAAGATGGCAATTCTTCTAGTGACCAAAACTTTTGTAGTGTGCTGTCGATAGACACCACTGACTCTTCTCGACAACTCAGACAGTTCCTCGCTTCCTGGGTGACAGTCACCTTTGGACTGTATCTTCCAGACACAATCCAACCGAGAAGCGTTTTCTGCAGAGTTGGATAGTCAGGACCTTGTCTAATTTGACCAACCGATAAGAGTTCAAAAAAATGACTCTGCACCTATCAACATATCTATTCTTTTGTGGCTTGTAGAAATATGGGTCTGCAAAGAGGTAGGTTCTTCGGGATTTTCCAGTCACTCACATTAAGTGCGTGATCAGGGTGGTATCCTGAGATTGACTTCAGAATCCAGAAATCGACCGAGAACTCACTACCATTGATTCGCGACTTCACCACCGTGTGTATCTTTTTCTTGACTTGTGAATTAGATTCTCCAATTCCAAGCAAGTTGATGCACGACTCCTCTCCTACGGATCTGTAAGCGCTGTGCCAGGTCCTCAGTTATGAAATTTAGTTTGTGACCCAGAGTCAAGCAGTGCTCGGGCCAAAACATACTCTCCATTTTTAGTTCGGACGCTTACGATCGACGTTGCCAGAATTACTCTATCCAAAGCTGTCGCATGGGTGCATGCGAAGTGGAAGGGTTACTCTGACTAGGGGGGAGAAGAATTCTCTGGGGGTGATGGTAACGCTAAACTTTTTATCCACAACTGTGTACCTATGCAACAAGGCATGATGTGAGCGGCCACACACTCGACACTTGCCAGCTTTGCATCGTACCACAGTGTGTCCTTGTTGCAGACAGTTGATGCAGAGCGATGCCGATTTGACAAACTCGAATCTTTGCATCACTGCAAGCCGCGCAAATGGACTGCAAGTAGTCAACAAATGGTCTTTTGCATTGCAGTAACTACATTGTTGGTTTTAGCATTCGCAGTAGAGCACGCGAATGAGCTCCGATTGTGAGGCTTGCTTGGCACAGCTTTCTGCTCCTGCTTTGGTTTTGCCGATTCTTCGGCCGAAAGATGCTGATATCTGCGATTAAGCAATTTTTCGCAGTCAGCCCAAAGCGGCAGCTTCTCATAATCGAGCTGTTCTTCCCATTTTGTTTGGTCACAGGATCGACTCTGTTCAAGACGAGATGAATAAGCATTGCATTCGAGATCTTTTGGTCATCGCCTATCGACAACAAGGAACCATATATCGATGAAGTGGTATCGATTAGGTTCCTTAAGGACGATGCAGATTGCTGGGTCATTTTGGGAAGACTAAATAGGGCAGCAATATGGTTCATAAAGATCAGACATTCGTTATCATAGACCCGTTTTAAGCTAGCCATGGCTTTCTCATAATTGCTCTCGGTTACTTGGAACGCCTTTACCGTTCCCAACGCTTCACCAGAGAGGCATGAAAGCAAATGGTTAAACTTTTTCGATAACTGGAATGCTTTCGTCATTGTGAACAAGAGTCTCAAATAAATTAATGAAGCCTTTGAATTCCGAATATTTTCCGCTGAACTTTGGCAGGGCTAACTTCGGAAGTCGAGCACGAGTTGGGGCTACAGAAGCTGATACTGAAGGTATTGTATCACTGGCTGTCTTCAAAGCGTCGATAAGCGACAGTATCTTTGCCTTGGTTACAATCGAGAGTTCTTCCAACTCGGCTCCAAAGTCATCGTCACTATCTACTTCTTCGATTGATTCTTGAAGTTGGCTTGCCTTGGCTATAGTTGCTTTCAGTACATCGAGTCTGCACTCGAGCTCTGTCAACTGCAGCGGAATCTCCCCAGCTTCCAGCCGGTCCGCTAGTCGGCGAATGCCTTTGACACGGGAGCTGAGCTTCTTTTTCAGCTCTTCAAGAATAGGCTTATGATCTGATTTGGGATTCATCTTGACTCTCGATACTTAAGTGAATCACTAATCAGGGCTTTTCTCACGATAATATTATTTGCTGCGGCGCAAATTGTCGAAGCAGGAAGGTGTACCAAATTAGGTCGAAAACAATATACCCGACGATTAAAGAGTATCGAGGCACTTGGCGATCTGTTTAATACGGACCTAGGGTGTCGATGCCAAATGCGGCAAAAAACCGATATACCCGACGATTAAAGGGTATCGAGGCACTTGGTGATCCGTTGGCGCAGGCGTGCCAACACAAGGCACACAAGAGCAACAACAAACAGCAACGGTGACAAGCGAAAGCGAAAAATTCACCGCTTGAAGCTGAATGACCGCTGAATTTCGAGGCACGCTTTGCTGCACGCCGCAGCAGGAAGGTGTACCAAATTTAGGTCGAAAACAATATACCCGGCGACTAGAGGGTATCGCACCACTTCGCGATCGGTTTAATACGGACCTAGGGGTGTTGAAGCCAAATGAGGCGAAAAATCGATATACCCGACGTTTAAAGGGTATCGAGGCTTGGCGATCTTTTGGCGCAGGCGTGCCAACACAAAGCACACAAGAGCAACAACAAACAGCAACGGTGACAAGCGAAAGCGAAAACGAAAAATTCACCGCTGAAGCTGTGAACATATGCACATGTGTGTGTCTAAGCTGTGTTGGCGCTTGTGTATGCTGGGCCTGGCTGACCGACCGATAGACACCCAATTGAAATTCGAGGCACGCTTTGACAAATTGACAGTTGGATCCTTTGCACCAAAACTATATACCCGACGATTACAGGGTAGCGCGTCGCTTGGCGAACGGTTTGACTCAAAACGCGCCAAACGCAAAGAACACACCAACAACAACGACGGTCAGCAACGGTGACGAGCAAAAGCGAGAACGAAAATTCACCGCTGCAGCTGCTACGTTGGTATGTGTGCGCTTGGCCAATGACCCAACTATGTATATATTTGCGCAACGAAAACGAGAACGGGGAAAGGGGCGACAGTGATTGCAGTTATAAAATTATATGTATATATGTTCTGCGTCCAAGATGGTTTGATGTATGTGAATATGTGATATATTGTAATATATGTACAAACTCTACTAAATACATGCAAATCTAGCTCTACTATGTCATACGGATGTGCCAAGAATTGAAAGCGAGGTGCACTTATTTTCGCACAAGACAGCAACTGCGAGATTTTAATTATTCTGTCTTTACTCGAGCTTTCAATTTTTGTCACAAATACCTCTAGTATGTATGTAAACGATCCTGGGAATTCCACTTTCCTATGGCGGTTGGCAAATGTTGGCGGAATGGATATCCCTCGGTTGGCGCGATCGCTAGGTATTTTGTTGTTTGTTTGGTAGCCGTCCGTCGTTTCGGTAGTTTTATGTGTGTTGCTTTTGGGGGTTTCTTGCACACACACGCGACGCGGGCAGATGTATTATATACACTTCAATATTAAATTATATTAATATTAATATATTTTTTCACCACTCGTGTCACTGTCACTTTCTGCCTTTTTTGCTATATTAATTTGCAAGTCCACCCGGGGGCGCCATGAAATTTTAGAATATTTTTTCTAAATTTATTTTACTACGAAAAACCGAGTTTGGTGGCTGCAAATTTCGGTATATTTAAACGAGACGAGGGTAACTGGCGTGCGTTCGATTTCAATGTTATTTCTCCACTTCTTTTTTCTTTTCGTTATAAAATATTCTTAAGCCTAACTTATCTAGGGCGGCGAAGCGGGGCGAATTCGCCAAGAGCGAGAGAGCTTTATTGCGCTCCCGCTTCGCCCTAAACTATCTTACACTAGACTTCAAATTTTTTTCCAAATAATTCATGCGTCTTGACGCGACACAGTTTATTCAACGAACTAAATTCAAACAAACACCAAACCAAAAAAAAAAAAAAGATGCTTTAAACTCTCTATAGTCGGGTTAATACAGCGAAAGCAACGTTACAACGTTACTGAATTATGATGCCAACGCACACAGCCGAAACCGCCAGAGTATATTATCCACAATTAATTACACAAACACCGAAAATTTCTAAGACTGGGTATTGACTTTAAAGGGTTAATGCCGCGACAGCAAGAGATACGAGAAAACTTATGCTGTCAACGCACACAACCAAACGCCGCCAAACTATTCACAATTAGGCGCACAACAAGCGGTACTTGATAAAAGAAAATTGACAATAGGCAATGACCGTTCCGTTAATTCTTATTAGCGAGTACTGTGGACCTCAATATGATGAACACTTTTTCATTTCTTTCTGGCTGTTCACTTCGGTTGATTTTATTGAGTTATGTTTTAATAAATTGGTATTCCAATTCAAGCAGGGCCAGAAAATGAGGCCACCGGCTATGATGCTATAATAGGCACACACTATGGTGGCTTGATTTACTCAATTTTTTGGCACTAGACTACCTGTACATTCGGCATTGTTTTTTCCAAGAACTTTCCTTAATGATGATTAACCAGATGTCGCAGACCAGCCAGCTAGAGCTTTATTTGCACAAAGACTAAACATCAGTAACTTGTGCCGAGACGACGAAAATGCGCTGTTACCTGGTTTTTAGTTGTTTCTTGCGAATTTACACGAAAATGCTGATACCGATGTCCCTACTCGGGCGCCAATGAAACATCCAGAATGTTTTTCCTGGAACGGTACGATGCTGGGGATGACGCCGGTCCAGCAGCTCTACACTGGTGGTGTCCAAACCGATGGTATGCGGTGCCGAAGAAATAAAAAAAACAACCGTTCAACGTGAATTCATTTAATGCGCTGGTCGCAGCCAGCGATGCCAACGGTCGCCCCACTCCAGAAAGTAGCCGCTGGAACATGCTGGGAGAGTTATAACAGCGACTGAGCGTACCAATCTAACGTAACTCTCATACAATACTATTTTATGCTATTTCTCTGCTGCTGCTCCAACACTACTTTTTTACCCTTACTTATTCAGTACACATGTGGTTTAAAAGAGATTCTTCAATCAGTTTTTAAGTTTTACATTTTTTTGCTGCATCTGTCATCTACATTTACATCACTTCTCGCAACAACACGCCGATTCGTTCTCCGTCTACACTGCACGAGGCAGTGTGTGAGCGAGATAGGGAATCAGCATCGACTGAAGGGTTCGCGGCTGCTGAAAAGTAATTTCTTCATTGTGGCTATAATAATGATCCGATCTGAACCAGATTCGGCAATCTGGCAGGTTGGTCAGTCTCTACGATACTGCATTTTTTCGTTTTGTTCTATCTTCAAAATTCTGCACTTTCGTCTTTGGGTGGGCGGAAGTCGAAATTTTGAAATCCACTTGTATGAAAGTGTTATCACAGGAATTCGGACAGAAAGTTTGGTTGCTCTAGTTTTTATAGTCTTTGAGATCCAGGCGCTCATTTGGACGAATGGGCAAAGCAGTCGCGTTGGTGTGTGAGAGAGCGAGAGGGAACGGTGCATCTCCAAATGGATTTATCCATTGTGGCTATATTAATGATCCGATCCAACCCAGATTCGGGCCTCGGGTAGATATGGGCTTTCTCTATGATTTTGCAATCGTTTTCTGTTATCTTCAAAATTGTGGACGCCACAGATGTGCGCCACTAGTGGGAGCGGAAGTGAGCGGAGCGAAATTTTGGAATTCAATTGTAGGGATATCATATCAGTCTGGAAAAAAAATTTTGTTTCCCTAGCTCTTATAGCCTGCTGATCAAGAATATATATACTTTATGGGGTTAAAAACGCTTCCTTTCCACACATCCACTTTTACCACAATTACAATGTTTCCTTTCTTAAACCTTGAGTACGTGTATAAAATGTGTATTCGAAAAAATTTGTCTACGCAAGAAAACAAAAATGAATTTGTGCGAACAACTGTGGTAGCTAAATTTAGTTATCGATAAATTCCACACGGCTCTTCAGCACTGACGGTTGATATACGCTGCACCGATGTCAAGGGTAATTTGCTTTCTTCCCCTACTGTAATGGGGAAACCACTCTACCGCTCATATACTCAACCGTCACACCGTATATGTATTTAATATTCACTTTGTGAAGTGAAGTATTTGTGGGAATATATAGAGACGAAGAAATATACCCTCCCACAAAAAATTTGCTCTGCAACCACATTGGGCGATTGCCACAACTCAAATTACAATCTCCAGTTTATAAATAAATTACCGTAAAACAAGGGACGGCGTGTTTTTAAGCCATTATTTCTCATTTTCCCTTGCCAATTGCAAGCCGTGTAAAAATTTGTCTTTTTAATAATTTGCCTGATAATTACAGCATTTATTGACGACATTTCACTATGGGGAAAAATTCCCATTTTTCGGGGATTAATTAATAACTTTTAAACTAAGCAAGATTTTTCGATGCAGTTTTTTTATTTATGTTATGTACACCCCAGAACCATTTTTGGAAAAGTGGGCGTGTCACCGCCCACATATAAAAAAAACAAATTTTTTTATACCCGTACTCGAAGAGGAAAAGGGTATATTGTATTTGTGGTAAAAGTGGATGTGTGTAATATAGAGAAGGAGTAATTTCCGACCATATAAAGTATATATATTCTTGATCAGCATCAATAGCCGAGTCTATATAGCCCTGTCTGTCCGTCCGTCTGTCTGTCTGTCTGTCCGTCCGTCTTGTTTGTCGCCCATTGCTCGGAGGCTATAAAAGATAGAGCATCCAAATTTTCTTTCCAGACTCATGTGTTCTCTCACTCCTAGAAAAGTGTTTTAAAATTTCACCCCGCCCACTTCCGCCCCCACAAAGAGCGCACATCTGTGGCGTCCACAATTTTGAATATAACAAAACAAAAAATGCAGAATCATAGATGAAGACCATATCTATCAGGGACCCAAATCTGAATCGGATCGGATCATTAATATAGCCACAATAGGCAAAAACATACGCAAAAACTTCGCTCCCTCCCTTTCGCACTCCACAAAAAAATCGAGTCGATTTGGTTTTTGTATTTTGTGTAGCCTGGATCTCAGAGACTATAAGAGCTAAAGCAACCAAACTTTTGGCCAAGACTCCTGTGATACCAAACCTGAACAAGTGTATTTCAAAATGCAGTATCTCTACCAGATTCCCAAATTTGGTTCAGATCGGACCATTATTGTAGCCACAATGATGAAATGAATTTTCAGCAGCGGGAATGCCCCGCGCCCGTTCAGTGTTTCCCCTTGCCCTACTGCAGCGTAAGTCATTTATGGGGATGATTGTAGCTACAGAATCTCTCACACGCACACTCACGCTCACACGCTGCCTCGTGCAGTGTACGTGTGTTGTTGTGAGAACTGATGTATATGTAGATGACAGATGCAGCAAACAAATGTTAAATGTAAAATGTAAGAAACTGATACATTTGAAAATTCCACATAAATTACATGTGTACTGACTGAGTACGGGTATAAAAGTAGAGTCGCGTTCACAGCGACTCCATACGTTCCTTCTCGTTTTAATTTTGATAGGGTTAGGTTAGGTTTTATTGGCTGTCGGGCTGTCATGAGCCCGACACACATAGGCCGGCTTCGGCCGGTTGTGGTACCATTGAATCAATATGCCCTTCCCTGCCGTGAGAGATATCCTGTCAGCAATTATCCCATCCGGCTGCGCTAATGAAATTCGCTATCATCCTGGGACAGATATTGGACAGTGATACTGAGAGCCGGGCAGGAGCAGAACAGGTGCTCCACTGTTTCCTCCTCTTTCTCATCTCTACAGTTGCGGCAGTAATCATTATATAGTGCTCCCATCCTCCTGGCATAGGTTCCTATTAGCCAGTGTCCCGTGAGGGATCGAATGACAGTGCTGCACCTTTTTCTGCTCAGCTTACAGAGCTCGGTGGTGCGCTTCTTGTTTATAGTGGGGCCACGTTTGTCGCGTGATGCGACATCGTGGTGTGTTTTGCCAACGACTGTCGTCTAGTCGCATGAATTGCTATTTTATGATGAGCTTTTTGCAGGTGGCCATAGGCATACATGTATCCTCTTTGTCGTGTGAAGAAAGGAGGTAGTAGTGCCAACTCTGGCCAGTTCATCTGCTATGCAGTTACCTTCAATGTTCTGGTGACCCGGAACCCATATCAGGCTAATAGCAAATTGCTGAGCCATCTCGTGAAGAGATTTGCGGCATTTTGCTACGGTGGCCAAATTCGATGTAATCGCATTTAGTGATTTGATCGCAGCTTAGCTATCACTGTAGATGTTTATAAGGGTTGCCGAAAAGGCAACTGTTTGGATGCAAATCAGAGCTTCCCAGATCGCTGTGACTTCCGCTTGGAAGACACTGCAGTGATCCGGAAGCCTGAAGGAGTGCCTTATGTTTAGTTGCTCGGAGTAGATACCTCCTCCTACTTTGCTGTCCATTTTGGAGCCATCCGTGAAGATATGAATGGCTCTACCAGGACCCGGAGTTACCTTAAGCCAGCTATCACGGTGAGCGATATTTATTTCAAAGGGAGTTTCAGTATACTCCCTCGGAATGCAGTAGTCCGTTTTTGTTGGGACGTTGTTGTTGTCGTTGAGAATGGATGAGTGTCCAATATTTTGCGGTACCCATTGGTCAAAATCTCTCAGATGAATTGCTGCCATGAGTGCCTGAGCCTTACCTGCGAGGTCAGGACTCTGGAGGCACAGGACAGCGTTTAGAGCATCATTCGGTGTGGTGCGAAGTGCTCCATTGATGCAGAGTGCGGCAGTTCTTTGTACCTTGCCGAGCATTTTGGTGATGGACTTTTTGATAGGGCCGGCTACCACACCGTGATTTCGTAGAGTAGAATTGGTCTAACTATTGCTAGATATATCCATTGGACTATACTTGGTTTAATGCCCCACGTTAGACCAATGGCTTTCTTGCAGGTGTAGAGGGCTATCGTAACCTTCTTCAATCTTTCTTTGATGTTTTGGTTCCAGTTGAGCTTGCTGTCAATTACCAACCCCAGGTAACTGGCACTATCGCCGAAGGATAGCCTGCATTCGTTAAGCATTGGAGGGTTAAGGGGGAATCTTGTATTTACGGGAAAATAATACAAGTTCCGTTTTCGAGGGATTTACTCTCAGTCCGCGCGATTTTGTCCAGTCTGACAATTTCGCGAGCTTTGCAGACATTAGGTCGCAGAGTGTTTGAGGGAATTTTCCGAGAATATTATGGCAACGTCATCCGCGTATGCCACCACTTTACAGCCCCCCATCCAGGTCACACAGAATCTTGTTGACTGCTATGTTTCATAGAAGGGGAGACAGAACCCCACCCTGCGGTGTGCCTCTGTTGACATACCTTGACTGAGTGGACGACCCCATCGACGACGTCACCGTCCTGCATATGAGCAATTGATCGATAAGCGTCGCCAAGTGATCGTCCACCCCCAGGCTCGTCCAACCTTCCTTGATGGCTCTTGGTATGACATTATTGAAGGCTCCCTCGATATCGAGAAAGGAAATTAGAGAATATTCTTTTAAATAAAGGGATTTTTTGATTACTTAGTGAAGTGCCGTTTCTGTGGATTTACCTTTCCTGTAGACATGTTGTGCGTCTGACAGCATCTTTGGATCTATCGTGGTCCTTAGATGTAGCCCGACTAGTCTCTCAAATGTCTTGAGATGAAAGGACGACAGACTGATTGGTCTGAAGTCATTTGCGGTGGAGAGCGAGGCTTTTCCGCTTTGGGAATAAAAGACAAATCTTTGCCTTAAGCCATGCGTCAGGAATTCTCCCCTACTATGAGTATCTTAGAAAATATACTTTGAAGCCAGTTGGTTGCCATGTTTCCTGCCTTTTGTAATTGGGCCGGGATAATCATGTCAGGGCCTGGCGATTTAAACGGGTTGAAGCTGCTTCCTGCGTTCCTCTAGGACTTTCCAGCTCTCGATTAAGTCTGACATTGTGTGAGACACTAGAGTGAGGTCAACGACATCCTGTCGCTTCTTTATAATGAATGTGGGGTCGTTACCCAGATTACAAATTACCATATTATAGTCAAGGATAAAGCTAAATGGTGACTCACCACTTGCATTTGTGTCCGAGCTCTCCCATTGTGTGTGGTGAGCGTTGGCATCGCTGCTTATTAAAAGGCCTATGTCCGAACTTTCGCTGTCGCTGGTTAGCGCGCGTAACAGTTCTCCTGGAGGATCGCTCGTGCGCCATGTAGGACGACACCAACCTCAGGTGTGTCCCTTGCAGCTCTAGGCTAACTGCCGTGTTGTCGCCGTTGCTAAAGTTATGGAGCAGAAAGATGTTGGGGTGCTTTCTAGCAAGTATACAGGTGCGAATTTTACCTTCGTTTTGAGCAGCGATTAGCTTGTACTCCTTCGTCGCTAATCCACAGACCTTGTCACCAACTACCCAAGGCTCCTGGATTGGGACTACATCTGCTCCGCTCTCATCCAAGCGGAGTATTAGGGGCAGCTGCTGCTGCTTTACAGTGGTGGAGATTGATTTGAAGTACCCGTAGGGACATCATCCGGTTTCTCCACCACTGTAATATCGGCGTCGGTGTCGTCGACGATATCATCGTCCTCCCCGACACATGACCTCGAAGTCCTGCATCAGCATGGTATCTGAGGAGTAGCCGTCCAGCTCCGGCTCCAGCTCGCAGTCGGGTGCTTCGATCTCCGAGGCAGCGTCCTGCTCGACTGGGTTGTGGACAGGACCCGCCTCGGCCGCTGCATCCGACTTATACACCTTTATGGTGACTGAGCTGAAGCCAACGTTTTGCTCTCCTCTAGCTGCCTCTATCGGGGCCAGCGACTCTTTGTTAAGGACGACCACCGCTTGGTTTGTGTGGCCTGTCGTCCTCTCAACCTTCACCACCTTCCAGTCCGAGGACGGAAGGCGTGGGTTGCATCGCTGCAACATCTTAAGGATGCGGTCTGGCTCCTTGAAGGAGGCAGGCACCCACACTCGCCCTGGGTCTACTGGGCACCTCGCTCCAGTCAACAGCGACCAGCTTCGCCCCTGGGTAGACCTCACCGACTTGCGCTTTCGCTGCTTTGTAGAGCTGGACGGATCGCGCGTCTTCACAAGCTATGATTTTTATTGTGCCCTGGTACCACCCCATGTCTTTACAGACTGGTGGGAGGCCGGGCTCCGAATCCAGCAGCTCGAAGCAGCGGTCGGCCAGTGCCGCTTCCACCCACTTCCACTGGTTTCTAGGGATTCTCCCATCCGCCGTCCTTTCCTTGGCAATCTGCGTGAATGAGAAATTCGGCAGCACCCTAGAGCGTTTCGGGGCGGGCTCCGGAGTCTCCTGCGAGCGCTGCCTCTTTGGTTGAGGGGCCTCCTTCTTCGGCGCCTCCTTGCCGATGTTGGGGAGCACCCTAGAAGCCCACTCAACCTTCTTGAGCCACTGGTCCGATGGTCCTCCGATACGGAGGATGTTGCCAGCACTCTGTCTTTCGGAATATGTGTATTTTTGGGCTTGAGCACTGGTCGATGGAGACTCGACCCCCGCCACCTTACCAGCAGGCAGAGCAGCCGCAGGAATGCTTTGCCGTTCTGCCAAGGTGTTGGTTTTGGGGGCCGATTCGCCACCCACCCCAGAACTGGGATGGGACCCCTTAGGGTTCGCACCAGCGCCTGTCGCCCAGCAGGATTTTCCTGCTGTATTGCGGGTTAGGCCAGGCCTTTGGGAAGCTGCCTTTCCCAGTTTGGGATTGCTCCCAGTTGGCAATTGGGGAGTGCCATGCTCATTTTGTTTTTGTTATGTTTTAAATCTTCCATTCTGATCCTACGAGATGCAAAGAAGGGGCAAGGTCCGTCCGGGCAGAGATTCGTGTTGCCCGGATAAGGCATACTTAGAACAGGGGGCAGCCAAGTCCCTGAGCACACCGTTAACGACTGGGCTAGTTTTTATACCGGGCCCCCAGATCCGCCAGGCTGACTCTCGGCACGGTTCGTATGACACACTTAGTCCGGCCTGGTGTGAGGTGAGTGTGGGGGGTTGGGATGTGGGTAGGTAGTGTGTAGGGAAGGGAAGTGTGTGAGCTACTTAAAGGAGGCGGCACCACAAGTGCATCGTCAGTGTTGCTGCGTCGCGAACACCCGCTGGCTGTCCGGGACTGCTTATTTTCGGTACTCTCCCTCAGACTCAACTGAGTTGAATTTCTTTGGGATGCCCGCTTATTCGCAGCTAACCTACCCAGTAGGCCGTTCGCTATCCGCAACCTGCGACCCGTCCGGTGGTCTCAGCTAGGCCCCTCTGAGCCACCTCAAAGCTCAATGAGTACCAGATTTAATTTTGATAAGAAAATTAATATTCATATTAATATTTTTTGACTATAATACTCTGTTATACATACAAATAAAGTTTTATCATTGGAAAAACATAATAATGATGAAATTCAGGATCTAAAAGAAAGGAATAGTTTATATTACTGGAAATTTTCATAATTTTAAATTTCTCCACCATGAAACGTTAAATAGTAGCTATTTTATAGGCACTCAACTATAGGATAGTATTAGGAAAACAAAACAAAGAAAAAATTAAAGCATAATAGTAAAAAAAAGGCCAACGAGATCCTTTTACAGGGAAATGCTTGGAAAAAACTACCTCTAAACTATCACATCAAATATATTTCAAGGTTATGAAAAAAACCTGTTTGACACTGGTTTCGAACCCGTACAATAAACAAGTACATTATAAACAAGAGGGAAGGGAAAGAGCATGAGTGAGAGGGAGGATCTAAGGGTAGAACTCGTTTAGAGAGAGGGAGAATGTAAGGATTGATTTTGATTTGTCAGAATTTACAGGTAAAATAGTCGATATTTATTTTACAGATTTTCCAGAGGAGAAAGGAACTTTGTCGCCGATTTTCGCCGATAGGTGGCGCCACCAAGTGGTAATGATAATCTGTAAAAATCTGTAATGCCCTCTGCACACTGAGCCCATCCCGGGGAATGGTTGAATTTTGAAAAATGTGAAACACCGATTCACATTGGCACCATCCACCATCCACCATCCACCATCCATGAGAAACAGCTGATGCTCACAATTGCATGCGGTGAAAATTTGTTTACGTTTGTAATTAAAATGAATTTAAATGACATTGCAATGGTTGTAAATGTGATTCAGCAGCAAAACATATTCTTGCACAAGCTAATCATGTTGCTGGACATGGATGATGATGATGAGGACAACTTTGACGAGGAGGAGATAATAGAATGGATATCTGTTTTGAAAACACTGAAGCCAGGAAGGTTGTGGTCATTTGTAAGCACTCACTACTACTAAATGACACCAAAGGATAGCCATCATAAAAACAATAGTGACATTATATTGTGCTGTTGTATTTTGCATAATATGTTAAACATGCACAACAGCTCAATTAATGAAAGTTTGGAACTTATTTTAAGTGAGCAGAGAGAACAGCCCCATCGCAGCAATATTTCTGCTGATTATAATCATTCAGCAGAACATATACGATCTGCAATTGCAACATATTGTGTAAATAGAATAAATTTAAATTGTTAGTTTTAATCATTTATTAAAATTACTTAAATTTAAACTGACAAGAAATTTATTATAACTACTGCTGTTTGTTTTCTCTAAAAATTGCATAAAAATCCGTTTGAAACGTCGTCTGGGTGCGGATCAGCTCCTCGAGGAGATCCTCCTGCCTCTTGTGGTGATCCTCCTGCTTTTTATGATGCTCCTTCTGTTTTGTGAGATCTGATGGGTTTTTGTTGTTTTTTAATATATTCCTGTCTGTCATTGTTTACATTTTCGTGGAGAATTCCGATTTTTTGTTGTGAATGTCAAATATTTATGGTTGCATTTGACAATTGTCGAAAAAATACCGCACAGAAACGTTCGAATTAGGAACATCCCAGATGGATGGTGGAATAACTGGGAAATTTTCGGAACGGCAAAACCTTACGGACCATCCCCGAAAATGGATGGTGGATGGTGGATGGTCGTCAGTGTGAAAAGGCTATAAGAGAAGTATCGAGCTCCTTTGCGGTGTTGTTTGTTATATTTACATTTTTTTGGCTTAGTTGGTCCCACGAGCAGGCGGGAAGTGGTTAGTTGTTACCCGAGGCATAGCCCGCGTGCCTCGGGAAGCCGGATTTTAACTGGAGGTCGGCAGGTATCCAGAGTTCGCATACTAACGACCGAGCAGCCCCTCGGCCATGCTTCCATCAGTGCATGCTGTTCAACATAGGCTTGGAGCGTTTTTTTCTCTCTGCCCGACTACAATTAGCCAGCATCCGTGGCAGAGACTTGACCGTGCCAGGACCTTTATCAGCAGATTCCACGAGGAGTGTAAAGTCGCATTACCACCGGTGTGCAGTTACGGCGAGTGACGGTCCGCTCGTGGTCTCGGTTCACGAGAAACGGAAGCATGGCCACATCGGGTTAGGGAAAGCCCCAGCCCGAGGCATCCCTACCCCCCCGTCCGAGTGTTCAGCGATGGCGAGACAGCCCGTCATTCGTGATTCCCCTGCATCAACCAAATGGCTGACGGCCTTGGAATGACTAACCCTGAGCCTTGTTAATTGCGTTTGAATTAAAATGGTGTATTAGTTGGGATGGTGAATATCTTATCTGTTAAACGGTCCCTTTGAAGTCATTGCATACACAACATTGCTGATCAATTTCTTAACTGAAAATCGAGTACCGTTACAAAGTTTCGGCTGATTGATATAATGTGTAACATGATAATTTGAACACCGATTTTTAATTTCAATCGGCTTACAGTTACATCATCGTTTTGAACACTGGACTGCATCACATTGCTTTACTGACTTGGAAGATTAGTCATTCTGTAACTGTACACGCATATTTTTATTCAACTGCAACGTATATATTTGTCGCCAAAAAAAAGTAGAATATTTGAGGCATGCAGGCAATCCTAAAATCCTTAATTTGTATACCCGTACTCGAAGAGTAAAAGGGTATATTGTATTTGTGGCTGAGGTAGGCTCAGTCTGTCCAGGATTCTTCCCTACAAGGAATTTGTAGTTCGCGGGAACTTTTGGGCAGGGCTTGGCCGTGAGACCGAAAGTGGAGCGGGCGTCGAGTCTGTCTACCGTGTAGGTAGTTTGGCAATCGCTCTGGGGCGATGAAAGGGAACAAAACGCTGACACCTGAGTTTTGGTGTGCGCGGCAATGTGTTTCTGTGTCACCGGAGTTGTGTTCTCGCTCGGCGAAGAAATGATGACACTTCGTTGAGTTTGTTTTGATGGGTTTTCTTTAATGCTTTTATTGTAATTATTTAATTGTCTTTGTATTGTGTGGTTCTTGTTCTGGACTTGTTCTAGTAGCCACGGCGGATGGACTGCCAATAACGTTGGCTGATAGACTGCCGTTACTGTTTACGATAGGCGATGGACTGCCGTTACTGTGTAGAGTAGGCGATGGACTGCCAATAACGTTGGCTGATAGGCTGCCGTTACTGTGTAGAGTAGGCGATGGACTGCCCGGATTGATCGAGGGCTCGGACTATTTAAGGGCGATCTCGATGGCTGAGTCCGCAGTTTGTGGTCACGGAAGTGGTATCGAGTTCTCCTGCGCGTCCCACTGACCTGGTCATTGCATCGGTGGTATCGAGAAATGAGTTGTGTAGTTTTGGCACTTTGGTCATTGACTCGGTTGCACCGGGAAATGACCTGAGTGTAGTTTTGAAATTCTGGTAAGTTGGTGGGAAACTCTGCGGAAATGGGGCGTGTGTGTTGCTTCCGCAAAGATCGATCGGCGTACAGTGCCGGGGTGTATGGTGTTCGTGGTTTTGGTTTGTGATTACAAAATAGGGTACGTGGTATTGTGTTTTGTGTTCTTATATGACAAAAGTAGCTTAGTGCTATGAATATGAATATGTATATGAATGTAACGGACCCGAGGTTCGTTACACCCCCCTTCTTCCGGGTGGAGTTGCGATTGGCCGTTTTGGTTACCCTGGGTCGGCAAAGTTTCTTGCCAACGCGTTTTGGCGTTTCTATTGGTGGTTTTCCGTCGTCAGGGGGTCGTTGTGATCGCTGGTGTCGTTTGCTTCCTCAGCAGGGTCGCTGTCCAACGTGTCGTGGTACTCTTTCAGGTCGTTGATATTTGCGACTTTCAGTTTCCGGCTTCCGAGATGTTGTAACTTGACGATATTTGTTGACGCGAAACCTTTGACTTTGAATGGCCCATCATATTTTGGGGCCAATTTCGCAGCGAAACCGTCGGCTGCGTTGGAGAGGTGATGTTGTCTGATCAATACCAGTTGGCCCACCGTGGGGCGCCATTGTCGTCGGCGGAGATTGTAGTGCCGGGATTGTTCTTGACTCGCCCGTTGAATGTTGTTCCGCACTATCGCGAAAACTTCTTTGAGTCGGGTTGCCTTAGTGTGGGCTGTGTCCGGAGGGCTTCCTGTCCCTGGTGTAACTTCGTCGTATAATGCTCCAGGTAAGCGAGGTTCTCTCCCGTGTAGCAGGAAGGCGGGGGCTGAATCCAGTTGTTTTTGGAGACACTGGAGTTAATTGCTAGTGATATCTCGGGTATGAGTTCGTCCCATGTGTTTTGATGGTCCTCCACAAATTGGGCGATCATGGTCTTTACCGTCCGATTGGCCCGTTCCGTAGGGTTTTCCTGGGGGCAATACGGTGCGGTGTGTTGCAGCTCAACGCCGGCTGTTTGCATAAACAGGCGGAATGAGCGGCTGGTGAACTGTGTTCCATTGTCACAGACGAATCGTTTTGGTACGCCGAAGTGACTTAGAATGCGTTCCCGAAAAGCTTAGCTCTAGGGTAGCTGTGGTAGCTTTCTTAAGTGGCACTAGTTCGGTCCATTTTGAGAAGGTGTCGAAGAATACCAGTAGCATGGTGTTCCCCTCGTTTTGATCGGGGAAGTGGCCCCTACGAAGTCGGCGCATAGTGTGGCGAAAGGTTCCTCTGCCCTGCGGGTAAGCATCCTACCCACGGGTTTGCGTTGCAGTGCCTTAAACTTTTGGCAGCTCACACAGCTGCGTACGTACTTCCTCACATCGCGGTGTAGGCCGGGCCAGTAATATCGTTGTGTGATCCGTGTGATGGTTTTCCGAATGCCGAGGTGGCCTGCCGTGGGCTGGTCATGGCATTCCTTTGAGGACTCTTTGGCGTCGGTCTTTCGGGACGCAAAGTTTCCATGACACGTAGTCGTGATCGTCGGCTCCGTGGCCCAGATGTCTGTAGAGTTCTCCATTCTCGATGACGTAGTCGGGGTATTTATCGGGTTCTTCTTTGGTTTGCTGAATCCGTCGTGTGAGCCAGGGGCAAGATGTTGCGTCCTCTTTGATTCTTGCTAGCGTCTCCAAGGGTTGTCGGGACGGGGCATCGGCAACCACGTTTTGTTTTCCTGCTCTGTAGTGGACGTCATATTGGTACTGTTGGGTTCGAGCGCCCATCTCGCTACTCTTCCGTAGGGGCTCTCCAGAGTGTTCAGCCATTTCAGCGCAAGATGGTCGGTTATAACGTCGAATCGGTATCCCTCTAGGTAGCAGCGTAGTTTTCGGATTGCCCAAATGACGGCGAGGCATTCCTTTGTCTGTAGCGGAGTAGTTTCCTTCGGCCTGGTTCAAGCGTCGGCTGACATAGGCGATGACGCGTTCCTTTCCTTCGATCTCTTGCGTGAGTACGGCGCCTATGCCGAGGTTGCTCGCATCGGTCTGTAGTGAAAACTTGACGTTGAAATCGGGGCAAGCAAGTACAGGAGCGGTCGTGAGTAGTTCCTTTAGTTGGTCGAAGGCCGCTTGTTGGTCTGCGGTCCATGTCCATGTTTGTCCTTTCTTGAGTAGCTGGGACATTGGTTGGACTACTGTAGCAAAAGTTTGGCACGAATCTTCGGTACCAGGATGCCATTCCGATGCACCTGACGTAGTTCCTTCAGGTTCGTGGGTGGCTTTGAGTTCTTTGACGGCAGCAATCTTGTCGGGGTCCGTGTGGATACCTTCTTCGCTGATGACGTGACCAAGATATTTGATCCGGCTTTGGAAAAATGTGCACTTTTCCGCGTTTATCCGCAGGTTCGCTTTTCGAAGGCGAGAGAGGACTATTGCTAGGTTGTGTAGATGGTCCTTGAAGTCTCGTCCGACAACGACAATGTCGTCTAAATAGGCGAATGCGTAGGGTTCCATGTCGGCACCGATCACGGTATCAAGGGCCCGTTGGAATGTTGCTGGTGCAGAATGTAATCCGAAGGGCATCACTTTCCATTGATAGAGACCTCTGCCGGGGACCGTGAAGGCGGTGGCTTCTCTGCTTCCGTTGGCCATGGGTATTTGCCAGTATCCGTTCTTCAGATCGAGGGTGGTTATGAAGCGTGCGTTCTGTAGGCGCTCCAAGATGTAGTTGATTCTGGGCAGTGGGTATGCGTCAGGAATAGAGTGAGCGTTGAGTTGTCGGTAGTCCACGCACATGCGCCATTTGCCGTTCTTTTACGTACGAGTACGATGGGGGCGCTGTGTGGGCTTCGTGAGGGTTCGATGAGCCCTTCTTGGATCAGTTGGTCGACTTGCTCGTCGATAATCCGCATCATGGCTGGGTTCTTTGGGTAGTACCTCTGTTTGATGGGTCGATTATCCCTCATGACGATGGTGTGCTCGGCTATGTTGGAGGTCCCGTGGAGATCATTGAACTTTGGAAGCTCTGTGTCCAGAAATTCTTGGATCTGTGGCGCTATGTCCGGCGGCCAGGGATCGGAGATCAGTTCTGGGTCGGGTTCGGTGAGATCGGGCGTGTCGGGGTCCTTTGGCTGGCTTGGTTCTTCTGGAAGGATGGTTGTGTCGAACGCGCTGGGGGGTTCGATCCTACCTGGGTAGTCGCTTTATGTGGGCGACGATCGGGTTAGCGTTGGCCGTAGGTGGCGTAGCTTCGTGGGTCTGGCGGTATACCTGGGTTGTAATGTTCCAGATCGATGTGTGGCCAGGCGGGTCTCAGTGACGACTCTGTCTTCGCAGCAACGACTTGGTTGGGCGACGAAGATTTCGGACGTGGTGTTAGGCATGGCGTGGTGCATGGCGCTAGTGGGCACGTCAGTACGCGGAAGGTACTCCAGTGGATTGGCGAAGATCGGGGTGGCGTCGGCCGGGGGTACGACAGGGCTGCGGTCGGTGTTTCGGGGGGTCATCGGGCTAGATTCCGGTTCCGTGGATATTAGTTCGATGGTTGGACCCGACCAGCAAAGGGGTTTGCGTGGCTGTTTCCCTCGTGGTTTGGTTGTTGCACTGTTGCTGCCGTTGTCGTTGTCGTTGTTCGGGGCTGGTGGTCGTCTCTGAGGGTGTCCGTGGGTTCACCTTCTCCGTTGAGGGAATGGTGCATGGGTGCGCTGTGGCTGAACTTGGACCTGGGCTTCCTGTGTCGAGCGGGTTCCAGTTCGTTGGGGTTTGTCTCGTGGGTGAGATCCTTGTGGTGGGTTCGGGGTGCGTGTGTCCCGTAGTTTGTTTTGATCCTGGGCTTCCTGTGTCGAGCGCCTGGTTCACGTGTGTTGATTCTTGTCTCATGTGTGAGATCCTCGTGGTGTGTTTGGGATGTGTGATCCCTGTGGTTGGCTTAGGACGCGGGTGCTCCGTAGTGGCCGTGGGATTCGTTTTCCCGTTTGCTTGGTTGCAGTTTACCGGTGCTTGCTTCAGATTCGTGTTTTCCGTTGTGGGCCGGTTCTTCGCTTTCGCTGTGGTTGGTTTCGGTGTCGTATTCTTCGTTGCATTATTGGGTGCCGTATTCTTTGTGGTAGGTCGGGGACGTGTATTCGCGGTGGTTGACCTAGATTTCTTGTTGCTGAGGTTGTGGATTCGTACGTGATTGGTTTGAACTGACGGTGGCGTTGGCGTGCGGTGGCGATCTTGTAGCTTTAGCAGCGTGGTGTCGCATTGGATCGTCGTTTCGATAGCACATAGGAAGTCCATGCCGACTATAACTTGCTCCAGCATGTATGGTAGGACCAGGAGTGGGATTTGAACCTCTCGTTGATCCAGCTTGATGGGCGCCAGTAGAACTTGTGTGATCTCTCTGACTGAGCCGTCAGCCAGGCGTATGCGGACGCATGCATCTTGCAGGTTGGAGTTGTTGTTTAGTTGTCGGGCCAGGTTGTCGCTGACGAAACTTCGGGATGCCCCGGTGTCGATGGTGGCCTCCGTTGTTTGTCCTCCCATTGTCACTATCGCCACTATTCGGCCGTCGTTCACGTGTAGTGGGTTGGTTAGTTGCGGGTCTGGGGAAGCGTCGTTCTCGGCTGGTCCCGTGTCAGTCGAGGACGCGTGTCGTTTCCCCGAAGTGGCTTTGGCGGCAGCAGTCGACGGTCCGAGTGCCGCGCTTTCCACATTCCCAGCAGAATAGGATCGAAGCGTTGGTGCAGGCGTAGGCGGCGTGTCCCGATTGACCACATCGGCGACAGGCTGCGCGTGGGTTGGCAATGGGAGTGGTGATCATTCGATGGGCGACGTCGTGGTTCGTTGTACTATTTTGATTCGATGACTGTCTGCGCGGTGGGGCTGCTGAATCCCACTGGGGTCTCCGAAAGGGTGTACGGTAGGACTCACCTTCTCTGCGGTCTGGGTGCCTTGCCGGCCTGGTGTCTCTTGGTGGGCTTCGCATGGGTGCGGGGGCCGTTGCGCGTTTCCTCTCGTGAATAAGCTCGTACTCTGCCGCTAATCGGGTTAGCTGTGACAAGTTTTCCAATTCGTCTCGTCGCACGTATAGCTGGAGTCCTGGCAGGGCGTTGTCGTAGATCCGGTAAAGCTCCGTGTCTCGGTCGTACTCGGCATGGTGCATGAGGAGCCGTATCTCGATGAGATAGTCTTTGAATGGTTCTCCCACCGCTTTGCTTGCGGCCTCGGATCTGGTCGTCCAATTGTTCGAAATACCTTGGCGGCAGAAAATATGCCAGAAACTCCTCTTAAAAATGTTCCCAGGAACTGCCCCCTGTAGTTGACTGGTGCGGTGCCAGCGACTGGCTCGGTCGGTGAGTAGTTCGGCCATGCTCCGCGGCAGCTGGTTGTTGTCCACCCGTAGGCACGTGCGCGTTCCTCGAGTAGTTCCAGAAACGATAGTGGGTCATCTTCTCCGTTGAACTGGATGCCCCATCCGCGGATGCGTTCTGCCGTGCGTGCGACGTGGTTATAGTCGGGCCCGCTTATGGGTGCGTCTATCGCTGGCACGGTTCTCTGTGTGGGCGAGCGCAAGGTTTCTGTAGCGGGCGGCCTTGAAAGATCGGTGGCGGTGACCACTGGTGGTCGGGGCGTGGGCTCTGGGGCTGCGGGGACATGCAAGCTGGCTTTGGGGTCCCATCTTCCGGTGCCTGATGGTCCTGGAGTAGTGGGCAGCGGGGACTTGGAGCGTCCTGCTGGTTTTGCGTATTGTCTCTCGAGTTCTGCCAAGCGAGTCCAGGCACCCGGCGGGAGTGGTCTGGCGACTAGTATGGCAAAAGTTCTTGCGCAACTCTTCGACAGTTCCTTCGGTGTCAAACTCGAATTTTTGGCGAAGGCCTCCAGCTCGTCTCGGCGGCGCTTGTAGATCCAGCCGACGCTGACGCCTGGATTGGCGATTCGCTCGCTGGGGTGGAAATCAATGCTCGCGCGTCTTCGTAGGCTTCCATGGTGATTGGACTGAGTTTTCCTCGGTGTTGTTTTGGGCACTTTTCACTGTTTTAGCACTTGGTCACTGCGTTTGCTTTCCCGGTGGCACTCGCGACTGGATTCGGGTGGGTGCGCGAATTTGGTTTTGTACCGGACTTGTGTTCTGTGGTTAGCTCTACTATTCTTTCTCGGTGGCCGTGGGTCTTTAGTCCACGTAGCCCCGTGTTAAAGTTGCCGTAAGTCCCCTTGCTCGGGCGCCACTTGTGAGAACCTATCTCAGGCTGAGGTAGGCTCAGTCTGTCCAGGATTCTTCCCTACAAGGAATTTGTAGTTCGCGGGAACTTTTGGGCAGGGCTTGGCCGTGAGACCGAAAGTGGAGCGGGCGTCGAGTCTGTCTACCGTGTAGGTAGTTTGGCAATCGCTCTGGGGCGATGAAAGGGAACAAAAACGCTGACACCTGAGTTTTGGTGTGCGCGGCAATGTGTTTCTGTGTCACCGGAGTTGTGTTCTCGCTCGGCGAAGAAATGATGACACTTCGTTGAGTTTGTTTTGATGGGTTTTCTTTAATGGTTTTATTGTAATTATTTAATTGTCTTTGTATTGTGTGGTTCTTGTTCTGGACTTGTTCTAGTAGCCACGGCGGATGGACTGCCAATAACGTTGGCTGATAGACTGCCGTTACTGTTTACGATAGGCGATGGACTGCCGTTACTGTGTAGAATAGGCGATGGACTGCCAATAACGTTTGATAGGCTGCCGTTACTGTGTAGAGTAGGCGATGGACTGCCCGGATTGATCGAGGGCTCGGACTATTTAAGGGCGATCTCGATGGCTGAGTCCGCAGTTTGTGGTCACGGAAGTGGTATCGAGTTCTCCTGCGCGTCCCACTGACCTGGTCATTGCATCGGTGGTACCGAGAAATGAGTTGTGTAGTTTTGGCACTTTGGTCATTGACTCGGTTGCACCGGGAAATGACCTGAGTGTAGTTTTGAAATTCTGGGTTGGTGGGAAACCTGCGGAAATTGGGGCGTGTGTGTTGCTTCCGCAAAGATCGATCGGCGTACAGTGCCGGGTGTATGGTGTTCGTGGTTTTGGTTTTGTGATTACAAAATAGGGTACGTGGTATTGTGTTTTGTGTTCTTATATGACAAAGTAGCTTAGTGCTATGAATATGAATATGTATATGAATGTAACGGACCCGAGGTTCGTTACACCCCCTTTCTTCCGGGTGGAGTTGCGATTGGCCGTTTTGGTTACTCCTGGGTCGGCAAAGTTTCTTGCCAACGCGTTTTGGCGTTTCTATTGGTGGTTTTCCGTCGTCAGGGGGTCGTTGTGATCGCTGGTGTCGTTTGCTTCCTCAGCAGGGTCGCTGTCCAACGTGTCGTGGTACTCTTTCAGGTCGTTGATATTTGCGACTTTCAGTTTCCGGCTTCCGGGATGTTGTAACTTGACGATATTTGTTGACGCGAAACCTTTGACTTTGAATGGCCCATCATATTTTGGGGCCAATTTCGCAGCGAAACCGTCGGCTGCGTTGGAGAGGTGGATGTTGTCTGATCAGTACCAGTTGGCCCACCGTGGGGCGCCATTGTCGTCGGCGGAGATTGTAGTGCCGGGATTGTTCTTGACTCGCCCGTTGAATGTTGTTCCGCACTATCGCGAAAACTTCTTTGAGTCGGGTTGCCTTAGTGTGGGCTGTGTCCGGAGGGCTTCCTGTCCCTGGTGTAACTTCGTCGTATAATGCTCCAGGTAAGCGAGGTTCTCTCCCGTGTAGCAGGAAGGCGGGGCTGAATCCAGTTGTTTCGAGACACTGGAGTTAATTGCTAGTGATATCTCGGGTATGAGTTCGTCCCATGTGTTTTGATGGTCCTCCACAAATTGGGCGATCATGGTCTTTACCGTCCGATTGGCCCGTTCCGTAGGGTTTTCCTGGGGGCAATACGGTGCGGTGTGTTGCAGAATCAACGCCGGCTGTTTGCATAAACAGGCGGAATGAGCGGCTGGTGAACTGTGTTCCATTGTCACAGACGAATCGTTTTGGTACGCCGAAGTGACTTAGAATGCGTTCCCGAAAAGCTAGCTCTAGGGTAGCTGTGGTAGCTTTCTTAAGTGGCACTAGTTCGGTCCATTTTGAGAAGGTGTCGAAGAATACCAGTAGCATGGTGTTCCCTCGTTTTGATCGGGGAAGTGGCCCTACGAAGTCGGCGCATAGTGTGGCGAAAGGTTCCTCTGCCCTGCGGGTAAGCATCCTACCCACGGGTTTGCGTTGCAGTGCCTTTAAACTTTTGGCAGCTCAAACAGCTGCGTACGTATTTCCTCACATCGCGGTATAGGCCGGGCCAGTAATATCGTTGTGTTGATCCGTGTGATGGTTTTCCGAATGCCGAGGTGGCCTGCCGTGGGCTGGTCATGGCATTCCTTGAGGACTCTTTGGCGTCGGTCTTTTGGGACGCAAAGTTTCCATGACACGTAGTCGTGATCGTCGGCTCCGTGGCCCAGATGTCTGTAGAGTTCTCCATTCTCGATGACGTAGTCGGGGTATTTATCGGGTTCTTCTTTGGTTTGCTGAATCCGTCGTGTGAGCCAGGGGCAAGATGTTGCGTCCTCTTTGATTCTTGCTAGCGTCTCCAAGGGTTGTCGGGACAGGGCATCGGCAACCACGTTTTGTTTTCCTGCTCTGTAGTGGACGTCGTATTGGTACTGTTGGAGTTCGAGCGCCCATCTCGCTACTCTTCCGTAGGGGCTTTCCAGAGTGTTCAGCCATTTCAGCGCAAGATGGTCGGTTATAACGTCGAATCGGTATCCCTCTAGGTAGCAGCGTAGTTTTTCGGATTGCCCAAATGACGGCGAGGCATTCCTTGTCTGTAGCGGAGTAGTTTCCTTCGGCCTGGTTCAAGCGTCGGCTGACATAGGCGATGACGCGTTCCTTTCCTTCGATCTCTTGCGTGAGTACGGCGCCTATGCCGAGGTTGCTCGCATCGGTTTGTAGTGAAAACTTGACGTTGAAATCGGGGCAAAGCAAGTACAGGAGCGGTCGTGAGTAGTTCCTTTAGTTGGTCGAAGGCCGCTTGTTGGTCTGCGGTCCATGTCCATGTTTGTCCTTTCTTGAGTAGCTGGGACATTGGTTGGACTACTGTAGCAAAGTTTGGAACGAATCTTCGGTACCAGGATGCCATTCCGATGCACTGACGTAGTTCCTTTCAGGTTCGTGGGTGGCTTGAGTTCTTTGACGGCAGCAATCTTGTCGGGGTCCGTGTGGATACCTTCTTCGCTGATGACGTGACCAAGATATTTGATCCGGCTTTGGAAAAATGTGCACTTTTCCGCGTTTATCCGCAGGTTCGCTTTTCGAAGGCGAGAGAGGACTATTGCCAGGTTGTGTAGATGGTCCTTGAAGTCTCGTCCGACAACGACAATGTCGTCTAAATAGGCGAATGCGTAGGGTTCCATGTCGGCACCGATCACGGTATCAAGGGCCCGTTGGAATGTTGCTGGTGCAGAATGTAATCCGAAGGGCATCACTTTCCATTGATAGAGACCTCTGCCGGGGACCGTGAAGGCGGTGGCTTCTCTGCTTCCGTTGGCCATGGGTATTTGCCAGTATCCGTTCTTCAGATCGAGGGTGGTTATGAAGCGTGCGTTCTGTAGGCGCTCCAAGATGTAGTTGATTCTGGGCAGTGGGTATGCGTCAGGAATAGAGTGAGCGTTGAGTTGTCGGTAGTCCACGCACATGCGCCATTTGCCGTTCTTTTTACGTACGAGTACGATGGGGGCGCTGTGTGGGCTTCGTGAGGGTTCGATGAGCCCTTCTTGGATCAGTTGGTCGACTTGCTCGTCGATAATCCGCATCATGGCTGGGTTCTTTGGGTAGTACCTCTGTTTGATGGGTCGATTATCCCTCATGACGATGGTGTGCTCGGCTATGTTGGAGGTCCCGTGGAGATCATTGAACTTTGGAAGTTCTGTGTCCAGAAATTCTTGGATCTGTGGCGCTATGTCCGGCGGCCAGGGATCGGAGATCAGTTCTGGGTCGGGTTCGGTGAGATCGGGCGTGTCGGGGTCCTTTGGCTGGCTTGGTTCTTCTGGAAGGATGGTTGTGTCGAACGCGCTGGGGGGTTCGATCCTACCTGGGTAGTCGCTTATGTGGGCGACGATCGGGTTAGCGTTGGCCGTAGGTGGCGTAGCTTCGTGGGTCTGGCGGTATACCTGGGTTGTAATGTCTCCAGATCGATGTGTGGCCAGGCGGGTCTCAGTGACGACTCTGTCTTCGCAGCAACGACTTGGTTGGGCGACGAAGATTTCGGACGTGGTGTTAGGCATGGCGTGGTGCATGGCGCTAGTGGGGGCACGTCAGTACGCGGAAGGTACTCCAGTGGATTGGCGAAGATCGGGGTGGCGTCGGCCGTGGGTACGACAGGGCTGCGGTCGGTGTTTCGGGGGTCATCGGGCTAGATTCCGGTTCCGTGGATATTAGTTCGATGGTTGGACCCGACCAGCAAGGGGTTTGCGTGGCTGTTTCCCTCGTGGTTTGGTTGTTGCACTGTTGCTGCCGTTGTCGTTGTCGTTGTTCGGGGCTGGTGGTCGTCTCTGAGGGGTGTCCGTGGGTTCACCTTCTCCGTTGAGGGGAATGGTGCATGGGTGCGCTGTGGCTGAACTTGGACCTGGGCTTCCTGTGTCGAGCGGGTTCCAGTTCGTTGGGGTTTGTCTCGTGGGTGAGATCCTTGTGGTGGGTTCGGGGTGCGTGTGTCCCGTAGTTTGTTTTGATCCTGGGCTTCCTGTGTCGAGCGCCTGGTTCAAGTGTGTTGATTCTTGTCTCATGTGTGAGATCCTCGTGGTGTGTTTGGGATGTGTGATCCCTGTGTTTGGCTTAGGACGCGGGTGCTCCGTAGTGGCCGTGGGATTCGTTTTCCCGTTTGCTTGGTTGCAGTTTACCGGTGCTTGCTTCGGATTCGTGTTTTCCGTTGTGGGCCGGTTCTTTCGGTAGGCTTTCGCTGTGGTTGGTTTCGGTGTCGTATTCTTCGTTGCATTATTGGGTGCCGTATTCTTTGTGGTAGGTCGGGGACGTGTATTCGCGGTGGTTGACCTAGATTTCTTGTTGCTGAGGTTGTGGATTCGTACGTGATTGGTTTGAACTGACGGTGGCGTTGTTGGCGTGCGGTGGCGATCTTGTAGCTTTAGCAGCGTGGTGTCGCATTGGATCGTCGTTTCGATAGCACATAGGAAGTCCATGCCGACTATAACTTGCTCCAGCATGTATGGTAGGACCAGGAGTGGGATTTGAACCTCTCGTTGATCCAGCTTGATGGGCGCCAGTAGAACTTGTGTGATCTCTCTGACTGAGCCGTCAGCCAGGCGTATGCGGACGCATGCATCTTGCAGGTTGGAGTTGTTGTTTAGTTGTCGGGCCAGGTTGTCGCTGACGAAACTTCGGGATGCCCCGGTGTCGATGGTGGCCTCCGTTGTTTGTCCTCCTATTGTCACTATCGCCACTATTCGGCCGTCGTTCACGTGTAGTGGGTTGGTTAGTTGCGGGTCTGGGGAAGCGTCGTTCTCGGCTGGTCCCGTGTCAGTCGAGGACGCGTGTCGTTTCCCGAAGTGGCTTGGCGGCAGCAGTCGACGGTCCGAGTGCCGCATTTTCCACATTCCCAGCAGAATAGGATCGAAGCGTTGGTGCAGGCGTAGGCGGCGTGTCCCGATTGACCACATCGGCGACAGGCTGCGCGTGGGTTGGCAATGGGGTGGTGATCATTCGATGGGCGACGTCGTGGTTCGTTGTACTATTTTGATTCGATGACTGTCTGCGCGGTGGGGCTGCTGAATCCCACTGGGGTCTCCGAAAGGGTGTACGGTAGGACTCACCTTCTCTGCGGTCTGGGTGCCTTGCCGGCCTGGTGTCTCTTGGTGGGCTTCGCATGGGTGCGGGGCCGTTGCGCGTTTCCTCTCGTGAATAAGCTCGTACTCTGCCGCTAATCGGGTTAGCTGTGACAGTTTTTTCAATTCGTCTCGTCGCACGTATAGCTGGAGTCCTGGCAGGGGCGTTGTCGTAGATCCGGTAAAGCTCCGTGTCTCGGTCGTACTCGGCATGGTGCATGAGGAGCCGTATCTCGATGAGATAGTCTTTGAATGGTTCTCCCACCGCTTTGTTTGCGGCCTCGGATCTGGTCGTCCAATTGTTCGAAATACCTTGGCGGCAGAAAATATGCCAGAAACTCCTGGCGGAAATGTTCCCAGGAACTGCCCTGTAGTTGACTGGTGCGGTGCCAGCGACTGGCTCGGTCGGTGAGTAGTTCGGCCATGCTCCGCGGCAGCTGGTTGTTGTCCACTCCGTAGGCACGTGCGCGTTCCTCGAGTAGTTCAGAAACGATAGTGGGTCATCTTCTCCGTTGAACTGGATGCCCCATCCGCGGATGCGTTCTGCCGTGCGTGCGACGTGGTTATAGTCGGGCCCGCTTATGGGTGCGTCTATTGCTGGCACGGTTCTCTGTGTGGGCGAGCGGGAGGTTTCCGTAGCGGGCGGCCTTGGAAGATCGGCGGCTGTGACCACTGGGGGTCGGGGCGTGGGCTCTGGGGCTGCGGGGACATGCAAGCTGGCTTTGGGGTCCCATCTTCCGGTGCCTGATGGTCCTGGAGTAGTGGGCAGCGGGGACTTGGAGCGTCCTGCTGGTTTTGCGTATTGTCTCTCGAGTTCTGCCAAGCGAGTCCAGGCACCCGGCGGGAGTGGTCTGGCGACTAGTGTGGCAAAGTTCTTGCGCAACTCTTCGACAGTTCCTTCGGTGTCAAACTCGAATTCCTTGGCGAAGGCCTCCAGCTCGTCTCGGCGGCGCTTGTAGATCCAGCCGACGCTGACGCCTGGATTGGCGATTCGCTCGCTGGGGTGGAAATCAATGCTCGCGTCTTCGTAGGCTTCCATGGTGATTGGACTGAGTTTTCCTCGGTGTTG
The DNA here is from genome assembly GCA_009664405.1 of Drosophila bifasciata. Classification (NCBI taxonomy): domain Eukaryota; kingdom Metazoa; phylum Arthropoda; class Insecta; order Diptera; family Drosophilidae; genus Drosophila; species Drosophila bifasciata. The sequence goes on from CM019042.1 coordinate 34,581,884, forward strand.
TTTTGGGCACTTTTCACTGTTTTAGCACTTGGTCACTGCGTTTGCTTTCCCGGTGGCACTCGCGACTGGATTCGGGTGGGTGCGCGAATTTGGTTTTGTACCGGACTTGTGTTCTGTGGTTAGCTCTACTATTCTTTCTCGGTGGCCGTGGGTCTTTAGTCCACGTAGCCCCGTGTTAAAGTTGCCGTAAGTCCCTGCTCGGGCGCCACTTGTGAGAACCTATCTCAGGCTGAGGTAGGCTCAGTCTGTCCAGGATTCTTCCCCTACAAAGGAATTTGTAGTTCGCGGGAACTTTTGGGCAGGGCTTGGCCGTGAGACCGAAAGTGGAGCGGGCGTCGAGTCTGTCTACCGTGTAGGTAGTTTGGCAATCGCTCTGGGGCGATGAAAGGGAACAAAACGCTGACACCTGAGTTTTGGTGTGCGCGGCAATGTGTTTCTGTGTCACCGGAGTTGTGTTCTCGCTCGGCGAAGAAATGATGACACTTCGTTGAGTTTGTTTTGATGGGTTTTCTTTTAATGCTTTTATTGTAATTATTTAATTGTCTTTGTATTTGTGGTTCTTGTTCTGGACTTGTTCTAGTAGCCACGGCGGATGGACTGCCAATAACGTTGGCTGATAGACTGCCGTTACTGTTTACGATAGGCGATGGACTGCCGTTTGTGTAGAGTAGGCGATGGACTGCCAATAACGTTGGCTGATAGGCTGCCGTTACTGTGTAGAGTAGGCGATGGACTGCCCGGATTGATCGAGGGCTCGGACTATTTAAGGGCGATCTCGATGGCTGAGTCCGCAGTTTGTGGTCACGGAAGTGGTATCGAGTTCTCCTGCGCGTCCCACTGACCTGGTCATTGCATCGGTGGTATCGAGAAATGAGCTGTAGTTTTGGCACTTTGGTCATTGACTCGGTTGCACCGGGGAAATGACCTGAGTGTAGTTTTTGAAATTCTGGTAAGTTGGTGGGAAACTCTGCGGAAATTGGGGCGTGTGTGTTGCTTCCGCAAAGATCGATCGGCGTACAGTGCCGGGTGTATGGTGTTCGTGGTTTTGGTTTGTGATTAAAAAATAGGGTACGTGGTATTGTGTTTTGTGTTCTTATATGACAAAGTAGCTTAGTGCTATGAATATGAATATGTATATGAATGTAACGGACCCGAGGTTCGTTACACTCTCGGCACGGTTCGTATGACACACTTAGTCCGGCCTGGTGTGAGGTGAGTGTGGGGGGTTGGGATGTGGGTAGGTAGTGTGTAGGGAAGGGAAGTGTGTGAGCTACTTAAAGGAGGCGGCACCACAAGTGCATCGTCAGTGTTGCTGCGTCGCGAACACCCGCTGGCTGTCCGGGACTGCTTATTTTCGGTACTCTCCCTCAGACTCAACTGAGTTGAATTTCTTTGGGATGCCCGCTTATTCGCAGCTAACCTACCCAGTAGGCCGTTCGCTATCCGCAACCTGCGACCCGTCCGGTGGTCTCAGCTAGGCCCCTCTGAGCCACCTCAAAGCTCAATGAGTACCAGATTTAATTTTTGATAAGAAAATTAATATTCATATTAATATTTTTGACTATAATACTCTGTTATACATACAAATAAAGTTTTATCATTGGAAAAACATAATAATGATGAAATTCAGGATCTAAAGAAAGGAATAGTTTATATTACTGGAAATTTTCATAATTTTAAATTTCTCCACCATGAAACGTTAAATAGTAGCTATTTTATAGGCACTCAACTATAGGATAGTATTAGGAAAACAAAACAAAGAAAAAAAAATTAAAGCATAATAGTAAAAAAAAAGGCCAACGAGATCCTTTTACAGGGAAATGCGGCAAAAAAAAAACTACCTCTAAACTATCACATCAAATATATTTCAAGGTTATGAAAAAACCTGTTTGACACTGGTTTCGAACCCGTACAATAAACAAGTACATTATAAACAAGAGGGAAGGGAAAGAGCATGAGTGAGAGAGGGAGGATCTAAGGGTAGAACTCGTTTTAGAGAGAGGGAGAATGTAAGGATTGATTTTTTGATTTGTCAGAATTTACAGGTAAAATAGTCGATATTTATTTTACAGATTTTCCAGAGGAGAAAAGGAACTTTGTCGCCGATTTTCGCCGATAGGTGGCGCCACCAAGTGGTAATGATAATCTGTAAAATCTGTAATGCCCTCTGCACACTGAGCCCATCCCGGGGGAATGGTTGGAATTTTTGAAAAATGTGAAACACCGATTCACATTGGCACCATCCACCATCCACCATCCACCATCCATGAGAAACAGCTGATGCTCACAATTGCATGCGGTGAAAATCAATTTTACGTTTGTAATTAAAATGAATTTAAATGACATTGCAATGGTTGTAAATGTGATTCAGCAGCAAAAACATATTCTTGCACAAGCTAATCATGTTGCTGGACATGGATGATGATGATGAGGACAACTTTGACGAGGAGGAGATAATAGAATGGATATCTGTTTTGAAAACACTGAAGCCAGGAAGGTTGTGGTCATTTTTGTAAGCACTCACTACTACTAAATGACACCAAAGGATAGCCATCATAAAACAATAGTGACATTATTATATTGTGCTGTTGTATTTTGCATAATATGTTAAACATGCACAACAGCTCAATTAATGAAAGTTTGGAACTTATTTTAAGTGAGCAGAGAGAACAGCCCCATCGCAGCAATATATTTCTGCTGATTATAATCATTCAGCAGAACATATACGATCTGCAATTGCAACATATTGTGTAAATAGAATAAATTTAAATTGTTAGTTTTAATCATTTATTAAAATTACTTAAATTTAAACTGACAAGAAATTTATTATAACTACTGCTGTTTGTTTTCTCTTAAAATTGCATAAAATCCGTTTGAAACGTCGTCTGGGTGCGGATCAGCTCCTCGAGGAGATCCTCCTGCCTCTTGTGGTGATCCTCCTGCTTTTATGATGCTCCTTCTGTTTTGTGAGATCTGATGGGTTTTTTTGTTGTTTTTAATATATTCCTGTCTGTCATTGTTTACATTTTCGTGGAGAATTCCGATTTTTTGTTGTGAATGTCAAATATTTATGGTTGCATTTGACAATTATCGAAAAAATACCGCACAGAAACGTTCGAATTAGGAACATCCCAGATGGATGGTGGAATAACTGGGAAATTTTCGGAACGGCAAAACCTTACGGACCATCCCCGAAATGGATGGTGGATGGTGGATGGTCGTCAGTGTGAAAAGGCTATAAGAGAAGTATCGAGCTCCTTTGCGGTGTTGTTTGTTATATTTACATTTTTTTGGCTTAGTTGGTCCCACGAGCAGGCGGGAAGTGGTTAGTTGTTACCCGAGGCATAGCCCGCGTGCCTCGGGAAGCCGGATTTTAACTGGAGGTCGGCAGGTATCCAGAGTTCGCATACTAACGACCGAGCAGCCCTCGGCCATGCTTCCATCAGTGCATGCTGTTCAACATAGGCTTGGAGCGTTTTCTTCTCTCTGCCCGACTACAATTAGCCAGCATCCGTGGCAGAGACTTGACCGTGCCAGGACCTTTTATCAGCAGATTCCACGAGGAGTGTAAAGTCGCATTACCACCGGTGTGCAGTTACGGCGAGTGACGGTCCGCTCGTGGTCTCGGTTCACGAGAAAACGGAAGCATGGCCACATCGGGTTAGGGAAAGCCCCAGCCCGAGGCATCCCTACCCCCGTCCGAGTGTTCAGCGATGGCGAGACAGCCCGTCATTCGTGATTCCCCCTGCATCAACCAAATGGCTGACGGCCTTGGAATGACTAACCCTGAGCCTTGTTAATTGCGTTTGAATTAAAATGGTGTATTAGTTGGGATGGTGAATATCTTATCTGTTAAACGGTCCCTTTGAAGTCATTGCATACACAACATTGCTGATCAATTTCTTAACTGAAAATCGAGTACCGTTACAAAGTTTCGGCTGATTGATATAATGTGTAACATGATAATTTGAACACCGATTTTTAATTTCAATCGGCTTACAGTTACATCATCGTTTTGAACACTGGACTGCATCACATTGCTTACTGACTTGGAAGATTAGTCATTCTGTAACTGTACACGCATATTTTTTATTCAACTGCAACGTATATATTTGTCGCCAAAAAGTAGAATATTTGAGGCATGCAGGCAATCCTAAAATCCCCTTAATTTGTATACCCGTACTCGAAGAGTAAAAGGGTATATTGTATTTGTGGTAAAAGTGGATGTGTGTAACATAGAGAAGGAATCATTTCCGACCCTATAAAGTATATGTATATATTCTTGATCAGCATCAATAGCCGAGTCGATATAGCCCTGTCTGTCCGTCCGTCTGTCCGTCTGTCCGATCAAAATTTTTTCCAGACTGATGTGATATCGCACTCCTAGAAAAGTGTTTCAAAATTTCGCCCCGCCCACTTCCGGCCCTTCAAAGAGCACACATCTGTGCCGTCCACAATTTTGAAGATAACAGAAAACGAAAAATGCAGAATCAGATCATTATTATAGCCACAATTGAGAAACCCATTTCGAAAAACATCATTCCCTCTCTTTCGCACTCACACAAAAACGATTCGATTTGGTTTTCGTGCAAATGAACGCCTGGATCTCAGAGACTATAAGAGCAAGAGCAACCAAACTTTCTGTCAAGGCTCCTGTGATACCAAACCAAGACAAGTGTATTTCAAAATTTCGCCACGCCTCCTTCCGCCCCCTCAAAAAGATGAAAATCCACAATTTTGAAGATAGGAAAAACAATGATAAAATGAATTTTCAGCAGAGATTTCCTCCTTCCCTCGCAGCGTAAGTCATTTATTGGGATGATTGTCGCTACAGATTCTCTCTCTCGCTCTCTTCTGCCTCGTGCAGTGTACGTGTGTTGTTGTGAGAAGTGATGTAGATGACAGATGTATCAAAAAATGTAAAAGGTAAAAACTGATAAAACATTTGAAAATTCCACATAAATTACATGTGTACTGACTGAATTCGGGTATAAAAGTAGAGTCGCGTTCACAGCGACTCCGTACGCTCTTCCTCGTTTTCATTTGGATGAATGGAAGTGTTAAAAAAAAGGTTTTTGAACATTTTATTAGGGGCACTACTATTATTTTTGAACATACTACATACACCCAGCGACAAAAAAAAAGCCGCACTCTGTCATTTCATGCATTTTCTGACTTTGGAAGACTGGTGTTTCCCAAATTTTATTCGATTCGACTAATTTTTTTTTTTTTTTTTGGGAGTTCCGTGAATGTTTCCTTCTGGTTTTGTGTGGGTTTTTGACGTCTTAGTTGCTGGAAACACTTCTAAAAAATTTTTAACTTTGAACTCTTCAAAAACGATGGCTAAGGGAAAGCAGTCATCGGTGACTGAAAAGTCAAAAATTATTGATTTGGCAAAACAAAATGTTTCAATTCGTAAAATAGAAATTAAAAACTAAGTTCAACGAAAGGACCTCTGCGAGACGATTTAAAAAAAAAAGTCGAAAGACTGGAAAAGTGGAGAGGACGAAAGGATCGGGAAAAAAAAATTAACAAATATAATGGAAGATCGTATTATTATGAGAACGACCCTACATAATAGATTTTTTAAATGCTGTTAAGATAGCTTCCAAAGTGCAGCAACGATTTTCAAAAAAAACTATTTCGGCTCGAACTATACAGCTTCGGCTAAAGGAGATAGGCCTAATGGCAAAGGACACCTGCCAAAAAGCCACTTCTGTACAGTACAATTAAGAAAGCTCGCTTAAATTGGTCTACAAAAAAATCTAATTGGGGTGAATCCGAATGGTCACGTGTCATATTGTCGAATGTCTGTAAAATAAATATCGATTATTTTACCTGTAAATTCTGACAAATCAAAATCAATCCTTACATTCTCCCTCTCTCTAAACGAGTTCTACCCTTAGATCCTCCCTCTCACTCATGCTCTTTTCCCTTCCCTCTTGTTTATAATGTACTTGTTTATTGTACGGGTTCGAAACCAGTGTCAAACAGGTTTTTTCATAATGATAGTTTAGAGGTAGTTTTTTTCCAAGCATTTCCCTGTAAAAGGATCTCTTTGGCCTTTTTATACCCGTACTCGAAGAGTAAAAGGGTATATTGTATTTGTGGTAAAAGTGGATGTGTGTAACATAGAGAAGGAATAATTTCCGACCCTATAAAGTATATATATTCTTAATCAGCATCAATAGCCGAGTCGATATAGCCCTGTCTGTCCGTCCGTCTGTCCGTCTGTCCGTCCGTCCGTCCGTCTGTCTTGTTTGTCGCCCATTGCTCGAAGGCTATAAGAGCAAGAACAAACCTAACTTTTTATCCAATCTGATGTGATATCTCACTCCTAGAAAAGTGTTTCAAAATTTCGGCCCTCCCACTTCCGCCCCCACAAAGGGCGCACATCTGTGGCGTCCACAATTGTGAATATAACAAAAAAATAAAAATGCAGAATCATAGAGAAAGACCATATCTATCAGGGGCCCAAATCTGAATCGGATCGGATCATTAATATAGCCACAATAGAGAAGAAAAACATACGAAAAAACTTCGCTCCCTTTTTCGCACTCACACACAAAATCGAGAGGATTCGGGTTTTCGTACAAATGAGCGCCTCGATCTCAGAGACTATAAGTGCTAGAAAAACCAAATTTTCTGCCTAGACTCCTGTGATATCGGTTCAGTGCAAGTTTATTTCAAAATTTTGCCACGCCCACTCCCGCCCCCCCCAAAAGACGTTCAGTGTTTCCCCTCGCCCGATTGCAGCGTAAGTCATTTATGGGGATGATTGTCGCTAAAGATTCTCTCACACGCACACTCACAATCACAGACTCTGCCTCGTGCAGTGTACGTGTGTTGTTGTGAGAACTGATGTAGATGTAGATGACAGATGCAGCAAACAAATGTAAGATGTAAAATGTAAAAACTGATACAACATTTGAAGATTCCACATAAATCACATGTGTACAGACTGAGTACGGGTATAAAAGTAGAGTCGCGCCTACAGCGACTCCGTACGTTCTTTCTCGTTTTTACTATTATGCTTAAATTTTTTCTTTGTTTTGTTTTCCTAATACTATCCTATAGTTGAGTGCCTATATAATAGCTACTCATAGCTATAAGCTATTACAGTAATTACTAATCTCTGACAAAACATGGATGACCTAGAGATCATAAATCTAGACTCTCAGCCAGCCTCTGGGGACCTTTCCCCTTATATTTGGGATTCGCACCCAAAATTATCTAGAGAGGATTTGGGATCCCGTTCATCTCATTCAATGGGATGTTAGTGATGATGATGACCAAATGGTTCCAACGTCATCAATATTCTGGGAATATGCTTGTGGTGCTGAAGACTCCCATAGTGAAGCACCATACGTTTTCCCCGGATGATGATGAAATTTTCGATTTGGTCGATGATCAAAACTGCGGCGAAAGGGACCGACTCCGGGATCTACTTCGGGATGAAGATGACGCTGAGCTAATAGCAGCGTTGGATAAAACTGAGCCTGGATTTAAATAATATATAATAAGAATATTCGATGTATTTTTCTAATCATAATAATATATAATAATATATATAATAATATAATATAATATATAATAAAAAGAATACTACATTTAAAAATTTATTCTCAATGTTTCCTTTACTTCTGATTGGGTGAATTTCACTTCCTACTATTACATGTTACATACCCCCAGAGAATCATATGATTCGTTGAAACAGGTTGTTCCCAGCGAGGATTACACAAAAGAATAAGTGCATTTCAGGTAGCATATAGGTACCTGGTATTGAATGTATTTATTGGTTGAATTTCACATCCTATTATTACATAGTCAGCAGAAGAAATCGTTTTGACACCGGTTTAAAACGAGTACTGACCCTGATGCATACAAAAGACTAAGTAGGCGTTAGGAAGATAAATAGAACGTCATTTTAGAAATAAAACCTTAGTTCTCTTCTAATAGTGAAAGTGATCAAACAAAAAATACACAAATTACAAAATGAATCCCGAAATCGCGTGCAATATGTGTTCAGAGCTTGTCAAATTAACAGAGTTCGCCTCACACTACGACAGTTGCGTAGGACCGCGGAATCTGATAGAGTGCAATCTATGCTCTAAATCCTTAGAGGGAATAGAGGTCGACTCTCATTATGAGAGTTGCTTAGGCCTCCAAAAAAAAGTTAAGTGCGATCATTGTTTGAAATTCCTCGACCTAACAGAGCTAGACTCTCATTATGAAGTATGTTCTGCTCAAAGTAATGCTTTCAACGTGCTGATGAGGAAAACTTCGGCAACTGACCTCCGAGAACAGTCAACGTCCAGATCTTCAAAACGGCCTAGAATGCATGCACCAGAGGAAAACATTGACTGTGTAATATGCGGTGAGAGTTACTGTCCCTCGAAGGAAAAGCGACATATTATGTCTGCATAAGAATGCTGCTGCAGGTCAAATACATGAAAATCATAATATTATCAACCTGTCATCAAACTCGAAATTTCCAATAAAATCATATCGGGTTCAATCCACTAAAAGTAATCGGATTGATTTAAAAGATTTTTATAATGATTGTAAAACTGACATTATCAATTTACTTCATTGTCGTTTAAGCGAGTACAGAGCAGTAAAGTTCAGTTTAAAAGTATATGGTCTGTATGTCAAGCAAACTGATGATGAAACCTTGACAGAAACAATGAAGCATTTCATAACTTCATACAACCCCATATATGAGCAAGAGCTAATTGATGAACACTTAAATAGCGCACTGGAAAACCTTTTTATCTTTAAGCAGTGAATTCAGGAGAAGGATTCAGGTTGGGCTATAACAAATTTTAAATATTTTGAGATAACAATAATTAAACTGGAACACATCCCTGCAAATAGATATATAGAAGCTCCCAAAAATAAAATCTCGAAATGCTATCATCAATGTTAAAAATGTAGATGAGTTTTGTTTCAAGTGGTGTATTTTAGCATCATTAGCATATAAAAGACATGCAGAACCTACATTTACAAGACCAGCTGAAAAAAGGTTGGCTCGAGACAAATTAGCAATCCCATCAAAATAATTTATTATATCGGTTTTAGACTCGATTTTTCTGAGATTGAGTTTCCAATAACAAGCAAAGGAATAAAGAGATTTGAAAAAACCAATGAGGATTTCAGCATCAATATATATGAAATTGATGATAATGGAAAAAACGTTGTGGGACCGACAGTGAGGACTAATAAAATTCGTACTAATCATATAAATTTGCTAGGCATCAATAGTGATATGCAAATGATGCATTATGCCTATATTACGTGCATGAAGAAGTTATGCTATTCCCAACATAGTAAATCGCATAGTGCAGCATATTTTTTTATAGTACTACAAATATAATTCATGACACTAAAAGGTTGTGGAAAAGTTGCGGCTCTATATCCAGAACCCAATACCAAAACCATATTTAAAAGTTGGTCAAAAAAACTTTCACCCCAGTCGTAATTTATGCTGACATCGAGGCTGTTTTGGAAAATTTCCATAGAAATCTCAACGATCCATCGATATTATCTACTACTATGGCGCAGAAGCATACATCATGTGCTGTATCATTTTATGTTGCACATAAATACAATCCTCATCTAAATGAGATGTGGACATATGAAGGTAAATATTATAAAATAAATAAATATATATAAACTAGCAAGCCCGGCGAACTCCGTTTCGCCACCAGATGGCTTCGTTTTATGTAACATTTCGTTTGGTGATTAAAAGATGAAGAACAATTTTTTTTATACCCGTACTCGAAGAGTAACATAGAGAAGGAATAATTTCCGACCCTATAAAGTATATATATTCTTAATCAGCATCAACAGCCGAGTCAATATAGCCCTGTCTGTCCGTCCGTCTGTCTGTCTGTCCGTCTTGAAATGAATTTTCAGCAGCAGTTTCCAATTCCACTTTCCATGAAAGTGAATCCAAAGTAAATACTGAATCGAAGCGTTATACGTGTTCGCAAATTATCCGTTTCATTGAAGTGCTCTTTGGCAAACCACATTTTTTGTTTTTTGGTCTGACGTTAACACAAACAATGCGGATGGTTTCCCAACTCGTGAACACGAAACGTATAACTGCCCATGTGAAAAGCAATGATTTTCTAAATTTCTCCCGTAAACTCTAAGCGATTTGCCTTGCGACTTGTTAATTGTCATTGCGAACGCAAGGCGAACTGGAAATTGCAATCGTTTGAAGTCAAACGGAAGATTAGTCGGAATCATTGGTATTCGAGGAATACATACATTTTCACCTGCGTACTTTCCGTTAATAATTGCTGCTTCAATCAAATTCGGCATAAGTCTTTTTACCAAAAGTCGAGTACCGTTGCGAAGTAGCGGTGGATTCAAATTACGCAATATCATAATAACTGTACCAACTTTGAGTTGCAAGTTATGCGGTGGAAATCCTGGTAACTCCAGAGAGTTCAAAAACTCCGTTGGATAATTTACTACATCATCGGGATTTGTTATGGAATCAACAGATTTGTATGTCACCAAATCGTCAGCAATTTTTGATTGAATTGTGAAATTCAGTGCGTGTACATCATTATTCTTTGTGGCAAGAATTGCTCGTTGACTTAACCAAGCATAATTCTCAGAATTGTCTCGTTTACTCGATGCATGATATTGCTTCTTCGCTTAACGACAATGTCTCGCGATTTAGTTGGATCGCCAATTGTAATAATTGCAGCAACATCATTAACGGTGGGTGCATTGAATCTTCGCACATGTTCACCTGTTGGGGTACAATCCGCTCTTATGACAAAATTTGTGCGTATCCGATGGCGTTCGTTGCAATGCTGTTTTGAACATTTATTAACTTTGTGCACTCAAAAAATACTTTGCAACTGTTCAATAATTCGTCTCTTTAACTGTTGTGTTCCTGTATATTGCACCGCACATTCAGCTGATCCACCATCGACGAAATGAAATATATTTGCAGAAATTGATGCGGTTCATCTGGTGTTGGCACCATTGAACCATGCAAATGATATATTTGTCCTAAACTTGTATCTGTAATTGCAAACAATCATTTGTTGAAGAATACGGTGTAACTTCTGATCGTGTGATGGTGTAGTGCGTGGTGTATATGTAGTTGTTACGTGTTGCAATTCATTGTGTTGGTGTGAGTGATTGGTTATGTGTGTTGTAACTTTTACCTTGCAAGTCGGCATGAAGCCGCCTTCTCGAATGATATTAGCTCCAAAGGAAGTCATGCGAAAGCAGTTATTGTATTCAAGGATGTGTTGAAGAAAATGGCTGAAATCGGGATCACTTCCATCGAACAATGGTTTCAGTGGCTGTGGTGGTGTAAGTAATAGATCCAGTTTGACTTTTCCACTTGCGCAGCACAATCCAGCCGTTTCTCTTTTTTTTGAACTTTAACGCATTGCAATATCGGCATATAGTCGTCATTGGTCCAATATCTAAATTTTTATCATCACTGTAGTTCGCAGTGGGATCATATTGGAAGGCCAAGCGATTGTATGATGCCAAATATCTTCGTGTCCTCACGCGCTGTCCCAATCGGGAATTTTCTCTTATTATATTTTGTCTTTCTTCGCTTAAGTTCTGTGAATACACTTGCTGGCTTGCATGTCTTGTGCGGCGGCCGATGTTCGCACTTCGTCCTTTAGGCATTTTGGACTGTGGACAGAGTGGTGAGTTTAACCTCAAATGCACGATCCACATAATTTACATAGTTCAACTAACCACCTTAAAGACAAATGCCTGCTGTTGAAATTGAATAAAAATGTTCACAATACACGTGATTGAGTTGATGGTTTCCAATTGAAATGTGAGGAAACGAATAACTTTTTTTTTTTTAAATTTCGTTTTCACAGTGAACACAATACCGGTTTGTCACATGAAATTAACTGAGCAGAGAACAATGAGTAGCTATCAAACAATGTATCACGCACCGGCGCCTACTTAAAATATTGGTTTGTAGTACATGCTATGTATCAGTATCAGAGATGGCGCTGTTTGTAGTATATAGTAGATAATACAAATGAATTTTCCGCTTTTCTTTTGAAATTTTTCGTGAATTTTCTTTTTGCTATAAACCTCACGGAGCCCGAGACCTTTCAACGAATGCAAAACCGTGCAAATTGGTTCGTGCGTTCTGGAGTTATTACGTCAATAAGAAAACACGACTTATTTTTTATATAAAAAAAAAAAGAACAAGATAAACTCTAAACATTACGACTTCGTTTTTCAGGACCTGATTGTATTGAAAAATTTTGTCAAGTGCTTCGGGCTAAAACTGATGGTCTTTATGAGAAGTTTTGGAAAACTAGCAAGAAACCAATATATGAATTCAATATTTGGGATGAGGACTGCCAGGAACACGAAGCGTGCTGTGCCTGCGAGGAGAAAATTTTGGTTGATGATCGTGAAAAATACTTTAATCAATTCACGGATCAATATGTAGGGCCTATCCATAAGGTCTGTAAAACAAACATTTAGATTAAGCGATCCCTTTTCCCCTGTAGTATGTCACAACTTGTCTAGATATGACATCCACTTATTTGTAACATCGATAAGAGATGAATTGAAACCTATTCCTTGCAATAAAAAGTGTTATATATTGCGTTAACTCAAAACTTGCAAGCTTGATTCACATCTTCATCAATATAAAATAAAATACATAGATTCAAATAGATTTTTTTAAATTCAAGCTTAGAAAAACTTGCTAGCTATATGGATGTATCAATTTCAAAATATTGAGCAGCAAATATCAAGACGAAAAAATTTGACATGCTACGAAGAAAAGGAGGAGGAAAATATGATAGCTCTGACCATTTTAAAAAAAAAGGTTAAAGGAGTAAAAAATCAGTAGTGAAAAAAGATTATCGCATGAACATTATATTGAATGCATTAAACATTAAAAACCTATTATGGTCAGCAGAGAGTTATTCGAAGTAGAGGTCATAAAATATATACTGAAATTGTAAATAAGATAAGTCTTAATTATAAGGATGACAAGAGATTTATATTGCCTGATAATATTTCAACATTAGCTCATAATCACTTTGAAATTCAAAATATTTTTATATTCTACTAATGATACACAAAATATTGTATAAGTAATCTGAAAAGAATATATTTAGATTTAGTATAAAAATTAGTATAAGTAATTGTATATTTTGTATAAATTTTAATGATAAAAGTATGTATGTATATAAAAAATAATAATAAAAAACAGCTTATAAAATTATTGGTGTTTAATTATTTTAATAAATTCTTTTTATCTATCCATGAATTGTGTGTTTCATCAAACCCTAACCAATTAACAAACACTTTGTCATTAGTTTTTCTTCGGATTATTTTTTCAACTAAGAAAAGCATTTTCATCTTTCACTTTTTGGAGTTCTTGGTCATACAATGAGCCTTTGATCATTTCCCCTTATAGTCCTCCAACTCATATGTTACAGGATTGGTAGACTTGATTTTTTAAAATTTTAAAAACTTCGGTTGTCAGTTTGGTTCATATCCCTTCGTAAAATACATTTATATTTGCTTATTCTAACTGGATCACCAATCGAAAACTTGTGTTTAGGGTATACCTTCAAATATTATAAACTTTTTTTAAAATAAACTCTTCATTTTGCTTGTCTACATCTATAGGCCTCATTTTTATGATATGAATTATTGTATTCATTTACTTAGTCATGCAAGACATGAATCAGACATGATTACCCTGCATACTAAACATTTTTCCACATACGATTTTTCAATGTTCTATTAAAACGTTCACAAATAGATGCCTTGAGGTGTGTATATGTATGGTAATGGTTTATGTTGTTTTTTCGCATTAAAAAAAAAGGAAGCATTGAAAAACTCCTTTCCTTGATCCGATTGAATATTTAAAGGTATATGTTTAGATATATTTAATATTCTCCTCATTGCTGATGATACATCTAAGGCTGTTTTAGACTTCACGGGGACTGCATATGCATACTTTGAGAACGTATCAATCACTGTTAGCAAATATCTAAATCCTTTATTTTCCTTATAAAAGGTATCATTTCAACTAAGTCGATTTGCCACGTATCATTAATCTCTTTTGAACGAATTTACGACGAGTAAATATTTTTCTAGCAGGTTTATGTATTTCATTAACAACTTGCTGCTTACTCATTTTTATACCCGTACTCGAAGAGTAATAGGGTATATTGTATTTGATGCTAAAAGTGGATGTGTGTAACGGAGAAGGAATAATTTCCGACCCTATAAAGTATATATATTCTTAATCAGCATCAATAGCCGAGTCGATATAGCCCTGTCTGTCCGTCCGTTCTGTCCGTCTGTCCGTCCGTCCGTCTTGTTTGTCGCCCATTGCTCGTAAGGCTATAAGAACAAGAACAAACCTAACGTTTTATCAATCTGATGTGATATCTCACTCTAGAAAAGTGTTTTCAAAATTTCGCCCCTCCACTTCCGCCCCCACAAAGGGCGCACATCTGTGGCGTCCACAATTTGGAATATAACAAAAATAAAAATGCAGAATCATAGAAAAGACCATATCTATCAGGGGCCCAAATCTGAATCGGATCGGATCATTAATATAGCCACAATAGAGAAAAACATACGAAAAAACTTCGCTCCCTCTTTTTCGCACTCACACAAAATCGAGATACAACATTTGAAGATTCCACATAAATCACATGTGTACAGACTGAGTACGGGTATAAAAGTAGAGTCGCGCCTACAGCGACTCCGTACGAATTTTTCTCGTTTTTACTATTATGCTTAAATTTTTCTTTTGTTTTGTTTTCCTAATACTATCCTATAGTTGAGTGCCTATATAATAGCTACTCATAGCTATAAGCTATTACAGTAATTACTAATCTCTGACAAAACATGGATGACCTAGAGATCATAAATCTAGACTCTCAGCCAGCCTCTGGGGACCTTTTCCTTATATTTGGGATTCGCACCCAAAATTATCTAGAGAGGATTTGGGATCCCGTTCATCTCATTCAATGGGATGTTAGTGATGATGATGACCAAATGGTTCCAACGTCATCAATATTCTGGGAATATGCTTGTGGTGCTGAAGACTCCCATAGTGAAGCACCATACGTTTTCCCGGATGATGATGAAATTTTCGATTTGGTCGATGATCAAAACTGCGGCGAAAGGGATCGACTCGGGATCTACTTCGGGATGAAGATGACGCTGAGTTAATAGCAGCGTTGGAAAAACTGAGCCTGGATTTAAATAATATATAATAAGAATATTCGATGTATTTTTCTAATCATAATAATATATAATAATATATATAATAATATAATATAATATATAAAAAAAGAATACTACATTTAAAAATTTATTCTCAATGTTTCCTTTACTTCTGATTGGGTGAATTTCACTTCCTACTATTACATGTTACATACCCCCAGAGAATCATATGATTCGTTGGAACAGGTTGTTCCCAGCGAGGATTACACAAAAGAATAAGTGCATTTCAGGTAGCATATAGGTACCTGGTATTGAATGTATTTATTGGTTGAATTTCACATCCTATTATTACATAGTCAGCAGAAGAAATCGTTTTGACACCGGTTTAAAAACGAGTACTGACCCTGATGCATACAAAAGACTAAGTAGGCGTTAGGAAGATAAATAGAACGTCATTTAGAAATAAAACCTTAGTTCTCTTCTAATAGTGAAAGTGATCAAACAAAAATACACAAATTACAAAATGAATCCCGAAATCGCGTGCAATATGTGTTCAGAGCTTGTCAAATTAACAGAGTTCGCCTCACACTACGACAGTTGCGTAGGACCGCGGAATCTGATAGAGTGCAATCTATGCTCTAAATCCTTAGAGGGAACAGAGGTCGACTCTCATTATGAGAGTTGCTTAGGCCTCAAAAAAAGTTAAGTGCGATCAATGTTTGAAATTCCTCGACCTAACAGAGCTAGACTCTCATTATGAAGTATGTTTCTGCTCAAAGTAATGCTTTCAACGTGCTGATGAGGAAAACTTCGGCAACTGACCTCCGAGAACAGTCAACGTCCAGATCTTCAAAACGGCCTAGAATGCATGCACCAGAGGAAAACATTGACTGTGTAATATGCGGTGAGAGTTACTGTCCCTCGAAGGAAAAGCGACATATTATGTCTGCATAAGAATGCTGCTGCAGGTCAAATACATGAAAATCATAATATTATCAACCTGTCATCAAACTCGAAATTTCCAATAAAATCATATCGGGTTCAATCCACTAAAAGTAATCGGATTGATTTAAAAAGATTTTTATAATGATTGTAAAACTGACATTATCAATTTACTTCATTGTCGTTTAAGCGAGTACAGAGCAGTAAAGTTCAGTTTAAAAAGTATATGGTCTGTATGTCAAGCAAACTGATGATGAAACCTTTGACAGAAACAATGAAGCATTTCATAACTTCATACAACCCCATATATGAGCAAGAGCTAATTGATGAACACTTAAATAGCGCACTGGAAAACCTTTTATCTTTAAGCAGTGAATTCCAGGAGAAGGATTCAGGTTGGGCTATAACAAATTTTAAATATTTTGAGATAACAATAATTAAACTGGAACACATCCCTGCAAATAGATATATAGAAGCTCCCAAAAAATAAAATCTCGAAATGCTATCATCAATGTTAAAAATGTAGATGAGTTTTGTTTCAAGTGGTGTATTTTAGCATCATTAGTATATATAAAAGACATGCAGAAGCTACATTTACAAGACCAGCTGAAAAAAAGGTTGGCTCGAGACAAATTAGCAATCCCATCAAAATAATTTATTATATCGGTTTTAGACTCGATTTTTCTGAGATTGAGTTTCCAATAACAAACAAAGGAATAAAGAGATTTGAAAAAGCCAATGAGGATTTCAGCATCAATATATATGAAATTGATGATAATGGAAAAACGTTGTGGGACCGACAGTGAGGACTAATAAAATTCGTACTAATCATATAAATTTGCTAGGCATCAATAGTGATATGCAAATGATGCATTATGCCTATATTACGTGCATGAAGAAGTTATGCTATTCCCAACATAGTAAATCGCATAGTGCAGCATATTTTTGCGACAACTGTTTGCAATTTTATAGTACTACAAATATAATTCATGACACTAAGGAGTGTGGAAAAGTTGCGGCTCTATATTTCAGTCGTAATTTATGCTGACATCGAGGCTGTTTTGGAAAATTTCCATAGAAATCTCAACGATCCATCGATATTATCTACTACTATGGCGCAGAAGCATACATCATGTGCTGTATCATTTTATGTTGCACATAAATACAATCCTCATCTAAATGAGATGTGGACATATGAAGGTAAATATTATAAAATAAATAAATATATATAAACTAGCAAGCCCGGCGAACTCCGTTTCGCCACCAGAAAATTTTCGTTTTTTATGTAACATTTCGTTTGGTGATTAGAAAAGATGAAGAACAATTTTGGATACCCGTACTCGAAGAGTAACATAGAGAAGGAATAATTTCCGACCCTATAAAGTATATATATTCTTAATCAGCATCAACAGCCGAGTCAATATAGCCCTGTCTGTCCGTCCGTCTGTCTGTCTGTCCGTCTTGAAATGAATTTTCAGCAGCAGTTTCCAATTCCACTTTCCATGAAAGTGAATCCAAAGTAAATACTGAATCGAAGCGTTATACGTGTTCGCAAATTATCCGTTTCATTGAAGTGCTTTTTTGGCAAACCACATTTTTGTTTTTGGTCTGACGTTAACACAAACAATGCGGATGGTTTCCCAACTCGTGAACACGAAACGTATAACTGCCCAAAAAAAAGCAATGATTTTCTAAATTTCTCCCGTAAACTCTAAGCGATTTGCCTTGCGACTTGTTAATTGTCATTGCGAACGCAAGGCGAACTGGAAATTAAAATCGTTTGAAGTCAAACGGAAGATTAGTCGGAATCATTGGTATTCGAGGAATACATACATTTTTCACCTGCGTACTTTCCGTTAATAATTGCTGCTTCAATCAAATTCGGCATAAGTCTTTTTTTACCAAAAGTCGAGTACCGTTGCGAAGTAGCGGTGGATTCAAATTACGCAATATCATAATAACTGTACCAACTTTTGAGTTGCAAGTTATGCGGTGGAAATCCTGGTAACTCCAGAGAGTAGAAAAAACTCCGTTGGATAATTTACTACATCATCGGGATTTGTTATGGAATCAACAGATTTGTATGTCACCAAATCGTCAGCAATTTTGATTGAATTGTGAAATTCAGTGCGTGTACATCATTATTCTTTGTGGCAAGAATTGCTCGTTGACTTAACCAAGCATAATTCTCAGAATTGTCTCGTTTACTCGATGCATGATATTTGCTTCTTCGCTTAACGACAATGTCTCGCGATTTAGTTGGATCGCCAATAATAATTGCAGCAACATCATTAACGGTGGGTGCATTGAATCTTCGCACATGTTCACCTGTTGGGGTACAATCCGCTCTTATGACAAATTTGTGCGTATCCGATGGCGTTCGTTGCAATGCTGTTTTGAACATATTAACCAAAAAATACTTGCAACTGTTCAATAATTCGTCTCTTTAACTGTTGTGTTCCCTGTATATTGCACCGCACATTCAGCTGATCCACCATCGACGAAATGAAATATATTTGCAGAAATTGATGCGGTTCATCTGGTGTTGGCACCATTGAACCATGCAAATGATATATTTGTCCTTGTATCTGTAATTGCAAACAATCATTTGTTGAAGAATACGGTGTAACTTCTGATCGTGTGATGGGTAGTGTGTGGTGTATATGTAGTTGTTACGTGTTGCAATTCATTGTGTTGGTGTGAGTGATTGGTTATGTGTGTTGTAACTTTTACCTTGCAAGTCGGCATGAAGCCGCCTTCTCGAATGATATTAGCTCCAAAAGGAAGTCATGCGAAAGCAGTTATTGTATTCAAAGGATGTGTTGAAGAAAATGGCTGAAATCGGGATCACTTCCATCGAACAATGGTTTCAGTGGCTGTGGTGGTGTAAGTAATAGATCCAGTTTGACTTTTCCACTTGCGCAGACAACAATCCAGCCGTTTCTCTTTTGAACTTTAACGCATTGCAATATCGGCATATAGTCGTCATTGGTCCAATATCTAAATTTTTATCATCACTGTAGTTCGCAGTGGGATCATATTGGAAGGCCAAGCGATTGTATGATGATGCCAAAGATCTTCGTGTCCTCACGCGCTGTCCCAATCGGGAATTTTCTCTTATTATATTTTGTCTTTCTTCGCTTAAGTTCTGTGAATACACTTGCTGGCTTGCATGTCTTGTGCGGCGGCCGATGTTCGCACTTCGTCCTTTAGGCATTTTGGACTGTGGACAATTGTGGTGAGTTTAACCTCAAATGCACGATCCATTTAATTTACATAGTTCAACTAACCACCTTAAAGACAAATGCCTGCTGTTGAAATTGAATAAAAATGTTCACAATACACGTGATTGAGTTGATGGTTTCCAATTGAAATGTGAGGAAACGAATAACTTTTTTTTAATTTCGTTTTCACAGTGAACACAATACCGGTTTGTCACATGAAATTAACTGAGCAGAGAACAATGAGTAGCTATCAAACAATGTATCACGCACCGGCGCCTACTTAAAATATTGGTTTTTGTAGTACATGCTATGTATCAGAGATCAGAGATGGCGCTGTTTGTAGTATATAGTAGATAATACAAATGAATTTTCCCTTTTTTCTTTTGAAATTTTTCGTGAATTTTCTTTTGCTATAAACCTCACGGAGCTCGAGACCTTTCCAACGAATGCAAAACCGTGCAAATTGGTTCGTGCGTTCTGGAGTTATTACGTCAATAAGAAAACACGACTTATTTTTATATAGTAAAAAAAAAGAACAAGATAAACTCTAAACATTACGACTTCGTTTTTCAGGACCTGATTGTATTGAAAAATTTAGTCAAGTGCTTCGGGCTAAAACTGATGGTCTTTATGAGAAGTATTGGAAAACTAGCAATGGCCAATATATGAATTCAATATTTGGGATGAGGACTGCCAGGAACACGAAGCGTGCTGTGCCTGCGAGGAGCAAATTTTGGTTGATGATCGTGAAAAATACTTTAATCAATTCACGGATCAATATGTAGGGCCTATCCATAAGGTCTGTAAACAAACATTTAGATTAAGCGATCCCTTTTCCCCTGTAGTATGTCACAACTTGTCTAGATATGACATCCACTTATTTGTAACATCGATAAGAGATGAATTGAAACCTATTCCTTGCAATAAAAAAGTGTTATATATTGCGTTAACTCAAACTTGCAAGCTTGATTCACATCTTCATCAATATAAAATAAAAATACATAGATTCAAATAGATTTTTAAATTCAAGCTTAGAAAAACTTGCTAGCTATATGGATGTATCAATTTCAAAATATTGAGCAGCAAATATCAAGACGAAAAATTTGACATGCTACGAAGAAAAGGAGGAGGAAAATATGATAGCTCTGACCATAACGTAAAAAGGTTAAAAGGGTAAAAATCAGTAGTGAAAAGATTATCGCATGAACATTATATTGAATGCATTAAACATTAAAAACCTATTATGGTCAGCAGAGAGTTATTCGAAGTAGAGGTCATAAAATATATACTGAAATTGTAAATAAGATAAGTCTTAATTATAAGGATGACAAGAGATTTATATTGCCTGATAATATTTCAACATTAGCTCATAATCACTTTGAAATTCAAAATATTTTATATTCTACTAATGATACACAAAATATTGTATAAGTAATCTGAAAAGAATATATTTAGATTTAGTATAAAAAATTAGTATAAGTAATTGCATATTTTGTATAAATTTTAATGATAAAAGTATGTATGTATATAAAAATAATAACAAAAAACAGCTTATAAAATTATTGGTGTTTAATTATTTTAATAAATTCTTTTTATCTATCCATGAATTGTGTGTTTCATCAAACCCTAACCAATTAACAAACACTTTGTCATGTTTTCTTCGGATTATTTTTTCAACTAAGAAAGCATTTTCATCTTTCACTTTTTGGAGTTCTTGGTCATACAATGAGCCTTTGATCATTTCCCCTTATAGTCCTCCAACTCATATGTTACAGGATTGGTAGACTTGATTTTTAAAATTTTAAAAACTTCGGTTGTCCAGTTTGGTTCATATCCCTTCGTAAAAAAATACCTTTATATTTGCTTATTCTAACTGGATCACCAATCGAAAACTTGTGTTTAGGGTATACCTTGCAAATATTATAAACTTTTTTTAAAATAAACTCTTCATTTTGCTTGTCTACATCTATAGGCCTCATTTTTATGATATGAATTATTGTATTCATTTACTTAGTCATGCAAGACATGAATCAGACATGATTACCCTGCATACTAAACATTTTCCACATACGATTTTTCAATGTTCTATTAAAACGTTCACAAATAGATGCCTTGAGGTGTGTATATGTATGGTAATGGTTTATGTTGTTTTTTCGCATTCCCCAAAGGAAGCATTGAAAAACTCCTTTCCTTGATCCGATTGAATATTTAAAGGTATATGTTTAGATATATTTAATATTCTCCTCATTGCTGATGATACATCTAAGGCTGTTTTAGACTTCACGGGGACTGCATATGCATACTTTGAGAACGTATCAATCACTGTTAGCAAATATCTAAATCCTTTATTTTCCTTATAAAAAGGTATCATTTCAACTAAGTCGATTTGCCACGTATCATTAATCTCTTTTGAACGAATTTACGACGAGTAAAGTTTTTTCTAGCAGGTTTATGTATTTCATTAACAACTTGCTGCTTATTCATTTTATACCCGTACTCGAAGAGTAATAGGGTATATTGTATTTTGCTAAAAGTGGATGTGTGTAACATAGAGAAGGGTAATTTCCGACCATATAAAGTATATATATTCTTGATCAGCATCAATAGCCGAGTCGATATAGCCCTGTCTGTCCGTCCGTCTGTCCGTCTGTCCGTCTTGTTCGTCGCCCATTGCTCGAAGGCTAAAAGAGATAGAGCAACCAAATTTTTTTTCAGACTGATGTATTCTCTCACTCCTAGAAAAAAGTTTAAAAATTCCGCCCCGCCCACTTCCGCCCCCACAAAGGACGCACATCTGTGGCGTCCACAATTTTGAAGATAGCAGAAAACTAAAAATGCAGAATCATAGAGAAAGACCATATCTATCAGGGGCCCAAATCTGAATCGGATCGGATCATTAGTATAGCCACAATAGACAAAAACATACGCAAAAACTTCGCTCCATCCCTTTCGCACTCATACAAAATCGAGTAATTTTGGTTTTCGTATAAATGAGCGCCTCGATCTCAGAGACTATAAGAGCTAGAACAACCAAATTTTTTGCCTAGACTCCTGTGATATCGCTTCAGTGCAAGTTTATTTTAAAAATTTTGCCACGCCCACTCCCCCCCCAAAAGACGAAAATCCACAATTTTGAAGATAGAAAAAAAATAAAAATGCAGTATCGTAGAAAATTACCATATCTACCAGATTCCCGAATTTGGTTCAGATCGGATCATTATTGTAGCCACAATTGACTTACGCTGCATGATCTTTGGGCCCCTGATAGATATAGGTTGTCTCTATGATTCTGCATTTTTACTTTTTTGTTATTTTCAAAATTGTGGCTGCCACAGATGTGCGCCCTTTGTGTGGGCGGAAGTGGGCCGGGCGAAATTTTGAAACACTTTTCTAGGAGTGAGATGTCACATCAGACTGGATAAAAAGTTTAGTTGCTCTAGCTCTTATAGCCTTCGAGCAATGGGCGACAAACAAGACGGACGGACGGACGGACGGACGGACAGACGGACAGACGGACGGACAGACAGGGCTATATCGACTCGGCTATTGATGCTGATCAAGAATATATATACTTTATATGGTCGGAAATTACTCCTTCTCTATGTTACACACATCCACTTTTACCACAAATACAATATACCCTTTTACTCTTCGAGTACGGGTATAAAAATGCCTAATCTTAAAAATGATCTCCAGGACTCACTATCAAATTCAATTATATTTCCAAACTGATTAATTATACAAACATACTGCTTATCGTTTTTTCGAAATCTAAAATTACATTTAATAGTTGCCAATAATGTCTATAATTGTATCAGGCATCAAGAAATCATACTGATCCAGTTTTAATTGAATATACTCTATATACTTCAAACATCCATATCACCTAAATGAATTGAACAATGAAATGATTAAACACACACAACATATGCATCGTCAGACCATAAATGGATTGGAATGGTCAGATGGTGAAATATCATATTTAAGTTTAGGTGAAATACTCTCACCACTAAAAAGATATAGCACCGTCATTGTACGTGGTGAAATTAAGTAGACGTTTTTTATCAAAGTATTTAACAAATAACAATATTTGTAATTGTAACGTGTCACCTGCCTACCCACGAACACAAATGTCTGAATTATACCAGGCTGGTTGTTGATCAGCGAGGGGAAGCGCACGCTCATGGTTTCCGGCTTCTGCTCGTCGGCTATTGGGGTGATGTTCTTGCCCCCCTCATGCTGGTGGCCTATACTCATCTCACCGAAAATATTTGCGGGCTACGACGAAACTACCGGGAGGTGCTACCTATCCCTGTATAAGATAGTTGGGGTCGTGCTGCGAGGAGTTTTGCCTCCGTCTCTGGTGTCACTGAGACGTTAACGCCCGCCCTGCCTTGGCCATTCCGAGCCGCCTTTAGTTAAAATGGAATGGCCCCTTTATTCCTAGGGATGCCTACATGGGGAGAGCGCTAGCTGAGGCAAACAAAGAACGGGTTAAAACATTATAAAATATATTTTAAACTCTATGAAATTGACCATACTAATATTACTTAAACTACCCTATAATGTACGACAATTAAATAATATTAAATGGAATTACACTAAAACAACGCGAATAAATGTGGTCGAATAACCCATAATTATTACCAGAAAAAGGCGAATGAATATGGACGGGAGAAGTGCAACGCGTAAACTTTGACGGCAGAGGACGGGCTAGCGTACAGTTAATTTGGGGTACGCGTATATCTACGAATTCTTCTCATTTTTTTTTTTTGAGAACGTGTCAATCGATATGGTTATAAAACACTCACCCTTAGCAGGAATCCATCGAAGAAAGCGCTTTCACCGAAGTATTGCCTGTGCCTTTAAACGGGGAAGGGGAGAGAAAAAAATTATATGTCGCACCCGAAATACCTTAGCGCGCACTTCTTGACCTCTCGTAGCTCCCGGCACAAACACTTTCTCCACACTCTTGCCGTTCCACCCTCCGACCAATATCAATATTACTTAAACACAACCAAAAAAGAATGCACAAAGAATAACATCACAAACATCACAACACCCCCTGAGCTGCTGCTTGTGTGCGCTGCTTGTATCGTGCGTATAGGGAGGCGCAAGGGAATATAAAAAAATGGGCTCGTCCGAGCTTTGGGCGCGCTATTTGTCGCCTATCTGGGTGATGGATTGAAACTTCTCCTTGTGGCTTCTCCCTGGCCCCGGGAGCGATTCTCCCGTGTCGCACTGTGGCACCTTCTAGCAGCGTTGCCTCTTCCAAGCAATTGCTTCGAGCGCCAAGACCAATTAAAACAAATCTGATTTCCCAAATCTTTGCTCTCCTTCTTGATGAATCCAATGTCGCTATGGGCACACGTAATAACACCAGGGAGATTTTTTCCCTCCGCACAACTGCACTGACTGGCGAACCACAAGAAAGGAGAGCGAGCTAGACGCTTCCGTTTAAGCGCCAACCTCACGGGCCAGGAAATGTCGATAGATCCCTTGAGTGAAGAGCCTGACATTTGTCCCTGTTGCTCTCTTTTTCCTCCGAAAAACTCCTTGAGAGTGATCCTCCTACTTGAGTCCTAGAGGGCGCCACCTGGCCTTCCCCTGGCCGACAGAGAGCGCCACCCGCTATCCATCCAGCTGCTGCTACAAGCGTTACAATATCGATATTGGAAAAGTCTGACCTTATATCCAAATTTGTTTACCAACTGTAGAATCCACAAAAAAAAACTCCCTAAGATGTGCTCTAAATAATTTATTTAAGCTTTTTTGTTATCTTGGAAAGTTCAAATTACAATGTATACTGTAACTGTCAGTATGTATTAAGCACTTGTAGTTACTAGTTGTTTAATATGGATACCTTTAAACGTTTTTTTTTGAAAGTGATCCACGCAAAAAGAGGATACACACAAATTGTTTATTGCAATTATTGCGGCTCTTCTACTCATTTCGAAAAAGATTGTAGCAAAAAACGCGAACAGGAAAAGCCTAAATAAATTATATTAAATTATAGATAACATTTTAAGTAAACAATAAAGAACAGAGTCAAAAATAATAAAAAACGAGAAAGAACGTACGGAGTCGCTTCGAACGCGACTCTACTTTTTATACCCGTACTCAGTGATTTATGTGGAATTTTAAAATGTTTTATCAGTTTTTACATTTTACATTTTTGCTACATCTGTCATCGACATCTACATCTACATCATCTACATCAGTTCTCACAACTACACACGTATACTGCACGAGGCAGCATGTTTGAGAGTGAGTGTGTGTGTGAGAGAATCTGCTGCGACAATCAACCCCAATAAATGACTTACGGCGCAACTGGAAGGGACAGCTCGTAGCTGAAAATTCATTTGATCATTGTGGCTACAATAATGATCCGATCTGAACCAAATTCGGGAATCTGGTAGATATGATCATTTCCTACGATACTGCATTTTTGGTTTTTTCTATCTTCAAAATTGTGGATTTTCGTCTTTTGTGGTGGCGGAAGGGGCGGGCCGAAATTTTGAAATACACTTGTTCAGGTTTGGTATCACAGGAGTCTTGGCCAAAAGTTTGGTTGCTCTATCTCTTATAGTCTCTGAGATCCAGGCTACACAAAATACAAAAACCAAAACGACTCGATTTTGTGTGAGTGCGAAAGGGATGGAGCGAAGTTTTTAGCGTATGTTTTTGTCTATTGTGGCTATATTAATAATCCGATCCGATTCAGATTTGGGCCCCTGATATGGTTAGATATGGTTTTTCTCTATGATTCTACATTTTTCGTTTTCTGCTATCTTCAAAATTGTGGACGCCACAGATGTGCGCTCTTTGTGGGGGCGGAAGTGGGCGGGGCGAAATTTTGAAACATTTTTCTAGGAGTGAGATATAACATCAGTATGAAAAAAAATTTGGTTGCTCTATCTCTTTTAGCCTTCGAGCAATGGGCGACAAACAAGACGGACGGACGGACAGACGGACGGACAGACAGGGCTATATCGACTCGGCTATTGATGCTGATCAAGAATATATATACTTTTATATGGTCGGAAATTACTCCTTCTCTATATTTACACACATCCACTTTTACCACAAATACAATATACCCTTTTACTCTTCGAGTACGGGTATAAAAACTCCTAAAATGTTTAAAGAATTTATTCATCCTTTTACAATGCTAATTTGCGGACCTTCAGGTTCTGGCAAAACAACTTTTTAGAAAATTTAATAACCAAAAAGGAACGACTTGCTAAACATTTCAATTAATCGAATACTTTGGTGTTATGGAGAGGAGCATGCTAAACCAAATTTTAATAACGTTGAGTACTATAAAGGAGTTCCAGAAACAATTGAAAATGAAGATAATGAGCCCATTCATTTTAGTATTGGATGACTTGATGATGGGTGCATTTAATAAAAGTGTATGTGAGCTATTTACGAAAGGATCTCACCACCGGAACTTATCTGTAATACTAGTTACACAAAATATATTTCATAAATCTTCACATACCCGAGATATTTCACTAAACACAAAATACATCGTTGCGTTCAAAAACCCTAGAGATAAACTACAATTTCAGTGCTTAGCAAGACAAATTTATCCTGAAAATTCCCAGGAGCTCTTCAGAATATATAAGGAAGTAACAGATGAACCGCATGGTTATTTACTAATTGATCTTACTCAAGGAATAAATGATCTCCTAAGATTTCGAACAGATATTTTTTAATTCTGTGTATACAGTTTGTTTTTTCGATGAAAATGGTTTACAAAAAGAATCTAAATCGACTGAAAGCGAACAAACATTTATTGTATGTGCTCAAAAAGGAAATAACAAACTTCGAAATGCAATTATAGGTAATTGTGATATTGAGTTGGTTAAAGCATTAGTTGAGATAGTGCTGAATACATTACAAGGAAATCATAAGATATCAAGAGCACAACTATATGCGCTCAAAAAGTATAAAAATGCATTACGTTATATTAAATATCATGCCCAAAACGTTCAATCAATTCCCAGAGAAAAGTTCCCATCCAAAAAGGAGGATTTTTACCAATTCTAATCAGTTCACTACTTTCAGGGATTTTTGGTAAAATATTGAACAATGCTAAAAAATAAACATCAATTAACCAAAGTAATTTTAATGCATCCGAATGCATATCAAAAAATTAATAAATAGCGAAAAAGAAAATGATTTAATTAACATAAAATGTTTACCTATTTTAAATGATAATAATACTAGTGACTTTTAATAAATGGATCAAAATACGTCAAGAATTGTGTTACTATCAAAATAAAAAAAGAAATAAAACAATGGATATAAGAACTAGGCAGAAAACACCACTTTCAGTACCCCAAAGCATTGGAACACAAACGCAAGACGAGTCAATTTGGTTAGAGGAAAAGCACAACAATTCAATTCCCCCTAATAAAATGAATGATTCCTCAGAAAAGAAACTCTTCATTGACAATGAGTTATCTGATTTACCTATTGACAGTGATGATGATTTGAAGTCGGAAAAATCTTTCAACTCAAAACAATGTAAACGTAAAGTAAAAGTATACTTCATTTTTTAGACACTCACAAAACAAAACAACCTTCATTAGATAAAGTGAAGCTTACTGATAAACAGCGAAAACTAAGAGTAAAACTTAAGAGGTATAAAAGTGAATCAAACCCATTTCAAGACTTGAAATACGTAAGCGGACGGGAAAAGTTGACTGGGTCTGTTAGAAACAGAAAACCCGTGCAAATAGGAAAGAACAAAATTAATTGGTTTTCCTATAATTAATAAACTAAAATAACAAAAAAAAAAAAAAAACTAAAATGTCGTATTTAACAGAGTTTTTCGTGACATTACTAAGTAATGATTCGTTAAATGTCTATTATGATAACGTTAAGTGTTCATTTACAAACATTGTTAATATTCCTGAAAACATGAACGATGAATGGGAAGTAGGAATTACAGACTAATATCTAAATAAATGTATGAAAAGCATGCCTAAAAATACCTCCATTGTATCTGAAGAATCAACAAAATTCGTAATTAGCTTAGTTAATGGAGAAACATTTAGATATGAAAAGGAGTCAATAGAATCTGAACAGTTTGAAAATGGATTGATTTTTGTTTACACTGACATTATCAAACCTAGATGTGTCGGAAACAAAAAGTCTCGATGTCTTCGAGTATTGCATTATAATGGGAAAGAGCAACTTATGCAATTCAAAACGAGAAAGAACGTACGGAGTCGCTGTAGGCGCGACTCTACTTTTATACCCGTACTCAGTCAGTACACATGTGATTTATGTGGAATCTTCAAATGTTTTATCAGTTTTTACATTTTACACTTTACATTTGTTTGATGCATCTGTCATCTACATCTACATCTCACAACAACACACGTACACTGCACGAGACAGAGCGTGCGAGTGTGAGTGTGAGAGAATCATTAGCAACAACCCACAAAATAAATGTATATTTTGTTATGGTTGTAGAGGGGGTGAGGCAGCTCGCAACTGAAAATTCATTTGATCATTGTGGCTATAATAATGATCCGAACTAGACCAAATTCGGGAATCTGGTAGATATGATCATTCCCTACCATACTGCATTTTTCGTTTTTCTATCTTCAAAATTGTGGATTTTCGTCTTTTGTGGGGGCGGAAGGGGGCGGGGCGAAATTTTGAAATACACTTGTTCAGGTTCGGTATCACAGGAGTCTGGGCAGAAAGTTTGGTTGCTCTAGCTCTTATAGTCTCTGAGATCCAGGCGTTCATTTGTACGAAAAACCAAATCGACTCGATTTTGTGTGAGTGCGAAAAGAGAGGTAGCGAAGTTTTTCGTATGTTTTGGTCTATTGTGGCTATATTAATAATCCGATCCGATTCAGATTTGGGCCCCTGATAGATATGTTCTTTCTCTATGATTCTGCATTTTTAGTTTTCTGTATTTTTTAAAATTGTACGTACCTCAGTAGTTGCTTCATGGGGCAGTCCGCGGGAGGTGGACACACACGTGTAGCACAAAAGGGAGCGGGTGCAGAACGCGACCGGCGCTATCTACGGCGTGGTTACTACGAGTACCGCAACCGGAAGAAACGTGAGGAGACGGTGGGAAATCTGGAAGCACGATCCATGGCGGCCCCTACAGTTTGTGCGCATAATCGTGCACACGAATGGGGCGCGCGCGCAATTCGATACAAATTTGAATGCGATCATGCGAATTTGAGGCAGGTTGCTGGGAGAGGAAACTGAGGGAGTTGTCCTCTATTGAAGAAAGGGGGAAGTGCGAAGAACTGAATCCTCACAAGGGCCCATAAAGGGTTAAGTGGGAGAAGGCACGGCGAATTCAGCCGGGCCAGAGATCCGATCGAAAAGAGAGTGTCGGCGGGACGAGCAGGTGTTAGCCCAGCGCATGACCATTGGTGGTCGTGAGAGCACGCCTGGCGACGAGTCCCGTTAGAGAGGCGGGGAAAGGATGAGCACGCAAGGAGCGGCTTTACCGTTGTTGCTAGGCAGCGACACGGACGCCCGCGCCGCATGGGTGTATAAATGGAGCCCAGCGACAGCGGCACGGGATAGCGAATTGAGGATCAGTAGACGGGCAAGTGCGTGAGTCAAAGCGAGTGAAAGCGAGAATTTCACGAGTGAGTGAACGATTGACGTGAAGAGGACAACTGAGCAATATTTCAGCAAACTGCTGAAATAAGGAGACCAGTGGAGCACCAGATAATACTCACCGCTTAGGGTGAGTACCAGCGAAGGGTGAGCCCAGAGTGGCGGAGCTGCGAGTGGCGGACGAGATTCCTAGTTGCATAGTCAGAACCCCCAGCCGTAGCACGCAGGTGCTACGCCAAGCAAAAGGTGGTGGCTTAAGGCCAGAGTTGCCAGAAGAAGGCCAGCGGAGACCTGCGGAGGCCCAGCAGGTACTTCTTTGTAATATAGCACGTAAGAGCCCGTAAGTTTAAGATACCAATAAAGATCCTGATACTAATTAACCGAATAACCTGTGCGTTTTTATTATTGTCTGCGAGGCAACAAACAAATTCGTTGCAACAAGCCCGTCGGCCGCTGAGCCAGCCCCGCTGAGACGGACAGAAACGGTTCGTTACAAGGTAAACTCTAGTAAATTTGTAGTTGTTGATCTCCGTGCTGGGCTGGAGATATAAGTAAACTGCACGGGCTGAAAATGCCGTGCGATCTAGGTAAATACGTTGTTTGGAAAAATTAGGGAAAGAGATCGGCAATCGCCTGATAATTGTTTGCCGGCGAATTAAGAAATGATAGCGAAGATGGTAAAATTTTTAGAATCGTTTTTTCTAAATTTATTTTAATACAAAAAAACCGAGTTTGGTGGCTGCAAATTTATATATATTTAAAAACGAGACGAGGGTGACTAAAAGACGTGCGTTCGAATTCAATGATATTTTTCGACTTTTTTCATTTTCGCTATAAAATATTCTTAAGCCTAACTTATCTAGGGCGGCGAAGCGGGGCGAATTCGCCAAGAGCGAGAGAGCTTTATTGCGCTCCCGCTTCGCCCTAAACTATCTTACACTAGACTTTAAATTTTTCCAAATAAAATCATGCGTCTTGACGCGACACCGGCCCCGTTGAAGGCCTGTGGGACTTCAACCCATCGGCAGAAGCGCCAATTTATGGATCGGCTTCCTGTAGACCGCGACCTGTAGTGGCGACTTGCTCCGACGAAATTTGTCGCGTTGTCGCAGTTCACGCGGAGCGGACATCCTCGACGACCAACGAACCTTTGAAAAGCCAATAAGAAGGAGTTAGTCGTTAGATCGGAGACAATTTCTAGATGAACCGCCTTGGACGCAAAACAGACAAATAACGCTATGTAGGTCTTATAAGGGGCCTACCACGAATTTTTAGTGTCGTATAGACTGGGCCACAAAAATCAACGCCACATACTGCGAATGGGCGGAGAGCACGGAGCCGGTCTGCGGGTAGATTTCCCATCATTTGGGTCTGGAGGCGAGGCTTGCATCGTTTCTGGAACTACTCGAGAAACGCGCACGCGCCTACGGAGTGGACACCAACCAACTGCCTCGGAGCATGGCCGAACTACTCACCGACCGAGCCAGTCGCTGGCACCGTACCAGCCAACTGGGGTAGTTCCTGGGCATATTTCCGCCAGGAGTTTCTGACGTATTTTCTGCCGCCAAGGTATTTTGAACAACTGGAGGATCAGATCCGAGGCCGCAAACAAGCGGTGGGAGAACCATTCAAAGACTAACTCATCGAGATACGGCTACTCATGCACCATGCCGAGTACGACCTAGTTAAGGAACTCTATAGGATCTACGACAACGCTTTGCCAGGACTCCAACTATACGTGCGACGAGACGAACTGGAAAGTTTGTCACAGCTAACCCGATTAGCGGCAGAGTACGAGCTTATTCATGAGGAAACACGCAACGACTCCCGCACCCACGCGAATCCCACCAAGAGACACCAGGCCGGCAAGACACCCAGACCGCAGAGAAGGTGAGTCCTACCGTACCCCCTTTCGGAGACCCCATTGGGATTCAGCCGACGCACCGCGCCGACAGTCATCGAATCAAAATAATGCAACGAACCACGACGTCGCCCATCGAATGGTCACCACTCCCATTGCCAACCCCGCGCAGCCTGTCGCCGATGTGGTCAAGCTGAACACGCCGCCTACGACTGCACCAACGCTTTGATCCTATTCTGCTGGGAATGTGGAAAGCGCGGCACTCGAACCGTCGACTGC
The DNA here is from genome assembly GCA_009664405.1 of Drosophila bifasciata. Lineage (NCBI taxonomy): Eukaryota > Metazoa > Arthropoda > Insecta > Diptera > Drosophilidae > Drosophila > Drosophila bifasciata. The sequence goes on from CM019042.1 coordinate 34,614,020, forward strand.
TGCCGCCGAGCCACGTCGGGAAACGACACGCGTCCTCAACTGACCCGGGATCAGCCGAAAACGACGCCTCCCCAGACCCGCAACTAAGCAACCCACTACACGTGAACGACGGCCGAATAGTGGCGACAGTGACAATAGGAGGACAAAACAACAGAGGCCACCATCGACACCGGGGCATCCCCCGAAGTTTCGTCAGCGACAACCTGGCCCGACAACTAAACAACAACTCCAACCTGCAAGATGCATGCGTCCGCATACGCCTGGCTGACGGCTCAGTCAGAGAGAGATCACACAAGTTCTACTGGCGCACATCAAGCTGGATCAACGAGAGGTTCAAATCCCACTCCTGGTCCTACCAAACATGCTGGAGCAAGTTATAGTCGGCATGGACTTCCTATGTGCTATCGAAACGACGATCCAATGCGGCACAACGCTGCTAAAGCTACAAGATCGCCACCTCACGCCAACGCCACCGTCAGTTCAATCCAACCACGTACAAGTCACCGAACCCAGCACCAAGAAATCTAGGTCAACAGCGAACACACTTCCCCGACCTACCACAAAGAATACGGCCCCCAATATCACAACGAAGAATACAACACCGAAACCAACCACAGCGAACACACGTCCCCGACCTACCCCAAAGAAGACGCCACCCAATAATGCAACGAAAAATACGACACCGAAACCAACCACAGCGAAAGCGAAGAACCGGCCCACAACGGAAAACACGAATCCGAAACAAGCACCGGTAAACTGCACCCAAGCAAACGGGAAAACGAATCCCACGGCCACTACGGAGCACCCGCGTCCTAAGCCAAACCCAGGGAACACACATCCCAAACACACCACGAGTATCTCACACACGAGACAAGAATCAACACCCTTGAGCCAGGCGCTCGACACAGGAAGCCCAGGATCAAAACAAACTACGGGACACACGCACCCCGAACCCACCACAAGGATCTCACCCACGAGACAAACCCCAACGAACTGGAACCCGCTCGACACAGGAAGCCCAGGTCCAAGTTCAGCCACCGCGCACCCATGCACCCTACCCTCAACGGAGAAGGTGAACCCACGGACACCCTCAAAGACGACAACCAGCCCCGAACAACGACAACGGCAGCAACATTGCAACCACCAAACCACGAGGGAAACAGCCACGCAAATCCCTCGCTGGTCGGGTCCAATCATCGAACTAAAATCCACAGAACCTCTCAACCCGGAACTGGAATCTAGCCCGATGACTCCCCGAAACACCGACCGCAGCCCTGTCGTACCCACGGCCGACGCCACCCCGATCTTCGCCAACCCACTGGAGTACCTTCCGCGTACTGACGTGCCCACTAGCGCCATGCACCACGCCATGCCTAACACCACGTCCGAAATCTTCGTCGCCCAAACAAGTCGTTGCTGCGAACACAGAGTCGTCACTGAGACCCGCCTGGCCATACGTAGATCTGGAGACACTACAACCCAGGTATACCGCCAGACCCACGAAGCTACGCCACTCACGTCCAACGCTACCCCAATCGTCGCCCACATAAGCGACTACCCACGTAGGATCGAACACCCCAGCGCGTTCGACACAACCATCCTCCCAGAAGACCCAGGCCAGCCACAGGACCCCGACACCCCCGATCTCACCGAACCCGACCCAGAACTGATCTCCGATCCCCTGGCCGCCGGACATAGCGCCACAGATCCAAGAATTTCTGGACACAGAACTTCCAAAGTTCAATAATCTCCACGGGACCTCCAACATAGCCGAACACACCATCGTCATGAGGGATAATCCTAGATGTGTCGGAAACAAAAAGTCTCGATGTCTTCGAGTATTGCATTATAATGGGAAAGAGCAACTTATGCAATTCAAAACGAGAAAGAACGTACGGAGTCGCTGTAGGCGCGACTCTACTTTTATACCCGTACTCAGTCAGTACACATGTGATTTATGTGGAATCTTCAAATTTTTATCAGTTTTTACATTTTACACTTTACATTTGTTTGATGCATCTGTCATCTACATCTACATCACTTCTCACAACAACACACGTACACTGCACGAGACAGAGCGTGCGAGTGTGAGTGTGAGAGAATTATTAGCAACAACCCACAAAATAAATGTATATTTTGTTATGGTTGTAGAGGGGGTGAGGCAGCTCGCAACTGAAAATTCATTTGATCATTGTGGCTATAATAATGATCCGAACTAGACCAAATTCGGGAATCTGGTAGATATGATCATTCCCTACCATACTGCATTTTTCGTTTTTCTATCTTCAAAATTGTGGATTTTCGTCTTTTTGTGGGGGCGGAAGGGGCGGAGCGAAATTTTGAAATACACTTGTTCAGGTTCGGTATCACAGGAGTCTGGGCAGAAAGTTTGGTTGCTCTAGCTCTTATAGTCTCTGAGATCCAGGCGTTCATTTGTACGAAAAACCAAATCGACTCGATTTTGTGTGAGTGCGAAAGAGAGGTAGCGAAGTTTTTTCGTATGTTTTGGTCTATTGTGGCTATATTAATAATCCGATCCGATTCAGATTTGGGCCCCTGATAGATATGTTCTTTCTCTATGATTCTGCATTTTTAGTTTTCTGTATTTTTTAAAATTGTACGTACCTCAGTAGTGGCTTCATGGGGCTATCTACGGCGTGGTTACTACGAGTACCGCAACCGGAAGAAACGTGAGGAGACGGTGGGAAATCTGGAAGCACGATCCATGGCGGCCCTACAGTTTGTGCGCATAATCGTGCACACGAATGGGGCGCGCGCGCAATTCGATACAAATTTGAATGCGATCATGCGAATTTGAGGCAGGTTGCTGGGAGAGGAAACTGAGGGAGTTGTCCTCTATTGAAGAAAGGGGAAGTGCGAAGAACTGAATCTCACAAGGGCCCATAAAGGGTTAAGTGGGAGAAGGCACGGCGAATTCAGCCGGGCCAGAGATCCGATCGAAAAGAGAGTGTCGGCGGGACGAGCAGGTGTTAGCCCAGCGCATGACCATTGGTGGTCGTGAGAGCACGCCTGGCGACGAGTCCCGTTAGAGAGGCGGGGAAAGGATGAGCACGCAAGGAGCGGCTTTACCGTTGTTGCTAGGCAGCGACACGGACGCCCGCGCCGCATGGGTGTATAAATGGAGCCCAGCGACAGCGGCACGGGATAGCGAATTGAGGATCAGTAGACGGGCAAGTGCGTGAGTCAAAGCGAGTGAAAGCGAGAATTTCACGAGTGAGTGAACGATTGACGTGAAGAGGACAACTGAGCAATATTTCAGCAAACTGCTGAAATAAGGAGACCAGTGGAGCACCAGATAATACTCACCGCTTAGGGTGAGTACCAGCGAAGGGTGAGCCCAGAGTGGCGGAGCTGCGAGTGGCGGACGAGATTCCTAGTTGCATAGTCAGAACCCCCAGCCGTAGCACGCAGGTGCTACGCCAAGCAAAGGTGGTGGCTTAAGGCCAGAGTTGCCAGAAGAAGGCCAGCGGAGACCTGCGGAGGCCCAGCAGGTACCGTTTTTGTAATATAGCACGTAAGAGCCCGTAAGTTTAAGATACCAATAAAGATCCTGATACTAATTAACCGAATAACCTGTGCGTTTTATTATTGTCTGCGAGGCAACAAACAAATTCGTTGCAACAAGCCCGTCGGCCGCTGAGCCAGCCCCGCTGAGACGGACAGAAACGGTTCGTTACAAGGTAAACTCTAGTAAATTTGTAGTTGTTGATCTCCGTGCTGGGCTGGAGATATAAGTAAACTGCACGGGCTGAAAATGCCGTGCGATCTAGGTAAATACGTTGTTTGGAAAAATTAGGGGAAAGAGATCGGCAATCGCCTGATAATTGTTTGCCGGCGAATTAAGAAATGATAGCGAAGATGGTGAAATTTTAGAATCGTTTTTCTAAATTTATTTTAATACAAAAAAACCGAGTTTGGTGGCTGCAAATTTATATATATTTAAAAACGAGACGAGGGTGACTAAAAGACGTGCGTTCGAATTCAATGATATTTTTCGACTTTTTTCCTTTTCGCTATAAAATATTCTTAAGCCTAACTTATCTAGGGCGGCGAAGCGGGGCGAATTCGCCAAGAGCGAGAGAGCTTTATTGCGCTCCCGCTTCGCCCTAAACTATCTTACACTAGACTTTAAATTTTTCCAAATAAAATCATGCGTCTTGACGCGACACCGGCCCCGTTGAAGGCCTGTGGGACTTCAACCCATCGGCAGAAGCGCCAATTTATGGATCGGCTTCCTGTAGACCGCGACCTGTAGTGGCGACTTGCTCCGACGAAATTTGTCGCGTTGTCGCAGTTCACGCGGAGCGGACATCCTCGACGACCAACGAACCTTTGAAAAGCCAATAAGAAGGAGTTAGTCGTTAGATCGGAGACAATTTCTAGATGAACCGCCTTGGACGCAAAACAGACAAATAACGCTATGTAGGTCTTATAAGGGGCCTACCACGAATTTTTAGTGTCGTATAGACTGGGCCATTAAAAATCAACGCCACATACTGCGAATGGGCGGAGAGCACGGAGCCGGTCTGCGGGTAGATTTCCCATCATTTGGGTCTGGAGGCGAGGCTTGCATCGTTTCTGGAACTACTCGAGAAACGCGCACGCGCCTACGGAGTGGACACCAACCAACTGCCTCGGAGCATGGCCGAACTACTCACCGACCGAGCCAGTCGCTGGCACCGTACCAGCCAACTACAGGGTAGTTCCTGGGCATATTTCCGCCAGGAGTTTCTGACGTATTTTCTGCCGCCAAGGTATTTTGAACAACTGGAGGATCAGATCCGAGGCCGCAAACAAGCGGTGGGAGAACCATTCAAAGACTAACTCATCGAGATACGGCTACTCATGCACCATGCCGAGTACGACCTAGTTAAGGAACTCTATAGGATCTACGACAACGCTTTGCCAGGACTCCAACTATACGTGCGACGAGACGAACTGGAAAGTTTGTCACAGCTAACCCGATTAGCGGCAGAGTACGAGCTTATTCATGAGAGGAAACACGCAACGACTCCCGCACCCACGCGAATCCCACCAAGAGACACCAGGCCGGCAAGACACCCAGACCGCAGAGAAGGTGAGTCCTACCGTACCCCCCTTTCGGAGACCCCATTGGGATTCAGCCGACGCACCGCGCCGACAGTCATCGAATCAAAATAATGCAACGAACCACGACGTCGCCCATCGAATGGTCACCACTCCCATTGCCAACCCCCGCGCAGCCTGTCGCCGATGTGGTCAAGCTGAACACGCCGCCTACGACTGCACCAACGCTTTGATCCTATTCTGCTGGGAATGTGGAAAGCGCGGCACTCGAACCGTCGACTGCTGCCGCCGAGCCACGTCGGGAAACGACACGCGTCCTCAACTGACCCGGGATCAGCCGAAAACGACGCCTCCCCAGACCCGCAACTAAGCAACCCACTACACGTGAACGACGGCCGAATAGTGGCGACAGTGACAATAGGGAGGACAAACAACAGAGGCCACCATCGACACCGGGGCATCCCGAAGTTTCGTCAGCGACAACCTGGCCCGACAACTAAACAACAACTCCAACCTGCAAGATGCATGCGTCCGCATACGCCTGGCTGACGGCTCAGTCAGAGAGATCACACAAGTTCTACTAGCGCACATCAAGCTGGATCAACGAGAGGTTCAAATCCCACTCCTGGTCCTACCAAACATGTGGAGCAAGTTATAGTCGGCATGGACTTCCTATGTGCTATCGAAACGACGATCCAATGCGGCACAACGCTGCTAAAGCTACAAGATCGCCACCTCACGCCAACGCCACCGTCAGTTCAATCCAACCACGTACAAGTCACCGAACCCAGCACCAAGAAATCTAGGTCAACAGCGAACACACTTCCCCGACCTACCACAAAGAATACGGCCCCAATATCACAACGAAGAATACAACACCGAAACCAACCACAGCGAACACACGTCCCCCGACCTACCCCAAAGAAGACGCCACCCAATAATGCAACGAAAAATACGACACCGAAACCAACCACAGCGAAAGCGAAGAACCGTCCCACAACGGAAAACACGAATCCGAAACAAGCACCGGTAAACTGCACCCAAGCAAACGGAAAACGAATCCCACGGCCACTACGGAGCACCCGCGTCCTAAGCCAAACCCAGGAACACACATCCCAAACACACCACGAGTATCTCACACACGAGACAAGAATCAACACCCTTGAGCCAGGCGCTCGACACAGGAAGCCCAGGATCAAAACAAACTACGGGACACACGCACCCCGAACCCACCACAAGGATCTCACCCACGAGACAAACCCCAACGAACTGGAACCCGCTCGACACAGGAAGCCCAGGTCCAAGTTCAGCCACCGCGCACCCATGCACCCTACCCTCAACGGAGAAGGTGAACCCACGGACACCCTCAAAGACGACAACCAGCCCCGAACAACGACAACGGCAGCAACATTGCAAACCACCAAACCACGAGGGAAACAGCCACGCAAATCCCTCGCTGGTCGGGTCCAATCATCGAACTAAAATCCACAGAACCTCTCAACCCGGAACTGGAATCTAGCCCGATGACTCCCCGAAACACCGACCGCAGCCCTGTCGTACCCACGGCCGACGCCACCCCGATCTTCGCCAACCCACTGGAGTACCTTCCGCGTACTGACGTGCCCACTAGCGCCATGCACCACGCCATGCCTAACACCACGTCCGAAATCTTCGTCGCCCAAACAAGTCGTTGCTGCGAACACAGAGTCGTCACTGAGACCCGCCTGGCCATACGTAGATCTGGAGACACTACAACCCAGGTATACCGCCAGACCCACGAAGCTACGGCACTCACGTCCAACGCTACCCCAATCGTCGCCCACATAAGCGACTACCCCACGTAGGATCGAACACCCCAGCGCGTTCGACACAACCATCCTCCCAGAAGACCCAGGCCAGCCACAGGACCCCGACACCCCCGATCTCACCGAACCCGACCCAGAACTGATCTCCGATCCCTGGCCGCCGGACATAGCGCCACAGATCCAAGAATTTCTGGACACAGAACTTCCAAAGTTCAATAATCTCCACGGGACCTCCAACATAGCCGAACACACCATCGTCATGAGGGATAATCGACCCATCAAACAGAGGTACTACCCAAAGAAACCAGCCATGATGCGGATTATCGACGAGCAAGTCGACCAACTGATCCAAGAAGGTCTCATCGAACCCTCACGAAGCCCACACAGCGCCCCCATCGTACTCGTACGTAAAAAGAACGGCAAATGGCGCATGTGCGTGGACTACCGACAACTCAACGCCCACTCTATTCCTGACGCATACCCACCGCCCAGAATCAACTACATCTTGGAGCGCCTACAGAACGCACGCTTCATAACCACCCTGGATCTGAAGAACGGATACTGGCAAATACCCATGGCCAACGGAAGTCGAGAAGCCACCGCCTTCACGGTCCCCGGCAGAGGTCTCTATCAATGGAAAGTGATGCCCTTCGGATTACACTCTGCACCAGCAACATTCCAACGGGCCCTTGATACTGTGATCGGTGCCGACATGGAACCCTACGCATTCGCATATTTAGACGACATTGTCGTCGTCGGACGAGACTTCAAGGACCACCTACACAACCTGGCAATAGTCCTCTCGCCTTCGAAAAGCGAACCTACGGATAAACGCGGAAAAGTGCACATTTTTCCAAAACCGGATCAAAAAATCTTGGTCACGTCATCAGCGAAGAAGGTATCAACACGGACCCCGACAAGATTGCCGCCGTCAAAGAACTCAAGCCACCCACGAACCTAAAGGAACTACGTCAGTGCATCGGAATGGCATCCTGGTACCGAAGATTTGTGCCAAACTTTGCTACAGTCGTCCAACCAATGTCTCAGCTACTCAAGAAAGGACAAACATGCACATGGACTGCAGATCAACAAGCGGCCTTCGACCAACTAAAGGAACTACTCACGACCGCTCCTGTACTTGCTTGCCCCGATTTCAACGTCAAGTTCTCACTACAAACCGATGCAAAGCAACCTCGGCATAGGCGCCGTACTCACGCAAGAGATCGAAGGAAAGGAACGCGTCATCGCCTATGTCAGCCGACGGCTGAACCAGGCCGAAGGAAACTACCCGCCACAGACAAGGAATGCCTCGCCGTCATTTGGGCAATTCGAAAACTACGCTGTTACCTAGAAGGATACCGGTTCGACGTTATAACCGACCATCTCGCGCTGAAATGGCTGAATACTCTTGAAAGCCCTTACGGAAGAATAGCGAGATGGGCACTCGAACTCCAACAATACGACGTCCACTACAGAGCAGGAAAACAAAACGTGGTTGCCGATGCCCTGTCCCGACAACCCTTGGAGACGCTAGCCAGAATCAAAGAGGACGCAACAACTTGCCCCTGGCTTACACGACGGATTCAGACAACCAAAAGAAACGCCAAAACACGTCGGAAGGATCCCGCGGGCCCTACGCCCGCAACGCAACGATAACGACAGTGGCCACTTGTAACTCCACCCGAAAGAAAGGGGGGGGGGTGTAACGAACCTCGGGTCCGTTACATTCATATACATATTCAAATTCATAGCACTAAGCTACTTTGTCATATAGAATCTTTACAAAACACAATACCACGTACCATATGATGTAATTACCAAACCAAAACCATAAACACCATACAACGGACATTTACAGTCCCACGCGCCGATCGATTCATGCAGAATCGACACACGCGCCACAGTCTCCCCACCCCCGAGTTACACAACTTCACACAGGTCATTTCTCGGTGCAACCGAGTCAATGACCAAAGTGCCAAATCTAGACTCAGCTCATTTCTCGGTGCAACCGAGGCAATGAACGGGCCGGTGGCACGAGTAGAGAACTCGACACCACTTCCGTAACCAAAAACTTGCGGACTCAGCCATCGAGATCGGGCTTAAATAGCCCGAGCCCGGCGATCAATCAGGGCAGTCCATCGCCTAGCATAAATCAAAACGGCAGTCCATCGCCTATCCTAAACACGGCAGTCCATCAAGCCGAGCACCAAACGGCAGTCCATCGCCTATCCTAAAACACGGCAGTCCATCGCCTATTCTACACAGTAACGGCAGCCCATCGCCTATCATAAAACAAAAACGGCAGTCCATCGCCTATCATAAACCAAAACGGCAGTCCATCGCCTATTCTACATCGTATCGCCTCCGCAAGAACACTATACACGAAACCACTACACGACACCAAACCCCGAGAGAACAAAGCCAGTTAAATAACATCAAAAAAACCAAAACTCACGAAGTGTCATCATTTCTTCGCCGAGCGCGAACACAAAAATCAGGTGACACAACAAGCCATATTACCGCATACACCAAAACTCAGGTGTCAGCGTTTTCCTTTCATCGCCAAGTGCGATCGCTCAAAGCACCTACACGGTAACAAGACTCCACGCCCGCTCCACTTTCGGTCTCACGGCCAAGCCCCTACCCTAAAGTTCCAGCAATACTACAAAATTTCTTGTAGAGAACCCTGGAAAGACTGAGCTTACCTCAGTCTGAAATAGGTATCATTACAAACTAGACCCCGAGTTTAAGATTTCTGTACAGATTTCTACCATGG
>CM019042.1:34623967-34644845 GCA_009664405.1 Drosophila bifasciata
CTTTAATAATAAAAAAGGGAAAACTCTAGTAAATTTGTAGTTGTTGATCGTCGCCTTATAAATCCGTGCTGAGCTGGAGATATAAGTGATTTGCAGAGATGTTGCAAGTGCGGGGTTAAAAATTTTCTCAAACATTTCAGGAATAGCGGATTACTTTGATATACCTCTGTAATTCATTGCGTTAGACTTATTACCATTCTTATGGAGAGGAATAATAAACGATTCCTTCCAGATCGGAGGAAACATGAGGAGTTAAGGGATAGGGTGAATAGTTTAAGCAGGGGTCACACAGAGCGTCGGCGCAGTACCTGAGTACACAGCCGGGGACTCCGTCAAGACCTGGTGAGAACACCTGCTTAACTAGTCGAAGATCCTGAAGCAGTGAGCTTTCATTTAACGAAGGGCTAAAAATGCCGTTCGATCTTGGTAAACTGTATGGATACGACTGACCACAGTAGCTTTCATGGGAATAGGTTGTTTGAAAAAATTGTGCAAAAAGATCGGCAATAGCCTGATCATTGATTGCCGACGAATTATGAAATGACAGCGAGGATGGATGTGCGGACGTTTTACGCTTGCTGTTTACGAAGCTGTAAAACTGTTTAGGGTCCTGAGAAAAGCGCATCCTGCATCGAGCTAGGTAATTTTACTCTCTGTTAAAAGCCAATACGGATTTGATGTAGTCAACTCACCTCCTCTTCATAGTAGCTCCAACGGGCAGGTAGAGAGGTTCCACAGCACCTTGGAAGAGATAGCAAGATGCTACAGTAGGCGAAAAAAAGTGTACCCAAAGAATGACAGAAGGTTAGGAAACAAGCTAACCCCGTTGTACACGGAAGAACGTGTGCAGGCAGATCTCGGAACACCTGTTCTCATTAGAAGGAGGGTATTCCATTAGGAAAATTTGGGATAGTCTAAACAACAATTACTATAAATATTCTATTTCTATTAAATAGAATCTATTAATAGGTCTATTAAGAGCAATCTACGAGAGTAAGAAGGCAGTCTCACACCTTCATCCCAGTTGAGGCCACGCAGAGCAAAAAGTAAAAGTTTTTTCTGTACTGATTCTATACGGTCTTGGTGTACTTTGTACTGAGGGCACCATACACACGAGCCGTACTCTAAAATCGGACGAACAAGCAAAATATAGAGAGTCTTCGTTATATAGGAGTCGTCAAATTCCTTTGACCACCTCTTTATAAACCCAAAAGCACACCCATGGCTTTATTTACCATGATAGAAATCTGATAAGAAAACTTTAATTTGGGGTCTAGTCACCAAGATCATCACCAATGTAATTCTCGTAAAGAGAACCACCGCAGAGGGTGTAAGGAGCCAACTAGGGGCTGGAGCGATGAAATGTCATTACTTTACATTTCGAGGCATTCAGGTGTAACATATTTGCACAACACCATGACTGAAAGCTATTGAGATCGGATTGCAAGCAAGAGTGAAATGAAATGTCCTTTTACTAGACACAGAGTTTTACGTCATCCGCATACATGAGTACTCGACAGTTTGTTAATTCTGAAGGCAGGTCATTAATGAAGAGTGTAAAAAGTAGGGAGCCAAGATGGCTGCCCTGTGGTACTCAGAAAGAAACCTGAACAAGTGAAGACAAGGAGTTTTCTAAAGAGAACTCTTTGAGACCTAGAGCAAAAGGTAGCTGGAAATCCATTTCAAAAAGATTGGGCGGAAAACCTAAAATGTCAAGTTTTTGTGCTAAAGGGAATGGTTTACAGAGTCGAATGCTTTACTGAAATCGGTGTAAATGACATCCGTCTGCATGTTACCATGGAAGCCTTTAATAATAAAAAGGGGAAAACTCTAGTAAATTTGTAGTTGTTGATCGTCGCCTTATAAATCCGTGCTGAGCTGGAGATATAAGTGATTTGCAGAGATGTTGCAAGTGCGGGGTTAAAATTTTCTCAAACATTTCAGGAATAGCGGATTACTTTGATATACCTCTGTAATTCATTGCGTTAGACTTATTACCATTCTTATGGAGAGGAATAATAAACGATTCCTTCCAGATCGGAGGAAACATGAGGAGTTAAGGATAGGGTGAATAGTTTAAGCAGGGGTCCACACAGAGCGTCGGCGCAGTACCTGAGTACACAGCCGGGGACTCCGTCAAGACCTGGTGAGAACACCTGCTTAACTAGTCGAAGATCCTGAAGCAGTGAGCTTTCATTTAACGAAGGGCTGAAAATGCCGTTCGATCTTGGTAAACTGTATGGATACGACTGACCCAGTAGCTTTTCATGGGAATAGGTTGTTTGAAAAAATTGTGCAAAAAGATCGGCAATAGCCTGATCATTGATTGCCGACGAATTATGAAATGATAGCGAGGATGGATGTGCGGACGCTATACGCTTGCTGTTTACGAAGCTGTAAAACTGTTTAGGGTACTGAGAAAAGCGCATCCTGCATCGAGCTAGGTAATTTTTATAGCATTGAGCGTTTACAATGGTGAAATTAGACCGAGCTATTATATAGCGAGAGAGATAGGAGAGCCAACTTCTTGAAATTTTTTATAAAGTCTTGATTTTATGTTTTTAGCTAGGTGAAATTTTAGAATATTTTTTCTAAATTTATTTTACTACGAAAAACCGAGTTTGGTGGCTGCAAATTTCGGTATATTTAAACGAGACGAGGGTAACTGGCGTGCGTTCGATTTCAATGTTATTTCTCGACTTCTTTTTTCTTTTCGTTATAAAATATTCTTAAGCCTAACTTATCTAGGGCGGCGAAGCGGGGCGAATTCGCCAAGAGCGAGAGAGAGCTTTTATTGCGCTCCCGCTTCGCCCTAAACTATCTTACACTAGACTTCAAATTTTTTCCAAATAATTCATGCGTCTTGACGCGACACCGGCCCCGTTGAAGGCCTGTGGGACTTCAACCCATCGGCAGAAGCGCCAATTTATGGATCGGCCTCCTGTAGACCGCTCCGCTGCTCGTCCTGAGGTCGACCACCTGACCTTCCGTCCTGCCCGGCGTGTGTTTCGACGACCCTTCCGAGGAGCCACTGTTGGGGCGGAAGGTTGTCCTCTGCGACGATGACGAGGTCGCCTTCCTCGACGTTGGGCTGCTCCTGGTGCCACTTGCATCTTATTTGCAAGCCCAGCACATACTCCCGGGACCATCGCTGCCAGAACATTTGCCTGGCTGACGAGACAAGCCGCCATCGCCTTAAGCAACTCAGACCCTCCTGGTCCGGGGTCCGGGGTGCTGGGGGTGCGATGAGCGGCCCGCCTGTCAGCAGGTGCCCGGGAGTCAGGGCGTCTCCGTCGCTTGGGTCGGGGCTTAGTGGTCCCAGAGGGCGCGAGTTCAGCACCGCCTCGATGCCCACCATCACGCTCTCCAGCTCCTCGGCGGTGAAGAGCGCGCTTCCGGCCGACCTCAGCAGGAGGTTTTTGGCCGACTTCACTCCTGCTTCCCACAGTCCGCCCATGTGCGGAGCTCGAGGTGGCAGGAAGGCGAACTCGCAGCCGCTTCTCGCTGCGAACTCTCGAATTGAGTCCGCTTCCGTCTCCAGCGTCCTCCTCCAGTTCGTCGAAGTGGCGACTTGCTCCGACGAAATTTGTCGCGTTGTCGCAGTTCACGCGGAGCGGACATCCTCGACGACCAACGAACCTTTGAAAAGCCAATAAGAAGGAGTTAGTCGTTAGATCGGAGACAATTTCTAGATGAACCGCCTTGGACGCAAAACAGACAAATAACGCTATGTAGGTCTTATAAGGGGGCCTACCACGAATTTTTAGTGTCGTATAGACTGGGCCACAAAAATCAACGCCACATACTGCGAATGGGCGGAGAGCACGGAGCCGGTCTGCGGGTAGATTTCCCATCATTTGGGTCTGGAGGCGAGGCTTGCATTTAAAGCAGCGAATGCACGACCTGACCATTGCCCTGCAGACCTCCTGAGCGTTTACTATCAAAAACACGCTGCCTAAGGATGCTCACAAGTGCTCGTGGGCCGGCATGAAAATTCGTTTGATGCAGATGGCGAACATAGGTCTGCACAAACTGCGAGCGTTTTGTCAACAGCAAAGGAAACTTGGCATGGTATGACATAGGAGCGTTAACTAGTCGCCCCCAACTCGCAACAATGAAAAGGAGCACCAAGTCCCCATTTCTTCGTTGATGAAGGGATTCAATCGCTGAAGACTGGGGCCTAACCTGGTGCCTTTTCGAACCCTTTCGATCTCTTCCTGATACTCGTTTTTTTGGATCAGCTCGACAATTTTGTGAAAAGCCTCATCGTACTCTACTGGTGACGGAGTGACTTCAAATTTAAGACCTTTGTCTTTACATTTTCGGATGAAGCGGAACACGTAAACGAACACTCTTAGCAGCTTGAGGTGTGACGAGTATCCCTCGATAATTTCTACTAAATTATTTGATTTAGCGGCCACGGTCAGTCCGACCGCTGTCTTTCTGGTTTCCAGCTTCAGCTCCTCTTCAGAAAGCTCGAAGTGGGGATTTCTGGGCCAGCTCTCTTCTTCTTCCTTCAAAAACGCTGGTCCACTAAACCAGATCGACTGCGAAATCTCCTCAATGTCACAACCTCTCGAAACTATGTCTGCTGGGTTCTGTTTAGTTGGAACATGCCGCCACGTAGCATCATCTGACCACTCCTGAATCTCAGCTACTCGGTTCGCAACGAATGTTGATAACGACGAAGGGTGGGATCGGATCCAATGAAGGGTCACTTCCGAATCCGACCAACACACCATTCGTTCAATCGGCACCTCGAGTAGCGATTTTAGTCGGTGACAGAGATCTGCGAGAAGGTGAGCGGCACATAACTCAAGCCTTGGAAGCGTTTTCGTCTTGAGCGGCGCTACTTTTCGACTTTGCGGTCAACAACGAGACCTTGAAACCTTCTGCAGTCTTACTACGGATATAGACGCATGCTCCATAAGCTCTCATGGAGGCGTCGGCAAAGGCATGTACTTGTATCGGTGACATGGGATCAGTATGCACAAAGCGAGGTATGGCAATCTTCTCCAGCTGACTCAAGGATTCTTTTAGAAAGTTCCAAGATGTTTCCAGATTCATTGGAATTGACTCATCCCAATCTAGTTTGTTAAGCCACAGCTCCTGCAGTAGGATCTTTCCCTTGATTACCAAGGGGCTTAACAAACCAAGGGGTCAAACAGCTTTGATGTCACCGATAATATGTTCCGTTTTGTCGCTCGGAGACCCATGACTGAACTGTCAATTTGAAACCTAAAGACGTCTTCATGCGGTAGCCACGATATTCCCAACGCCTTGGTTGACTCCGAGTCCGAGATCGTTATTGGTTTGACTGTGCTCTCGGATGCTGAGACTTCAGCTGAGTTCGAGAACCACTTGGTCAGCTCAAACCCTGCGGTTTGAAGAACCTGAGCCACATCAGACTTAATTATCTTTAACTCCTCCTCCACGCAACCAGCACCAGTCAACATATCATCGACATAAAAAGTCGGACCCGATAACTTTAGCAGCCTTTGGGAATGAGAGCTTTGCAGACTCACTCAACCTTTTCAAACACCGAATAGCCAAAAATGGGGCAGGTCCAGTCCCATATGTTACAGTGTTGAGCTGATATATTCTCAAGGACTCAGATGGGTCTCTTCTCCACACGATCAACTGAAACTGCCTGTCCGCTTCATTCACCATCACTTGGCGATACATCTTTTTACATCGGCAGTCAGGGCAAACCTGTGCAGACGGAAGCGAAAAGCGTTGAGTATAACTCCTCTTGAATAGTCGGTCCGACCATCAGAATGTCATTCAAGGCCACCTGAGATGACGTCTTCGACGACGCATCGAACACGACGCGAAGCTTCGTGGACGTACTTTGGGGCCGAAGGACACACTGATGTGGAATTACGTAGTGTGGAGTAGAAGGACAAGTATTGTCAGTCGGCGACATATGACCTAAGGAGAGGTACTCTTCCATGAAATCCAAGTACATTTTCTTCAACTCAGGGTCGCGAGACAATCTTCTTTCGAGCGACAAAACCGCCGTTTAGCAATCTCGAAGGAATTGCCTAAGCAATTTGGATCGGATTTAAACGGCAGCCGTACTTAAAACCGACCTGAAGGCAAGACTTGAGTAGTCTTTCTATAATGCTCCTCACATAACTTGTGTTCAGGAGTTAAAGGCTTTTAGAAGATGGCAATTCTTCTAGTGACCAAAACTTTTGTAGTGTGCTGTCGATAGACACCACTGACTCTTCTCGACAACTCAGACAGTTCCTCGCTTCCTGGGTGACAGTCACCTTTGGACTGTATCTTCCAGACACAATCCAACCGAGAAGCGTTTTCTGCAGAGTTGGATAGTCAGGACCTTGTCTAATTTGACCAACCGATAAGAGTTCGAAAAATGACTCTGCACCTATCAACATATCTATTCTTTGTGGCTTGTAGAAATATGGGTCTGCAAGAGGTAGGTTCTTCGGGATTTTCAGTCACTCACATTAAGTGCGTGATCAGGGGTGGTATCCTGAGATTGACTTCAGAATCCGAAATCGACCGAGAACTCACTACCATTGATTCGCGACTTCACCACCGTGTGTATCTTTTTTCTTGACTTGTGAATTAGATTCTCCAATTCCAAGCAAGTTGATGCACGACTCTCCCTACGGATCTGTAAGCGCTGTGCCAGGTCCTCAGTTATGAAGTTAGTTTGTGACCCAGAGTCAAGCAGTGCTCGGGCCAAAACATACTCTCCATTTTTTAGTTCGGACGCTTACGATCGACGTTGCCAGAATTACTCTATCCAAAGCTGTCGCATGGAGTGCATGCGAAGTGGAAGGGTTACTCTGACTAGGAGGGGGGAAAATTCTCTGGGGGTGATGGTAACGCTAAACTTTTATCCACAACTGTGTACCTATGCAATAAGGCATGATGTGAGCGGCCACACACTCGACACTTGCCAGCTTTGCATCGTACCACAGTGTGTGTCCTTGTTGCAGACAGTTGATGCAGAGCGATGCCGATTTGACAAACTCGAATCTTTGCATCACTGCAAGCCGCGCAAATGGACTGCAAGTAGTCAACAAATGGTCTTTTGCATTGCAGTAACTACATTGTTGGTTTTAGCATTCGCAGTAGAGCACGCGAATGAGCTCCGATTGTGAGGCTTGCTTTGGCACAGCTTTCTGCTCCTGCTTTTGGTTTTGCCGATTCTTCGGCCGAAAGATGCTGATATCTGCGATTAAGCAATTTTCGCAGTCAGCCCAAAGCGGCAGCTTCTCATAATCGAGCTGTTCTTCCCATTTTTGTTTGGTCACAGGATCGACTCTGTTCAAGACGAGATGAATAAGCATTGCATTCGAGATCTTTTTTGGTCATCGCCTATCGACAACAAGGAACCATATATCGATGAAGTGGTATCGATTAGGTTCCTTAAGGACGATGCAGATTGCTGGGTCATTTTGGGAAGACTAAATAGGGCAGCAATATGGTTCATAAAGATCAGACATTCGTTATCATAGACCCGTTTTAAGCTAGCCATGGCTTTCTCATAATTGCTCTCGGTTACTTGGAACGCCCTTACCGTTCCCAACGCTTCACCAGAGAGGCATGAAAGCAAATGGTTAAACTTTTCGATAACTGGAATGCTTTCGTCATTGTGAACAAGAGTCTCAAATAAATTAATGAAGCCTTTGAATTCCGAATATTTTCCGCTGAACTTTGGCGGGGGCTAACTTCGGAAGTCGAGCACGAGTTGGGGCTACAGAAGCTGATACTGAAGGTATTGTATCACTGGCTTTCTTCAAAGCGTCGATAAGCGACAGTATCTTTGCCTTGGTTACAATCGAGAGTTCTTCCAACTCGGCTCCAAAGTCATCGTCACTATCTACTTCTTCGATTGATTCTTGAAGTTGGCTTGCCTTGGCTATAGTTGCTTTCAGTACATCGAGTCTGCACTCGAGCTCTGTCAACTGCAGCGGAATCTCCCCAGCTTCCAGCCGGTCCGCTAGTCGGCGAATGCCTTTGACACGGGAGCTGAGCTTCTTTTTTCAGCTCTTCAAGAATAGGCTTATGATCTGATTTGGGATTCATCTTGACTCTCGATACTTAAGTGAATCACTAATCAGGGCTTTTCTCACGATAATATTATTTGCTGCGGCGCAAATTGTCGAAGCAGGAAGGTGTACCAAATTAGGTCGAAAACAATATACCCGACGATTAAAGAGTATCGAGGCACTTGGCGATCTGTTTAATACGGACCTAGGGTGTCGATGCCAAATGCGGCAAAAAACCGATATACCCGACGATTAAAGGGTATCGAGGCACTTGGTGATCCGTTGGCGCAGGCGTGCCAACACAAGGCACAAGAGCAGCAACAAACAGCAACGGTGACAAGCGAAAGCGAAAAAATTCACCGCTGAAGCTGTGAACATATGCACATGTGTGTGTGTCTAAGCTGTGTTGGCGCTTGTGTATGCTGGGCCTGGCTGACCGACCGATAGACACCCAATTGAATTTCGAGGCACGCTTTGCTGCACGCCGCAGCAGGAAGGTGTACCAAATTTAGGTCGAAAACAATATACCCGGCGACTAGAGGGTATCGCACCACTTCGCGATCGGTTTAATACGGACCTAGGGTGTTGAAGCCAAATGAGGCGAAAAATCGATATACCCGACGTTTAAAAGGGTATCGAGGCACTTTGGCGATCTTTTGGCGCAGGCGTGCCAACACAAAGCACACAAGAGCAACAACAAACAGCAACGGTGACAAGCGAAAGCGAAAACGAAAAATTCACCGCTGAAGCTGTGAACATATGCACATGTGTGTGTGTCTAAGCTGTGTTGGCGCTTTGTGTATGCTGGGCCTGGCTGACCGACCGATAGACACCCAATTGAAATTCGAGGCACGCTTTGACAAATTGACAGTTGGATCCTTTGCAACCAAAACTATATACCCGACGATTACAGGGTAGCGCGTCGCTTGGCGAACGGTTTGACTCAAAACGCGCCAAACGCAAGAACACACCAACAACAACGACGGTCAGCAACGGTGACGAGCAAAAAAGCTAAAACGAAAAATTCACCGCTGCAGCTGCTACGTTGGTATGTGTGCGCTTGGCCAATGACCCAACTATGTATATATTTGCGCAACGAAAACGAGAACGGGGAAAACGGTCAGCAAACGGGGCGACAGTGATTGCAGTTATAAATTATATGTATATATGTTCTGCGTCCAAGATGGTTTGATGTATGTGAATATGTGATATATTGTAATATATGTACAAACTCTACTAAATACATGCAAATCTAGCTCTACTATGTCATACGGATGTGCCAAGAATTGAAAGCGAGGTGCACTTATTTTCGCACAAGACAGCAACTGCGAGATTTTAATTATTCTGTCTTTACTCGAGCTTTCAATTTTTGTCACAAATACCTCTAGTATGTATGTAAACGATCCTGGGAATTCCACTTTCCTATGGCAGTTGGCAAATGTTGGCGGAATGGATATCCCTCGGTTGGCGCGATCGCTAGGTATTTTGTTGTTTGTTTGGTAGCCGTCCGTCGTTTTCGGTAGTTTTATGTGTGTTGCTTTTGGGGGTTTCTTGCACACACACGCGACGCGGGCAGATGTATTATATACACTTCAATATTAAATTATATTAATATTAATATTTTTTTCACCACTCGTGTCACTGTCACTTTCTGCCTTTTTTTGCTATATTAATTTGCAAGTCCACCCGGGGGCGCCATGAAATTTTAGAATATTTTTCTAAATTTATTTTACTACGAAAAACCGAGTTTGGTGGCTGCAAATTTCGGTATATTTAAACGAGACGAGGGTAACTGGCGTGCGTTCGATTTCAATGTTATTTCTCGACTTCTTTTTTCTTTTCGTTATAAAATATTCTTAAGCCTAACTTATCTAGGGCGGCGAAGCGGGGCGAATTCGCCAAGAGAGAGAGCTTTATTGCGCTCCCGCTTCGCCCTAAAACTATCTTACACTAGACTTCAAATTTTTCCAAATAATTCATGCGTCTTGACGCGACACTAGGTACACACGATGCAAACAATTTGCAGCAAGTCGATTGCTGCAATCAAATTTGCACGTATAAAACACGAGTGCAACCATTTTGCTTCAAACAAAAAACTTGCACACATTTTTTTTGCAGCAATATTTTTTGCTTGTCGTCTGTATACATTTTTTTACCGTTGTCTTGGTTGCGTCAGTTGCTTGCTTGTTTGCATGTGCTGTTTGCTTTCAGTCGCAATATTGCAGCAAGCAAGAAACATGTGGGATCGCGAGAAAACGATAAAATTAATTAATTTATACGAAAATTATTCTGTTTTATGGGATGTCTCGTCAGCAGACTATAAAAATAAGTATAAAAAAGCAAAATGCTTATCGCGAAATTGCTGAAAAATTAGACATTAGTAATGAAGAAATAAAAACAAAAAATTCATCATTTGCGTACTCCATTTTTGCAAGAAGTGCGCAGAGTGAAGCAAAAGAAGAGTGGCCAGGGTACATCGGACAAATATACCAGCAAATGGGAGTTTTTCGATGCGCTTAAATTTATTAAAAATTTGTTTCATCTCCATTTTGTAGCTCTTTAAAAGGTTCTGATGTACTCCTTTTTCATCTCTTTTGGAAATCCACTCTTTCACCCAACACTTTCTTTTTTTTCCAGACTCTAATCTTCTCATTTTTTTACGTTTAATTAAAATTGCTAATATGGCAATAGCAGCAATTCTCGATTTTTGTGCCGACATAATAATAATAATAATAATAATAATATAAACACGTCGTTATTCCTTGACTCTCACAAAACAACAGACCTTGCAAATGAGTGTCACTTGCAAGCACTGCAAAACAAAAAATGAAAACACGTGTAGACATTAACGCAATATATTGCACGAAATAGCCATGCAAAAGTTTGCGTGAAAAACAAAAATTGATTGAAGCAAGAAATTTTCTTGAAATATTTGCGTAGTGTAAACATTTGTGCAAACATTTGCTGCAAATTATTTTCAACTTGCTGCAAATTGTTTGCATCGTGTGTACCTAGCTTAAGACTGGATAGCTTTTTTGGTAAACCAAGGGGCTTCCCAGAACCAATCGGACAGAAAAATCAAAGAATGTGTCAAGTACATTATAGAAAATGTATCTGCCTTTCACAACGTCAGTGCACAAGTACAGAGCGGACCAATCGAAATCCTAATCAGGCTATTAAGCTTCGTAAACTCGGCCTTACGAAAGCAGCGGACACGTTTAGAAAGCTTACCTGATCGATCCAATACAGAAGGTCCAATATCGACCGATACTTCGAAAGTAGGATGGTAGGAGTCTTTAGGTATTGTTGCATGAGCAACCATAATATTAAGCATACCTAACGCATTGTAAGGGTATAGCAACGCATGTACATAACAAACTATACCGCGACAATTTCTCGCTAAACACAGCGCAACTCAAGTACATTTAGAATATGATCGTCCACTCATAAGTGGCCTGATCTCAGAGTGGAATATGCAACGTCTGCACATTCCACCGAGTACCACCTTTGTCTTGCGCTGTGCCTATGTACAGGCCCCAGCGGATGCTGAAATGTAAACAATCTACATACTCCCGCTCTGTCGCTGTACTCAGCGACAGAGAAATACACCAATACATATATACTTATATAAAACCCAAATTGTTAGACCTAAGATCAATCTTTTCACATATCGATAACACAGTCGAATAATAGCCAGCAACGTCACAAGACGTTTGTGTTTTAATAAAACCTTTTGAATAAATCATGTGAAAAGTGTTCTTCATCTTTACATGGCGACCGTGACAGTGGTCGAGTTTTGCAGTGTGAAAACAATTAATATAACAATATCAACGATATTAAATTAAACGATAAAACGATAAATTAAACGATTAAATTAAACAAATTATGAGTGCGGCAAAAAGTGCATTCAAAACTGTGAAAAACACATTAAACATGGCTAAAACAAAACTTTAAATTGGTACAATTGCTCCTTACGCCTGCGATGGAACAAACAGGAGAACGGTGGAAATCGTGTTCAAGAATGAACAACAACAATAACAACAGCAGCAGCAGCAACAACAAGAGCAGAGATCTTACTTAAAAGGCTCCTCTTTTCTGTCCGTCTCCCCCTCGGCGAACTACCATCTTGCCGTGATGAGGGGGCTTAGTAAGCGTAAGGACCCCGAGAGCTATACCGGCGGCAGCACATGCCGCCAGAAGGGCCACCCGCCGGGCAGGTCAAGGGCGAGCGCCGAAGCCAAGAGTAGTTTCACCCTGGCGGTAGGGCTAAAACGCATCGTTCAATGGGAATGTCCGTTAACGAATTAACAGTTACGGTGCAGGAGTCGGAGACCCAGTACCGGCGGTGATTGGGGTGCGAGCGCAGGCCCCCGGCGTCGATATCCTGCGACTGCAGGAACCCCGAGTTGGCAGTGGAGAGCTTGGCTGCCAGCTCGTGTAATGCCACAAGCGAGAGGAGAATTCGCAGGCAGAAGGGGACGATCGAGGATCTGGAACCGGGAACGTTTCGACTCCGTACGTTCTTTCTCGTTATTTATACATTTAATGGTCCAACCGTATGTGTTAGTTAAAGCCTATCAGATGTTAGTATTTATCAAGCAGCGCTTTCGCGCATCTTCTTGATGGTAGAGATTTTTTAATATTAAAGGTAAATGAAGGCAATGGCATAAATGCAGCCTTATTTACGTTTTCGCATCAAGGCGAAGTTCTTTTATATGCTGCTTGAAAAAGTTCTGATCTTGCAATTTCAATTTCTTCTTTTTGTAGACGGACAGGTTAGGTTGGGTTAGGTTTATAGGGCTGCTCCACCTAAGTCGAGGTCACTCCGGAGGCAGAATTGCCCATTGTGATGCCCACTCGTCGTGGGATTACGTCCGTCGCCTAAGGGGAGATTTCGTGAACCATCCCGA
Organism: Drosophila bifasciata; assembly: GCA_009664405.1. Taxonomy (NCBI): domain Eukaryota; kingdom Metazoa; phylum Arthropoda; class Insecta; order Diptera; family Drosophilidae; genus Drosophila; species Drosophila bifasciata. The sequence continues at coordinate 34,636,905 of CM019042.1, forward strand.
GGCCTCAACAATGAGCATCAGCCTCTCCAAAGGCATGTTTGCCAGGCTATCCAAGTCCTCGTGAAAGGCGCTGCTGAGTATTCGGTGACGCCTTTCCATGAGTGCAGGACAGCCACAGAGAAGATGCTGGATGCTCTCTATTTCCTCCTCGTCCCGCAGCTGCGGCAGAAGTCATGATGGGGCAATCTGTACCTAGTGGCCATGTGGCCGATGACACAGTGCCCCGTTATAACTCCGTCAGTGTTCGCACCTGACTCTTCCTGAAACCTAGGAGAGTCTTAGTGCGTTTAGGGTCATAGTGGGGCCAGAGCGAAAGGCGAGAGATCTCACAGTTGGCTGTTGCGTTCCACCGTCTGTCTGATCTCGTTCTAGCTCGACCCATCATCTGCGAGATGATGTCTCGCAGAGACCTCCGTATATCGCTGACTGCGTCCGTCAGTGGTTTGGCCGATCCATTTCTGGCACACTCGTCCGCGCTCTCGTTGCCCGCGATGTCGGTGTGATCCGGGACCCACGTGAGTGTGATTGAGTGCGCTCCGATCTGGTTTAGCGCGTCCACTGTGTCACATACAGGTCTGCTCGTGATTTTACAGGAAACCAGGGCTTTGATAGCAGCTTGGCTGTCAACACAGATTGCTATGTTCCTCTGAGGTATCTCCAAGGTGTATATCAACTTTGCCGCTTGCCATACTGCGTATATCTCCGCCTGAAATACACTGCACCAGTCTGGTAGTCTTAGGGATATGTTGGTTGCTAGTTCTTCAGAGAAGATTCCAGCTCCTGTCCCTTCGGCTGTCTTTTGACCCGTCAGTGAAGATGGAGAGCACGTTCTGCCCAAGAGCAGCGTTACGCGTCCATTCCTCTCTTTCCGGTATGTGTCCTTTAAAAATTCCTCTTCCATGAAAACTCGAGACACAGTAGTCGCTCCGTTCGCCCGTTCCACTTTCCTCCTTATGAGGTATTGTGGCGTGGCCATAAGGCGATGGCTTGAAGAAACCGCGCGCGGCTGAAAGCCTCGCGGCACTGTCTCAGCCTTGCACTTAAGGTGGAGGTCTATGGGCTCCAGGTTTAGCATGGTGTATAGAGCAGCCTGTGGGGGTGGATCTGGGGATCCAGTGACTCCAAGGCATGCCGTCCGCTGAACTTTCCGGAGATACTCGAGGTGGGATTTGGTGTTGGCCGCTTCCCACCACGCAAGCTCCGTATGTCAGAATGGGTCTTATTACCGCTGTGTACATCAATGGATGATGTGCGGTTGTAAGCCCCATGTCCGTCAAAGGTCTTCCCTACAGATGTAGAAAGCAGCCATTGCCTTTTTCTTCCTTTCCTCCGTGTTTCTCTTCCAAGAGAGTTTGGAGTCTAGGATGGAGTCTAGGAGTCTGGAGTCTAGGTTAACCCCCAGACCGTTTTGGTGTGCCCAGCTCGCGGTCGTTCCCAGTGCAGATTCAGAAGATCACTGATTGTAGGTAGGAACTTACCCGTTACCAGTATCACTAGATCATCCGCATAGGCCACAACCTTGTATCCGCTCCTCCCCAACTGAAGAAGAAGGTCGTTGAGGACTAAGTTCACAGGAAGGGGGATATAACCCCTGCGAAGTACCTCGTGTGACCGTCTTCCTTGAAGAGGAGGTGCCGAGACCAGCGCTGTTCGTTCTGCTCCACAAAGGTACTGTCCAGCCATAAGGTTACCGTCGGGGTGTGTGCCAATCTTGGTCAGTGCGGCCGTTATTGACTCGATCCTGACGTTGTTGAAGGCTCCCTCTATGTCTAGGAAGGCCGCCAAAGCATATTCCTTATGGCTGAGAGTCTTTTCGATACTCCCCACAACCTCGTGTAGTGCGGTCTCAACTGATCTACCTTTGAGGTAGGCGTGCTGAGCTCCGCTGAACACTTGTCTGTCGAGTTTGGTCCTTATGTGTAGATCGATCAGCCTTTCCATCGTTTTCAACAAAAATGAGGATAGACTGATTGGTCTGTAGTCAGTCTGGGGAGAGGTTTATCTTCCCGGCTTTGGGGATGAAGACCACTCTCACCTCTCTCCATGCTTGGGGAACGTACCCAATTCGGAGACATCATTCGAAGATTTTTCTTCAGCCATGGTAGCAGGGGGCAGGCGGGCTGCCTGCAACATGGCTGGTCGTACATCATCCGGCCCCGGTGACTTGTAGGGACCGAAGGATTTAATGGCCCAGATAATCTTGTCTGGTGCCATAATGTCACGTATGAGATCTCAGTGTCCTCTCCCGGTATGGCTCAGTGTCGTTCATGTCGTTGGATTCGTCACCGGTGACATCTGAGCATCCCGGGAAGTGGGTGCTCATAGAGCTCTAGGGATTCTGACTGTTTTCTTCAAAGACACCATCCTGGTTTCAGGGCAGTCAGGTGTGGTTGGCGCCTTTGATAGCACCGTCGAAGCCTTGAAGCCTCGGTGGTACCATCTATGGCATCGCAGAAGGCAGCCAAAGATTCTTTTCGCCTTCCCTACAGGTGTTCTTTGTAGGTGTTAAAGCTGCGACGATATTCGTCCCAGCTTTCCTGTGTGTTCACCACTTTTGCCCTGTTGAAGGCCTCGATGCTCCCTGGGACTTCCCTCTCAGCTCCGTTTGCCACGGGTTGCGGTTGGACTTTGGGCCGTCTGATCGGGCAAGTTCACCTCGAGTCGACCTGGATGGCTTTGGGAACCGTGAGCTTGCGGCCTCTAGTGCCCGTTTGCAGGATGTTCCCTGTCCATGGCGAGAGAAGGCCTTCTTTACGGTTGCCTCCGACACTGAGGGATCCTGGGATCGTCCCCCTTGGGCCTTTCTCTGTTTCGCTTCGCTGAACACTATTCTGGCAGTGGTCCTCCACTGCTCACCGGGGTTCCTGCAATCGTTATCGACGCCGGGAACCAGCGACGGAAGTGTTATATCACTCGGCCCCTCAGTTCTTGAGGCAGAGCTGCGGTCAGGATCTCCGATTCCGCCTTCAGACAGAGCGAGGAGCACCCGAGGGCGGAGCCGCAAGTCACGGTTCCCACCATCCAGGCGGTGAGTCCACTACCTGGGACGGAGGATGAGGCTCAAACCCGACGCAAACGGCTTTCGGGATACAGGGCATCGGTGAAATACCTTCGTGGTATGAGCCAAAGGCTCCGAAACGCTGACCGCGAGGAAAGGAGCCTTCTGAAAAAAGCACGAGCAGAACGTGCGGAGGTACGAGCGGCTGAACGGAGTCTTCTCCCCTGCCAACGGAGACCAGTCTCCCCCAAGCGCACACGCGACGGTGGCAGAGGGTTGGCCATCGTCTTCACCGTCTTCAGCAGCTGGCACGAAGACGATGAAGACGACCAACCAAGGGTCAACGTCATCGTCCGCGAACTCGCGAGGGCTTGGGGGGGAAGAAGGTATCCGAAGCAGAGGGAGAAGACCGTTCAGCCCTCAACCGCAGAACACGGCAAGCTCAAGGTACCACCAACGCCCTTTCTGTACAGAAGCCAACGGTGGCCTTTGACTGGTCGAGAGCCAAGGTTCACCGCGGCAGAGAACGGATGACTCGGGTAAGAGCCATCCTCCGAGCCGAAGAAGGCGAAACCAGAGGACATCCTGGCAAGCCTAGGAGCACCGCCTGAGCTACAGACGGCCATAATCGACCGAAGCCACCCGGAAGGAAAATATCGGACGCAAATTGGCTGAAGGCGGAATCGGAGATCCTGACCGCCACCTTCCGCAACAAGAACCGTGCAGAGGTTATTGATATAACACTTTTGCCAGACAGTGACTCCCCAACCATTGATGATTGGCATGTGTCCGGTGAGTGACTCCGGGGACCACTACAGAATAGTGTTCAGCATCAAGTGAAACAGAGAAAGGCCCAAGGCCTACCGCAATCCCAAGCGGGATAGCCGGGCGGAGCCGCTTCTCCGCAACCGTAAAGAAGGCACTACCCTCCCCACCGGAAGGGAACATCCTTCAAAACGGAAGCACTAGAGGAAGCGGCTCAGAATGTCACTAAAGCCCTACAGGGGGCCTCTCCTTGAATCAGAACGTGCCCGATCAGCCGGCCTCCAAAGTCCAACCGCAACCCGTGGTGGACGCGGAGCTGAGCGAAGTCAGGAGGGAGTCAAGGAGGCGATGTTCTTCAACAGGGCAAAAGTGCAAAACACAGGGAAAGCTGGGACGAATATCGTCGCAGCTTTAACACCTACAAGAACACCTGTAGGAAGGCGAAAAGAGAATCTTGGGCTGCCTTCTGCGATGCCATAGATGGCACCACCGAGGCTTCAAGGCTTCGACGGTGCTATCAAAGGCGCCAACCACACCTGACTGCTCCGAAACCAGGATGGTGTCTTTGAAGAAAACAGTCAGGAATCCCTAGAGCTCCTCATGAGCACCCACTTCCCGGATGCCTCAGATGTCACCGGTGACGAATCCAACGACATGAACGACACTGAGCCATACCGGGGAGAGGACACTGAGGATCTCATACGTGACATTATGGCACCAGACAAGATTATCTGGGCCATTAAATCCTTCGGTCCCTACAAGTCACCGGGGCCGGATGATGTACGACCAGCCATGTTGCAGGCAGCCTGCCTGCCCCCGCTACCATGGCTGAAGAAAATCTTCGAATGATGTCCGAATTGGGTACGTTCCCCAAGCATACGGGAGAGAGGTGAGAGTGGTCTTCATCCCCAAAGCCGGGAAGATAAACCTCCCCAAGGACTACAGACCAATCAGTCTATCCTCATTTTTGTTGAAAACGATGGAAAGGCTGATCGATCTACACATAAGGACCAAACTCGACAGACAAGTGTTCAGCGGAGCTCAGCACGCCTACCTCAAAGGTAGATCAGTTGAGACCGCACTACACGAGGTTGTGGGGAGTATCGAAAGACTCTCAGCCATAAGGAATATGCTTTGGCGGCCTTCCTAGACATAGAGGGAGCCTTCAACAACGTCAGGATCGAGTCAATAACGGCCGCACTGACCAAGATTGGCACACACCCGACGGTAACCGGGAATTGGACAGGTTCTCAGGAGCAGAACGATCAGCGCTGGTCTCGGCACCTCCTCTTTCTTCAAGGAAGACGGTCACACGAGGTACTTCGCAGGGGGTTATATCCCTCCTGTGGAACTTAGTCCTCAACGACCTTCTTCTTCAGTTGGGGAGGAGCGGATACAAGGTTGTGGCCTATGCGGATGATCTAGTGATACTGGTAGCGGGTAAGTTCCTACCTACAATCAGTGATCTTCTGAATCTGCACTGGGAACGACCGCGAGCTGGGCACACCAAAACGGTCTGGGGGTTAACCTAGACTCCAGACTCCTAGACTCCATCCTAGACTCCAAACCTCTTGGAAGAGAAACACGGAGGAAAGGAAGAAAAAGGCAATGGCTGCTTTCTTACATCTGTAGGAAGACTTTTGACGGACATAGCTTACAACCGCACATCATCCATTGATGTACACAGCGGTAATAAGACCCATTCTGACATACGGAAGCTTGGTGGTGGGAAGCGGCCAACACCAAATCCCACCTCGAGTATCTCCGAAAGTTCAGCGACGGCATGCCTTGGAGTCACGGATCCCTCAGATCCACCCCACAGGCTGCTGATTGGACACCATGCTAAACCTGGAGCCCATAGACCTCCAATCTAAGTGGAAAGGCTGAGACACCAAAGTGCCGCGAGGCTTTCAGCCGCGCGGTTCTTCGCCATCGCCTTATGGCCACGCCACAATACCCGTAAGGAGGAAAAGTGGAACGGGCGAACGGGAGCGACTACTGTGTCTCGGAGTTTTCATGGAAGAGGAATTTTAAAGGACACATACCGGAAAGAGAGGAATGGACGCGTAACGCTGCTCTGGGCAGAACGTGCTCTCCATCTTCACTGACGGGTCAAAGACAGCCGAAGGACAGGAGCTGAATCTTCTGAAGAACTAGCAACCAACATATCCCTAAGACTACCAGACTGGTGCAGTGTATTTCAGGCGGAGATATACGCAGTATGGCAAGCGGCAAAGTTGATATACACCTTGGAGATACCCTCAGAGGAACATAGCAATCTGTGTTGACAGCCAAGCTGCTATCATCAAAGCCCTGGTTTCCTGTAAAATCACGAGCAGATCTTCGTACGTGACACAGTGGACGCGCTAAACCAGATCGGAGCGCATCCCAATCACACTCACGTGGGTCCCGGATCACACCGACATCGCGGGCAACGAGAGTGCGGACGAGTGTGCCAGAAATGGATCGGCCAAAACCACTGACGGACGCAGTCAGCGATATACGGAGGCGGACGCAGTGCGATATACGGAGGAAACCTCTGCGAGACATCATCTCGCAGATGATGGGTCGAGCTAGAACGAGATCAGACAGACGGTGGAACGCAACAGCCAACTGTGAGATCTCTCGCTCGCTCTGGCCCCACTATGACCCTAAAACGCACCAAGACTCTCCTAGGTTTCAGGAAGAGTCAGGTGCGAACACTGACGGAGTTATAACGGGCACTGTGTCATCGGCCACATGGCCACTAGGTACAGATTGCCCCATCATGACTTCTGCCGCAGCTGCGGGACGAGGAGGAAATAGAGAGCATCCAGCATCTTCTCTGTGGTTGTCCTGCATCTTCATGGAAAGGCGTCACCGAATACTCGGCAGCGCCTTTCACGAGGACTTGATAGCCTGGCAAACATGCCTTTGGAGAGGCTGATGCTCATTGTTGAGGCCTCGATGGTTCACGAAATCTCCCTAGGCGACGGACGTAATCCCATGACGAGTGTGGCATCACAATGGGCAATTTTTGCCCGAGTGACCTCGACTTAGGTGGAGCAGCCCCTATAAACCTAACCTAACCTAACCCTGTCCGTCTACAAAAGAAGAAATTGAAATTGCAAGATCAGAACTTTTCAAGCAGCATATAAAAGAACTTCCTGCCTTGATGCGAAACGTAAATAAGGCTGCATTTATGCCATTGCCTTCATTTACCTTTAATATTAAAAAATCTCTACCATCAAGAAGATGCGCGAAAGCGCTGCTTGATAAATACTAACATCTGATAGGCTTTAACTAACACATACGGTTGACCATTAAATGTATAAATAACGAGAAAGAACGTACGGAGTCGCTTCGAACGCGACTCTACTTTTATACCCGTACTCAGTGATTTATGTGGAATTTTAAAATGTTTTATCAGTTTTTACATTTTACATTTTTGCTACATCTGTCATCGACACATCTACATCTACATCAGTTCTCACAACAACACACGTACACCGCACGAGGCAGCATGTTTGAGCGTGAGTGTGTGTGTGAGAGAATCTGCTGCGATAATCAACCCCAATAAATGACTTACGCAGCAAACAGGCGAGGGGAAAACACTGAACGGTGCGGGGTAATGCCGCTGCTGAAAATTCATTTGATCATTGTATACAATAATGATCCGATCTGAACCAAATTCGGGAATCTGGTAGATATGATCATTTCCTATGATACTGCATTTTTATTTTAATTCTATCTAAAAATTGTGGATTTTCGTCTTTTTGGTGTTGCGGAAGGGGCGGGGCGAAATTTTGAAATACACTTGTTTAGTTTTGGTATCACAGGAGTCTTGGACAAAAAGTTTGGTTGCTCTAGCTCTTATAGTCTCTGAGATCCAGGCGACACAAAATACAAAACCAAATCGACTCGATTTTGTGTGAGTGCGAAAGAGAGGGAGCGAAGTTTTTCGTATATTTGCTTCTATTGTATATATTAATGATCCGATCCGATTCAGATTTGAGCCCCTGATATATATGGGTTGCCCCTATGATTCTGCATTTTTCGTTTTCTGCTATATTCAAAATTGTGGACGCCACAGATGTGCGCCCTTTGTGGGGCGGAAGTGGGCGGGGCGAAATTTTGAAAAACCTAGGAGTGAGATATCCATCAGACTGGATAAAAAGTTTGGGTTTTTGCTTTTTAAG
>CM019042.1:34645145-34663436 GCA_009664405.1 Drosophila bifasciata
GGTGCATATGAACCGCTTTAAGCCGTGCAGAAAAGAGACCGTAGATAGATCCTTGATCACCTCCAAATGAACCGCCTTAGTTGCGAAGCAAATGAAAACACAGTCATAGCATTTGATTGGAGCCTTGTTGCGTGCTTCTGGCTTGTAGAAAAACGGTACACAGAAATCTACGCCTGAGATCTCAAAGGCATGAGAACCGTCAAGCCGCTCTTTCGGAAGATCCGCCATGATGTTCTCCAATATTCTAGGCTTCCTTCGAAAGCATCTTACGCACTTATTTACTGCCTTGGTTACCGTCTTGCTCCCCCCAATAGGCCAATATTGAGATCGGATTAATCCAAGTAGAGCTCGAGGTCCAGCGTGCCGATTCCGTTCGTGAAAGTGAGAAATTATTGAAAGAGTTAGCGGATGGCTGCTGGGCAAGATGATGGGCCATTAAAAATACAACAAAGAGTTTTTCAAACAGCCATCAACTCTAAGAAGTCCAAAGTGATCAATGAAAGGATTCAATGATACCAGTGAACTAGATGAGGAGACCACTCCCTTGGCCCGCACGGATTTCATGTCTTCCCATAGCTCCGTACGCTGAACTAGCCGCACCAACAACTGAGCTCCATGTTCAATATCAGGGGACAGTGAGTCCGGGGTGCCGAATCCGGTTGACAAATTTGTAAATGTATCCTAAAACGCGTTGCAAGGAAGCAAAAGAGTTAGCATACTGGGAATCAGCTACAATATCCACGTGGGGCCGAAGCTCCATGGTTGGCCTATCCGGCAACACCGTGGGTGCCTAGTCATCATGGGAGCCTCAAAGAAATGGAGGCCCATGAGCCCAAAGGGGAGACTCGCTCAACTCTACTGGTAGAGCCCTCGAGAGAGAATGTCGGCCGGGTTCAAAGCTGTAGGAACATAATGCCATTTCATTTTCGCAGTCAGTCGCGATCAAACACTCTCCGAGTCAAGACGTGCCTAAATTCTACGTGGAAGCTACGCTTAAACTATCAAAAAACAGTTACTCGATTTGCGAAAAGAAAACAAAACAAAACAAAAAACATTGCGGTTGTTGCTGATAAGCACCAAAACAGTGTTGTTGTCAACATGAGCGACGACGAAGACGACACATCGGTTTGGAGCTGGCAAAGAATTAAACCTAAGCCAACGGGAATCAGAGACCAAACCAAGTTTCTCCGATTCTACTAAAGAAAAACTTGCCCTGGACACTGCTCCCAGCACTCAGCTCCAATCAATTTGCTATCTTAGCCGAACGCTCGCCAATTGAAAAAGGTAATGATGCAGACGAAAACGAAGCACTGGACATGATAACTGAAGACAACACTGATGAACCTGCCAAGCCGCCACCAATCTTCTTATCGGATGTTAGTGATATAAGTAGCATGCTAGCCTACCTCGAAACCAAAATTAAACGAGGAAGAACGTACGGAGTCGCTTCGAACGCGACTCTACTTTTATACCCGTACTCAGTGATTTATGTGGAATTTTAAAATGTTTTATCAGTTTTTTACATTTTACATTTTTGCTACATCTGTCATCGACATCTACATCAACTACATCAGTTCTCACAACAACACACGTACACTGCACGAGGCAGCATGTTTGAGCGTGAGTGTGTGTGTGAGAGAATCTGCTGCGACAATCAACCCCAATAAATGACTTACGTAGCAATCGGGCGAGGGGAAACACTAACGGCGGGGAAACACTGAATGAACGAAAATTCATTTGATCATTGTGGCTACAATAATGATCCGATCTGAACCAAATTCGGGAATCTGGTAGATATGATCATTTCCTATGATACTGCATTTTTGGTTTTTTTCTATCTTCAAAATTGTGGATTTTCGTCTTTTGTGGGGGCGGAAGGGGCGGGGCGAAATTTTGAAATACACTTGTTCAGGTTTGGTATCACAGAAGTCTTGGCCAAAAGTTTGGTTGCTCTAGCTCTTATAGTCTCTGAGATCCAGGCTACAATAAAATACAAAACCAAATCGACTCGATTTTGTGTGAGTGCGAAAGGGATGGAGCGAAGTTTTTGCGTATGTTTTTGTCTATTGTGGCTATATTAATGATCCGATCCGATTCAGATTTGGGCCCCTGATAGATATGGTCTTTCTCTATGATTCTCCATTTTTCGTTTTCTGCTATCTTCAAAATTGTGGACGCCACAGATGTGCGCCCTTTGTGGGGGCGGAAGTGGGCGGGGCGAAATTTTGAAACTTTTTCTAGGGTGAGAGAAACACATCAGTCTGGAAAAAAAATTTGGTTGCTCTATCTTTTTTAGCCTTCGAGCAATGGGCGACGAACAAGACGGACAGACGGACGGACAGACAGGGCTATATCGACTCGGCTATTGATGCTGATCAAGAATATATATACTTTATATGGTAGGAAATTACTCCTTCTCTATGTTACACACATCCACTTTTAGCACAAATACAATATACCCTTTTACTCTTCGAGTACGGGTATAAAAAGAAAATTTCCTTTATAAATCTCAACGAGACGGCCAAGTGAGAGTTATGGTTAAGTCTATTGATGAATACAGGTCCCTCGTTAAAACTCTTGCTAGTGATTTTGTCAAGTTTCATACATACCAGCTTAAACATGAGAGAGCATTTAGGGTCATGATAAAAGAATTTGCACTTCTCAACTGATATTAATGTAATTAAACGAGACGTTGAGTCCAAAGGTCATTCTGTTAGGATCATAAATAACATTAAAAGCCGTGGAACCAAAGAGCCATTAAATCTGTTCTTCCTTGATATTGAGCCCAACAAAAATAACAAAGATATATACGAAGTTAAGCACATTGGTAACGCAATTGTTAAAATAGAGCCGCCTCATAAATCAAAAGACATTGTTCAGTGTCACCGTTGTCAGGAATTCGGGCACACAAAATCCTATTGTTCCAAAACTCTTAGGTGCGTTAAATGCTCTCGTAAGCATGCCAGCAACCTATGTCCAAAAGATAAAGAACAACCAGCAAAATGTGCGAATTGCAAACGAAGATCACGCTGCCAGCTACAAAGGGTGTAGAGTCTATAAGGAGCTCATATCAAAACAATTAGCTACTGATCGCAAACAGATGCACAACAAAGACCATAATAAAAATGATTCTGCAAGATTTCAATCACCTATTCTGCCTGATAAGCCGACCCAACAATCAAAAGATTATCAATCATACGCTCAAGTTGCTGCAGGAAATAGTAATTCGAATACTTCTCTAGAAAGAATAGAACATCTTTTAGAAAACAATTTGAACTCACCAAAAACTTACTTAACATGATAATGTTGCTGGTCAATAAATTATGCAAATAAGCCTAAACGTAGGAATATGGAATGCCAATGGGCTTTCCAACCATGTTAATGAGATATCTTTATTTTTAAAACAAATGCAATCGACATCATGCTTGTTTCAGAAACACACTTCACCAGTAAATCTTTTTTTAGAGTAGTCGGACATGACACAATAAGAGCTGATCATCCGTCTGATAGAGCCCATGGAGGCGCAGCAATTCTTGTTAAGAAGGGTCTGAAATTTAAAAATCATGGACAGTACCAAAGAAAATGCTATACAGGCTGCCACAATTGAGATTAAATGCATGCACGCAGATGTCTCAATCACAGCAATATATCTCCCACCCAGATTTACAATAAAAAGAGCTCGACTTTAAGGACTTTTTTCAAGGACTGGGAACAATGTTTATTGTTGAGGCGACTTCAATGCCAAACACCCATGGTGGGGCTCAGACTTACTAACCCAAAGGGTTCCGAATTATATAAATGCATACGAAATAATAATATAACAACTCTCTCAACTGGTAAGCCTACATACTGGCCTACTGATAGTCGAAAAACCTCAGACTTGATTGACTTCGTGGCATTCTCTGGTATCCCACAATCACACATGCGTTTAATGGAAAGTTTCGATCTTAACTCAGATCACTCTCCGATAATAGCGACCTATAGCACAATAGCTCATATGCTAGACAAGCCCTATAAAGTCATCTCTGCTTCTACAGACATAAACGCGTTTAAAAGCTACCTAGACGAAGCCATAAGTCTAGATATTTCGTTAAAAAACAGTAGAGGAAATAGACTATGCCGTGGAGATTTTCACAAATACAATTCACAAAGCGAGCTACATAAATACGAATAACACCCACAGAAACCAACAACCAAACCAATTGTACCTTTCTACCGAAATTCGAGAAAAATTCAACTTAAAAAGAGACCTGAGAAAACGCTGGCAAGAAACCCACTATCCTGCTGACAAAAAAGATCATACAACAAAGCTGCATCTGAGCTTAAACAACTGCTGTCAAACTTACGAAATGAATCTCTAGCTGCATATCTGAGAAATTTAGACCCTAATTCTTGCAACAAAGAATATAACCTGTGGAGAGCAACTAAATATCTAAAGAGACCAGCAAAAAAAACATAACCATCCGCAAAAGCAATGGAACTTGGTGTAGATCTGATTATGAACAAGCTGAAGCATTTGCACAACACCTGCATGCTGTGTTCCAGCCCAACGATATTAACAATGCTATAACAGAGGCTGAAGTCGAAAACTTTCTTGGGTCACCCTGTCAAATGAGCTTGCCTATTAAAAGTATTCACTTTGACGAAGTCGTGACCGAAATTAAATGCTTAAACAATAAAAAAGTCACCAGGCCCGGATAAGATAGACGGCATCACTCTTTTAAAACTCTACCACCAAAATGCATACGGTTTCTCACACTAGTATTTAACGCTATTCTCAGGCTAGACCACTTCTCAAGTCAATGGAAATGTGCAGAAATCATTATGATCCTTAAGCCAAACAAGACAGAAACTGAACTATCATCTTACCGTCCCATTAGTCTGTTGACAATATTCTCGAAAGTATTTGAAAAATACTACTGAAGAGGATGTTGCCAATTTTGGACGAACTTGCCATCATTCCTGAATACCAATTCGGATTCAGAAGAGGCCACGGGACCACTGAGCAATGTCACAGGGTTATCAATGAAATAGTATCCGCACTTGAGAATAAAAAATACTGTACTGCTACTTTTCTTGATGTTCAACAAGCGTTTGATCGTGTTTGGCATAACGGATTACTCTATAAGATAAAAAATGGCTACCTGCTCCATACTATTTATTACTGAGATCCTATTTGTCTCAGAGATAGATGCAGCAGAGAAATGATACGTCAACACTACTTCTCATAAACGCAGGAGTTCCTCAAGGGAGTGTATTGGGACCAGTCCTTTTACACTCTATATACGGCAGATATGCCAGTAACAAACAACTGCACTGTTGCAACATATGCTGACGATACAGCCATTCTGGCAACAAGCTCATCTAGAGATGAAGCATCTCATCTCTTGCAAAGTGAGCTCAGTCTGATTGAAGCCTGGTTTCTTCGCTGGAAAATTAAAATCACCTCCCTGAAGTCTGTCCAAATAACTTTCGCACTAAGACCAGGAAACTGCCCAAATGTCACTCTTAACGGATCAGCAATTCCACAAGACACCTGTGTGAAGTATCTTGGCATGCACCTCGACCGCAGATTAACATGGAAAACCCCACATAAAAAGCGAAATGTCAACAACTCAGACTGAAAACACTGAAAATGTCCTGGTTGCTAAGTCGAAAAATCAGCAGCCACTTTGGAAAACAAAGTTCTCCTCTACAAAGCCATTTTGAAGCCTGTTTGGACCTACGCAATCCAGCTCTGGGGAACAGCCAGCAATTCAAATATTGAAATACTCCAGCGCTATCAATCAAAAACATTGCGACAAATTGTTAACGCTCCATTTTATGTTACCAATGCAAATATTCATAAGGATCTAAATATTCCAACAATAAAAGAAGAGATAAAAGAAATATAGTAAGAAATATACAGACAGACTTCACAATCATGAAAAATAATTTAGCCCTAGGTCTCGTAGACAATAGCCTAACAGTAAAAAAGACTCAAAAGATTTCACATTCTTGATCTCCCCTGATAGGTAAACCTAAGTAAACTCGAAGTTATATTTAATAGCAGGTTTCACTGGAAATCTGCTATTCCTGTTATGTAAATATTAGTCATAAAATTTACCTATTGTCACAAGACAGATTGTAAATAAATAAATTAAAAAAAAAAAAAAAAAAAAAAATTTCGCAGTCAGTCAGTTCCTGTATCGTATCCACTCTATTTGCGACAAATACATTGAATCTGGACGGCTCGTCCCGAATCCAAGAGAGCGCAACCGACGAATCACACCAACAGTAACACTTTCCTTTGAAAACATTCATTCCAGCTATATCAGATATGAGCCTAGCTAGCAACTTCGCTCCCACAAAGCTGCAGCTTTTTTTGTACAGTGAGTGTCTTCAATGGAGCAACAAGAGATTTTGCACAAAGCAGGTGACTGGTGGACTGACCCTTCGATACAACATAAATGCAGGCACCATAAGCCTCAATGCTGGCGTCGCAAAAATCCGTGAAATTCTAGCTCTGAATTGGAATGAGTACGAAGCGAGGAAATTCATAACGTCGAATCTGGCCAAAACTTCTGAATATTTCCTGCCAAGCGGTGTTCAGTGCGGATGGCAAGCTTTCATCCCAGGACAACTTCTCCTTGCACAGCTGCTGGAGAAAGATTTTGGCCTTAGTAATAACAGGCCCAGATAGTCCGAGGGGTCGTAGAACCGCGCTATTGTTTGCAAGCCGAAACTTTGCGGGGATGCGAAGACGAATGTAGGGACGAAAAGAGAATAAAAGTTTATCAGACACTGGATCCCAAGCAAGTCCTAATGTTTTGGTAAAATCACTGCCATCGTCGAACTTAAAAAAGTTTCCTATTCCTCCTTCGGAACTCCATCAAGCACAGCAGGGACGTTTGAACACCATTTCCTCAGTCAGAACTGGCCTTTTTCACGGCGAAGGATCTCAGCCCCAATGGGAAACGCTATCTGCTCATCCGATGCCAGCTGATGCATTGTCCGCACAGCTAAAAAGAGGCAGGTTTCGTCCCATACGTAACGGTGTCCAGCTTAAACACACGCAACTCCACTTCCATGGAATTCCTCCACAGAATACACTGCAAACTACTATCCTCGGGTGAAACTCTAACAAAGAGAATTAAAGAATAGCCAGATGAAGTTGATGCGGATCCATCGAAAACGACCCGAAGCTTGGTTGTAGAACTATCCTCTTTCGTGACGCAATAATGAGGCAAAAATATCGACAGGCGTTGATTGACTCAACAGGAAAAGAGAGACATCTGGCCTAGGTCAAGGTACTTATGAAGGCAGCATACAGAGATTTTTACACCAGGATGACGATCTTACTTCCATTCAAGAGATAAGAACCTGCGCAGCCCTTGATGGTAAGATTCTCCCAAGAGATCCAGATTGTATTTTTGCTGGCAGCCGAACACAATAATCGCCGGTTTGCAATCGGCGGAAATGCTGAACAAATTGAGCTTCACAATCTAGCTCTTCTTTGAAGACCGAAGCCATAGTCGGTAAAATTTTCCACCTCCCAAAAACGTCTCAACAGTACCTCAAATCTCGTCCAGGTTATCCTCAGTAACTACGACCGGAGCGCGCGAAACCATTAAAGAGGACTCCTCCTTTCCACGGGAACAACCTCCAGATACGACCCATCCCAAGCGAGTCTTTTTGAAATAAGGGCAAACCTGGCCATAACTCTGACCTGACCAATACAGAGAAGCTCGTAAAACAGGCTGGCGCCAATTAGAAGATCGACACGCTGAGGTCTATAAAACTCTGGATCAGCTAGTGGCAGGTTTGATGGAATATTCCAGTTGCGAGTGTCTATTCCGATGCTTGGCTGCCAATCGGTTATGCTAGAGGCTACGACAGCGATTATGAGAGTTGAGTATTCCGATGACCGCGAGTGCAGGCTAACGTTGACTGAAACTCCATCCGTGACAAAGGTAGAGTCACCTATTCCTGATACTGATGTCGATGATTTTATTTTACGAAGCTGAAGCTGATTTGCAAAACGAGAAGTTTTCACGTGGAGCTGCGAGCCGGAGTCAAGCAACGCTCTGCAGGGAACGAAACTCCGGAACGATTTCTGACCATGACAGTTGCCGTGGCTAACAGAACGACATCACTACTGAGATCCTGGGCAATAAGTGCAGAAGATATACACGCTGAAGCAGAGGACTCGGTGATGGGATGCGACGACGTAGACGGAGACTCAGGGCCTCTGAGTGCAGGAGAGTGTGGTGCCTACGCCTACAGGTACGGCATTTGATGGAGCTGCATTGACTCAATCGATGGCCTGCCTTGAGACAATTAACACATTAAGAAAACCTCTTGGTTCTTTATGGCGATTTGAGGGGGACAGTGCTATGAAGTTGGGACATTGATTTATTTCGTGAACGCTGTCGTTTCACAGCGCGCAACCTGATATCGTTTGATTAAAGGCAACAAGTTTAGATTTAAAATTTGTTAGGTTGTTTACTCCTGCCCACCTGACTGCTCGGCGCATAGGTAGCCATAGCGAAATCCACGGTTTTCAACGTCCTGCATCGTTGCTCCAAAAATCAGGCCATAGACTCCCACGACGGAATCAGGTTGACGAAAGCTGCATCCTCTAAACGTTCCTCCCACTTGGCTTGAGTCGCTGGATCAAGTTTACGCAGCAGCACCTGCACAATAATGCATCCTGCCATTTGCTCAGGAGTGCCCAACGCCTGGAGCGCCAAAATATGAGCGTTAAATTTGTCCGATATCTCCCGAAGCATGGACACCGACCCATTCTCCACAGCCTGTAGCCCCAGGATCTCAATAATGTGCGCCTGAAAATCTAACCGGCGATTATTGAATCATTTTTTCAAACAAATCCAAGGCTATATTATAATTGCTGTCAGAAATTTCCAGCGCGCGAACTGTCTCCAACGCCGAATCACACAGACAAGATCGCAAATGCTGGAACTTGTCAATATTGGAGAGGTCTGGATGGTTGTCGATAATGGTGGTGAGCATCGAGTAAAAGTCCGCCCAATCCGCATATCCTCCACTAAAACTTGGCCATCGTATGGGAGGCAGGGATGATGCTGGCCTGCGACGAGATGGCGGCTGAGAACCAGCAAAACCAGAAGCTAAATTTTGTCCAGCAACCGTGGAATGCAGAGGCATGTAGCCGCTAATCCTGTCAATTTCACGCCGAATCGAAGCCTTGAGAGCACTGGCAAGCGTGTCAAAACTGTCGCACAGTCCACTGTGAATCTCGCTGCAGTTCAATTCTTCGAGCTCGTTGTGCAATGTCTCAAATTGCCCGATCAGTTGCTCCGTCTGCTCCAACTTCCCCACGTGTAATAATCGGAGACAGCGTCCTCATCTTCCCAAGCGGTAGTCAATCTCTTAACCTTCTCGCAGAGTTCCGTTGACTTCATCCTCAAAAAAGACACCCTATTTTACTCCCTGTTCGGCCGTCAGCCACTCGGGTGATACAGGGGGAATCACGGCTGACGGTCCGACCCGCGATCACTGTACTCTCCGGACGGGGCAGGGTTGCCTGGGGCTGGGGCTTGCCCCAACCCGATGCTGCCACGCTCCGGTTCTATGACGCAGTGGAATCGCGGGCCGACCGTCACCTGCCGTAACTGTACACACCAGTGGAAGTGCGACTATACTCTCCTCGTGAGGGCGGCTGGTAAAAGGTCCTTGGTACGGTCAGGTCTCTGCCAAGGATGCTGGCTAATGGTAGTCGGGCGGAGAGAAGAAAACTCTCAGTGTAATCACCCCAATTCAAGGCGGAACAGCGTGCGCTGATGGATGCGTGGCCGAGGGGGTGCTCGGTCGTGAGTATGCGAACTCTGGATACCTGCCGACCTCCAGTTTAAATCAGGCTTCCGGGGCACGCGGGCTATGCCTCGGGCGACTTACCCCTTCCCACCTACTCGTGGGACCAACAATGCCAAAATCAGTAAATATATATAAAACTACCGCAAAGGAGCTCGGTACTTCTCTTAAAGTACCGGAGGGACAAGACCATCCCTCTAGATCAACGCCTAGGAAACCAGGTCCAAAGAAGACGGGGAAGGAGACTGAGTCGGTCCACCGTCTTCTAGCAGAATCCGCTGCGAGGAGGGCTCGGATAAGCCAATCGGGCCCATCTACAACGGGGGGCACCGGGGTCAAACCGGTCATCGGGGTGGCTGCTAAGGAGAGCGTCATCGCGGCTGGTAAGCGCCTCGCGACCGGGGAAGCCCCGGCAACCTCGGCAGGCGGCGGGTCTGCAAGCCAGGGAGGTAAGCCGTCCTACCAGGACAGGAGGCGTGCTACCTTCATACTGGCCAACGTAGATCCGGAGTTTGTGGCATCGGCGATGGGGATGGAGCAGAGGCTTTGGGCCAGCTCAATCATCCCAGACTTCCAACCAGCCAAAATAGGAAAGGGAGCAGCCAAGCCCCTAACAAGCGGCAACGCTCGGCGGAGGACAACGCCACACAGCTAGGCCAAGCCCAGCAAGCCAAGCGGGCGAAGACGCACCTGACCAACAGGTCTTTTGCGGAGGTGGCGAGGGGCAAAACCCTAGTTGGCGTCCTGGATAGGGGCACCAAGGATGGTAATGTCCCCCGTGACAAGTGGCACCTGGTGGAGGCAGAGCTCCAGGACCGCTTCCTGGAGGAACTTGCCGAGAACGGTGGACCCCCGTCCAAATGTGAGGACGCCGGGTGGCATCAGGGCATGGTGAAAGCCATCGCCTGCCAAGATGCACGCTCGGCGGCCCTACATGAAGGCGGTGGCGGCACTCGAGGAAGTTTATCCGGGAGCGAAACTGGACGCCGTACGCTGGGAAGACGTCCCAAGCAGAACGAGGGGCCCGAGCGTGGGTGTCGGTCAAACCCGCAGAACCTGAGAAGATTCTCAAGGTTCTGCAGGTCTGCAAACCCCCACCTTCCTACAGCCGATTGGAAGGTGGCCAAGGTCGAGGAGGTCTCAGGACCTCGTCCTGAACGAGGAGTCGCTAGTGCTTCTTGGAGAGTCGTCAGGAGTGGTGGACTATGGCTACCGTAAGGTGACCATAGTCCCCTAAAAACGACTCCAAGGGGAAAGCAAGCCGAGGTCCAGCCAGACCTCGAGCATGAAGTCCCGGAAGCGGGGAGCTAACCCGAGGCGGTTGACGTGGCGTCCATGGTGTCTGACGATATCCTGGATCGCTACGAGTCCGACGCGAGCGACCTGGCAAGAGGTCTCGGACGTATCGACGTCGGGGAGGACGACGACTCCCGGAGAGCGACGTCGACACGACAGTGGTGGAGGCGAGTCTCAGGAATGTCCCTGACACTCCTGCAGATAAACTCCACCCAGCCAAGGGTGGGGCCGACATAGTCCTCATTCAGGAACCCTGGATCCTTGGAAACAGGGTTTGAGGACTCCCTGATTATAAGCTATATTTAGCTGACTCCACAGGTAAAATACGCACCTGCATTTTTGCAAAAAGAGAACTGCACTTATTTTTGCTCCCAAATTTCAGCAATGAAGACCACACGGCGGTGAGCCTCGAAGGCCAGGAGCGCTCACTCCGCATCTGCTCGGCGTACATGGGTCACGACCAGCCAGACCCTCCTCCACATACGCCCTTGAGGGGCGCTCGTCGCAGACTGCGAGGCCAAGGACATCGGCCTTTTGGTGGGATGTGACGCCAACGCTCACCACAGTCAGTGGGGAAGCACTGACACAAACGAACAGGTGAGTTCCTTTTCAACTACTTACTGACCACACAGATGGTCATCTTAAATCGTGGGGATGATCCCACTTTCATTATTAAGAACCGCAAGGAGGTCCTGGACCTCACGCTTGCCTCTCATTCGTTACAGGATAACAAAGTATCCTGGAGGGTCCTTGAAGAACACTCCTTCTCCGGACCACAGGTACGTGGAAACTGTCTTCACGTTCACCATACCGAGTCCAGCCCAGTTCCGTAGCCTCAGGCAGACTAACTGGACATGCTATGTGGACTTTCTTTTGCCAAACTCTCCCTGAGACCCCACCTAGGGAGGACATCTCATGGGTGACCACGACTCGTCTGGTAAAGGTTTTTACCGACGCCTGTAACGCAGCGCTAGACAAAGCCTGTCCACCCAGCAAAACAAGAGGTCGGAAGAAACCGGCATGGTGGACTCCGACGCTGGGAGAGCTCCGGAGATCATCACGGAAACTTTTTAACAAAGCGAAAGCTCTTAACGTTGAGCAGAACTGGGCCGAATACAAGGCAAGTCTGTCAACATACAACAAAGAACTCAGGAACGCAAACGCGCGTCATGGCGCCAGTTCTGCACCGAAATCGAGAGTAACTCCGAAGCCTCGTGCTTACGTAAAAGTACTCTCGAAATCAACCTCCAACCTTGGGGTATTTGAAGAAAAGCCGACCAATCCTGGATGACATCCAGTTCCGAGTCGCTAAGCCTCCTTCTCAGCACACATTTCCCAGGCTGCGCTGTAAACAGACCAACCTACAGAGCGCATCCTTCTAATGCCACGGCTCAATCCTACCCAAGGCAGGCAAGCCCTCGCACACTGCCCCTAAAGATTTCAGACCAATAAGCCTGTCGTCCTTCCTCCTGAAGGCGATGGAACGGCTTTTAAGTCTGCATCTCAGGGCGACCATATCGCCGAATCAAATCTCGGACTCTCAACATGCCTATCGGAGAGGAAGATCCACCGAAACGGCCCTACATGCGATCACATCGATCATCGAATCGTCCCTCAGCTGCAAGGAATATACCCTGGTAGTCTTTCCTTGACATAAAAGGGGCTTTCAACAACATCATCCCATCCGCCATCACGAGAGCACTGACTGACCTGGGGGTTGACTCCCGGACGGTGAGTCTCATCGATCAGATGCTGCAGTGCAGGACCGTTGAGGCATCACTGGGGACGTCAACGTCCACCAGGTTTGTCAACAGAGGCACCCCGCAGGGGTGGAGTCCTCTCGCCCCTCCTATGGAACGTAGCAGTGAATGTACTGCTGCGGGAGATAGAGGGTGGCGGTTGCCGCGTGGTGGCGTATGCGGACGACGTCGCTATAGCATTCTCTGCGAAGTTCCCACAGACCCTATGCGAGTGCATGACAAGCACTCTGACAAACCTGTCACAATGGGCAGCCAAATGTGGGCTGAGTGCCAACCCATCTAAGACGGAACTTGTACTATTCACCAGGAAATACAAGATTCCGACACTTACGTCACCGAAACTATACGGAGAGCCGCTAGTTTTCAGCAACCAAGCGAAATACCTTGGCCTTATCCTCGATAGGTAACTCGACTGGAAGCTGAGCATAGAGGACAGGGTGAAGAAGGCCACAGTAGCCCTCTACACCTGCAGGAAAACCATCGGTCGAAAGTGGGGCATGACCCCGTGCATAGTCCGATGGCTGTACACCGCCATCATACAACCAATCCTGATTTACGGAGTAGTGGTCTGGTGGCCAGCCCTGGACAAGAAAACTTGTCTTGACAAACTCACAAGAGTCCAACGCACGGCAGAGCTTTGCATAACGGGCGGATTACGCACTACCCCAAGTGAAGCCCTCGAAACCATGTTGTACCTTCTACCTGTAGAACTTATGGGGAAAAAGGTCGCAACACTCTCCGCCCCTAGAATGAGGGAATCCAACCTGTGGAAAACCACCACGGTAGGCCACTCGGGAATCCTAATAAAACTCCCGCAACTTCCAGAGAGGACAGACTACTGCATCCCAAGTGACTACATCTCGACGCCTTTCCAGGTATCCATCCCACTCAGGGTGGACTGGGAGAGGGGCAAACCTGGACCTGTTAACGCGATCCACTTCTACACTGATGGCTCAAAATTAAACGGCCGCGCGGGAGGGGGCGTCTTCTGCGACGAGCTCAACATCAGTCTCTGCTTCAGACTTCGGACCACTGCAGCGTGTTCCAGGCAGAGGTCTTAGCCATCAAGGAGGCCGTTTCCATTGTCTCCAAGCTTTCTTTAGACGGACACTCAGTGTGCGTCTTCTCGGACAGCCAAGCAGCCTTCAAGGCTGTGGGCTCTATTGCGTCGAACTCAGCGACCGTTAACGACTGTCGCAGGTCTCTATATGAGACCGCAGAGCAGTTGGATCTCTCCCTAATATGGGTCCTAGGACAAAGGGACATTGCCGGGAACGATGCCGCCGACGAGCTAGCTAGGCGGAGCACTACTGTACCTGTGGGGGGTGGTCTCTCCCCTACGCTACCGCCTTAACCTACTCCCTGGTCACTGGACTGTTGTTGGCAGCAGCCATAGCAGCAGCCTCTCTGAAAACGTTCGTAGCGGGAAGAGGAAAACAAAAAGGCAAAGCGCGTAATAACCGCAAGCGCAATACGTGTATACAAGGGCGGGTGTATGTGTATTTGCTAGTATAGCAGCTATGTGGTCGATGGCACTGGCTATGTAGAGGCGAGCGAAACCAGAAAAACGAACGGCACTTGAGAATTATTTAGTTTATATGTAGTTTGTAATTGCACTGATCAATTAATTATTGCACAATCACGTCGGGGTCACCAAATGTTAAGCTATTAAAGCGTTTTTAATAACTATTTGTAATTTTGCTTTTTAAGTCAAAGAGTCGAGATAATTCAATTGGAACTACAATTTTATGTATTTTATTTTATTTTGTCTATATATATAAAAGAAAGTCATGTTTGTTAAAAAATTTATAACTCAAGAACGGTTGTACCAATATGGCTGAAAATTGGTGGGTAGGTAGCTTATAGCCACAAGATTCATATAGGATACTGTAAACGTCAGTCACTATAAAACGTGGTACAACAAAAAAGAAATCCTTGAATTCGCATTCTCAATCACATAGAGTCGACATGTATGTCAAAATAGATGTATGTCAGATATGTAACTTTTATTAGGTTGAACAAAGCCAAACTACGTTCGATTAACTATTAACAAAAACGCATCAGACTTTGAATAACAAAACGCATCTCGAACAGCTAAGTAATTTTGTCCATGAACAAATGGTTGAAAATTTTAGTTTTGAAATAAAATTTTAGGTGAATAGAAGGAAAGAGTAGTTTACTTAAAAATGCCGCGACCAAGACGATCGAATCTTTCCTAACAAAGCCGTATTGCAAAAAGGATACGAAACACTGCAAATGAAAGGACTGAAGAAGAACAAGAAATTGCACGTGAACAGCGCTGCGTTAGTATGGTTCGACTTCGTGCTTCTCGATCACAAGAGCATTTTGAGGCAGCCCGTGAAACGGGGGACCCGAGAAAAGCATTTATGTGCGTTGCGAAAGAAGGAATGGGAGACGATCAACTGAAGATGACGGAAACGGGAACGGGATATTGGGTATTTTATACCCTCCAATTATTTTAAAAATACATTTTTTTAACGTAGTTTTATTCGGCTCACTTCTCACCCAAGCTAAAACAACGTGTCACAGTGAAGCGTGACCGGGCCCGTCGAGTTTATAATAAGTAGCGGCAGTACGCGTTTGTGGGTTAGGTAGACAATAATCCAAAAGCGATGATGATCAGGTCCCTATGCATATGGTCTTAGGGAGAGCGTGAGAGCATCATAGAGTAGCTCAGCGCAGTTTCTGAGCAGAATATGAGCGGTAGACGAAGAGCGTAAGAGAGTTGCTTAGACGCAGCAGGTGCACGAAACAGAGACATAAATGACAGACCGACCGCTGGCGGGCGTTTTGCTGCCTGACCCGACAGGTATATTGTATTTGTGGTACAAATATACATTTTTATCATCATCAATAGCCGATTCGATATAGCCATGTCTGAGCTAGAACAACCAATTTTTTTTCCCAGACTGATGTGATATCTCACTCTACAAGTGAATTTTCAAATTTCGCCCCGCCCCCTTACACCACAAAAGAACGCACATCTGTGTCACCCACAAGTTTAAAGATAACAAAAAACGAAAAATGCAGAATCATAGAATATCTATCAGACGCCCGAATCTCTTTCGGATCATTAAGATACTATAGATACCAAAATGGGGAAAACCATTTGGAGAGGCATCGTTCCCTCTCGCTCTCTCTCACACACCTGGATTTCAGTGACTATAAGAGCTAGAGACACAAAACTTTCTATGCAAACTTATGTTATACTACTTCAATACAAGTTTATTTCAAAAAGATCTTTAAATACAATCCACCCTGTGACATCCAAAACCTTATCGACACAACAGTTGCGTATCCATAAAAAACAAACAAAACTCCCGATTATAAATATCGAATATAGAAGACTATACCATTAAATTAGGGACAACTCAAAAAAACGAAATTGTATATCAACAGACGCATTAAAAACGAGAATTAACGTGTTGACTCGCCGTTAAAGCGACACTACTTTTACACCCGTACTCAGTCAGTACACATGTGATTTATCTGAAATCTTAAAATATTTTTTCGGATCGGATCATTAGTATAGCCACAATGGAAAACCATTTTGGAGAAGTATCGTTTTGCCCATTTGCCCAGATGAGCGCCTGAATCTCAGAGACTAAATATAAGAGCTATAGCAGCAAACTTTTATGTCTACGCCCCTTCCGCCACCACAAAACACAAAATTCCACAATTTGTAAGATAGAAAATAACGACACATGCAGTTTCGTAGAGAATGACCATATCTACCAGATTCCCGATCTGGTTTAGATCGGATCATTGTTAAAGCCACACTGATGAAATGGATTTTCAGCAGATTCCCGATCTGGTTTAGATCGGATCATTGTTAAAGCCACACTGATGAAATGGATTTTCAGCAGCGTTGCTTTCGCTACGTTGCGTAGAGTGAGTGTGTTGCTATTAAATTTTTGACTGGATAAGCATTTTAATATATTTAGTTTTTGGTTCCCTTGTAAAAGAGTGTTTATGTTTGTGTTCCATTTGTAGTTTTTGTTTATGGTAAATCAAAAGATTTTTATTTGAGGCCACAGTGGCCTCAATGGCCCATGGCCTTATTATCATGGTATATATCTCTTCAGAAAACTTTACTACTTTAACTCAAGAGAGCCACCGCAGAGGGTCTAATGAACCGACAAGGGGCTGGAGCGATTAAATGTTATGACTTTGCATTTCGATGCATTTGCATTGGTAACATATATCATCATTGGTCATTGAGATCGGATTGCAAGCAAATAGTGAAATGAAATGTCCTCATACTGAACACAGAGTTTAGCATCATCCCATACATGAGTACTGAGAGTTGCCATAATACTGGAGGCAGGTCATCAATAAAGAGTGTGTAAAAAAATAGGTTGCCTAGATGGCTAATCTATACAGCATTGAGCTTTAAAGGACGCAGAAATTTGACTGAGTATTACATAGCGAGAGACAGAGAGAGAAGAGCCAACTTATTGACTTATTTTATAAAGTTTGGTTTAATGTTTTCATAAAATTCAGTACGAAAGTAAAGAGGGGACCAATGACTATCTCTTATAAGGTTATGAGTTTCGTTAACTTGGCTTTACAATAGCAGCGGACACGTTCAGATAGCCTATCCGATCTATCCAATACAGTAGGTTCAAAATCGATCGATACTTCGAACGTAGGTTCGTGAGAAGATCTTCAGTTACTAGGTGGAGTGAAAAGTAACCTCCTTGGAAGAAAAAAAAAATTGTTTTAAAAATTTTTTTTATTTTATTCAATATTGTCCTCTTTTAGGAGGATACACCTATTCCTGCAATTTTGCAATTTTCCGAAAAGGTCTCCAAAATACTCCAAAATAGCTCAAAATGATCGATGATCTCCTCGCGTAAGCTAGATTTTTTATTAATCAGCCCGAGGGAACCAAATCAGTCAAATAAAGTGGATGGGGAACCAATTTCTGCATAACCGAACACTCATTCGAGCTTCGCTCGCGTTCTTGTTATTGGTCTGGATTTAACAAACGCGGCACCCAGCAGCAGAATAGCTTTAAAATGCAAAATATCGCTCCATAAAATCCGTTGGCGCTCAGTATTAATCCTTGATGTGTCTGCTAGCTCACGCACCTTCACTTTTCGATTTTCCAACACTATTTCTTGTATTTTTTTGACTTTGTCTTGGGTAACCACATCGGAGGGCCTCCCGCTAAGGACCTCAGAGGCAGTGGAGTTTCGTCCACCATTAACTCTTGTTAACTCTTGTTTGCGTTCCTTCGCCGTTTTGCTTCTCAAAAATTATTTTTAATGAACAATCGAAAACATTTTTTCTTGCGCATCAAAATGCCAAACACATCCATTAGAACAATTTTAAAAAAAAACCAATTACTGTATCGCGCAGAAATTTTTAATGTATGCCT
>CM019042.1:34663736-34711313 GCA_009664405.1 Drosophila bifasciata
TAGAAAATTCCATAATTTAGTTTCTAATTTTTTTTTTCAATAACAAAAGAAAGTTCAATACAAATAGCAATCAGACTACAGTGCAAGCAGTTTAAGCTATGCTTAAAGAAGAAATCGAAAAAAAAGGAGTGAGAACTACTGCAACAGCTTGTAAGTGAGAGAGCTACTGAACAAAAGGTTTATAAGCGAGAGAGAAAGAACAGTTAGTTTGGGTGATAGAGAGAGAGAGAGAGAGAGAGAGAGAGTTGCTAGACAAAAGCTAAAACAAAGAGAGCGGCCAAATGTATTTTCTTACTTACTGGAAGCAACAACAAAAAACACAATTAACCGACGCACAAAATTGATTAAAAACGTCGTGTTTATACACAAAAACTAGCATGCACCCGCGGATTTGGATAGAAAAATCAGATTAAGAATGTATTTATTAAATTTATTAGGCCAAACACCGGTTGTTTGTAATATATAAAAAGAAAGAAGGGGAGCGCAAGAAAAAAACACGTCTGGTCACTACAAAGAGAACGAACGATATCTATTATCTTTACAGAAAGCACATAATGTTGGCAAACTTTTATTGAAATAGTGTGATTCATCGCTGATGTACGCTGATGACGTCCAATTATATGTTAGTCGACCGTTAAATAAAATAAAATAGTGTGTACAAATTTTACCAATAATCATCTTTGCCTTAATCCAAAAGAAGTCAAAGTGCTTGATTATATACAAAAACAAGAACAAAATAAACGAAACCATGTTAGACGTATAGAAGTATCAAACACTCCCATTAGCTACAAAAGAAGACAACTAATTTAGGCTTTAAAATAAACATTACTCTGTCGTGGGATGACCATGTGAGCAAAAGCAGTTGGCAAAACTTATGGGATTCTAAGAGCACTAAATATTACCAAGCCATTTATACCAGAAAGCATCCGGACGCAGATAGCAAAAGCATACCTAATACCTGTACTCACTTATGGGATTGAGCCATTTTGAAACTGTGGCTACGCAAACAGGCAAAAGTTGAGCATGTGTTAAATTAAATAAAAAAATAATAAAAAAAAACACGAAAAATTATTATAAGAAAAACGAGAAAGAACGTTTGGAGTCGCAGTGAACGCGACTCTACTTTTATACCGTACTCAGTCAGTACACATGTAATTTATGTGGAATTATCAAATGTTTTATCAGTTTTTACATTTTACATTTTTTTGCTACATCTGTCATCTACATCTACATTATCTACAACACTTCTCACAACAACACACGAGATTACACGAGTCAGAATGTGTCAGCAGTGTGTGAGCGAGAAGAGAATCTGTAGCGACAATCATCCCCATAAAAGTAAGTCAACTCTGCAAGGTGGCGAGGGAAATCGCTGCTGAAAATTCATTTTATCATTGGTGGGGCGATCTTAGGTAGTCAGTAATATTTCAGTTGGATTGGTCTATATTTTGGTACCATTGACTGCAGTGTGTAAGGTTTAAGGTATCTGTTTATGTCTGTTGAATTTATGTTTGGTGTGAAGATGGGAGTATATTACTTGATGCTTTTGTCGCTTTGTCGGCTAGTTAGTTAGTTCGTTTCCTGTCATTCCCGCGTGTCCAGGGATTCATATTAGTTTTATTTTGGGGACAAATTGTATATTTAAAGATATTTTTCTGTTTTGGTAATAGTTGTTGTTTAAGTTGTGAATGGAGTCTATTGCCGCTAAGTCGAACAGATGCTAAATTTTCCTTTTTTAAATATATTCCATTTCTTCTCGTATTGCTATTGTTTTGCGGTAAGAACTGATAATTAGGCATGTAGGACACAATATTTTAGAATGTTTATTTCTGTTGTGATGACGTATTCTATTGTGTAGTTTATTATACCCGTAGTCGAAGAGTAAAAGGATATTGTTAAGCCATTAAACGTTTTTTAATAGCTGTTGTAATTTAAGCTTTTAAGTAAAGAGTCTAGATAATTCAATTTCAACTACAATTTGATGTATTTTATTTTATTTATAATAAGTAGCGGCAGTACGCGTTTGTGGGTTAGGTAGACAATAATCCGAAAGCGATGATGATCAGGTCCAGACTAAAAATGCAGAGCCAGGGCAGGAACCCTATGCCCTATGCATATGGTCTTAGGGAGAGCGTGAGAGCATCATAGAGTAGCTCGGCGTGGTTTCAGAGCCGAACATGAGAGGTAGACGAAGAGCGTAAGAGATTTTGCTTAGACGCAGCAGGTGCACGAAACAGAGACATAAATGACAGACAGGCCGCTGGCGGGCCGTCCAAAAGCTCGTTCCTGGCGCCGACAAAATTGGTTGCATTGTCTGACCAGATTTGTCGCGGCTTTCGTCTGGTGCATATATGAACCGCTTTAAGCCGTGCAGAAAAAGAGACCGTAGATAGATCCTTGATCAGCTCCAAATGAACCGCCTTAGTTGCGAAGCAAATGAAAACACAGTCATAGCATTTGATTGGAGCCTTGTTGCGTGCTTCTGGCTTGTAGAAAAACAGTACACACAGAAATCTTCGCCTGAGATCTCAAAGGCATGAGAACCGCCGAGCCGCTCCTTCGGAAGATCCGCCATGATGTGCTCCAATATTCTAGGCTTCATTCGAAAGCATCTTACGCACTTATTTACTGCCTTGGTTACCGTCTTGCTCCCCCCAATAGGCCAATATTGGGATCGAATTAATCCAAGTAGAGCTCGAGGTCCAGCATGCCGATTCCGTTCGTGAAAGTGAGAAATTATTGAAAGAGTTAGCGGATGGCTGCTGGGCAAGATGATGGGCCATTAAAATACAACAAAGAGTTTTTCAAACGGCCATCAACTCTAAGAAGTCCAAAGTGATCAATGAAAGGATTCAATGATACCAGTGAACTTCATGTCTCCGTACGCTGAACTAGCCGCACCAACAACTGAGCTCCATGTTCAATATCAGGGACAGTGAGTCCGGGGTGCCGAATCCGGTTGACAAATTTGTAAATGTATCCTAAAACGCGTTGCAAGGAAGCAAAAAGTTAGCATACTGGGAATCAGCTACAATATCCACGTGGGGCCGAAGCTCCATGGTTGGCCTATCAGGCAACACCGTGGGTACCTAGTCATCATGGGAGCCTCAAAGAAATGGAGGCCCATGAGCCCAAGGGAGACTCGCTCAATTCTACTGGTAGAGCCCTCGAGAGAGAATGTCGGCCGGGTTCAAAGCTGTAGGAACATAATGCCATTTCATTTTGGCAGTCAGTTCCTGTATCGTATCCACTCTATTTGCGACAAATACATTGAATCTGGACGGCTCGTCCCGAATCCAAGAGAGCGCAACCGACGAATCACACCAACAGTAACACTTTCCTTTGAAAACATTCATTCCAGCTATATCAGATATGAGCCTAGCTAGCAACTTCGCTCCACAAAGCTGCAGCTTTTGTACAGTGAGTGTCTTCAATGGAGCAACAAGAGATTTTGCACAAAGCAGGTGACTGGTGGACCGCTGACCCTTCGATACAACATAAATGCAGGCACCACCATAAGCCTCAATGCTGGCGTCGCAAAATCCGTGAAATTCCAGCTCTGAATTCGGAATGAGTACGAAGCGAGGAAATTCATAACGTCGAATCTGGCCAAAACATCTGCATATTTCCCGCCAAGCGGTGTTCAGTGCGGATGGCAAGCTTTCATCCCAGGACAACTTCTCCTTGCACAACTGCTGGTGAAAGATTTTGGCCTTAGTAATAACAGGTCCAGATAGTCCGAGGGGGTCGTCGAACCGCGCTATTGTTGACAAGACGAAACTAGCAGGGATGCGAAGACGAATGTAGGGACGAAAAAGAGAATAAAAGTTTATCAGACACTGGATCCCAAGCAAGTCCTAATGTTTTGGTAAAATCACTGCCATCGTCGAACTTCAAAAAAGTTTCCTATTCCTCCTTCGGAACTCCATCAAGCACAGCAGGGGCGTTTGAAAACCATTTCCTCAGTCGGAACTGGCCTTTTTCACGGCGAAGGATCTCAGCCCCAATGGGAAACGCTATCTGCTCATCCGATGCCAGCTGATGCATTATCCGCACAGCTAAAAAAGAGGCAGGTTTCGTCCCATACGTAACGGTGTCCAGCTAAAACACACGCAACTCCACTTCCATGGAATTCCTCCACAGAATACACTGCAAACTACTATCCTCGGGTGAAACTCTAACACATCGTTAAATCTTGCAAATATCCCCTGTAATCGCAACTGCATATGATCGAAATCTAGCAAGTATGTGAAGCAGCGTGGGTTGGATTACGGGCCTGTACATTAAAACGTCGTTTAAAGAATAGCCAGATGAAGTTGATGCGGATCCATCGAAAACGACCCGAAGCTTGGTTGTAGAACTATCCTCTTTCGTGACGCAATAATGAGGCAAAAAATATCGACAGGCGTTGATTGACTCAACAGGAACGAGAGACATCTGGCCTAGGTCAAGGTACTCATTTATGAAGGCAGCATACAGAGACTTTTTACACCAGGATGACGATCTTACTTCCATTCAAGAGATAAGAACCTGCGCAGCCCTTGATGGTATGATTCTCCCAAGAGATCCAGATTGTATTTTGCTGGCAGCCGAACACAATAATCGCCGGTTTGCAATCGGCGGAAATGCTGAACAAAGAACGAAGACCGAAGCCATAGTCGGTGCAATTTTCCACCTCCCAAAAAACGTCTCAACAGTACCTCAAATCTCTCGTCCAGGTTATCCTCAGTAACTACGACCGAAGCGCGCGAAACATTTAAAGAGGACTCCTCCTTTCCACGGGAACAACCTCCAGATACGACCCATCCCAAGCGAGTCCTCTGAATTAAGGGCAAACCTGGCCATAACTTGACCTGACCAATACAGAGAAGCTCGTAAAACAGGCTGGCGCCAATTAGAAGATCGACACGCTGAGGTCTATAAAACTCTGGATCAGCTAGTGGCAGGTTTGATGGAATATTCCAGTTGCGAGTGTCTATTCCGATGCTTGGCTGCCAATCGGTTATGCTAGAGGCTACGACAGCGATTATGAGAGTTGAGTATTCCGATGACCGAGAGTGCAGGCTAACGTTGACTGAAACTCCATCCGTGACAAAGGTAGAGTCACCTATTCCTGATACTGATGTCGATGATTTTATTTTACGAAGCTAAAGCTGATTTGCAAAACGAGAAGTTTTCACGTGGAGCTGCGAGCCGGAGTCAAGCAACGCTCTGCAGGGGAACGAAACTCCGGAACGATTTCTGACCATGACAGTTGCCGTGGCTAGCAGAACGACATCACTACTGAGATCCTGGGCAATAAGTGCAGAAGATATACACGCTGAAGCAGAGGACTCGGTGATGGGATGCGATGACGTGGACGGAGACTCAGGGCCTCTGAGTGCAGGAGAGTGTGGTGCCTACGTCTACAGGTACGGCATTTGATGGAGCTGCATTGACTCAATCCATTGCCTGCCTTGAGACAATTAACACATAAAGAAAACCTCTTGGCTTCTTTATGGCGATTTGAGGGGGACAGTGCTATGAACTTGGGACAATGATTTATTTCGTGAACGCTGTCGTTTCACAGCGCGCAACCTGATATCGTTTGATTAAAGGCAACAAGTGTAGATTTAAAATTTGTTAGGTTGTTTACTCCTGCCCACCTGACTGCTCGGCGCATAGGTAGCCATAGCGAAATCCACGGTTTTCAACGTCCTGCATCGTTGCTCCAAAAATCAGGCCATAGACTCCCACGACGGAATCAGGTTGACGATAGCTGCATCCTCTAAACGTTCCTCCCACTTGGCTTGAGTCGCTGGATCAAGTTTACGCAGCAGCACCTGCACAATAATGCATCCTGCCATTTGCTCAGGAGTGCCCAACGCCTGGAGCGCCCAAATATGAGCGTTAAATTTGTCCGATATCTCCCGAAGCATCGACACCGACCCATTCTCCACAGCCTGTAGCCCCAGGATCTCAATAATGTGCGCCTGAAAATCTAATCGGCGATTAGGCAAGATCGGAAATGCTGGAACAAAATGCTGGAACTTCTCAATATTGGAGAGGTCTGGATGGTTGTCGATAATGAGCATCGAGTAAAAAGTCCGTCCAATCCGCATATCCTCAACTAAAACTTGGCCATCGTATGGGAGGCAGGGATGATGCTGGCCTGCGACGAGGTGGCGGCTGAGAACCAGCAAAACCAGAAGTTAAATTTGGTCCAGCAACCGTGGAATGCAGAGGCATGTAGCCGCTAATCCTGTCAATTTCACGCCGAATCGAAGCCTTGAGAGCAATGGCAAGCGTTTCAAAACTGTCGCACAGTCCACTGTGAATCTCGCTGCAGTTCAATTCTTCGAGCTCGTTGTGCAATGTCTCAAATTGCCCGATCAGTTTCTCCGTCTGCTCCAACTTCCCCACGTGTAATAATCGGAGACAGCGTCCTCATCTTCCCAAGCGGTAGTCAATCTCTTAACCTACTCGCAGAGACACCCTATTTTACTCCCTGGTCGGCCGTCAGCCACTCGGGAGGTACAGGGGGAATCACGGATGACGGTCCGACCCGCGATCACTGTACTCTCCGGACGGGGCAGGGTTGCCTGGGGCTGGGGCTTGCCCCAACCCGATGCTGCCACGCTCCGGTTCTATGACGCAGTGGAATCGGGGGCGGACCGTCACCTGCCGTAACTGTACACACCAGTGGAAGTGCGACTATACTCTTCTCGTGAGGGCGGCTGGTAAAAGGTCCTTGGTACGGTCAGGTCTCTGCCAAGGATGCTGGCTAATGGTAGTCGGGCGCAGAGAAGAGAACTCTCAGTGTAATCACCCCAATCCAAGGCGGAACAGCGTGCGCTGATGGATGCGTGGCCGAGGGGGTGCTCGGTCGTGAGTATGCGAACTCTGGATACCTGCCGACCTCCAGTTTAAATCAGGCTTCCCGGGGCACGCGGGCTATGCCTCGGGCGACTAACCCCTTCCCACCTACTCGTGGGACCAACAATGCCAAAATCAGTAAATATATATAAAACTACCGCAAAGGAGCTCGGTACTTCTCTTAAAGTACCGGAGGGACAAGACCATCCCTCTAGATCAACGCCTAGGAAACCAGGTCCAAAGAAGACGGGAAGGAGACTGAGTCGGTCCACCGTCTTCTAGCAGAATCCGCTGCGAGGAGGGCTCCGATAAGCCAATCGGGCCCATCCACGGGGGGGGCAAACCGGTCATCGGGATGGCTGCTAAGCAGAGCGTCGTCGCGGCTGGTAAGCGCCTCGCGACCGGGGAAACCCCGGCAACCTCGGCAGGCGGCGGGTCTGCAAGCCAGGGGAGGTAAGCCGTCCTACCAGGACAGGAGGCGTGCTGCCTTCATACTGGCCAACGTAAATCCGGAGTTTGTGGCATCGGCGATGGGGATGGAGCAGAGGCTTTGGGCCAGCTCAATCATCCCAGACTTCCAACCAGCCAAAATCGGAAAGGGAGCAGCCAAGCCCCTAATAAG
The DNA here is from genome assembly GCA_009664405.1 of Drosophila bifasciata. Taxonomy (NCBI): domain Eukaryota; kingdom Metazoa; phylum Arthropoda; class Insecta; order Diptera; family Drosophilidae; genus Drosophila; species Drosophila bifasciata. Next base: position 34,671,214 of record CM019042.1, read on the forward strand.
CGGCAACGCTCGGCGGAGGACAACGCCACACAGCTAGGCCAAGCCCAGCAAGCCAAGCGGGCGAAGACGCACCTGACCAACAGGTCTTTTGCGGAGATGGCGAGGGCAAAACCCTAGTTGGCGTCCTGGATAGGGGCACCAAGGATGGTAATGTCACCCGTGACAAGTGGCACCTGGTGGAGGCAGAGCTCCAGGACCGCTTCCTGGAGGAACTTGCCGAGAACGGTGGACCCCCGTCGAAATGTGAGGACGCCGGGTGGCATCGGGGCATGGTGAAAGCCATCGACTGCCAAGATGCAGGCTCGGCGGCCCTCTACATGAAGGCGGTGGCGGCGCTCGAGGAAGTTTATCCGGGAGCGAAACTGGAGGCCGTACGCTGGGAAGACGTCCCAAGCAGAACGAGGGCCCGAGCGTGGGTGTCGGTCAAACCCGCAGAACCTGAGAAGATTCTCAAGGTTCTGCAGGTCTCGCAACCCCACCTTCCTACAGCCGATTGGAAGGTGGCCAAGGTCGAGGAGGTCGCAGGACAGAGGCGACAGATTATCCTCGTCCTGAACGATGAGTCGCTAGTGCTCCTTGGAGAGTCGTCAGGAGTGGTGGACTATGGCTACCGTAAAGGTGACCATAGTCCCCTAGCAAAACGACTCCAAGGGAAAGCAAGCCGAGGTCCAGCCAAACCTCGAGCTTGAAGTCCCGGAAGCGGGGAGCCAACCCGAGGCGTCGGACGTGGCGTCCATGGTGTCTGACGATATCCTGGATCGCTACGAGTCCGACGCGAGCGACCTGGCCAGAGGTCTTGCACGTATCGACGTCGGGGAGGACGACGACTCTTCGGAGAGCGACGTCGACAGGGTTTGACGACTCCTGATTATTAGCTATACTTAGCTGACTCCACAGGTAAAATACGCACCTGCATTTTTGCAAAAAGAGAACTGCACTTATTTTTGCCCCAAATTTCAGCAATGAAGACCACACGGCGGTGAGCCTCGAAGGCCAGGAGCGCTCACTCCGCATCTGCTCGGCGTACATGGGTCACGACCAGCCAGACCCTGCTCCACATACGCCCTTGAGGGCGCTCGTCGCAGACTGCGAGGCCAAGGACATCGGCCTTTTAGTGGGATGTGACGCCAACGCTCACCACAGTCAGTGGGGAAGCACTGACACAAACGAACGGGGTGAGTTCCTTTTCAACTACTTACTTACCACACAGATGGTCATCTTAAATCGTGGGGATGATCCCACTTTCATTATTAAGAACCGCAAGGAGGTCCTGGACCTCACGCTTGCCTCTCATTCGCTACAGGATAACAAAGTTTCCTGGAGGGGCCTTGAAGAACACTCCTTCTCGGACCACAGGTACGTGGAAACTGTCTTCACGTTCACCATACCGAGTCCAGCCCAGTTCCGTAACCTCAGGCAGACTAACTGGACATGCTATGTGGACTTTCTTTGCCAAACTCTCCCTGAGACCCCACCTAGGGAGGACATCTCATGGGTGACCACGACTCGTCTGGTAAAGGTTTTTTACCGACGCCTGTAACGCAGCGCTTGACAAAGCCTGTCCACCCAGCAAAACAAGAGGTCGGAAGAAACCGGCATGGTGGACTCCAACGCTGGGGAGAGCTCCGGAGATCATCACGGAGACTTTTAACAAAGCGAAAGCTCTTAACGTTGAGCAGAACTGGGCCGAATACAAGGCAAGTCTGTCAACATACAACAAAGAACTCAGGAAAGCCCAACGCGCGTCATTGCGCCAGTTCTGCACCGAAATCGAGAGTAACTCCGAAGCCTCGCGCTTACGTAAAGTACTCTCGAAATCAACTCCAACCTTGGGGTATTTGAGGAAAGCCGACCAATCCTGGACGACATCCAGTTCCGAGTCGCTAAGCCTCCTTCTCAGTACACATTTCCCAGGCTGCGCTGTAAACAGACCAACCAACAGAGCGCATCCTTCTAATGCCACGGGCTCAATCCTACCCAAGGCAGGCAAGCCCTCGCACACTGCCCCTAAATATTTCAGACCAATAAGCCTGTCGTCCTTCCTCCTGAAGGCGATGGAACGGCTTTTAAGTCTGCATCTCAGGGCGACCATATCGCCGAATCAAATCTCGGACTCTCAACTGCCTATCGGAGGGAAAGATCCACCGAAACGGCCCTACATGCGATCACATCGATCATCGAAGCGTCCTTTAGCTGCAAGGAATATACCCTGGTAGCCTTTCTTGACATAAAAGGGGCTTTCAATAACATCATCCCATCCGCCATCACGAGAGCACTGACTGACCTGGGGGGGTTTACTGCTTGACGGTGAGTCTCATCGATCAGATGCTGCAGTGCAGGACCGTTGAGGCATCACTGGGGACGTCAACGTCCCCAGGTTTGCAACAGAGGCACCCCGCAGGGTGGAGTCCTCCTCGCCCCTCCTATGGAACGTAGCAGTGAATGTACTGCTGCGGAAGATAGAGGGTGGCGGTTGCCGCGTGTTGGCGTATGCGGAGGACGTCGCTATAGCATTCTCTGCGAAGTTCCCACAGACCTAATGCGAGTGCATGACAAGCACTCTGACAAACCTGTCACAATGGGCAGCCAAATGTGGGCTGAGTGCCAACCCATCTAAGACGGAACTTGTACTATTCACCAGGAAATACAAGATTCCGACACTTACGTCACCGAAACTATGCGGAGAGCCGCTAGTTTTTAGCAACCAAGCGAAATACCTTGGCCTTATCCTCGATAGGTAGCTCGACTGGAAGCTGAGCATAGAGGACAGGGTGAAGAAGGCCACAGTAGCCCTCTACACCTGCAGGAAAACCATCGGTCGAAAGTGGGGCATGACCCCGTGCATAGTCCGATGGCTGTACACCGCCATCATACAACCAATCCTGATTTACGGAGTAGTGGTCTGGTGGCCAGCCCTGACAAGAAAACTTGTCTTGACAAACTCACAAGAGTCCAACGCACGGCAGAGCTATGCATAACGGGCGGATTACGCACTACCCCAAGTGAAGCCTTCGACACCATGTTGTACCTTCTACCTGTAGAACTTATGGGGAAAAAAAAAAGGTCGCAACACTCTCCGCCCTTAGAATGAGGGAATCCAACCTGTGAAAACCACCACGGTTGGCCACTCGGGAATCCTAATAAAACTCCCGCAACTTCCAGAGAGGACAGACTACTGCATCCCAGCGACCGTTGACTACATCTCGACGCCTACGCCTTAACCTAACCTAACCTACTCCCTGGTCACTGGACTGTTGTTGGCAGCAGCCTCTGAAAACGTTCGTAGCGGGAAGAGGAAAACAAAAGGCAAAGCGTAATAACCGCAAGCGCAATTCGTGTATGCAAGGGCGGGTGTATGTGTATTTGCTAGTATAGCAGCTATGTGGTCGATGGCACTGGCTATGTAGAGGCGAGCGAAACCAGAAAAACGAACGGCACTTTGAGAATTATTTAGTTTATATGTAGTTTGTAATTGCACTGATCAATTAATTATTGCACAATCACGTTGGGGTCACCAAATGTTACGCTATTAAGCGTTTTTTAATAACTGTTGTAATTTAAGCTTTTAAGTCAAGAGTCGAGATAATTCAATTGGAACTACAATTTTATGTATTTTATTTTATTTTATCTATATATATAAAAGAAAGTAATGTTTGTTAAAAAAATGTATAACTCAAGAACGGTTGTACCAATATGGCTGAAAAATTGGTGGGTAGGTAGCTTAGAGCCACAAGATTCATATAGGATACTGTAAACGTCAGTCACTATAAAAAGTGGTACAACAAAAAAGAAATCCTTGAATTCGCATTCTCAATCACATAGAGTCGACATGTATGTCAAAATAGATGTATGTCAGATATGTTTCACTTTTATTAGGTTGACAAAAGCCAAACTACGTTCGATTAACTATTAACAAAAACGCATCAGACTTGCAATAACAAAACGCATCTCGAACAGCTAAGTAATTTTGTCCATGAACAAATGGTTGAAAATTTTAGTTTTGAAATAAAATTTTAGGTGAATTGAAGGGAAGAGTAGTTTACTTAAAAATGCCGCGACCAAGACGATCGAATCTTTCCTAACAAAGCCGTATTGCAAAAAGGATAAGAAACACTGAAAATGAAAGGACTGAAGAAGAACAAGAAATTTCACGTGAACAGCGCTGCGTTAGTATGGTTCGACTTCGTGCTTCTCAATCACAAGAGCATTTAGAGGCAGCCCGTGAAACGGCTCGGTTGGCAATCCAAAATCGTCGAGCGAACAACAGAGGTCAACAAATAGATAATTTGCGACACAGAACAAGAGATTTGAATCGAGCAGCGTTTCGATACGATTGCAGCAATGATTACAGCTTGCATCCTAGCGTTGGCATTGGGCAAATGAACGTTGTTAGCGAGTATTGTGGTGCATTATAGTTTTCTGAGGGAAAACATGCCAGGGAGTCCGTGCGAGAAAATTATTTTATTTATTTTATCCAATTATTTTTAAAAATACATTTTTAACGTAGTTTTATTCGGCTCACTTCTCACCCAAGCTAGAACAACGTGTCACAGTGAAGCGTGACCGGGCCCGTCGAGTTTATAATAAGTAGCGGCAGTACGCGTTTGTGGGTTAGGTAGACAATAATCCGAAAGCGATGATGATCAGGTCCCTATGCATATGGTCTTAGGGAGAGCGTGAGAGCATCATAGAGTATCTCGGCGCGGTTTCTGAGCCGAATATGAGCGGTAGACGAAGAGCGTAAGAGAGTTGCTTAGACGCAGCAGGTGCACGAAACAGAGACATAAATGACAGACCGACCGCTGGCGGGCGTTTTGCTGCCTGACCCGACAGGTATATTGTATTTGTGGTACAAATATACATTTTGATCATCATCAATAGCCGATTCGATATAGCCATGTCTGAGCTAGAACAACCAATTTTTTTCCCCAGACTGATGTGATATCTCACTCTACAAGTGAATTTTTAAATTTCGCCCCGCCCCCTTACACCCCTAAAGAACGCACATCTGTGTCACCCACAATTTTGAAGATAACAAAAAACGAAAAATGCAGAATCATAGAATATCTATCAGACGCCCGAATCTCTTTCGGATCATTAAGATACTATAGATACCAAAATGGAGAAAACCATTTGAGAGGCATCGTTCCCTCTCGCTCTCTCTCACACACCCGGTTTCAGTGACCATAAGAGCTAGAGACACAAAACTTTCTATGCAAACTTATGTTATACTACTTCAATACAAGTTTATTTCTTTAAAAAATTACGCCCCAAATATCTTTAAATACAACCCATCCCTGTGACATCCAAAACCTTATCGACACATAAAAAACAAACAAATATCGAATATAGAAGACTATACCATTAAATCAACAGACGCATTAAAAACGAGAATTGACTCGCCGACACTACTTTTACACCCGTACTCAGTCAGTACACATGTTATTTATCTGAAATCTTAAAATATTTTTTCGGATCGGATCATTAGTATAGCCACAATGGAGAAAACCATTTGGAGAAGTATCGTTTTGCCCATTTGCCCAGATGAGCGCCTGAATCTCAGAGACTAAATATAAGAGCTATAGCAACCAAACTTTATGTCTACGCCCCCTTCCGCCACCACAAAAACAAAATTCCACAATTTTTAAGATAGAAAATAACGACACATGCAGTTTCGTAGAGAATGACCATATCTACCAGATTCCCGATCTGGTTTAGATCGGATCATTGTTAAAGCCACACTGATTAAATGGATTTTCAGCAGCGTTGGTTTTCGGATCACGTTGCCACACTGATGAAATGGATTTTCAGCAGTGAGTGTGTTGCTATTAAATTTTTGACTGGATAAGCATTTTAATATATTTAGTTTTTGGTTCTCTTGTAAAAGAGTGTTTATGTTTGTGTTCCATTTGTAGTTTTTGTTTATGGTAAATCCAAAGATTTTATTTGAGTCCCCAGTGGCCTCAATGGCCCATGGCCTTATTATCATGGTATATATCTCTTCAGAAAACTTTACTACTTTAACTCAGGAGAGCCACCGCAGAGGGTCTAATGAACCGACAAGGGGCTGGAGCGATTAAATGTTTTGACTTTGCATTTCGATGCATTTGCATTGGTAACATATCATCATTGGTCATTGAGATCGGATTGCAAGCAATAGTGAAATGAAATGTCCTCATACTGAACACAGAGTTTAGCATCATCCGCATACATGAGTACTCGAGAGTTTGATAATACTGGAGGCAGGTCATCAATAAAGAGTGTGAAAAGTAGGTTGCCTAGATGGCTAATCTATACAGCATTGAGCTTTAAAGGACGCAGAAATTTGAATGAGTATTACATAGCGAGAGACAGAGAGAGAAGAGCCAACTTATTGACTTATTTTATAAAGTTTGGTTTAATGTTTTCATAAAATTCAGTACGAAAGTAAAAGGGGACCAATGACTATCTCTTATAAGGTTATGAGTTTCGTTAACTTGGCTTTACAATATCAGCGGACACGTTCAGATAGCCTATCCGATCTATCCAATACAGTAGGTTCAAAATCGATCGATACTTCGAACGTAGGTTCGTGGGAGTCTTCAGTTACTAGGTTGAGAGAAAAGTAACCTCCTTGGAAGGGAAAAAAATTGTTTTAAAAATTTTTTTTTATTTTATTCAATATTGTCCTCTTTTAGGACGATATTCCTGCATTTTTGCAATTTTTTATCCCGTCCGAATAGTAGTTTTCCGAAAGGTCTCCAAAATACTCCAAAATAGCTCAAAATACGTCGATGATCTCCTCGCGGGAGCTAGATTTTTATTTTCTTTTTGAGGTTTGGGAAGAGATAGTAGTCCGAGGGAACCAAATCAGTCAAATAAAGTGAATGGGGAACCAATTTCTGCATAACCGAACACTCTTTCGAGCTTCGCTCGCGTTCGTGTTATTGGTCTGGATTCAACAATCGCGGCACCCAGCAGCAGAATAGCTTTAAAATGCAAAATATCGCTCCATAAAATCCGTTGGCGCTCAGTATTAATCCTTGATTTGTCTGCTAGCTCACGCACCTTCACTTTTCGATTTTCCAGCACTATTTCTTGTATTTTTTTGACTTTGTCTTGGGTAACCACATCGGAGGGCCTCCCGCTAAGGACCTCAGCGGCAGTGGAGTTTCGTCCACCATTAACTCTTGTTAACTCTTGTTTGCGTTCCTTCGCCGTTTGCTTCTCAAAAAATTATTTTTAATGAACAATCGAAAACATTTTTTTTTTTTCTTGCGCATCAAAATGCCAAACACATCCATTATAACAATTTAAAAAAAGAAAACCAATTACTGTATCGCGCTGAAATTTTTAATGTATGCCTAAATAAGAATGGACTACAATCGAAAAAAAATTTTCGATAAATCGATAAAAGGGAATTTGGCGCTTAAACAGGTTACTTTTCACCCCACCTAGTACTTTAGAATGATATACCTAATATTTAAGAATTTATAATCTATGAGGCTAATGATTGCAGACCAGACCTCCCCTCAAAAAGTTATAGCTTCAGATAACCGTCTGGGATATAAAATCAAATATGACTGTAAATTAGTTTCTTATTGTTTCTCATTTTATTCGTACAGTCGCGTTACTTAGGCATCACTTTCCATTTTTCGGGGTTTTAGTCATTTTCTCAAAGTACTCATTTTCTCACTGCAGTGAGACAAGCCTTTGTCAAACTCGCTTTAGAGATTCTGCCTTTAAAGCCCCATGACTCGACCGCATCCCTGCTACCGGATTATTTGTGCCATTCCTCGGTTAACTGTGTAGACTAGATAATGGGGTGGCCGTGTTCTTTTTATACCCGTGCTCGAAGAGTAAAAGGGTATTTTGTATTTGTGGTAAAAGTGGATCTATATTGACTTGGCTATTGATGCTGATCAATAATTAAAACTTATATAATTTATATTTTTAAATGAATTAAAATTTTTTTTTTTATGGCTCAACTTTTTAAAAAAATTTTCAAAACCCGGATTTTTGTTTGATTCTTTTTTTTAGAGATGGCGCTTCATTATACCTGTATTCGAAGAGTAAAACGGTATATTGTATTTGTGGGTAAAGTGTATTGTGTGTAACATTGAGAATAAATCATTTCCGACCATATAAAGTATATATATTCTTGATCAGCATCGGATCATTAAAAATAGCCGAGTCGATATAGCCATACGTCTGTCCGTCCGTCTGTCCGTCCGTCTTGATTTTTTTCACAAATTGCTCGAAGGCTATAAAGGCTAGACCAATCAAACTTTCCAGACTGAAGTGATATCCCAAACCTAAAAAATTGTTTTAAAAATTTCGTCCCGCCCAACTTCCGCCCCCACAAAGAGCGCACATCTGTGGCGTCCACAATTTTAAAAATTACAGAAAACTAAAAATGCAGAATAATAAAGAAAGACCATATCTATCAGGGGCCCAAATCTGAATCGGATCGGATCATTAAAATAGCCACAATAGAGAAAAACATACGAAAAAAATTTCGCTAACACAAAAACGAGTCGATTTAGTGATTTTCGTACAGGCGTTCGCCTGTATCTCAGAGACTATAAGAGCTAGAGCAACCAAACTTTTGTCCACACCCTGTGATACCAAACCTGAACAAGTGTAGATTTCAAAATTTGGAACGCCCCGCCCCGCCCCCAAAAGACGAAAAAACAATTTTGAAGATCCACAAAAATGCAGTTTCGTAGAAAATGATCATATCTACTAGATTTTTGGTTCAGATCGGATCATTGTTGTAGCCACAATAATCAAAATGAATTTTCAACAGCGATTTTCCCCTTGCCTATCGGTTTTGCGAATTAAGTCATTTATGGGGATGATATTCGCTACTGATTCTCTCACACTCACACTCACGCTCTGCCTCGTGCCGTGTCCGTGTGTTATTGTGAGAGGGTGTTGTAGATGTAGATGTAGATGAAAGATGGTGTTAAAAAAAAAAATGCATATAGGCGTAAACAACTGATAAAACATTTGAAAATTTCACATAAATCTCATGTGTACTGTTGAGTACGGGTATAAATGTAGAGTCGCGTTTACAGCGACTCCGTACGTTCTTTTCTCGTTTTAATATAAGTTTTTGAAAAATCAACATATACCTTTCGCAATCACCCAAAAAAGCGATCGTGGCAAAAACTGCTTTTAATAGCTGATATTTGCCCGTTGAGGATAACTTTCGCAATAACACTAACACAAACGATTTCTAAAACAAAATTAATAAATAAAATTTATGAGTCCTAACTTGCGTCCATATATTGCGCTATTATATTATATTTATATTGGAAAAATACCATACATATATCGCACTATATTATAAAATGTATTTATATTTATGTATTTATACATATCATTATTCCCGTACTCGAAGAGTAAAAGGTATATTGTATTTGTGTTAAAAGTGGATGTGTGTAACACAGAGAAGGAATAATTTCCGACCCTATAAAAGTATATATATTCTTAATCAGCATCAATAGCCGAGTCGATATAGCCCTGTCTGTCCGTCCGTCCGTCCGTCTGTCTGTCCGTCTTGTTTGTCGCCCGTCGAAGGCTATAAGAGATAGACCAACCAAATATTTTTTCCATACTGATGTTATATCTCACTCCTAGAAAAAAGTTTTAAAATTTCGCCCCGCCCACTTCCGCCCCCCCGCGCATATCTGTAACGGCCACAATTTTAAAAATAACAAAACTAAAAAATGCTGAATCATAGAGAAAGCCCATATCTATCAGGGGCCCAAATCTGAATCGGATCGGATCATTAATATAGCCACAATAGAGAAAAACATACGAAAAAACTTCGCTCCATCTCTTTTCGCACTCACACAAAAATCGAGTCGTTTTGGTTTTTCGTATTTTATGAACGCCTGGATCTCAGAGACTATAAGAGCTAGAGCAACCAAACTTTCTGCCCAGACTCCTGTGATACCAAACCTGAACAAGTGTATTTCAAAAATTTCGCCCCGCCCCCTTCCGCCCACACAAAAGACGAAAATCCACAATTTTGAAGATGGGAAAAATACGAAAAAAGCAGTATTGTATATAATGACCATATTTACCAGATACACGAATTTGGTTTAGATCGGATCATTATTGTAGCCACAATGATGAAATGAATTTTCAGCAAATGAACCCCCGTTTTAAAACAAAATTATACATTTATTTTGAGGGTTGTTGTATTGATTCACACGCCAATCACGCCCGATTGCCTCGTGCAGTGTACATTTATGAGAACTGATGTTGATTGTTAATGACAGATGCAGCAAACAAATGTAAAATGTAAAATGTAAAAACTGATAAAACATTTGAAAATTCCATATGAATCACATGTGTTGACTGAGTACGGGTATAAAAGTAGAGTCGCGTTTACAGCGACTGTAGTTCTTTGTCGTTTTAATATAAGTTTTGAAATCAAAATATAAAATGCAAACCCAAAAGTAAAAATCAAACATTTTAGTGATATTTGAATGTGTAGGAAGCTTCGGTATAACACTAACACAAACGGGATCATACAAAATTTAGAGGCAACGCTTTTTTGGGTCATAAAGTCCGTCACATATGGAAGGTTCTTTCGTTTTATTTGTTTTATTTATGTATATATTATAAGTAGGCAAATATCGCTCGCTGTGCATTTCGTTCCCATGTACCTATGAATTGGCCCTTTGCATTTGTATGCAGTTTTCTGTTAGGTTAGTCTTGTTTAAAATGAGTGTAAATGAATTTAGTCTATAATAAAATATTTGTGAAGTTGAAAATGTGCTAGGAAAGCCTTTATTTGGGGACCATGCCTCTCGGGTATGAAGTGAATTAGCCGATAACGGACACTCCAGGGATACTGATTTGAACGGGACCTTGCAGTGCGTAGACGATTATTTTCATTCCGATTTTTAATGTCTTGGCTACTTTCACAGCTCCTCGAAGCCACAGCTCGCGACGCATTTTGCATTCGCCGGCCCAAATGTAATCGTCTCGACATTTAACTTTAAAAACTATAATGGTTGGCTTAAACCACATTTTCAAAAGCAACAAATATACTTCCACAGATTGAAATTTGTTCAGAAAAAAATTGTTCACACAAAAAGTTCTAAAAAACAAAATCTATTATAGAATGTTCTGTTGCGGAATGACACAAAATGAAATGAAATAAATGAGTGAAATTTTGGTAAACAAATCTGCTGATTTCATCGTTTTGCAATTGAACACCTGTAGTCAATCTAGGTGTTTTCACAGAGCGCCACAAATGTTTACAAACACTCATTAATTTCATCAGCAGCAGTTTTTACGGAGATTCATGCATACACACAGAATTTTTTCAACATATTGATAAATCTTTCTTTAACATTTTATGGGCCGCGGTCGCTTTTTCCAATTCCCAATACGTTTGGGACTCGCTGAAATGCCCATATGCGTTTTATACACATACCCTCCCTTTGCATACCCTTTTTAATAAAAGTTCTAGAAAGAATTTAATAATTAAAAACTTACCCCCCATTAGTCCAGCAATAAAATCCACAAACATTCTTTGTGCCCCGCCTTTAGATGTAAGTTTTAATTAAACTCAGTCCTGGGAAGTATTTCGATGTATGTTCTCTGCAATGTTGAAAAGTTGAAAAACATGTTTTTTAATAAGCCCAATAGATTATGTCCCGAATGAGTTAATAATTTTTAAGAGTAGGACGTAAAAAAAAAAAGAGAAAGAACGTATGGAGTCGCTGTAAAAGCGACTCTTCTTTTATACCCGTACTCAGCCAGTACGCATGTGATTTATGTGGAAGTTTCAAATGTTGTTTTTACATTTTACATTTTACATTTGTTTGCTACATATGTGATCTACATCTACATCAGTTCGCACAACAACACACTTACACTGCACGAGGCAGAGCGTGTGAGCAGTGTGTTAGTGTGAGAGAAACAGTAGCGGCTATCAACCCTCAAACAAAATGTATATTTGTTGTGGGTGTTGGGACGGCTTCGGGGCTCGCTTCTGAAAATTCATTTCATCATTGTGGTTATAATAATGATTCGATCTCGACCAAGTTCGGGAATCTGGTAGATATAATCATTTCCTACGATCCTGCGTTTTTCTGTATCTTCAAAATTGTGGACTTTCCTTCTTTTTTGGGGCCGAAATTTTTGAAAACAGGGCAGGGGGCTAGAAAGTTTTTTAGCTCTTAAAACACTTTATATATATATTCGATATATATCACAGGCGGAGTCTAGACGGAAAGTTTGGGTGCTCTAGCTCTTATAGTCTCTGAGATCCATATATATGTATATATAGAGAATGACCATATCTACCAGATGGTCAGACCGGATCAGATGGAATAATTATGAAATTTCAGTCGCTATAGGAGTACAAAATGCTTACCGCGTATGTACGACCAAAGACAATACAAATGTAAGATAACAAACGTCATACCATTTTCTGGCACTCTAATTTTTCGGGTTTAGAGCTGACTCCAGGCTCTCTAGAAAGGAACCGACTGTGTATGAGCACACGCATTCTAGATTTGCCCGAATGTTTACGTTTTTTTGGCGATGAAAACATATACTCTTCACTTGATAAGTACTAAATTAATTTTTGGAAGACGTTTCCAATAAACACTAAATAATTCTTAGTTTGCACACATATCTTAAAATTATATTGTCTGTGGTTCGGCTGTGGATCGGCTTGCTCGTAGCTTAAATTTCCCAAACATATACAATAATCATAAACATTGAGGAAACCTAGATTCCGAGATACGATCAAACACTAATTAAACACAACCATTGCTCTTCAAATTAATAGTATCATTCAAAGAAAAAGAATAGGCATTCACACAACTCTTCAGTTTCCAACAACACGCCGTTTTGTTCCCCGCGTACACTGTACGAGGCAGAGTGTGTGAGCGAGAATCAGTAGCTTCTGAAAATTGTGCGCTCTTTGTAGGGGAGGAAGGGGGCGGGAGAAATTTTGAAATACACTTGTAGCAGTGTGATATCACATAAGGCTGTAAACAATTTTTGGTTGCTATAGGTCTTATAGTCTCCGAGCACTGGGCGACAAACAAAACTGACGGACGCACAGACATTCAGACAGACAAAAAAAAAATTTATTTTACGGGGTCGCAAACGCTTCTTTCTCTGCGTTACACACGTCCACTTTTATCACAGATACAATACACCCTTTTACTCTTCGAGTAAAAGTTTCGAGTTTTACTCTCATCTTCATCAGTTCTCACAACAACCCACGTACACTAAAAGAGGCAGAGTGTGTGAGCGAGCGAGAGAATCAGTAGCGGCTATCATCCCGAAATGACTCTTTTGTTGCGAGGGGTGGGCACTCGCAGATGAAAATTAATTTTATTTCATTGTGGCTATAATAATGATCCGATCTGAACTCGATTCGGTAATCTGGTAGATAAGATCATTTTCTACAATACTGCATTTTTCGATTTTTTTGTATCTTCAAAAATGTTGATTTTCATCTTTTTGAGGGTCGGAGGGGGCGTGGCGAAATTTTGAGTGTGGACAGAAAGTTTGGTTGCTCTAGCTCTTATAGTCTCTCGAGATCCTTGCGCTCATCTGGACGAATGGGAAAAGCCGACGCGTTGGTGTGTGAGAGTGAGCGAGAGGGAACGATGCTTCTGCAAATGGCTTTCTCCATTGTAACTATACTAATGATCCTATCCAGTTCAGATTCGGGCCTCTGATAGATATGGGTTTTCTCTATGATCTGCATTTTCCGTTTTCTGATATTTTAAAAATTTTGGACGCCACAAAAAAACTTTGGTTGCTTCGGGTGGACGGACAGAGGGACAGACAGACAGATGGACACAGACTATTTTTTATGGGGTCAGAAACGATTCCTTCTCTATGTAACTCACATCCACTTTTACCACTTTTTACTGTAACCGACGACTACGCTATATCCAAATATTACTTTTGGACGTTGATGTGCAATGCACCATCAAGTGGCCTAAGCGACACCAAGCCGAATTCTGTTATACGCGGAGCCCAGGCAGATATGCAGCCCTCCTACAGACAAGCAAATGGTCGAGCAGCGCTGTCACATGCCGCGCAACACGTGTACCGAACCGGTCGCGAGCATCCAGGAAAGGTAGGAGCTAGGCTAACATTGCAAAGTTACAAAAATATTACTTATAACGGGAAAATGAATAATGTTTTGAATGAATAAAAGTTTCGAGCATAAGACCCGAAACGGTTCATGCAAGGAATAAGAGGAAGGTACAAATGTGAGGATCGTGAAGTTTATGCGTTAATCATTTTTCTACGATTAATTACAAAAGGGAAGGTTTAGTAAAAACAATCTACGAGAGTAAGAAGGTAGTCTCACACCTTCAGAGCAAAAGTAAAAAGATTTTCTGGACTGATTCACCATACACAAGAGCCGCACTCTAAAATCGGATGAACAAGAGAAATATAGAGAGTCTTCGTTAAATAGGGGTCGTCATATTCCTTTGACCACCTCTTTAAAAACCCAAGCACTCCCATGGCTTTATTTACCATGCTAGAAATATGTTCAGAAAATTTTAACTTGGGCTCTAGTTTAACACCAAGATCATCAACAAACGTAATTCTCGCAAGAGAACCGATGAAGCGATGAATTACTTTACATTTCGAGGCATTCAGCTGTTACATATTTGCACATATTTCAGTCATGGTGACTGAAAGTTATTAAGATCGGATTGCTAGCGAGAGTGAAATGAAAACTCCTTATACTAGACACAGAGTTTAACATCATCCGCATACATGAGTACTCGAGAGTTTGTTAATGCTGAAGCCAGGTCATTAATGAATAGTGTGAAAAGTAGGTGGCCTAGATAGCTGCCCTGAGGTACTCCAAAGGTTACCCTAACAGTTGAAGAAAATAAGTTTTTGAAGACGATTCTTTAAGACCTAGAGCAAAACCTAGCTAGAAATCAATTTCAAAAGATAGGACGAAAACCGTAAAAGGTCAAGTTTTTGTGGTAAAAGAGACTTGTTTACAGAGTCGCATGCTTTATTGAAACCGGTGTAAATAACATTCGTATGCATGTTACCATGGAAGCCTTTAATGATAAAAGAAGTGAACTTTAATAAATTTGTTGTTGTTGATCGTCGCCTTATGAATCAGTGCCGAGCTGCATATATAAGTGATTTGCAGAGATGTTGCAAGTGCAGGTTTAAAATATTATTAAACATTTTAGTTTACTTTGATATACTTCTATAATTCTTTGCGTCAGACTTACTAGCCATTTCCTAGCTGAAAATGCCGTTCGATCTAGGTCAACTGTATGGATTCGGGTGACCAGAGTAGCTTTCATGGGAATAAATTGTTTGGAAAAATTGGGAAAAAATATCGACAAGGTCCTGATCATTGTTTGCCGACGAATTAAGAAATGATAGCGAGGATGGATTTGCAGACGTTTTACGCTTACTGTTTACGAAGCTGTAAAACTGTTTAGAGTCCTGAGGAAAGCGTATCCTTCATCGAGATAATTTTTATATGATTCAGCGATAAGAATGGTGAAAATTGATCGAGAAAGCGAGAGAGAGAACAAAGAGAGCCACCTTATTGCAATTTTTTAAAAATTCTTAATTTTATGTTTTCCAGACTGGATAGTTCTTTGGTAAACCAAGGGAGCTTCCCAGAGCTAATCGGACAAAAAATAGGACAAAAGAATCAAAAAGTGTGTCAAAAGTGCTGAGTCGCTGTTAACGCGTCACTACTTTTATACCCGTACTCAGTCAGTACACATGTGATTTATATGGAATTGTTAAATATTTTTTTTGTATTAGCAGTATGTTTTTATTTAAAACTGTCTAATCGTGGACAATAAATTAATAGACTTAACAGTTGATTGAGCCCATATGATGTGCTATGGGTTGGAATTTTTTGAAAGATTTGAAACACCGAAAAATAAATACCATCCACCATCCACCATCCATGAGAAACCATCCATCCGGTGAAAATTTATTTACGTTTGTAATTTAAAATGAATTTAAATGACATTTCAATGGTTGTAAATATGATTCAGCTTAACTAAAACATATTCTTGACAAGTAAGAATGTAAATGGACATGGATGATGATGATGAGGACTAAACTTTGACGAGGAGGAGATAATAGAATGGATATCTGTTTTGAAAACACAGCAAAAGGTTGTGGTCATTTGCGCGTCTCACGTACTACTAAATGACCGGCATCCGGGATAGCCATCATAAAACATCCCACGGTTGACGAAACTGCCATTATATTATGCTGTTGTATTTTGGACAATATGTTAAACATGCACAACAGCGTCAATTAATGAAAGTTGGGAACTGTTTTATCTGTTTTGAAAACACTGAAGCCAGGAAGGTTTTGGTCATTATCAATATTATAAATCACTACTACTAAATACTGTCCAAAGGATAATCGCCATCATTAAAACAATAGTGCCATTATATTGTGCTGTTGTATTTTGCAAAATATGTTAAACATGCACAACAGCTCAATTAAAATTTTGGGAACTTATTTTAAGAGAGCAGAGAGAACAGCCCCATCCGCAGCAATATTCCGTCTTGATTATAATCATTCAGCAGAACATATACGATCTAGAATTGCAAACATATTGTCTGAAATAGAATAAATTTAAATAGTTCAAAGTTTTAATCATTTATTCCGCCCCCTTAAATTTAAACTGACGGAAATTTTATTAAAATAAAAAACTACTGCTGTTTGTTTTCATAGAAAATTGCATAAAATCCGTTTGAAACGTCGTTTGGGTGCGGACAAAATCATACGAAAGATCCTCCTGTTTTGTGAGATCTGATGGGTTTTTGTTGTTGTTTTTTAAAATACGCCTGGTCTGTCATTGTTTACATTTTCGTGGAGAATTCCGATTTTTTTTGTTGTGAATGTCAAATATTTATGGTTGCATTTGACAATTATCGAAAAAATACCGCACAGAAACGTGCGAAAAAGAGGAACATCCCAGATGGATGGTGGAAAAACTGGGAAATTTTGGAACGGCAATGATCATACGGACCATTCCCGAAATGGATGGTGGATGGTGGATGGTCGTCAGTGTGAAAAGGCTATTAAATTGCTGCCTCCCCTCTACAAACAGTTGACAAAATTATACATTTATTTTGTGGGTTATGGTGGCAGTATTTTACACTAGACATTGTCAGTTTATTTATTATTTAAAAAGAAAAAAAATAAATATATTCATTCTTCATTCTTCATCAAACAAATATATACATTAAAATGAAAAAATGCGTAAAACATTTAATATCAATATTATAAATATATATTTAAATATATATACATATATACTGTCGCGGACGGTAATCGATAGTTCTCATGTATTAATTTGTATCTGGTATTATTTTTGAATTTATAGAATTTAAGCCCCTTAATGAAAGGGCATACATTTTCGGCAAACGAATTTCCGCCATATTTTAAGCTGCACTTTTCCATTGTCGCGTGGTCAAAGCAGGAGAAGATACTGCGGTAAGAAATATTGTATATAGGAAATAAGGTTATGTAATTAATTTAACCCTAGAATAAAACGGGCGAAAGAACCTGCTTCCTCGGTTTAATTGGCCGTTTAAAGGCAACTACGTGGGACCAGCGACATGATCTTTTATTCGCATACTTTAGACAAGTCGACTGCAGGAGTAACTTTCGATTGAGTACGGGCAGTCAGCCACCTCAACACACGTTTGGACGGGCCGCAGGCAGCGACCCAGAGTAGACGCAGACAGTTTGAATTAATTGGAGTGCTGGGCAGAATATAAGGATGCAACATTTTCCCAGAAGAAGAATGCGAATCTCTGGGAGAGAATTGCAGCGCTGGAGAAGGAGCTTGAAGGGGTAAGAGCACGGAACCATGTGACTACGGCCACCGATATCGTAATACCGAGCGCTGTCGGGGTGAGTAGTGAGGTGTCAGTGTTAACGCCATGTTGGAGCGATCCGCCATTTTCTATGGTTGGCGATCGGACCCCCCATAACGGGGTCAGTGTGAGCGGTACAGCATGTATGCAGGCAGCATTATGCAGCGGACCAGCGCTGCTTATGAGCAACAGTTATTCGACGCCATTTTGCGCAACCAGCATCGCGCAGACAGCGCATGGAATCGTGCCGTCGGGTGTAGGCCCCCAGAACGTCATAACGCCGACGCCACTAGCTGGATCCTATGCCTGGACGACACCAACTGGGAACAGTGGATGCTATATACCACGCAAGCTTCCTGATCTGCCATCATTTGGTGGTCAGCCAGAGGATTGGCCGATGTTCCTTGGTTCATTTACTGAGACCAGTCAAGCGTACAACCGTACGGATCTGGAGAATAACTAGCGCTTGGTTATTGGGATGAAGCTCGGGAGACCGTCAAGTCGCTTCTGATTCATCCAAGTAACGTCAGCGCTGTGGTGGAGCAGCTGCGCTTTAGGTATGGCCGACCGGAGCAACTTATACGCAGTCAGCTGAATGGGATACGAGAGGTGCCTCTTATTTCGGAGCACCACCTAGCGAGGATTGTTCCCTTCGCAACCCGTGTGAGCAATCTCACAGCCTTCTTGCAGTCAGCGAAGGCAGATCAGCATTTGGGAAACCCAACACTTATGGAAGACCCTTTCCAACCATTGTTTATTTAAGTTCCCGGTTGACAGAATATGCCAACGTAGTGTGTACTATAATGGACGTCGAAGGGAAGATATCAAGGCGTCGACTACTGCATGCAAGCATCGGCCAAGACCGAGACGAGCAACAAGACACTCGCTCGCCCTGCACGCCCAGATCCTTGCTGAGGTCGTCGTCGATCATCGTAACAGATGAACCTGCGTCCAGGAGTGCGTATGTATCCACCCGACGATCAGCTCCGTACAGCGTTACTAGCAATATACGAAACCGCAGGCGACCACGTTCTGCGTCGACACAACTTAAAATCCTCTGTAACGTCAGCGCTGTGGTGGAGCAGCTGCGCTTTAGGTATGGCCGACCGGAGCAACTTATACGCAGTCAGCTGAATGCGATACGAGATGTGCCTCTTATTTCGGAGCACAGCCTAGTGAGGAACCCCTTCGCAACCCGTGTGAGCAATCTCACAGCCTTCTTTGCAGTCAGCGAAGACAGATCAGCATTTGGGAAACCCAACACTTATGGAATACCCTTTCCAACCATGGTCCATTTTAGTTCGTGGTTGACGGAATATGCCAACGTAGTGTGTACTATAATGGACGTCGAAGGGAAGGAACCAAGGCGTCGACTACTGCATTCAAGCATCGGCCAAGACCGAGACGAGCAACAAGACAATCGTCTTAGACGTTGTCCAATCTGTGGAGGACAACATGCAGTTAAGGGCTCTAATGAGTTCAACGGAGCTTCGCCACCTGATAGGTGGAGGTATGTGAGGAGGCATCGACTATGCTTTTCATGCCTACGAAGTGGTCACATGACTAGATCCTGCAACACGCATGGTGAGTGTGGATTCAACGGATGCCGGAAAGGACATCATCGTTTGCTACATGGTGCGGACGACCGTGATAGAAGCTACAAGAACAGAAGCTACAAGCAGCGAGACCAACAGTCAGCACTTTTAGGCGTAGCTGGGACAGAGGTGCTCCGCAGGCAGCGGATGTACCAGTCCAGTGCAGAGGGACGCCGCAGGCAGCGGACGCGCCCATACAGAGGATTTTAAGTTGTGTCGACGCAGAACGTGATCGCCTGCTGTTTCGTATATTGCCAGTAACGCTGTACGGAGCTGATCGTCGGGTGCATACGCACTCCTGGACGAAGGTTTATCTGTTACGATGATCGACGACGACCTCAGGAAGGATCTGGGCGTGCAGGGCGGAGGATCACTTATGAGGATGGCAACGTGCTGGTGAGCTTCGTATGTGCCAAGACGAAGTGCGCCCATGAGAACTATGTCTATCCCACGGCTGGAGCTGCACGCAGCAATTCTTGGAACTCGGCTGATGGACACAGTGTAGCTATCAGTGATATCGTATTATGGACGGACTCCAAGACGGTGCTAAGATAGATTGGCAGCACCCGGTATAAGCAGTTTGTCGGCAAAAGGATAGCGGAAATCTTGGAGTCGACGAAGGTATCTCAATGGAGATGGGTACCAACAGCCGACAATGAGGCGGATGATGCAACGCGTTCGCAATGCCACGTGGACCTCAGTCAGAAGTCACGTAGGCTAGTCGGACCAGCATTTTTGAGGCAGCCAGCGGGCAGCTGGCCACATCCTGAATCTGGAATTGAGAGAGATCAGGATGGTAACGACGAAGAAGAAATGCCAAGTGAGTTTTCGCTAGTTGGTGCGAGCGAGTTTTGTATTGCCTTGCAGAGATTTTTTTAAGATACAGTCGGCTACTCAGGACTACAGCCTGGATCTTAAGGTTCACGCGCTGGTGCCGTGGACGAAGAAGCGAGCTCGAGGAGTATCGCCTCACTGCAGCAGAGTGTAAAGCCGGGAAGAACCTGTTGGTCAGGCAGTCACAACGTGAAGCGTTTCCAGATGAGATGCGGTCGATAGAAGACGGCCAGGTGGTCGCCAGTGGGAGCGACTAGTGGGACTAGATGACTAGCACCATACATAGATGACCATGGAGTTCTGCGCGCTTATGGCAGAGTTGATGCCGCATTGTGCATGCCGTACAGTGCGAGGAGGCCAATAATTCTCTCACACAGGCACGGTCTTACGGAGATGATTGTACATCATTTCCACGCAAAGAGGAAGCATCAAAACGGGGATGCTACGATAGATCCAGGTTCTGGATTACGAAGCTGAGACGTGTTCTACGGAGGGTGATCTCAGCGTGCAACGTGTGCAAGTCAATAATGGGACCTCTGCCGTAAGATCGCCTGGAGGCCAATGGTTGGCCGTTCAAGAACACTGGACTGGACTATTTTTGACCACTGTTGGTGACAGTGTCGCAACATAAGCGATGGTTCGCCCTGTTCACATGCTTGACGACCAGGGCGATTCATTTGGCGCATGATCTGACGACGGATTCTTGTATAATTGCTATCCGTAATTTCGTCTGTCGTCAAGGCCCGTACATAAGCTGCGCAGCGACAACGGCAAGAACTTCGTTGGAGCTGACAGGGAAGCCAGACGACTTGGCGACGTGTTCGAGACTGAAAGGATTCAGGATGTGCTATCAGAGGCATCGAGTGGGTATTCAATTGCCCAGTGAATCCATCTGAAGAAGGAGCCTGGGAACGAATGGTGAAGTGCGTCAAGAGGATCCTGCGCCACACATTGAAGGAGGTGGCGCCAAGGGGTCACGTACTGGTGAGTTTCCTGATCGAGGCGGACAACATCGTGAATTCGCGTCCGCTTACCCACTTGCCGGTGGATGCAGACCAGGAAGCCCTCCTGACGCCGAATGATCTGCTCAGAGGAGTAGCTAACTTGCCGGACACGCCTGGCGAAGATGTGGAGAAGCACAAGGAGTGCGTTACACGCAAGCAATGGCGTATAGCGCGACTGATGAGGGACCGTTTCTGGAAAAGATGGGTTTTGGAGTACCTACCTACGCTAGTGCGCCGATAGAAGTGGTGTCGGAGGTCGGAGCCGATACGCCAGGGTGACATGGTGTTCATCTGCGATCCAGCTTTACCCCAAAGAGAGTGGCGTAAAGGCATCGTGGAAGAGGTCTACAAAGTACTGGATGGAGTCATCAGGCTAGTGTGCGTATTAACGACAGAGCACTTTCAAGGATCAGGACCCGTCCCGTCTCCAAACGGGCGGTTTTGGATTTGAGTGAAGCTGTTCTTCACGGGGTCGGGGATGTCGCGAGACGGTAATCGATAGTTATGTAATAATTTGTATCTGGTATTATTTTGAATTTATGGATTTTAAGCCCCGTAATGAACGTGCATACATTTTCGGCCATCGAATTTCCGCCATATTTTAAGCTGCACTTTTCTATTGTCGCGTGGTCAAAGCAGGAGAAGATACTGCGGTAAGAAATATTGTATATAGGAAATAAGGTTATGTAATGAATTTAACCCTAGAATAAAACGGGCTTACGAAAGAACCTGCTTCCTCGGTTTAATCGGCCGTTTAAAGGCAACTCCATGGGACCAGCGACATAAACAATTTGCTTTAAAATTTCGTAAAAATTTCAAACAACTTATTTAGCATAGTCTAACAACATTGTTAAATATGCGGGCAGAGTGTGTGAACGAGAGAGAGAGAATCAGTAGCGACTGAAGGGTAGGGCGCTAGCTGCTGAAAATTTATTATAGCTATAATAATGATCCGATCCGAACTAAAATCGCTAATCTGATATATATTTTCAAAAGCGTGGTCGGGCGGAGTTTTTTAAATTGGCTTAAATTGAACGGACGGACAGGAGTTTAGACTCGGATCGACTTTCGATCAGCGTCAATTTGCAGTTCCCGGTCACTCCCGTTTATTACGCGCGGTACGCTTTGCATTCCTCTTCCCGCTACAAACGTTTTCACATTCCAGTTTTTCCAGGAGAAAAACAAATTGACTTTTGAAGCTTTAGTCAACGGAATTGTGCGAAAAGGTGAAAAGGTTGACTGCCGCCTGGGAGGATGAGTCGTCCATATATGACTACTACATGCTCGTTGTAAAGCTAGAGCAGATCGAGAAGCCGAACTGCAAGTTTGAAACGTTGCACAACAAGCTCGGACCGATTCGCAGCCTCCACTTCGTCATAGACAGCTTCTTCGCCGCCCATAATGCCGCCGAGATATGTACTGACTTTCGCTCTATGTTTACCACCATCATCCACAATCATCCCGACCTAACCAACATAAAAAAGTTTCAGCGTCTATTTGTTCGCTGGAAATCTCTCATGGTAACTATAATATCACATTGGATTTGTTTAAAAAGCGATTTAAAAATCTGCGTTTGGTTTTCAGTCGCATATCACTGAGATCTTGGGACTCCACGCTGTGGAACATGCTTCGGGATCTGTCGGACAAATTCCTCTCACATCCGTGCGCTCCAGGGCTCGGGTACTCCGAAGCAGATCACGGGATGCATCATCGTGCAGGTGCTTCCGACTGGATCAAGCAACTCAAGTAAAAGTGGGAGGAACGATTAGAGGACCCAGCATTTTTCAATCTGATTACGTCATGGGAGTCTATGGCCTCGT
Source organism: Drosophila bifasciata (assembly GCA_009664405.1). Taxonomy (NCBI): domain Eukaryota; kingdom Metazoa; phylum Arthropoda; class Insecta; order Diptera; family Drosophilidae; genus Drosophila; species Drosophila bifasciata. Next base: position 34,694,346 of record CM019042.1, read on the forward strand.
TTTTAGATCAGGGATACAGGACATTGGATACTGTGGATTTCGCTATGGCAACTTTTGCGCCGGGCAGTCAGGTGGACAGTTGTTAAAAACATAACACTTCAAGATCCACATTTATGGACACTAATACAACTTTGTCAGGATGCGTGCCATGCAATGACCATGGCCGCAAGTCGCTTTAATGAAGCCAAGAGGCTAAGCCTGTGTATAAACTGTCTTAAAACAGAGCATCGATCGACACAATGCATCTCGAGCTATTATCGTACCTGTGGTGGTAGGCATCATACTCTCCTGCACTTTAGTAGGCCTTAACTACTGTAGTCCAACGGCAATCAATGCTCACGTATATTGGGGCACCAGATTCGAGGCTAATGTCTACGCTAATTGTCAACGCTTATTCTGTCGCAAAGGGCTTTTGCAACTGAGCTGAAAAAGACCCCAACATTCGCTTTCGAACAATGATTATGTGATCATTTTTTGAGAATTTTTTTATTGAAACTATTTATAATTATTTGATTACGTAATCAGAGGGCGGGGTATTCCTTGAATGATTACTTATGATTATCAGGGGGAGGGGGTCAAAAATCATTGAAAATGTAACATTTGTTGATGGATATTTAAGAAGAGGAAAACGAGGACGATAAAATCGTCCCATTAGCTTAATCGTTTCTCCATAGATTCTACTTATGAACAAAACGACGTCTATTTTAGCATACACAAACAATAAAGGACACATTTTTTTACTATTCTTAGTTGTTAAACTACAAATTTGGAGTCATTTCCAAAATCACGTTTTGGAATCACAAAATCATCAGATCATGTTCAGATCCACTTTTTAGCTGCATTAATTATCTTTACAGAATTTCAAAGCAGCTAAAAATATTCATATCCATTTTAAAGCTTAATTAATTAAATTTAAAGAATTTCAAAGCTCGACATCTGAAAAAAGTATACAGAATACCTGTTTTTAAAACATATTTAAGATCTTGGAAAAAAACAAATTCTCAGCAAACAATTTTATCCAACAAGGTTTTACGCATACATTTGAGAGCGTACAAACTAAACATTTAAAGCACTTGCATGTGTTAGAACGCAGAGAATGTGTAAGTACGTGTAATTGTGTACTTGTGCAAAGTTGCCCATTTACGAGCCGAAACTATTTCTATGAATTGAGCCACATAAATAAATTTTTATTGAAGTTAAAGTGTGGGTTAAAAATAATTGTTCGATTGAAAAGGTTTGACAATAAAATATATAAATATTAAAATTAATGTGTTAAACAAATATATGCAAACAGAAAATATTTTATAAAAAGGGTATGTACTATATATGTATAATCCATTTTGAGTATCTAATATAACGTTTTGTTAAAAATGAGAACTTTTATACCCGTTCTAGAACAGTTAGGCACAGAAAAAAACCCCTTAAAGTATATTTTTATCAGCATCAAGAGCGTCCCGATGAGTGCCTAGTTCTCAGAAAATATAAGAGCCAGAGAAACCTTGAAAATTTTGTAATGGATATTAAATATGTAGAAAAAATGTAAAACAGAAAAGTCGAAAAAAAGATTAACGCGAAATCTTAGAGGATGAGAAAATCAGTTCATATCAAAATATTAATATATCCAGAATGAAGAAATATATTTTCAGTTTTTAACCCATCCCATTCCAGCGCTGCAACTTTCCCTCTCGCACTCATACCCAAATATTAGTGTGCAACCTTGAAGATGTGTCCATCCGTAGATTAAGTCATATCTTGCTATCTTTAAAATATAAAATATTTTAAAATTCCATAAATTTAACTCACTTATTTATAGACTGACTTTTTTTCGTATAAATTTGGAGTCGCGTTTTGTTTTAATGAAGCTCAACTTTCCGTAAAATTCATTGTGTATTCAAATATACATAGTCTATAAACTAAATAAGTCCATCCGCGCTTATAGTCATATCTTTTTATCTTTTTTATATATTTCGTCTAAAATTCCACAAATTTGACTTTAACATTTGTTCTATTTGAACTATAAAAGTAAGCTTTTTTTAAATCTTCTCTTCTATTTTCGTTACTTAAAACCAAAATCGACTAGTGGGCGTTTGTTCCATGATATTCTATATCCCAAAAGTTGTTAATGTATGCACAACGATGAATGTACATAATTTTTAAATAACAATAAATAACAAACAATACATTTGAAATTTTGTCTGTCTGTTTTGTTTTTATGTCTTCCATTATTACGTAAAATTCATGGAAACAAAAAAAGTAAGTCTATAAACTAAATAAGGTACAAAAAAAATATATATCTTTTCTCTTCATCGTCTGCCGATTCGGACCACCTGCTCCGTATTATTGGCATATGAACGATCTTGAAAAAAACAAATTTTTAAGAAACATTTATCGTGCTTATAAAGAAAAATCAACCTGTTTTCCGCATCCGGTTCAAATTTTAAATTTGTTAATTCGATATTTTATTTTTTAAATAATTTTGATATAGTACATACATATTATACATATGTCCGTCCAAATTTTACGTCCAAACTCCTGTGATACCACTTTTTATGTGGATTTAGAAAACAGATGCCCCAAAAAATGTAATCCCAAATAAAAAAAAAAATTTTAAAACAGTATCGTAGAGAATGAACATATCAACCTGATATTCGAATCCGGAAAAATCGGACCAAGTGATTTAAAAATAAATTAAATTTGTACTGACATGAAAATTTAAATTAATTAGTGTTTAATGAAAACTCACGTTCCTTCTCGTTGTAGGGCCAAGTGGTGACCCTAGCGCTTTTGAGCTTAAAAGCGCATTTTTAACTTTTCTGCGCAACTTTCACCACTAATAACAACAAAAACTAGTCTGTTAATTTAAAAGCTTTTGTTACTTTTCTCGTCATCAATCACAAAAATAATCTATTTTCAAGACGCAACTGTCTGCGTCTTTTCTTGTGAACGGTTTTTTGCTTCATTCCGTCTATAGAAAATAGAAAATATAGAAAGTTCAATAGAAAACGGGCGTCCAGTGAAACAAGGCATTGTTGAGCTATTGAGCTTTTTACGTAGCATTTGTTTAGCACGAGGGCACGAACAGTTAGTTGGATATATTTAAGACGGTGTCTGTTAAAGACGCGGGAGTCAGATCTGTGGGGATTCCAAGACGATGTGCCATATTAAGTGCTAAAACCAGACTAAATTAAAGAGCTGGCGGGTCGATTTGCTCGTGTCCTAATAAAAGCGAGAGCGCGATAGATGGAGAGAGCTATAGCGAGGGCGAATGAGAAGCGGTCTCAACATATATAGACCGCGATTGGCATGTCATCGAATATGACCTAACCTATGCATATGTAGATATGCGACAATAGAAGTATGAGAGATTGCTAAGGTATACATGCAAGAGCAGATCATGACCATTTCGGGATCTAGGGCAGGCGGGGGGAATCGCCCATTCCTAAGCGATGATTCGACTAGAACTAATGCGAGACTGGGTAAAGGAAGAGCAGCTCAACCTGCTGCTAGGCCAAACTCGAACAAGAGACAGAAAATGAAAAAAAAATTATAAAATATTTTAAAATTCCACTTAAATTACATGTGTATCGACTGAGTACGGGTATAAAAGTAGTGTCGCGGTAACAGCGACACAACTCGTCCGTTTTCGTTTTCTCTGGTGCGTATATAAATAGTTGGTTGGTTGGAACAGGCGACATATAACTTGCCATGGGGAACAGGCAAACAAATATACTGCCCTTGAGAAATATTTTTCTATATTGCAAGTTCTAGCCGCACTGTAACCGTTTAAAGTCGAATGGCATGTCGCTCGAAATCAAAGGAATCCGGGGTGATCGTCTTCTCCTTTAAACTTCCCTTTCAAAATTTTGGCTTCGATGACTTTATTCATTAATTTCTTCATCGTAGTTCGTGTGCCATTACAAAGACGTGGCTGGTTTATATTCCACGACACAATAATTACCGATCCGATATTTAGTTGCAAACTATGAGGTGGTAATCCGGGAAATTCCAGCGAATTAAATTTTTTTTGCAAACTATGCCACATTCTCTGGAGATGTTTTCACACTCGCATTAATTTCATCAGCAGCAGTTCATACATGTATATATACATACAAACTTGTTTCATTCTTGAGGAACCTATTTTAGAAAATGTAAAAATTTGTTTGCAAACCAAACGCTTTCCTATCATTTAAAAAAAATTATCCGCATGTAATTTTGCACGCGTTCGCATTATTTCATCACACAGCAACGTGCGTTCTTTCAATGATTTTTGTGTGCATACATCCCAAACTATTAGTTTTTTACTTCACTTTGGTCTTCATTTTTGGAAAGGTAACCTATTTGTAGATTTAATGTTCAACTAAAGTGTGGAATTTGTTCGACTGCCTTCAAAACCATGTACATAGCTTCAATAACTTTCGCATTTTACGGTCGAATTTGCCAAAATCGATGATATCAAAACCGTTTTCCAATTTGGTGGGACGCCAGTTCCATCGACTTTCATTATAGACAAAAGTAGACAAAAGTATGACAAACAATGTTCGTATTTTTTTATTTCGAAAAATTTATGGTCCCAATGAGTGCCATTTGAGCAGTTTTACGTTGACAGGCTTCTCTTTTAGACCATCAACAGTTAATGTTGGATGAACTTTAAACATGCAAATAAAACATGTTTAAATGTTTTTCGGCGATAACGGAACAATTTAACGATTATCAATTTACTGGTAGTCCTTTTTGCGAAAATCTCCGTTGTCGTACGACTAAAATCAGTGGTTAACAGACGGCATGCGGTCCAATGCGGGGTTGGTTTTTTCGAAGGATGATGGAAACACGTTTGGAGATGTTCCACAATTGGTGAAAATGAATTTTTTGTGCCTTCGATCGACCCATCCCAAAATAAATTTGCAACAATTTTTTTTGCAATTGCAACCTGTTTTGATATATTTGACCCATCTTCAAAACTGGAATTTTTACCCGTACTCGAAGGTAAAAGGGTAAGTATTTTGGTGTTTGTAAAATTAGAAGGAATAATTTCCGACCCTATAAAGTATATATATTCTTGATCAGCATCAATAGCCGAGTCGATATAGCCACATAGCCCGACCGTCTATCTGTCTGTCTGTCTGTCCGTCCGTCTTGTTTAACGCCCATTGCTCGGTGGCTATAACCACTGGCCAAATACATTGGTCATTTACCAAATACATGTATTTGGTCAGTGCTATAACAGATAGAGAAGCCAAATTTTTTTTCCAGGCTGATGTGATCTCTAGAAAAGTGTCAAAATTTCCCCCCGCCCACTTCCACCCCCACAAAGAGCGCACATCTGTGGCGTCCACAATTTTGAAGATAACAGAAAACGAAAAATGGAGAATCATAGAGAACGACCATATCTATCAGGGGCGAATCTCAATCGGAGCGGATCATTAGTATAGCCACAATAGAGAAAACCATATCAAAAAACATCATTCCCTCTCGCTCGCACTCACACAAAAACGAGTCGATTTGGTTTTTCGTGAAAGTCCTCAATTTTGAAGACTTGAAAAAACGAGAAATGCAGTATCGTAGTATCATATCTACCAGATTGCCGAATATGGTTTAGATCGGATCATTATTGTAGCCACAATGATGAAATGAATATTCAGCAGCTAGCCGCCAACCCTCTGCCGTGCAGTGTTGTTGTGAGAAGCAATGTAGAAAATATGCAAAATGTAAAAAATGATAAAATATTTTAAAATTGTACATATGTATGAATGTGAATCACATGTGTCTGACTGAGTACGGGTATAAAAGTAGTGTCGCTTTAACAGCGACACAACACGTCCTTTCTCGTTTTTTAAAAACTTTTAAAAAATGACGTCATCAAAAATAAATTTTGGTGGATATTGGATTTGCTGATGAATGGATATTATTGCTGGATATTCCGAAACCGATAAATGAATGATAATTCTGGTGGCCGTATCAATTTGACTTGACCGCTCGCGCAACACAATCCAGGAGCTTTATTTTTAAACATTAATGCGTTGCAGTATTGACAATGCAGTATTGGACCAATGAACGTTCCAATATCAAAGATTTTCTTTGAACTCTAATCGATTACCAAGTTTTTAATTGAATGCAGCTCGATACGGGTCAAACGTTTCTATGTTGTTGATTTCGATTTCATCGATTCCCTTCAACTTTATTCGTCGCTTTGCGTTGCTCAGCGGTTTGACGCGCTCTTGTATATCTGTGACTTGCAAAATTGCGAGTTCTGTGACTTAAGCCTGTTCGTCTAATTGCTGGCATTTTTAAAACGAAAATTCCTTTCTAAATTAAAGAAAACTATTGCAACGCATCATATGATCGAAGTGTTGAGTAAACAAAGTTGATGATTTTCTATTAATAGGCGAATATATTCGCGAATTATTTTTGGTGTTATGGTTTTGATTTACGCTGGAATCGTTCCATCAGCCATTTGAAAAATCCGCCGGAGTTTTAGAAGGTGAGGAAAGACTGATTGGGCGGTTAAAATAGGCCTTGACTATTGACAATCCGTGCACGTTTCCATTGCATGGCAAATGGACGACTTGAGAATGGCGTTGAAGTTTTCGGGGCTAGGTTGCGGGTTGGCAAGACTTTGCCGCTCGGTTGTGGATGCCGCCATGTGTCCTTGTCTTTTTAGTTTGGCGCCTGGCGTATGGGTTAATGGGGCGTGCTGGTCGCCCACCGGAAGTTTACATCGTTTTCACGGTGGAAGGCCCGGTTGAAAAGGCGTGAAGATACCAGGCGAAGCAATTTGCTTTGTCGCAACCAGTCTGTTCAGTCAGTCTGTTCAGTTGGTGATTGGAAGCGGTGTCTTTAAGTTTTCCTTCCAGAGAAAGCCATCATGCCGTAATTGTCGAAGGCTTGTTTCACATCAAGGAAGACGCACACGGTGTGAAGTCTTTGCTCGCATCCTAAGCAGTGATGAGGTTGACCAGGCGATGGATTTGTTCAGGGCAGCTGTTGGATTTACTGAAACCAAATTGGTGTTGTGGTACGTGACCTGCTACTCGAGACAGTTCCATCAGCCGAATTGGCAAAATCCGCTCAAAAGTTTTGGAAAGGTGGCTAGCAGACTGATTGGGCGGTTAGAGTCGATTTTCGTTGAAGGCTTGCCTGCTTTAGGGATCATGACAATCCGCGCACGTTTCAACACTGCCTTGGCGAAATGTCCCAGACGGTTTAGAATGGAATGAATGTTTTACCGGGGTTAGGACTCCTTTGCGTGGAATAGTCTTTGCCGCTCGGTTGTCGATGCCGTCGTGTCCTGGATTCCTTTTTAGTTTGAGCTTTATTTAGCGTGATATGCTATATGGCTTTTTGTGGCGTGATGGGTCTAAATATAATGAACAGGTTGCAAAGGAGCGTTTAATGAAAGTTTAGTTCAACCGCACACACGGTGGGAAGCATCTAGGAAGAGATTTGAAAAGGCGTGAAGGTGGAGAACAGGCGTTGTTCAAATGTCATTTGCCTTTGAAAATCTCAAAAAGTCTAAAGCCAGTAAATTTGGAAACTCCGTGAAATCAGAGTGATATGGGGATTGGAAAGACATCGCTTTCTTTTCAATAAAAGGTAGAAAAAATGCTGTTAGCATGGGTAAACCAGATACGGGTGGATGAGGTGGTAAATATGTGACAAATATCAGCAATACCGCACCAAAAATTCTGTTTTGTTTTGATCATGAAGGGATGGACGAAATACTTCGATTTAGAATAAACGAACGAATAGAATTATTGGATCAAAAAAGTTTGTTCGTTCAATTTATAATGACCAGACGTGTTTTTTTCTTGCGCTCCACTTCTTTCTTTTATTAATTACAAACAACCGATGTTTTGGCCTAGTAAATTTACTAAATAACTTCTTAACTGATTTTCAATCCAAATACGCTAGTCAATGCCTAGTTATTGTGAATAAACACAACGTTTTTAATAATATTTGTGGTTCGGTTAATTGTGTTTGTGTTGCTGCTTCCCGTAAGTAAGAAAATACATTTGGCCGTTCTATTGTTTTAGCTTTTCTTTAGGACGTTGATGTGCAATGACAGCACCATCAAGTGGCCCATGCGACACCAAGCCGAAGCCTGTTACGCGCGGATCCCAGGAAGATAGGCAGCCCTCCACCCGCCCAACCCACCGAGATCGCGTGCCGCATGACGCGCGACAAGTGTACCGAAACCGATCGCGAACATGCAGGAAAAATAGGTGTTATTTTAATATTCGAGGAAAATTAGGGCTAAACACAACGCTAAACATGCAAAGTTACAAAATAATATTACTAAATACAGGAAAGGTATGTTAGTACTAGTGATTTAAGTAGAGGAAGTGAATTAGTGGTGGATATTATATGGTAGAACGAATTATAATCCGAGCATAAGACCCGAAACGGTTCATGCAAGGAACAATTCGATCTACACAGTGGAAGGTACAAAGGAATACAATTTCTAGAGGATCTAATAGGAATCACCAGGGCCGGATGATATACGACCAGCCATGTTGCAGGCAGCTTTCCTGCCCCTGCTACCATGGCTGAAGAAAATTTTCGAAGGATGTCTCCGAATTGGGTACGTCCCCAAGCATGGAGAGAGGTGAGAGAGGGTCTTCATCCCCAAAGTCGGGAAAATAAACCACATCTCTCCAAAGGACTACAGACCCATAGGTCTATCCTCATTTTGCTGTAAACGATGGAAAGGCTGATTGATCTATACATAAGAACCAAACTCGACAGATAACTGTTCAGCGGACTCAAACCTCAAAAGGTAGATCAGTTGAGACCGCAATACACGAAGTTGTTGGGAGTATCGAAAAGACTCTTAGCCATAAGGAGTATGCTTTGGCGGCATTCCTTGACATAGAGGGAGCCTTCAACAACGTCAGGATCGAGTCAATAACGGCCGCACTGACCAAGATTGGCACACACCCGACGGTAACCTTATGGCTGGTCAGCGTTCTCAGGAGCAGAACGATCAGCGCTGATCTGGGCACCTCTTCAACAGACGGTCACACGAGGTACTCCGCAGGAGGGAGTTATATCCCCCTCCTGTGGAACTTAGTTCTCAACGACCTTCTTCTTCAGTTGGGGAGGAGCGGATACAAGGTCGTGGCCTTTGCGGATGATCTAGTGATACTGGTAACGGGTAAGTTCCTACCTACAATCAGTGATCTTCTGAATCTGCACTGGGAACGACCGCGAGCTGGGCATACCAAAACGGTCTGGGGTTAATCCCCAAAAGACAGAACTGGTGTTGTTCTCACGAAAATATAAGATACCAAACTTCAAGCGACCAGCAATTGGTGGAAAGTTATTGAGATCGGATTCCAAGCGAGAGTGAAATGAAATGTCCTCATACCGGACACAGAGTTTAACGTCATCCGCATGCATGAGTACTCGAGAGTTTGTTAATACTGAAGGCAGGTCATTAATGAAGAGTGTGAAAAATAGGGGACCTAGATGGCTGCTCTGGGTACTCCAAAAATAACCTGAACAGGTGAAGACAAGGAGTTTTTGAAGAGTATTCTTTGAGACCTAGAGCAAAGGTAGCTAAAAATCCATTTCAAAATATTGGGCGAAAACCTTAAATTGTCAAGTTTTTTGTGCTAAAAGAGAATGATTTACAAAGTCGAATGCTTTACTGAAATCGGTGTAAATGACATCCATGTGCATGTAACCTTGGAAGCCTTTAATTATAAAAGAGGCAAACTCTATTAAATGTGTGGTTTTAGTTGATCGTCGCCTTATAAATCCGCGCTGAGCTGGAGTTATAAGTGATATGCAGAGATGTTGCAAGTGCGGGGTTAAAATTTTCTCAAACATTTTAGGAAAAGCGGATAACTTCGATATACCTCTGTAGTTCATTGCGTCAGACTTACTACCTTTCTTATGGAGAGGAATAATAAACGATTCCTTCCAGATCGGGGGGAAATATGAAGAGTTAATGGATAGGGCGAAAAGTTTAAGCAGGGGTCCACACAGAGCATCGACACAGTAGCTTTGTACATAGTCGGGGACTCCGTCAGGACCTGGTGAAAACACTGGCTTAACAAGTCGAAGATCATGAAACAGTGAGCTTTCATTTAAAAAGGGGCTAAAAATTCCGTTCGATCTAGGTAAACTGTATGGATACGGCTGACCAGAGTAGCTTTCATGGAAATAGGTTGTTTGGAAAAATTGGACAAAAAAGATCGGCAAAGGCCTAATCATTGTTTGCCGACAAATTATGAAATTATAGCGTGCGGACGTTGAACGCTTGCTGTTAACGAAGCTGTAAAACTGTTTAGGGTCCTGAGAAAAGCGTATCCTGCATTGAGATAGGTAATTTTTATAGCATTGAGCGTTCAGAATGGTGAAATTTGACCGAGTTATTACATAGCGAGAGAGAGAGAAGAAGGAGATTTTCAACTTCTTGAAATTTTTTATAAAGTCTTGATTTTATGTTTTTTAGACTGGATAGCTCTTTGGTAAAACAAGGGGGCTTCCCAGATCTAATCGAACAAAAACATGGGACACAAGAATCAAAGAGTGTGTCAAGTACATTATAGAAAATGTTTGTGCCTTTCATAACGTCAGTGCAAAAGTACAGAGCGGACCGATCGAAATCCCTAATCAGGCTATTAAGCTTCGTAAACTCGCCCTTACGAAAGCAGCGGACACGTTTAGAAAGCTTACCTGATCGATCCAATACAGAAGGTCCAATATTTCGAAAGTAGGATGGTAGCAGTCTTCAGGTATAGTGAGCGGAAGGGCTCGGGTTAACAACGCTATGGTCGGATCCGAGACGAAGCAAAGATCGAGCAATCGACCCAAGGAATTTTTCACATGGTTGACTTAAGACAGGGACAGGTCTAGCAAGCCGTCATTAAAGTCATGTCGTGATATGGGCACAAGGTTATTCGACTCGTTTACCGAAGACCAAACAGTGCCTGCAAAATTGAAATCCCCAGAACTATCATGTGGTCTTTATCTGATAGCGAGGAAGAAACCGTTTTTAAAGCGGACAAGTGCTGCTCGTATATAGAGATATCCGAAGACGGTGGAATTTACGAGCAGGTAATGAAAATAGAAAAGGCTGGAAGAATCAGTTTTATGTACAGGAATTCCAGGTCTTGTTGAACCTGGAATATTAAATGTTCCGACGTGAAGTTAGATTCCACTGCGATGGGGACCCCTCCTCTACGTCGAGACGAACGGTCATTTTTAAATATTGTGTACCGATCTGCCAAAACTTCGGAACTAAGGATGTCCGGCTTTAACCAGGTTTCAGTTAACACAATATTATTGGCCAAAAGTGGGAAACTTTCAAGATAGAGAGTGCTGAGCTTACTACGTAAGCCTCTAGCATTCTGGTAAGTAACTTAAAGAGAGGAAACTAGTTTTTTGGATGGGTGGAGGTAGAGCGGGAAGATGAGGATAGAGCACTGGTCGGGGAGAGTTATTGGGGGCCTATTCTTCTTCTTAGCCTTATACTCTTTCACAACCAAGTGCTTCGGCCAAAAATTGGCAGAGCAAATGGTGTCGAATGAGATGGGAGACGCTTATCTTAAAAGAAGCTATCTCCTGGCATAAACGAAATTAAACTTCTCCACCTTTAGGACTTCGGCTTTTTATTTTGCTTTTGTATAAAAGCAGTTACATCATTAGATGTGAGATCAGGGGCAAGCCGAGAGACAAAAACTTGCCGCTTTGGTGGGACACCCACCAGTGGTTTTGGCGCCACAGGTGCGGTAACCTGTGATGGCAATATCCAGTGTTCCCGGACGTACAACTGGTGGGTTCGTAATGGATTGTCTTGGACAGTTTGGTATCACAGGAGTCTTGACAGAAAGTTTGGTTGCTCTATCTCTTATAGTCTCTGAGATCCAGGCGTTCATTTGTACGAAAAACCAAATTGACTCGTTTTCGTGTGAGCGCGGAAAACGAACGAATGATGTTTTTCGAAATGGTTTTCTCAATTGTAGCTAAAATAATGATCCGATCCGATTCAGATTCGCCCCCTGATAGATATGGTCTTCTCTATGATTCTCCATTCTCCATTCGTTTTCTGTTATCTTCAAAATTGTGGACGATCAGATGTGCGCCCTTTGTGGCGGCGGAAGTGGGTGGGGCGAAATTTTGAAACACTTTTCTAGGACGGAGATATCACATCAGTGTGGAAACAAAATTTGGTTTCTCTAGATCTTTACCCAGCGTCCGAGCAATGAGGGACAAAACAAGACGGACGGACGGACGGACGGACAGACATGGCTATATCGACTCGGCTATTGATGCTGTTCAATATATATACTTTAAAATTAAAATTTATTTTGTTTTGTTATTTTTTTCATTTTCATTTCGCATTGAGTGGACGGGAATTGCCCGTGCCCTAGCTTTTAAAGAAAAATTAGAACGACAGAGCAACGGACCGAGACATAAAGGAGAGCGATGACGAATTTAAAGGAAAGAAAGAAAGGCGCTGATATGATACAAAAGAGTTGCACTATAGGCTGCTGCGGTGCGAGAGAATATGCATGTATGTTGATGACAATATGGGATTACAGTGGGCAGTACAAATTACGTAAAATGCCTAGGATTTACTTTTCTACTGCACCACTGACTAATCTATTTATGTATTACTATACGGCGCAACCAAACAGTTGCATTTGAAAATAATCGAATAAAAACCGCTTAAAATGAAGTTCTTATATTAAAGAGAAGAATTTTAGAGAGTTAATTATATGAAAAAAGTACCACTGCATAAGAATCAGTGCGAGTTGTCTCTGCCTGAGCCAAATAGAACTGCATGACCAGCATTAATAGCTTATTGAAAGGGAGACTCATCTCCTGAGCATGAGTGCGTTTGTGTACACTTGTCTTGGTTTGGTATCACAGGAGTCTAGACAGCAAGTTTGGTTTCTCTAGCTCTTATACTAGTCTCTGAGATCCAGGCGTTCATTTGTACGAAAACCAAATCGACTCGTTTTTTGTGTGATGAGTGAAAGAGAACAATTGATGTTTTTCGAAATGATTCGCCCCTGATAGATATGGTCTTTCTCTATGATTCTCCATTTTTCATTTTTTCCTATCTTCAAAATTGTGACGCCACAGATGTGCGCCCTTGTGGGGCGGAAGTGGGCGGTGCGAAATTTTGAAACACTTTTCTAGGAGTGAGATATCACATCAGTGTGGAAACAAAATTTGGTTTCTCTAGCTCTTATAGCGTCCGAGCAATGAGGGACAAACAAGACGGACGGACGGACGGACGGACAGACATGGCTATATCGAATCGGCTATTGATGCTGATCAAGATATATATATACTTTATAGGGTCGGAAATGATTCCTTCTCTATGTTTTACACATTCACTTTAACCACAAATACAATATACCCTTTTTATTCTTCTAATACGGGTATACAAATTATGCCATAGTTCGGTACTTAGAAGAAGATCCAAAAGTATATATTAGTTCTTAGAATAACTTAAAACAACGTGCCATCCAACAGCGTCTGCCATATCCTGCATGCGCTTGGCAGAGCATTCATAGACAATTCCCAGAGAAATATATATCCACATACGATTTCACTTCGGCATTCTTGTGCCCGAAAAAATCCTAATTTATTTATTTTTTAAAACAATAATGGTCCTAACACAGAACCCTGAGGAAACCCCGCGTAAGTTTCAAAAAGTTGAAATTTTTGTTCCTGAGACTACTGCTTGCAATCGATTTGTAAGATAGGACTTAACAAAGTTGACTGCAGTGTCTGAGAAGTTGAATAATTTCGTCAATTTTGCACAGAGTATGTTATGGTTTACAGAGTCAAATGCCTTACTATGGTCAAGAAGTGTCAACAACGTAACCCAGTTTTTGTCAAGTTGCTGTTGTATATCTTCCACAATATCCGTTATAGAACTTATACAACTTCGTTTCTTTCGAAAGCCTCGACTGTTTTTGACTCATCAGCGAGTTTTGAGTCAAAAAGTGTTCAATCTGTGAAGACATAAGATTTTCAAGAACTTTGGAAAGAAACGGAAGTATTGAAATAGGGCTATAGTCATTGTTTTGTTTTGGGATGGGTAATATTTTTGCCTTTTTTTCCATTCAGTCGGAAACGTGGATGTAGTAATGGCGTTGTTAAATATATACGTGATGTGGGACAACATCTTCGGAAGTAAGAATTTTTAAGCCTTCGGCATTGGACTTTACCTTAAGAATACACGCAAGGACATCACATTGATTGACACACACAAAGCTAAAACTAGTATCACAGAGTGGGAGTTGAGTTCAGGTACATGTTGCTGGTCGCTTCAGGTACACCAGTCATCGAGAACCTTCGGTTGAGCTCTTCGACATTGACATCGTGCTCAGTCTTCTGTAGACAATTTCCTATTCCCAAATTTTTTCATTTCAGTCCACCTTTGTTTGATAGTGGAGCAGTTCTGGAATTTGGACTTATAGAAGTTACCCTTAGCGGATCTTATAGCCTTGGTAACCGTTGCTCTTAATCTTTTGTAAGTTAAACGAAATTCCTCTGTTTTATAACGCTTCCATTTAAGGAAAGCATTGTCTCTCTGATGCATAAGATTTTTTATATCTCTGCTGAACCATGGTTTATGTCTTAGCTTCTTACTTTAGTTTTAAGAGGAACAAACTTATTAAACAAGTACAGTATATTGTTGTTTAAAAACACTCAATTGACAATCAACACGGGGAGATTCGTAAATATAAGACCAGTCACATGCATTAAATTCTAGTTCTAGTTCATTAAGGTCTATATTCTTATAGTCTCTATACGTAAAGGAATCAGTTTTGTAATCTAAAGTCAAGTCATATGTCAGGAAAATAAGGTCATGTTTGGAAAAAGCTGCTACTGGTACCTGGTCATAGAGTAAGGTCTTATTAAGGTCATTGATAAAAAAAATGTCAAGAAGTGTATCACAGGTGTTGCTGAAGTGTGTGGGCATGGTTACATTGACGGCATACAACCCCAGAGAAGCAAAAGCTATCTAAAAGATGATTCTCTTTCAAGATATTGCTATTGAAATCGCCGGCCAGAATAATGTCCGTGTAAGTCACTGAAATGTCCGAGATGGTATTGATTAATGGCTCATAGTCAATTGTCCTATTGGGACAATTAATTTTTTGTTATTTTTTTCATTTTCATTTCGCATTGAGTGGACGGGCGAATTGCCCGTGCCCTAATTAGAACGACAGAGCAACGGACCGAGACATAAAGGAGAGCGATGACGAATTTAAAGGAAAGAAAGAAAGGCGCTAGATAAGGATACAAAAGAGTTGCACTATAGGCTGCTGCGGTGCGAGAGAATATGCATGTATGTTGATGACAATATGGGATTACAGTGGGCAGTACAAATTACGAAAAATGCCTAGGATTTTTTTTTTTACTGCACCACTGACTAAACTATTTATGTATTACTATACGGCGCAACCAAACAGTTGCATTTGAAAATAATCGAATAAAAACCGCTTAAAATGAAGTTCTTATATTAAAGAGAAGATTTTTAGAGAGTTAATTATATGAAAAGAGTACCACTGCATAAGAATCAGTGCGAGTTGTCTCTGCCTGAGCCAAATAGAACTGCATGACCAGCATTAATAGCTTATTGAATGGGGAGACTCATCTCCTGAGCATGAGTGCGTTTGTGTACACACTTGTCTTGGTTTGGGTATCACAGGAGTCTAGACAGCAAGTTTGGTTTCTCTAGCTCTTATACTAGTCTCTGAGATCCAGGCGTTCATTTGTACGAAAAACCAAATCGACTCGTTTTTGTGTGAGTGCGAAAGAGAACAATTGATGTTTTTCGAAATGATTTTCTCAATTGTGGCTAAAATAATGATCCGATCCGATTCAGATTCGCCCCTGATAGATATGGTCTTTCTCTATGATTCTCCATTTTTCGTTTTCTGTTATCTTCAAAATTGTGGACGCCACAGATGTGCGCCCTTGTGGGGCGGAAGTGGGCGGGGCGAAATTTTGAAACACTTTTCTAGAGTGAGATATCACATCAGTGTGGAAACAAAATTTGGTTTCTCTATCTTATAGCGTCCGAGCAATGAGGGACAAACAAGACGGACGGACGGACGGACGGACAGACATGGCTATATCGAATCGGCTATTGATGCTGATCAAGAATATATATACTTTTATAGGGTCGGAAATGATTCCTTCTCTATGTTACACACATTCACTTTAACCACAAATACAATATACCCTTTTATTCTTCTAATACGGGTATACAAATTATGCCATAGTTCGGTACTTAGAAGAAGATCCAAAAGTATATATTAGTTCTTAGAATAACTTAAAACAACGTGCCATCCAACAGCGTCTGCCATATCCCGCATGCGCTTGGCAGAGCATTCATAGACAATTCCCAGAGAAATATATATCCACATACGATTTCACTTCGGCATTCTTGTGCCCGAAAAATCCTAATTTATTTATTTTTTAAAACAATAATGGTCCTAACACAGAACCCTGAGGAACTCCCCGCGTAAGTTTCAAAAAAGTTGAAATTTTTGTTCCTGAGACTACTGCTTGCAATCGATTTGTAAGATAGGACTTAACAAAGTTGACTGCAGTGTCTGAGAAGTTGAATAATTTCGTCAATTTTTGCACAGAGTATGTTATGGTTTTACAGAGTCAAATGCCTTACTATGGTCAAGAAGTGTCAACAACGTAACCCAGTTTTTGTCAAGTTGCTGTTGTATATCTTCCACAATATCCGTTATAGAACTTATACAACTTCGTTTCTTTCGAAAGCCCGACTGTTTTGACTCATCAGCGAGTTTTGAGTCAAAAAGTGTTCAATCTGTGAAGACATAAGATTTTTCAAGAACTTTGGAAAGAAACGGAAGTATTGAAATAGGGCTATAGTCATTGTTTTGTTTTTGGGATGGGTAATATTTTTGCCTTTTTTCCATTCAGTCGGAAACGTGGATGTAGTAATGGCGTTGTTAA
>CM019042.1:34711613-34784813 GCA_009664405.1 Drosophila bifasciata
ACTCGAGCATTGATTTCCACACCAGCGAGCAAATCGCCAATCCAGGCGTCAGCATCGGCTGGATCTACAAGCGCCGCCGTGACGAGCTGGAGGCCTTCGCCAAGGAATTCGGTTTGACACCGAAGGAACTGTTGAAGAGTTGCGCAAGAACTTTTGCCATACTAGTCGCCGGACCACTCCCGCCGGGTGCCTGGACTCGCTTGGCAGAACTCGAGAGAGAATACGCAAGACCAGCAGGACGCTCCAAGTCCCCGCTGCCCGCTACTCCAGGACCATCAGGCACCGGAGGATGGGACCCCAAAGCAGGCTTGCAAGTCTCCGCAGCCCCAGAGCCCACGCCCCGACCACCAGTGGTCACAGCCGCCGATCTTCCAATGCCGCCCACTATGGAAACCTCCCGTTCGCCCACACAGAGAATTATACCATCGATTGACGCACCCATAATCGGGCCCGACTATAACCACGTCGCACGCGCACAGCAGAACGCATCTGCGGATTGGGCATCCAGTTCAACGGAGAAGATGACTGTTAAGCTATTAAGCGTTTTTAATAGCTGTTGTAATTTGTCTTTTAAGTAAAGAGTCAAGATAATTCAATTGGAACTACAATTTTATGTATTTTATTTTATTTATATTTATAATAAGTAGCGGCAGTACGCGTTTGTGAGTTAAGTGGACAATAATCCGAAAGCGATGATGATCAGGTCCAGACTGCTAGAGGCAGGCGGACCGAATTGCCAATGCCCCACTGCAAGAGGTAGAGAGAACAAAAATAATCTCGGGCTGCTGCTGAGCCGAGTGCGAGCGATAGAAAGAGAGAGGGAGAGAGCGCGCGGGAGAACAGCATATAAATCGGATGTTGCGGCTTGGCTGCCGATTAGTGATATTAGGGACGATTACAGCAGTGATGGGAGCCGAGTATGTCGACAAACGAGCGTGAAGGCTTATTTTTCACTGACATTCCATCGGTGACGAGGCTGGAGTCGCCTATTCCAGAAACTGCAGTGGATGATTTTATCTTCCGAAGCTGAAGCTGATTAGCTAAACGGGATGTTATTAAAATGGCAGTTGAGAGCCGGAATCTAGCAGCGCTCGGGAAGAAACGAAGGCTCGACAGAACTATTTTGACTAGGACGGTGGCCGTGGGTAATTGCACATCATCATTACTGAGATTCTGGGCAATAAGTGCAGAATATGCAGAGGCTGAAGCAGAGGACTCAGTGATGATGCGACGACGTGTCAAGTAGCACAGATCCACCATGGGCTGCAGTAGCTCCAGGACCTCCAAAATGCAGGAGAGTGTGGTGCCTACGCCCCACAGGTACGGCATTTGCTGGAGCTGCATTTACTCAACCGATGGCCTGCCTTTGATGCAATTTACACACAGGAGCACTTTTTGGCTTCTTTATAGCGATTTGATGGAGACAGTGCTATAAACTTGGGACAATGATAGATTCCGTGAAGCACTGTCGTTGCAAACAAGAATGCAACCTGATGTGTTTTGCTTAAAGGCAGCAAGTATGGATTTGGAATGGCTATTTTACTGCTCCTGCCCACCTGACCGCTCGACGCATAAGTTGTCATAACGAAATCCACTGTTTCCAACGTCCTGCACCGCTGCTCCAAAAACGGCCATGGACTCCCCATGACGGAATCAAGTTAACGAAGGCTGAGTCCTCTAATCGCTCCTCCCACTTGGCTTGAGTCGATGGATCCAGTTTACTAAGCAGCACCTGCACAATGATGCATCCTGCGATCTGCTCGGGAGTGCCCAAAGCCTGAGCGCCTGAATATGAGCGCGTTAAACTTGTCCGAGATCTCCCGAAGCATCGACACTGACCCATTCTCCACAGACTGCAGCCCCAGGATCTCAGTAATGTGCGCCTGAAAGATTAAAACGACGATTATTAAACCTTTTTCCAACAACTCTAAGGCTATATTATAATTGCTGTCAGAAATTTCCAGGGGCGCGCACTGTCTCCAACGCCGAATCACGCAGGCAAGATCGCAAATGCTGGACCTTCTCAATATTGAGAGGTCTGATGGTTGTCGATAATGGTGGTGAACATCGAATAAAAGTCCGTCCAATCCGCATATCCTCCCACTAAAACTTGGTTAATTGTATGGGAGGCAGTGATGATGCTGGCCCGCGACGAGGTGGCGGCTGAGAACCAGCAAAACCAGAAGTTACATTCGGTCCAGCAACCGTTGAATGCAGAGGCATGTAGCCGCTAATCCGATCAATTTCACGCCGAATCGAAGTTTGAGAGCACTGGCAAGCGTTTTTCAAAACCGTCGCAAAGTCCACTGTGAATTTCGCTGCAGTCCAATTCTTCGATCTCGTTGTGAAATGTCCAAATTGCCCGATCAGTTTCTCAATCTGCTCAACTTTCCCACTAGTGTGTAATAATCGGAGACAGCGGCCTCATCTTCCCAAGCGGTAGTCAATCTCTTAACCTTCTCGCAGAGTTCCGTTGACTTCATCCTCAAAAAAGACACCCTGTTTTGCTCCCTTGTTACTGTCACTATAGTGTCGTTGGCAGCGTCCATAGAGCAGCCGCTCTAGAAATGTTCGTAGCGGGAAGAGGAACGCAAACGAAACGCGTGTAACAAGTGGGAACCTCAAGCGCAATTCGTGTATGTAAGAGCGGCTGGTGTATATGCTTTGTATAGCAGCTATGTGGTCGACAGCACTGGCTATGTACAGAAGAGCGAAAACAGACGAACGAACGAAAATTATTGTTTATAAATGCAGTGTGATTGTACTGATCAATTAATTATTGCACAATCACGTCGGGGTCAACAAATGTTACGACTATTAAGCGTTTTAATAGCTGTTGTAATTTGTCTTTTAAGTAAAGAGTCATGATAATTCAGTTGGAACTACAATTTTTGTATTTTATTTTCCTTATATTTATAATAAGTAGCGGCAGTACGCGTTTGCTGGTTAAGTGGACAATAATCCGAAAGCGATGATGATCAGGTCCAGACTGCTAGAGGGCAGGCGGACCGAATTGCCCGTGCCCCACTGCAAGAGGTAGAGAGAACAAAATAAGCTCGGGCTGCTGCTGAGCCGAGTGCAAGCGATAGATAGAGAGAGAGAGAGAGAGCGCGCGGGAGAACAGCATAGACGCTGCAGCTGTAGTAGCGAAAATGAGCATAAGCGTAACCATAAGCATAAACAATTACAATCTTTACAATACAGTGTTCAATCGAATAAGCAAACATTTGTAGGTAGATTTACTTTAGGCTGCTCCACTAACTAAACATCAGGCTGGGAAACCCGACAATGACCCAATATCGTTTCTGGAACTAATCGAGGATCGCGCACGCGCCTATGGAGTGGACACCAACCAGCGCCTTCGAGCATGGCCGAACACTCACCGACCGCAGCCCTGTCGTACCCATGGCCGACGCCACCCCGACCTTCGCCAACCCACTGGAGTACCTTCCGCGTACTGACGTGCCCACTAGCGCCATGCACCACGTCCGAAATCTTCGTCGCCCAAACAAGTCGTTGCTGCGAAAACAGAGTCGTCACTGAGACCCGCCTGGCCATACGTGATCTGGAGACATTACAACCCGGGTATATCGCCAGACCCACGAAGCTACGCCACTCACGGCCAACGCTACCCCGATCGTCGCCCACATAAGCGACTACCCACGTAGGATCGAACACCCCAGCGCGTTCGACACAACCATTCTCCCAGAAGACCCAAGCCAGCCAAAGGACCCCGACACGCCCGATCTCACCGAACCCGATCCAGAATTGATCTCCGATCCCTGGCCGCCAGACATAGCACCACAGATCCAAGAATTTCTGGACACAGAACTTCCAAAGTTCAATAATCTCCACGGGACCTCCAACATCGCCGACCACACCATCGTCATGAGGGATAATCGACCCATCAAACAGAGGTAATACCCAAAGAACCCAGCCATGATGCGGATTATCGACGAGCAAGTCGACCAATTGATTCAAGAAGGTCTCATCGAACCCTCACGAAGCCCGCACAGCGCCCCCATCGTACTCGTACGTAAAAAAAACGGCAAATAGCGCATGTGCGTGGACTACCGACAACTCAACACTCACTCTATTCCTGACGCATACCCACTGCCCAGAATCAACTACATCTTGAGCGCCTACAGAACGCACGCTTCATAAACCACCCTGGATCTGAAGAACGGATACTGGCAAATACCCATGGCCAACGGAAGTCGAGAAGCCACCGCCTTCACGGTCCCCGGCAGAGGTCTCTATCAATGGAAAGTGATGCCCTTCGGATTACACTCCGCACCAGCAACATTCCAACGGGCACTTGATACCGTGATCGGTGCCGACATGGAACCCTACGCATTCGCATATTTAGACGACATTGTCATCGTCGGACGAGACTTCGAAGACCACCTACACAACCTGGCAATAGTCCTCTCTCGCCTTCGAAAAGCGAACCTGCGGATAAACGCGAAAAGTGCACATTTTTCCAAAGCCGGATCAAATATCTTGGTCATGTCATCAGCGCAGAAGGTAGCCACACGGACCCCGACAAGATTGCTGCCGTTAAAAGAACTCAAGCCACCCACGAACCTAAAGGAACTACGTCAGTGCATCGGAATGGCATCCTGGTACCGAAGATTCGTTCCAAACTTTGCTACAGTAGTCCAACCAATGTCTCAGCTACTCAACAAGGGACAAACATGGACATGGACCGCAAATCAACAAGCACCCTTGGACCAACTAAAAGAACTACTCACGACCGCTCCCGTTTTTGCTTGCCCCGATTTCAACGTCAAGTTCTCACTACAAACCGATGCGAGTAACCTCGGCATAGGCGCCGTACTCACGCAGGAGATCGAAGGAAAGGAACGTTTCATCGCCTATGTCAGCCGACGCTTGAACCAGGCCGAAGGAAACTACTCCGCTACAGACAAGGAATGCCTCGCCGTCATTTGGGCAATCCGAAAACTACGCTGCTACCTAGAAGGATACCGGTTCGACGTTATAACCGACCATCTCGCGCTGAAATGGCTGAATACTCTGGAAAGCCCCTACGGAAGAATAGCGAGATGGGCACTGAACTCCAACAGTATCAGTACGACGTCCACTACAGAGCAGGGAATCAAGAAAACGTGGTTGCCGATGCCCTGTCCCGACAACCCTTGGAGACGCTAGCAAGAATCAAAGAGGACGCAACATCTTGCCCCTGGCTTACACGACGGATTCAAAAAACCAAAGAGGAACCCGATAAATACCCCGACTACGTCATCGAGAATGGAGAACTCTACAGGCATGGGGGCCACGGAGCCGACGATCACAACTACGTGTCATGGAAACTTTGCGTCCCAAAAGACCGACGCCAAAGAGTCCTCAAGGAATACCATGATCAGCCCACGGCAGGCCACCTCGGCATTCGCAAAACCATCACACGGATAACACAACGATACTATTGGCCCAGCCTATATCGCGATGTGCGGAAATACGTACGTAGCTGTTTGAGCTGCCAAAAGTTTAAGGCACTGCAACGAAAGCCCGTGGGTAGGATGCAGAGCAGAGGAACCTTTCGCCACATTATGCGCCGACTTCGTAGGGCCACTGCCCCGATCAAAACGAGGGAACACCGTGCTACTGGTATTCTTCGACACCTTCTAAAAGTGGGTAAACTAGTGCCCCTTAAGAAGGTCGACCCACCGCCACTCTAGAGCTAGCTTTTCGGGAACGCATTCTCAGTCACTTTGGCGTACCAAAAACGATTCGTCTGTGACAATGGAACACAGTTCACCAGCCGCTCATTCCGCCTGTTTATGCAAAACAGCCGGCGTTGATGAACAACACACCGCACCGTATTGTCCCCAGGAAAACCCTACGGAACGGGCCAATCGGACAGTGAAGACCATGATTGCACAATTCGTGGAGGACCATCAAAACACAATGGACGAACTCATACCCGAAATATCACTAGCAATTAACTCCAGTGTCTCGAAACAACTGGATTCAGCCCCGCCTTCTTGCTACACGGGAGAGAGCCTCGCTTACCTGGAGCACTATACGACGAAGTTACACCAGGGACAGGAAGCCCTCCGGACTCCCGCCCTGGGACCAGGGCCCGTTACATTCATATACATATTCATATTCATAGCACTAAGTTACTTTTTGTCATATATATAATCTATACACCAACAACACAAACACCATACACCTGACTCTGTAAATTTTGAAGTCACACGCGCCGATCGATTTCTGCGAAATGGACACACGCGCCCCAGTTTCCCCGAATTTCAAAACTACACGCTCAAGTCATTTCCCGGTGCAACCGAGTCAATGACAAAGTGCCAAAACTACACTCAGCTAATATTTCGGTGCAACCGAGGCAATGACCGTGTCAGCGGCACAAGTGGAGAACTCGATACCACCTCCGTAACCACAAACTTGCGGACTCAGCCATCGAGATCGGCCTTAAATAGCCCGAGCCCTCGATCAATCAGGGCAGTCCATCAGCCGATCGTCAACAGTAACGGCAGTCCATCCGCCGCAGTCACCGACGCTATTCACGAAAAATAACTACCACGAAATATAAAACCAATATAAAACACACTCAAAATCACTCAAGAACTATCACGAAATATAAAACCAATATAAAAACAAGAATAAATACAACTAATACACATCAAAAAACTCAACGCAGTGTCATTATTTCCTCGCCGAGCGCGAACGTAAATAAAGTAAACCCAACAACACCAATTACCTGCACGGTAACCAGACTCTACGCCCGCTCCACTTTCGGTCTCACGGCCAAGCCCCTTGTCCCTAAAGTCCCAGCACATCTACAAAATTTCTTGTAGAGAACCCTGGACAGACTGAGCCTACCTCAGTCTGAGATAGGTATTTTACAGGGTGTTGTGTTCCACCGTCTGTCTGATCTCGTTTTAGCTCGACCCATCATCTGCGAGATGATGTCAGCGTTACGCATCCATTCCTCTCTGTCCGGTATGTAAAAATTTTAAAAATTTCAAAATTTCTCTTCCATGAAAACTCCGGGACACAGTAGTCGCTCCGTTCACCCGTTACAGAGTATTGTGGCGTGGCCATAAGGCGATAGCTTGAACAACCGCGCTGCTAAAAGCCTCACGGCACTTGTCGCAGCCTTGCACTTAAGGTGGAGGTCTATGGGCTCCAGGGCTCCAGCATGGTGTCCAGAGCAGCCTGTGGGCTGGATTTGAGAGATCCAGTGACCCTAAGGCATGCCGTCCGTTGGACTTTACGGAGGTTCTAGGTGGGATTTGGCGTTGGCCGCTTCTTTTTAGCGCTAATCTGCTCCTGAGAACGCTGTCCAGCCATATGGTTACCGTCGGGTGTGTGCCAATCTTGGTCAGTGCTGCCGTTATTGACTCGATCCTGACGTTGTTGAAAGAGACCTCTATGTCTAGAAATGCCTCCAAAGCATACTCCTTAAGGCTAAAAGTCTTTTCGATACTCCCAACAACTTCGTGTAGTGCGGTCTCAACTGATCTACCCCCTTGAGGGTATGCGTGCTGAACTCCGCTGAACACTTGTCTGTCGAGTTTGGTTCTTATGTATAGATCAATCGGCCTCTCCATCGTTTTCAGCAAAAATGAGGATAGACTGATGGATCTGTAGTACTTTGGAGAGATGTGGTTTATCTTCTCGGCTTTGGGGATGAAGACCACTCTCACCTCTCTCTCCATGCTTGGGAGACGTACCCAAGATAATCTTGTCTGGTGCCATAATGTCACGTATGAGGTCTTCAGTTTGCTCTCCCTGGTGTGGCTCAGTGTCGTTTATGTCGTTGGATTCACCGGTAGCATCTGGAGCATCCCGGAAGTGGGTGTTCTTGAGAAGCTCTAAAGATTCCTGGCTGTTTTCGGCGAAGGCACCGTCCTGGTTGCGGAGCAGTCCAGGTGCGGTTGTCGCCTTTGATAGCACACCGTCGAAGCCTTTGAAGCCTCGGTGGTACCATCTATGGCATCGCAGAAGGCAGCCCATGACTCCCCTTTTCGCCTTCCTTTAGGTGTTGTTTGTAGGTGTTAAAGCTGCGGCGCTATTCGTCCCAGCTTTCCTGTGTTTTTGTCACTTTTGCCCTGTGGAAGAGCCTCCTTGACTCCCTCCTGGTTTCGCTCAGCTCCCGCGTCCACCACGGATTGCGATTGGACTTTTGCAGGTTGGCTGATCGGGCAAGATTCACCGAAGGCCCCTGTAGGGCTTTAGTGACATTCTGAGCCGCTTCCTCTAGTGCTTCCGTTTGAAGGATGTTCCCTTCCGGTGGGGGAGGGTAGTGCCTTCTTTACGGTTGCGGAGAAGCGGCTCCAGTCGGTCCGCTTGGGATTGCGGTAGGCCTTTGGCCTTTCTCTGTTCCATTTGATGCTGAACACTATCCTGTAGTGGTCCGAGAAGGAGCACTCACCGGACATATGCCAATCATCAATGGTTAGGAGTCACTGTCGAGGCAAGTGTTATATCAATAACCTCTGCACGGTTCTTGTTGCGGAAGGTGGGGTGGTCTCCCCGGTTGCACACAACAAGATTTGTGGACAGAATGTACTCGAACACTCTCTCCTCTGTACTCTCCTCTGGAAGAAGTGCCCGTGCTTCCCCAAAGGGAGTGATGGGCATTCGCGTCGCAACCTAGGACGATGTCGAGACCCACTTTCCGCACTTGGTGGATTAGGGGCCCTGACATTCCCCGAGGGTGGGTCCTCTTCCCGTACGTCAGGTATGCCGAGGCCAGGTATAGGTTCTTCCCGTCCTTCCTCTCACATAGTGCCACCGTTAGGTCCGGAGTGCTGTACCTGTAAGAAAACAGACCATTAAGCTCGCTACTTACCACGATTTAGGTTCTTGGCTTACCCACGGGGTGTGGCGTGAGAAGGCGGTATCCGCAACCGTTCAGTCCCCGAACCCCTCCCCTTAACGGTCCAGGGCTCTAGGATGAGGGCCACGTCTACCGCCTTTTCGTCCATAAACCGCAGCAGGTCCGCCGATGGTACACTTGAGTGATGCAGATTAATCTGCACCACCTTCATGCTGTTCAGCGGACCTGGGGTGTCGCGGTACCACTACCGCCAGTGTGCCCATACCAAAGAATATGCGGCAGTCCTTTTCAAGGATTTTGGCACGGCTTTCTTGACCAATACTGATCCAGAGTTCCTTGCCGTTCCCCTTGTCTCGCGCTATCGCCCGTGTGATGGTCCAGTCCGACGTTCCCAGGATCCGGTTCTGAGCCTTAATCAGGACAAGTGTGTCTTCATCCGCCTTGATTGGGGAGGAATCCACACCTTCATGATCGTCCTCCTGGGAATCTCATCGATGGGGACCACGCAGAGAGCCGCTCCTGGCCAAAGTTCACCAAAACCTTGGACCGTGGTTTTGAGAAACTCGAGAGGTTCTGCGTTACCACAGGCCACTGCTGTGGCTCCTTTATACCCACTTGATGCCCTTGAACTCGCAAACAAACGGGTTGTCTGCGCGAACAATGGCATCCTTCATTGCAGTCAGGATCTCTGATTCTTCCTTCAGCCAGTTAACGTCCGATATCTTCCCTTCCGGGTGGCTTCGGTCGATAATGGCTGTCTGCAGCTCAGCCGGTGCTTCTAGGCTAGCCAGAATGTCCTCTGGTTTCGCCTTCTTCGGCTCGAAAGCTCTTATAGAGTTACCGTCCTCTCCCTCTTGAACCTTGGCTCTTGACCAGTCGACCAGCCCTTTCACCCTCGCGAGTTCGCAGACGATGACGTTAAGGGTTGGTCCACCATCGACTTCGTGCCAGCTGCTGCTGACGGTGAAGACGACTGCTTCCCGGAGTCCTCTGCCACCGTCGCGTGATCGCTTTGGGGTGGTCTGGTCTCCGTTGGCAGGAGCGACTCCGTTCAGCCGCTCGTACCTCCGCACGTTCTGTTCGTGCTTCTTCCTTAGGCTCCCTTTCCTTCACGGTCAGCGTTTCGGGGGGTCTTTGGCTTATACCACGAAGGTATTTTACCGAAGCCCTGTATCCCGAAAGCCGTTTGCGTCGGGTCTGAGCCTCCTCCTCCGTCGCAGGTAGTGGACTCGAGTCGACCTGGATGTTGGGAGCTGTTACTTGTGGCTCCGCCTTCAGCAGCTCCTCGCTGTGTCCAAGGCGAGAGAAGGCCTTGGCCAACTCTGCCTCCGACACTGAGGGACCAGTGAAGACGACGCTTCCGTCGCTGGTTCCCGGTTCCAGGTCCTCAATCGTTCCTCTCTGCCTGCGGATCCTCCTTTCGCTTGTGGCATTACACGATTTGGCAGCCAAGCTCTCCACTGCCATCTCGGGTTTCTGCAGTCACTGGATATCGACGCCGGGGGCCTGCACTCGCACCCCCAATCACCGCTGGTACTGGGTCTCCGACTCCCTGCACCTTAACTGAAAAATCGTTATCGGACATTTCCCCATAACGGATGCTTTTAGCCCTACCGCCAGGGTGAACTACTTTTGGCTTCAGCTCTCGCCCTTGACCTACCCGGATTGGGTTGCCCTTCTGGCAGCATGTGCTGCCGCCGGTATAGCTCTCGGGGTCCTTATGCTTACTAAGCCCCCCTCATCGCGGCAAGATAGTAGTTCGCCGAGGGGAGTACTTCCGTAATTCTTGAGGAACCTATTTATGGAAAAGTAAATATTTGTGTGTGCAAACCATGCAAAATTCTTTGGCTATCATTTGGTAATAGGCTATACCATATAATTTGGTGCACGCGAGGCGGAGATCCATGCATACACTCAGATTTTTTTTTACATATAATATTTATAGAATAGTCTAGCGGAACCGACAGACGTTGTGCTGTCTTAAATATAAATATTGATTTCGAATTGTTATAATTAACTAAAAAATATTTCAAAAGAATATGTTTATTATTGTAATGCTTTATGATAAATAACATTATTTTTTTTTTCTCTGGCGCGTATATAAATAGTTTGGTTGGTTCTCCGACACGTGAACAGGCGACATATAACTGGACATGCGAAAAAAATGGATATTCCAGATCAATGCCACAAAAATTAGCGACTGACTATGAGATTTATTTATCAACATTTTAACAGATTAAAGTCGAATGTCGCTCGAAATCAAAGGAACCCGTGAAATCAACACGTCTTCTCCTTTATACTACCTGTTAAACTATTAAGCGTGTTTAATAGCTATTGTAATTTAAGCTTTTAAGTAAAGAGTCGAGATAATTCAATTGGAACTACAATTTTGTGTATTTTATTCTATATTTTATTTATAATAAGTAGCGGCTGTACGCGTTTGTGGGTAAGGTAGACAATAAACCGAAAGCGATGATGATTAGGTCCAGACTAAAAATGCAGAGCCAAGGGCAGGAAACCGTGCCCTGTGCATAGGGTCTTAAGGAGAGCGTGAGAGCATCATAGAGCGAGAGAGAGTTGCTTAGACGCAGCAGGTGCAGCAGCAAGATGAATGAAACAGAGACATGAGTGACAGAACGGCTGCTGACGGGCGTTATGCTGCCTGACCCGACATACTCCCCCGTTGGAAGCCTGACTTTCAACAGTATCCTTAAGGGAAGGCAGACAAAGCTTGTTGACGGCTCTTTTGGTGATTCCAGAGGGCGTCTTCAGAACCACACTAGCTAGTGGCCACTTCATGGGAGGCAGATTCTCATCCTTGACGAGGACCACATCTGAGACTGCGCCACTTTGAGCGCTGTTGCAATGACGTGATGTACGCTTCCTTCCATCGAGACCAGAAGATCTGCTGCAAATATGAAACGCGCTGCCAGCCGTTCAGGCGATTGAAGTTTAGCTGAGTTACATCAGGCTCAGCGAACGAAACAGGAGGTCCGCCATTTAAGAAGAGAGCCGGAGTTAAAACGTCCAGATCGGCAGGATTTTCTGAAGTGGATACTAAGGGTCTTGAATTAACAACTGCCGTGATGTGGCATAAAAGCTTATGCAGTTCTTCAAATCCAAGCACCGAGGAGCCTATAGCAGGATGCCTATACCACAGGCCTCCACAGGTCCGGGCCCGGACATTAAAACGTCGTTTAAGGAGTATTCATATGAAGTTGATGCGGATCCATCGAAAACGACCAGAAGCTTGGTTGCAGAGCTATCCTCTTTCGTGACGCAATGATGAGACAAAAAATATCGACAGGCGTTGATTGACTCAGCAGGAACGAGAGACATGTGGCCTAGGTTAAGGTACTCATTTATGAAGGCAGCATACAGAGAATTTACACATCAGGATGACGATCTAACTTCCATTCAAGAGGTAAGAACTTGCGCAGCGCTTGATGGTAAGATTCTCCCAAGAGATCCAGATTGTATTTTGCTGGCAGCCGAACACAAAAATCGCCGGTTTGCTATCGGCGGAAATGCCCTAACAAAAGTAAGCTTCATAATCTAGCTCTTTTTGGAAGACTTTACCATGGCTTCGGTGCAATTTTCCACCTCCCAAAAATGTCTCAACAGTACCTCAAGTCACTCGTCCAGGTTATCCTGGATTATTTAGTTTGTTTGTAGTTTGTAATTGCACTGATCGAGTTCTTATTGTACAAGGTTGATCTGTGCCTCTTGACACTTCATCTCCGTCTACGTCGTCGCATCCCATCACTGAGTCCATCTTCTGCTCTTATTGCCCAGGTTCTCAGTAATGATGTCGTTCTGCTAGTCACGGCAACAGTCTTGGTCAGAAATCGTTCCGTAGTTTTCGTTCCCTGCCGAGCGTTGCTCGGTTCCGGCTTGCAGCTCTACGTGATATCTTCTCGTTTCGCAAATCAGCTTCGGAAAAACAAATCATTGACTTCAGTATCAGAAATAGGTGACTCTATTGTCTCAATCTGGATCCAATGGCAGAATCCTACCATCAAGCTCTGCAAAGGTTTTTATTTTTTGAACGGAAGTTATGCGTCATCCTGAATAAATTAATCAATGGCTGCCGAATCAATCAATGATTGCCGATATTTTTTGCTCTACGACCAAGCTTCGTGTCGTTTTCGATAGATCCGCATCAACTTCAACTGGCTATTTCTTAAACATCGTTTAAATGTCCAGGCCTGTAATCCAATCAACAAACCAACCGTTTACGTATGTGACGAAGCCAGCCTAATTTTTACCTGTGCGTACGATGCATTAGCTGGCAATCGTTGGGCAGAAAGCGTTTCCTATTGGGGCTGAGATTCTTCGGCGGGACTTCTACGTCGATGACCTGATATCTGGCGCCAGCTCTAAGGAGGAGGCTTTCTGCATTCGTAAGTGAACTACTGGAATTTTGTCTAGACAAAAAATCCGACTAAGGAAATGGTGTTAAAACATCCCTGCTGTGCTGATAGAGTTCCGCCTGAACGGCTGGCAACGCTTTTCATTTTGGCAACAGATCTTCTGGTCCCGATGGAAGGCAGAGTACATCACGTCACTGCAATAGTGCGTAAAATGGCGTACGCCGAAATCTAGTTTGCCAGTCTCAGATGTGGTCCTTCTCAAGAATGGGAACCTATCTTCGAGGTTTGTCGATCTGCTACTTGGAAGAGATGGCGTTGACCGAGTCGCTGTTATAATGACGCTAACTGGAATCACCAATCGGTGGAATCGCTAGCCGTCTTTCTCTTAAGGATACTGTTCAAAGTTAGGTTTCCAACCGGGGGAACTTTCATGTTACTGATGCACCTGCTGCACCTAAGCAGCTCTCTCTCCCTCTCTATCTTCGTCTACCACTCGTGTTCGGCTCAGGAACCACGCCGAGCTGCTCTATAATGCTCTTACGGTCTTGCTAAGACCCTACGCATAGGGCATGAACGTTCTGCTCTTGGACCTGCCATTAGTCTGGTGTTGATCATCTTAGTCTTCGGCTTATGTTAATATCTTAACAACACACGCGTACTGCAGCTACTTCATATAAATAATAAAATAGTATATCCAATAAAATCTTCTCGACTTTTTATAAAAACCTTAATTTTCAATATCTATTAAAAACGCTTAATAGCTGTAAAACGACCTCAATTAAATAAATAAAATAAAGATTTCCCGAGTCGAAAAAAAAAAACTTCTAGACTATGATCTGGGACACACAAATATAGCTCATGCACATTATTTATATTCAAATATCCCTTCTTCATATCCTTCCTTCGATTCCCTAATTATGGTTACCCCCTCGACCAAGCATATGGTCGACCTACTTTCATTTAGAATAGATGAAAATTCTTCGCTCAGAATTCGGCATATCCATATTATGCAACCCATAAGTAGATAATATTTAAACAGTTATATACTACCTTAAAGAATGTTATATTTCCTATAGATTACAGAACTCGCTAGTGTACAAGCTCTGAATACCTGACGAACTACAGTTTAAATCAGGCTTCCCGCGGAACGTAGGCTATGACTCGGGTGACTTTCCCCTTCACGCCTACCAAAACGCCAAATTCTAAAAATATATAAACAAACAGCAAATGAGCTCGATAATCCTCTTAAAGTAGCGGAGCAACAAGACAATCCCACTACATCAACGCCCCGAAAACCAGTTCTTAAGAAGACGGGGAAAGGGTCTAAGTCGGTCCACCGTTTTCAAGCAGAAACCGCTGCGAGGAGGGTCCCGATAAGCCAATCCGGGCCACGGGGTCGAGGCACCGAGGGGCAAACCGGTTATCGAGGTGGCTGCCAAGCAGAGAGTAGTCGCGGCTGGTAAGCGCCTTATGACCAGGGAAACCCCTCAACCTCGACGGGTAAGGAGCCGTCCTACCAAGACAGGAGGCGTGCTGTGCTGGCAAACGAAGAACCGGACTTCATGGCATTTGTGAAAGGGATGAAGAAGAGGCTCTGGGTCAGCTCGGTCATCCTGGACTTTCAGCCATCCAAAGACGGAAAGCGAGCAGCAAAGGCCCCCAACAAGCAACAATGCTCGGCGGAAGACCCTGTTATACAGCCAGGCAAAGTTCAGCAAGAAAAAATGGGCAATACGAATTCAGTAATAGGTCGTTTATCCCTAATTTGCGTCCTTGATAAGGGCGCCAAGGATGTAAGTGTCCCTCGCAATAAATGGTATTCGGTCGGTGCAGAGCTCCAGCATAGATTTCTGAAGGAGCTTGCCGAGAACGGCGGACCACCACCTAAATGTGAGAGCGCCGGGTGGCATCAAGGTACTGTGAAAGCCAACCTGAACGTCGAGAAAGTAGCTGGTCAGCAGCGCCTCGTCCTAAGCGAGGAGCCGAGGGCCCGAGCGTGAATGTTGGTGAAACCTGCAGAGCCGGAGAATATCCTCAAGGTTCTGCAGGTCTGCAACCCCCACCTTCTTACTGCCGATTGGAAGGTGGCCAAGGTCGAGATAGTAGCTGGTCAGAAGCGCCTCGTCCTAAGCGAGGAGCCGAGGGCCCAAGCGTGAATGTTGAGGTAAAACCTGCAGAGCCGGAGAAGATCCTCAAGGTTCTGCAAATTTCTGCAACCCCACCTTCTTACTGCCGATTGGAAGGTGGCCAAGGTCGAGAAAGTAGCTGGTCAGAAGCGCCTCGTCCTAAGCGAGGAGTCGTTGGAGCTCCTAGAATAGTTGGCCGGAATAGTGGACTAAGACTATATGAAGTTGAACATAGCTCCCTACAAGAATGACTATAAGGGTATAACGAACCCTGGGACCAGGGCCCGTTACATTCATATACATATTCATATTCATAGCATTAAGTTACTTTGTCATATATATAATCTATACACCAGCAACACAAACACCATACACCTGACTCTGTAAATTTCCAAGTCACACGCGCCGATCGATTTCTGCGAAATCGACACACGCGCCCCAGTTTGCCCCGAATTTCAAAACTACACTCAAGTCATTTCCCGGTGCAACCGAGTCAATGACCAAAGTGCCAAAACTACACTCAGCTCATTTCTCGGTGCAAGCGAGGCACTGACCGTGTCAGTGGCACAAGTGGAGAACTCGACACCACTTCCGTAGCCACAAACTTGCGGACTCAGCCATCGAGATCCGCCTTAAATAGCCCGAGCCCTCGATCAATCAGGGCAGTCCATCAGCCGAGCACCAAACGGCAGTACATCCGCCGCGGCTACCAACACCACGCCTCAGCAAGTAAAAACAATACAAGAACCACTACACGACACCAGAACCACGACGAGAC
This sequence comes from Drosophila bifasciata, assembly GCA_009664405.1. Lineage (NCBI taxonomy): Eukaryota > Metazoa > Arthropoda > Insecta > Diptera > Drosophilidae > Drosophila > Drosophila bifasciata. Next base: position 34,727,718 of record CM019042.1, read on the forward strand.
AATACAGAACACAAATAAAACCATTTAATAACATCAAAACAAACTCAACGAAGAGTCATCATTTCTTCGCCGAGCGCGAACACAACTCAGGTGACCCAGAAAACAAATTACCGCACACACCAAAAATCAGGTGTCAGCGTTTTTCTTTTCATCGCCAAGTGCGATTACCCAACTACCTACTCGGTAACCAGACTCTACGCTCGCTCCACTTTCGGTCTCACGGCCAAGCCCTGCCCTAAAGTTCCAGCGAACTACAAATTCCTTTGTAGGGAAAAATCCTGGACAGACTGAGCCTACCTCAGCCTAAGATAGGTTTATTACAAGTGGCGCCCGAGCAGGGACTTTAACTGGCAACTTTTAGGAGACTTCAAAGCCGACTTTCTGGCAACTTTAAGGAAACTTAAAGAGAAAACCTTAACACGGGGCTACGTGGATTAAAGACCCACGGCCACCGAGAAAGAATAGTAGAGCTAATCACAGAACACAAGTCCGGTACAAAACCAAATTCGCGCACCCACCCGAATCCAGTCGCGAGTGCCATCGGGAAAGTATACGCAGTGACCAAGTGCTAAAACAGTGAAAAGTGCCCAAAACAACACCGAGGAAAAACTCAGTCCAATCACCATGGAAGCCTACGAAGACGACGCGAGCATTGATTTCCACACCAGCGAGCAAATCGCCAATCCAGGCGTCAGCATCGGCTGGATCTACAAGCGCCGCCGAGACGAGCTGGAGGCCTTCGCCGCGAATTCGCATTTGACACCGAAGGAACTGTGGAAGAGTTGCGCAAGAACTTTGCCATACAAGTCGCCGGACCACTCCCGCCGGGTGCCTGGACTCGCTTGGCAGAACTCGAGAGACAATACGCAAGACCAGCAGGACGCTCCAAGTCCCCGCTGCCCACTACCCAGGACCATCAGGCACCGCAAGATGGGACCCCAAAGCCAGCTTGCATGTCCCCGCAGCCCCAGAGCCCACGCCCCGACCACCAGTGGTCACAGCCGCCGATCTTCCAAGGCCGCCCACTACGGAAACCTCCCGCTCGCCCACACAGAGAATTGTGCCAGCGATAGACGCACCCATAAGCGGGCCCGACTATAACCACGTCGCACGCACGGCAGAACGCATCCGCGGATGGGGCATCCAATTCAACGGAGAAGATGACCCACTATCGTTTCTGGAACTACTCGAGGAACGCGCACGCGCCTATGGAGTGGACACCAACCAACTGCCAAATGGCCGAACTACTCACCAACCAAGCCAATCACTGGTACCGTACCAGTCAACTACAGGGCAGTTCCTGGGTACATTTCCGCCAGGAGTTTCTGACATATTTCTGCCGTCCAGGTATTTCGAACAATTGGACGACCAGATCCGAGGCCGCAAAGCAAGCGGTGGGAGAACCATTCAAAGACTATCTCATCGAGATACGGCTACTCATGCACCATGCCGAGTACGACCTAGACACGGAGCTTTACCGGATCTACGTCAACGCCATGCAAGGACTCCAGCTATACGTGCGACGAGACGAATTGAAAACTTGTCACAGCTAACCCGATTAGCGGCAGAGTACGAGCTTATTCACGAGAGGAAACGCGCAACGGCCCCCGCACCCATGCGAAGCCCACCAAGAGACATAAGGCCGGCAGGGCACCCAGACCGCAGAGAAGGTGAGTCCTACCGTACACCCTTTCGGAGACCCCATTGGGATTCAGCAGACACCCCGCGCAGACAGTCATCGAATCAAACCAGCACAACGAACCACGACGTCGCCCATCATTGCCAACCCACGTGCAGCCTGTCGCCGATGTGGTCAAGCTGGACACGCCGCCTACGACTGCACCAACGCTTCGATCCTATTCTGCTGGGAATGTGGAAAGCGCGGCACTCGAACCATTGACTGCTGCCGCCGAGCCACGTCGGAACACGACACGCGTCCTCGACTGACACGGGATCAGCCGAGAACGACGCCTCCCCCGACCCGCAACAAAGCCACCCACTACACGTGAACGACGGCCGAATAGTGGCGACAGTGACAATAGGAGGACAAACAACGGAGGCCTTCCTATATTGCCATCGAAACGACGATCCAATGCGGCAACACGCTGCTAAAGCTACAAGATCGCCACCTCACGCCAACGCCACCGTCAGTTCAATCCAATCACGTGCAAGTCACCGAACCCAGCACCAAGAAATCTAGGTCAACAGCGAACACACGTCCCCGACCTACCCCAAAGAAGACGGCACCCAATAATGCAACGCAGAATACGACACCGAAACCAACCACAGCGAAACCAACCACAATCACCGGTAAACTGCAACCAAGCAAACGGAAAACGAATCCCACGGCCACTACGGAGCACCCGCGTCCTAAGCCAAACCTAAGCCAAAGAATTAACACACTTGAACCAGGCGCTCGACACAGGAAGCCCAGGATCAAAACAAACTACGGGGCACACGCATCCCGAACCTACCACAAGGATCTCACACACGAGACAAACCCCAACGAACTGGAACCCGCTCGACACAGGAAGCCCAGGTCCAAGTTCAGCCACCGCGCACCCACGCACCCTACCCTCAACGGAGAAGGTGAACCCACGGACACCCTCAAAGACGACAACCAGCCCCGAACAACGACAACGGCAGCAACAGTGCAACAACCAAACCACGAGGGAAACAGCCACGCAAATCCCTTTGCTGGTCGGGTCCAACCATCGAACTAATATCCACAGAACCTCTCCACTCGGAACCGGAATAAAGCCCGATGACCCCCCGAAACACCGACCACAGCCCTGTCGTACCCACGGCCGACGACACACCGATTTTCGCCAACCCACTGGAGTACCTTCCGCGTCCTGACGTGCCCACTAGCGCCATGCACCACGCCATGCCTAGCACCACGTCCGAAATCTTCGTCGCCCAAACAAGTCGTTGCTGCGAAAACAGAGTCGTCACTGAGACCCGCCTGGCCATACGTAGATCTGGAGACATTACCCCCAGATATACCGCCAGACCCACGAAGATACGCCACTCACGGCCAACGCTACCCGATCGTCGCCCACATAAACGACTACCCACGTAGGATCGAACACCCCAGCGCGTTCGACACGACCATCCTCCCAGAAGACCCAAGCCAGCCAAAGGATCCCGAAACCCCCGATCTCACCGAACCCGACCCAGAATTGATCGCCGATCCCTGGCCGCCGGACATAGCGCCACAGATCCAAGAATTTCTGGACACAGAACTTCCAAAGTTCAATAATCTCCACGGGACCTCCAACATCGCCGAGCACACCATCGTCATGAGGGATAATCGACTCATCAAACAGAGGTAATACCCAAAGAACCCAGCCATGATGCGGATTATCGATGAGCAAGTCGACCAATTGATACAAGAAGGTCTCATCGAACCCTCACGAAGCCCCACACAGCGCCCCCATCGTACTCGTACGTAAAAGAACGGCAAATGGCGCATGTGCGTGGACTACCGACAACTCAACACTCACTCTATTCCTGACGCATACCCACTGCCCAGAATCAACTACATCTTGGAGCGCCTACAGAACGCACGCTTCATAACCACCCTCGATCTAAAGAACGGATACTGGCAAATACTCATGGCCAACGGAAGTCGAGAAGCCACCGCCTTCACGGTCCCCGGCAGAGGTCTCTATCAATGGAAAGTGATGCCCTTCGGATTACATTCTGCACCAGCAACATTCCAACGGGCACTTGATACCGTGATCGGAGCCGACATGGAACCCTACGCATTCGCATATTTGGACGACATTGTCGTCGTCGGACGAGACTTCAAGGACCACCTACACAACCTGGCAATAGTCCTCTCGCCTTCGAAAAGCGAACCTGCGGATAAACGTGGAAAAGTGCACATTTTTTCAAAACCGGATCAAATATCTTGGTCATGTCATCAGCGCAGAAGGTAGCCACACGGACCCCGACAAGATTGCTGCCGTTAAAGAACTCAAGCCACCCACGAACCTAAAGGAACTACGTCAGTGCATCGGAATGGCATCCTGGTACCGAAGATTCGTGCCAAACTTTGCTACAGTAGTCCAACCAATGTCTCAGCTACTCAACAAGGGACAAACATGGACATGGACCGCAAATCAACAAGCACCCTTGGACCAACTAAAAGAACTACTCACGACCGCTCCCGTACTTGCTTGCCCCGATTTCAACGTCAAGTTCTCACTACAAACCGATGCGAGTAACCTCGGCATAGGCGCCGTACTCACGCAGGAGATCGAAGGAAAGGAACGTTTCATCGCCTATGTCAGCCGACGCTTGAACCAGGCCGAAGGAAACTACTCCGCTACAGACAAGGAATGCCTCGCCGTCATTTGGGCAATCCGAAAACTACGCTGCTACCTAGAAGGATACCGGTTCGACGTTATAACCGACCATCTCGCGCTGAAATGGCTGAATACTCTGGAAAGCCCCTACGGAAGAATAGCGAGATGGGCACTCGAACTCCAACAGTATCAGTACGACGTCCACTACAGAGCAGGGAAACAAAACGTGGTTGCCGATGCCCTGTCCCGACAACCCTTGGAGACGCTAGCAAGAATCAAAGAGGACGCAACATCTTGCCCCTGGCTTTACACGACGGATTCAGCAAACCAAAGAGGAACCCGATAAATACCCCGACTACGTCATCGAGAATGGAGAACTCTACAGGCATCTGGGCCACGGAGCCGACGATCACGACTACGTGTCATGGAAACTTTGCGTCCCAAAAAGACCGACGCCAAAGAGTCCTCAAGGAATGCCATGATCAGCGCACGGCAGGCCACCTCGGCATTCAGAAAACCATCACACGGATAACACAACGATACTATTGGCCCGGTCTATATCGCGATGTGCGGAAATACGTACGCAGCTGTCTGAGCTGCCAAAAGTTCAAGGCACTGCAACGCAAGCCCGTGGGTAAGATGCTTACCCGCAGGGCAGAGGAACCATTCGCCACACTATGCGCCGACTTCGTAGGGCCACTTCCCCGATCAAAACGAGGGAACACCATGCTTCTGGTATTCTCCGACACCTTCACAAAATGGGTCGAACTAGTGCCCCTTAAGAAGGCTACCACCGCCACGCTAGAGCTAGCTTTTCGGGAACGCATTCTTAGTCACTTCGGCGTACCAAAACGATTCGTCTGTGACAATGGAACACAGTTCACCAGCCGCTCATTCCGCCTGTTTATGCAAACAGCCGGCGTTGATCTACAACACACCGCACCGTATTGTCCCCAGGAAAACCCTACGGAACGGGCCAATCGGACAGTGAAGACCATGATTGCACAATTCGTGGAGGACCATCAAAACACATGGGACGAACTCATACCCGAAATATCACTAGCAATTAACTCCAGTGTCTCGAAACAACTGGATTCAGCCCCGCCTTCTTGCTACACGGGAGAGAACCTCGCTTACCTGGAGCATTATACGACGAAGTTACACCAGGGACAGGAAGCCCTCCGGACACAGCCCACACTAAAAGCAACCCGACTCAAAGAAGTATTTGCGATAGTGCGGAACAACATTCAGCGGGCGAGTCAAGAACAATCCCGTCACTACAATCTCCGCCGACGACAATGGCGCCCCACTGTGGGCCAACTAGTACTGATCAGACAACACCACCTCTCCAACGCAGCCGACGGTTTCGCTGCGAAATTGGCCCCAAAATATGATGGGCCATACAAAGTCAAAGGTTTCGCGTCAACAAATATCGTCAAGTTGCAACACCCGGAAGTCGGAAACTGAAAGTCGCAAATATCAACGACCTGAAAGAGTACCACGACACGTTGGACAGCGACCCTGCTGGGGAAGCAAACGACACCAGCGATCACAACGACCCCATGACGAAGGAAAACCACCAATAGAAACGCCAAAACACGTCGGAAGGATCCCGCGGGCCCTACGCCCGCAACGCAAACCGAAACGGCAGTCCATCGCCTATCATAACACACGGAAGTCCATCGCCTATTCTACACAGTAACGGCAGTCCATCGCCTATCCTAAAACACGGCAGTCCATCGCGACGAAACCACTACACGACACCAAACCCCGAGAGAACAATACAGAACATAAATAAAAGCCAGTTAAATAACATCAAAACCCAAAACTCACGAAGTGTCATCATTTCTTCGCCTAGAGCGAACACAAAAAATCAGGTGACACAACAAGCCATATTACCGCATACACCAAAACTCAGGTGTCAGCGTTTTTTTTCCTTTCATCGCCAAGTGCGATCGCCCAAAGCACATACACGGTAACAAGACTCCACGCCCGCTCCACTTTCGGTCTCACGGCCAAGCCCCCTACCCTAAAGTTCCAGCAATACTACAAAATTTCTTGTAGAGGACCCTGGACAGACTGAGCTTACCTCAGTCTGAAATAGGTATCATTACAAGACTCAGCAGAGCACATTGCTCCGCCGTCACCCGAGCCATCACGGGGCACTGGCAGATCGGCACACATGCTGCACGACTGTTGATCCCTCACAACGACTTCTGCAGAAGTTGTAGGGACGAGGAGGAGGAGGAGTCGGTTCACCACTTCTTCTGTCTCTGCCCGGCCCTGGGAAACCGAAGACTACGGTTCCTCGGGGCCCCTTTCTTACAGATATTTCGGACCTTTCCGAAACCAAACCGGGGACTCTGTCCAAATACATCCAAGCCACCGGATGGGACTGCCCTTAGCTCGGTACTAAGTTGCTCACCACGGTTGTGGCCAGGAGAAGAGGCTCGCGCACATGCGGCATCACAATGGTCCACTAACTGGACCAAGTGAGCGGGGGGGGAGGTCTCTCCCCCTCCGCTACCGCCTTAACCTAACCTAGATCTGGGAAGCCGCCTTGATTTACCCAAGAGCTATCCAGTCTAAAAAGGTGCAAGTGTCAAGCCAAACATCAAATCAAGACTTTATAAAACATTTCAAGAAGTTGGTTCTCCTTCTTCCCTTTTTCGCTATGTAATATCCCAGTCAAACTTCACCATTCTAAATGCTTAATGCTATAAAAATTACCTATACGCTTTTCTCAGGACCCTAAACATTTTTGCAGCTTCGTAAACAGTGAGCGTAAAACTTCCGCTCATCCATCTTCGCTATCATTTCTTAATTCGCCGGCAAACAATTATCAGGCGATTGCCGATCTCTTTCCCTAATTTTTCCAAACAACGTATTTACCTAGATCGAACGGCATTTTCAGCCCCTTGTTAAATGAAAGCTCACTGCTTCATGATCTTTGACTAGTTAAGCCGGTGTTTTCACCAGGTCCTGACGGAGTCCCCGGTGGTGTACTCAGGTACTCAGGTAAACTATTCACACTATCCATTAACTCTTCATGTTTCCCCCCGATCTGTTTTGAGATGATGTTTGAGACAATTTTAACCCCAATCTTGCAACATACGCGCCTTCTTCTGGCGACTCTGGCCTTACGCTACCACCGCTTGTTACTTTGCTTGGCGTAGCACCTGCGTGCTACGGGCTGGGGGTTCTGACTATGCAACTAGGAATCTCGTCCGCCACTCGCAGCTCCGCCACTCTGGGCTCACCCTTCGCTGGTACTCACCCTAAGCGGTGAGTAGTATCTGGTGCTCAACTGGTCTCCTTATTTCAGCAGTTTGCTGAAATATTGCTCAGTTGTCCTCTTCACGTCAATCGTTCACTCACTCGTGAAATTCTCGCTTTCACTCGCTTTGACTCACGCACTTGTCCGTCTACTGATCCTCAATTCGCTATCCCGTGCCGCTGTCGCTGGGCTCCATTTATACACCCATGCGGGCGCGGGCGTTCGTGTCGCCGCCTAGCAACAACGTTAAAGCCGCTCCTTGCGTGCTCATTTTTCCCCCCGCCTCTCTAACGGGACTCGTCGCCAGGCGTGCTCTCACGACCACCAATGGTCATGCGCTGGGCTAACACCTGCTCTTCCCGCCGACACTCTCTTTTCGATCGGCTCTCTGGCCCGGCTGAATTCGCCGTGCCTTCTCCCACTTAACCCTTTATGGGCCCTTGTGAGGATTCGATTATGCGCACAAACTGTAGGGCCGCCATGGATCGTGCTGTGCCAGATTTCCCACCGTCTCCTCACGTTTCTTCCGGTTGCGGTACTCGTAGTAACCACGCCGTAGATAGCGCCGGTCGCGTTCTCCACCCGCTCCTTTTGTGCTACACGTGTGTGTCCACCTCCCGCGGCCTGCCCCATGAAGCCACTACTGAGGTACGTCCATTTTCATGAATCTCTTTATTTTTCTCTTACTTATCTACTTCTCTCTCCTCCCTCCGCCTGCTCATGCCTCTACGGACAACTGCACGCTATTGGCGGACGCCGACACCCTGTACCGCACCCCCAGAACCCGGACCACCCGGAAGCTTAACGCGTCGACAGATGCAGCGCGTGCCCTCTACAGCCCGGATGACCGCCTCTGGCCAATTTTCCACCGGTCACCAGCGCGCCGCCTCTGCTGGCGCCTCCTCGCACAGCGACTACTGCCTCTGCAATTGCGGTCGCCCGACCTCGGCCCGGGACTCGTTGCACGAGGCGTGCCGTAGGAAGCCCGGTCTCTCCGGCTGCACCACCGGTGAACGCCACACCCACGGACTCCGCTCCGGATTCTCTGCCTCCGACGTCGTTGCCGCCACTGTTGCCGGCTCCGCCTCCGTTGCCGCCACCGGTGCCGTCTCCGCCTCCTGCGTCGTTTCCGTTGCCGCCTTCGGTGCCGCCAGGGTGGTGCCACACCAGACCACCTCTGACCGCCGTCAGCACGCTCTGCGAGAAAAACGGCCCGCACACCGCGTTCTCTAGTCCCCTCCACTGCGACTGTTACTCCTGCTGTGGTTGCTCTGTCGGTGCTGGTGGCGATCGTGGCGACCCTGGATGCCGCGGGCTTGGCTGCTGCGGGCTTCGGGGCCGGCTGATCCTCCTTCTCGCTCTTCTCGTGCGCCCTCTCGCTCGTCCTCGGGCCTCCTTCTCCAGTTTCGCGGCCGCCATCTGCGCTCCATCGCCGAGCTCGCCACGCGCATGATGGCGTCCCTCCGCGCCTTCTTCTCTGCCAACTTCCGGGCCTCCTCGTCGAGCCACCGCTGCTCCGCCTCGCGTCGTGCCTCTGCCTCCACTCGCCGGCTCAGCTGCTGGTGTGCTCGCCGCTGACACAGAACCTCGGTCTGCGGACCCCCTGGCTTCGCAGCCACCTCCGCTGTCTGCGTTGCAGTCGGCATAGCAGTCGGCATCGCAGTCGGCCTTCTTGCCGGCATCGCCGTCGGATGCCTCTGTGGCTGCGCTCCTTGTGGAGCTGCCACCGTTGCCGTGGTTGGGCCTTCGGCCGCGCGGTTGGCGGTGCTGGCCGCGCAGTTGCCCTCGCAGGTCCTCCTCGCTGGTCTGCATGGCCAGCAGCTCCATCAGCCCTGGGGCCGGCTCCACGGACACGATGACCACGTCACTGTCCTCGCTCTCATCCTCTGACACCTCCGCGTCCCGCCTGCTCCGCGGCGACGCCGACGAGGACACCTCGCTCCTCGGTGATGTCCGAATTCTCCCTAGAGGCGACGACATTATTTCAAGCTCTGGGGACCCACTCCGCCGAGTCCACCGCTCGACACGCGAGAGCTCCGCCCTTCGCTGGTGGTGGTCCTCGGAGTGCACTGCCCCCACGCTGTGGGCCTGCTCCTCTAGATATCTTTGCAATAGCATTTTTGGTGACGCCATTTTTTTCACCTAGCTTTAACTTTATTTGTTCGACTTTCGCGTTTTTGAGATCACTTGCGACTGATCGCCGGCTCGGCCTCTGCCGTTGCCATACACATGCTGCCTTCCTCACCGATCCCTCGAACGGTACTTGCGCTCTTTACCTTCGGCTCCGACTCTCGCTGGATCCCGTTTGTTTTGGGCCTCCAGCACTTCGCCGCGTTAACCCTCCCAAGGCTGGCGGGGTTCTTTTTCCCCTTCCCTTTCCCTTGTCCCTTGAAGGGACTGTCGACGAGATGCGTTGGAACTTTGCCATACTAGTCGCCGGACCACTCCCGGTTGGGTTCGCCTGGCGGAACTTGAGCGAAAATACGCCAGACTAGCCGGACGCCCCAAGTCCCCGCTGCCCACCACCCCGGGACAATCAGGCACCCAAAAGCCAGCTTACAAATCCCCTCCATCGCTGAGAACGAACGCCGACCACCAGTCGTAACGCCCGCAGATTTCCCCAGGCCGCCAACTACGGAAGCTTGCCGCTCGCCCACGCAGCGAATTGTGCCAGCGATCGACCCACACATTGACGGCCCCGACTACAACCACATCGCACGCACAGCGGAACGCATCCGCGGATGGGGCCTCCAGTTCAGCGGAGAGAATGACCCAATATCGTTTCTGGAACTACTCGAGGAACGCGCAAGCTCGTATGGAGTGGACACCAACCAGCTGCCTCGGGCCATGGCCCGAGCTACTCACCGACCGAGCTAGCCGTTGGTACCGTATTAGCCAACTACAATGTAGCTCCTGGCGATACTTCCGCCAAGAGTTTCTGTCGTATTTCCTGCCGGCATGGTATTTCGAACAACTGGACGACCAGATCCGGGGCCGCAAGCAAGCGGTGAGAGAACCGTTCAAAGATTACCTCATCGAGATACGGCTACTCATGCACCATGCCGTGGTACGATCCGGTTAAACAGCTGTACGGAATCTACGACAACGCTTTGGCAGGAATCCAGCTATACGTGCGACGAGACGAATTGGAAAGCTTGTCACAGCTGACACGGCTAGCCTCAGAGTACGAAATAATTCACGAGAGGGAACATGAGATAGCCCCCCCACCCATCCGAAGCGCACCAAGAGACACCAGGCCGGCAAGGCGCCCAGACCTAAGAGAAGGTGACTCCTACCGAACGCCAGCTCGGAGACCCCATTGGGACTAAGCGAACACATCCCGGAGACAGTCCGCAAATCCAACCGGTGCGACGGGCCAGGACGTGGCCCATCGCATGATCACCACGCCCATTGCCAACGCACGCACAGCCTGTCGCCGAAGTTTCGTAAGCGCCAACAACTAGACCGACTAGGCCCGACAACTAGACAACAACTCCAACCTGCAAGATGCATGCGTCCGCATACGCCTGGCTGACTGCTCAGTCAGAGATCACACAAGTTCTACTGGCGCATATCAAGCTGGATCAACGAGAGGTCCAAATCCCACTCTTGGTCCTACCAAACATGTTGGAGTAAGTTATAGTAGGCGATTTGTCTGCGACAACGGAACGCAGTTCACCAGCAGCTCGTTTCGCACGTTTCTGCAAACAGCCGGCGTGGAATTGCAACACACCGCACCGTACTGCTCCCAGGAAAACCCTACGGAACGGGCCTAACGGAGGGTGACGACCATGATTGCACAATTCGTGGAGGACAACCAAAACACATGGGATGAGCTGATTCCCGAGATTTCACTGGCACACAACTCAAGCGTCTCCGAAACCACTGGTTTCAGCCCCGCATTCCTGCTACACGGGAGAGAACCTCGCTTACCTGGAGCTCTGTACGACGAAGTTACACCAGGGACGGGGAAGCCCCCGGACACAGCCCACACTAAGGCAACGCGACTCACAGAAGTGTTCGCGATAGTGCGGAACAACATTCAGCGGGCGAGTCAAGAACAATCCCGTCACTACAATCTCCGCCGCCGACAATGGCGCCCAACGGTGGGCTCACTAGTACTGCTCCGCCAACATCACCTATCCAATACAGTCGACGGCTTCGCTGCAAAATTGGCCCCAAAATACTTTGGGCTTTACGTCAGCAAACATCGTAAAGTTACAACACCCCGGCAGTCGAAAACAAAAAGTTGCGAACATCAACATCAACCTAAAAAAGAATACCACGACACGTTGGACAGCGATTCCGCTGATGAAGCAAACGACACCAGGGGTACTACTGATCCACTGCCCAATGCAAACCATCCATAGCTGCAGAAATTCCGACGCCACCGAACCAACGACCACCGCCTTTCACCCACCCGGAAGAAAGGTGTAACGGACCATGGACCATGGCCCTATACAATACCCCTACACATAAACCCGTTAGCAAACTAAGATATACATAAACCCACTAAGCAACCCAATTACCAATCACATTTAGGGTCAACCCGACCCAATACACTGCTCGATTTGCGCAATGCTATTTCTGCAAAAGCGCGCCCCCAAATCCCAGCCACTAGGTCAGCTGCATAGTCAGCCAGACTCACTTCACACGACACTTCCCCAAAAACCCACACACCCAACACTGACCCAAAACCCATTCCCACACAGTAACCCACTTCCCAAGAACCCCACACCCCAAGACAGAACTGTGGACGCAGCGGCCCCACACACCAGGTGCCGGCTTTAAATAGCGCGTGCCGCTGATCAATAGGGGCAGCTCACCCAACGTCCACCACACCGTTAGGCAGTTTATCAGCCAACAGTACCGGCAGTTCAACAGACGTCAGCATCGACGTTTCATCGATTCTTCCTTCCCCGCGACACACCCGCCGACACACATACCATCAATTAATTATCAATAAAAGGCATTCTTAAATATTCAAAAGAGAACTCGATCGTTAGCATTTTCATTTCGCTAGTACAAACATTCCCCCTGCCGCTACCACCACCCGATAACATAGCTAGAGCTCTTCTTTCGGTCTCACGGCCAACCCCCTCGCCGCAAAGTTCCAGCGAACTACAAATACCTTGTAGAGGTACGAATCCTGGACGGACTGAGCCTACCTCAACCTGAAATAGGTCCTCACACACCCGAAGCGGTGAGTAATATCTGGCGCTCCACTGGTCTCGTTATTTCAGCCCTTTGCTGAAATATTCTCAGTTGTCCTCTTCACGTCGTTCGTTCACTTACTCGTGGAATTCTCGCTTTCACTCGCTCTAACTCGCGCACTTGCCCGTCTACTGATCCTCGATTCACTGTCCCGTGCCGCTGTCGCTGGGCTCCATTTATACACCCATGCGACGCGGGCGTCCGTGTCGCTGCCTAGCAACAACGGTAAAACCACGTGTTGGAGTTGGAATGTTGCATTCAATAATATAAGAGTTAAGTTAAATCAGTCGCTGTTAAAACTCTCCCAAAATGTTATATCGGCTGGCTGAGAGAGTGGGGCGGCTGTTTATTTATTCTCGTCGGCATCGCATCCGAAAGTTTTGGACACCACCAGTTAGAGCTGCTGGACTGGCATCATCCCCATCATCGTTTATTTTCCAGGAAAAACATTCTGGATTTTTCATTGGCGCCCGAGCAGGGACATCGGAATCAGCACTTTTCGTGGAAATTCGCAACTAAAAACAAAAAAAAAAGTTAACAGTGCATTTTCGTCGTCTCGGCAAAAGATACTGGTGTTTAATCGTGTGCGAATAAAGCTCTAGCTGGCTGGTCTGCGACATCTGGATAACCACCACATTAAGGAAAGTTCTCGGAGAAATGCCGAATATACAGGTATTCTAGTGCAAAAAAAATTGAGTGAACCAAGCCACCATTGTGTGAGTTGTGTGTGTGCTTATTACAGCATCATAGCCGGTGGCCTCATTTTCTGGCACTGCTTGAATTGGAATACCAATTTATTAAAACATAAACCAAATAAAATCAACCGAAGTGAACAGCCAGAGAGATTATTTATTACTTTTATGTGGAAACTTAATGAAAAAGTGTACATCATATTGAGGTCCCACTGTACTCGCTAATAAGAATTAACGGAACGGGCATTGCCTATTGTCAATTCTCTTTTATGAAGTACCGCTTGTTGGTGGTCCGTTGGTTTCGGTAACGCTATCGGTGCGCCAAATTTTGCATAGTTTGGCGGCGTTTGGTTGTGTGCGTTGGCGTCATATTTCTGTAACGTTGTAACGTTGCTTTGCGCTGTATTAACCCATTAAAGTCAATGCACAGTCTTAGACATTTTTGGAGTTCGTGTAATTAATTGTGGATTATACTCTGGCGGTTTCGGCTGTGTACGTTGGCATCATATTTCTGTAACGTTGTAACGTTGTTGTCTGTATTAACCCGCTAAAAAGAGAGATCTGAGAATCTTCTTTTTTTTGGGTTTGGTGTTTTTTATGAATACACTGTGCGAGCTTTATATCAGCTTTGTTAATATTGCCAAATGAGTGAAAAAGAGAAGGAATTCGCCCCACTCCCGCAGGGATCGGGAAAGGAAGTAGGGAGCAAGCTAAGCCAAAAGTTACTGACGGCAATGCAGAAACACGACAAGGTTATGAACGACATTAAGCGACAGAAAACGGCTTTTGAGGAAAAAACTATTTCGTTTGACCCTCTTTAAATGAAGTGCAGATTAGAACTGATCGAGAATTATTGCGAAAAGTTAATGGACATTCAGGCAGATATAGACATGTTAAATCCCAGCAACGATTTACGATCAATGGTCGAGGATGTGCATTACCACGAGGGCGATGTATATGTCCGCAGTGAAAGAACCTGAAGGTCGGCGAGCGCATAGGGAAGATTGCGGCGATCAGCGTCATAGGTCACACCTGCCAAAATTGAATTTTCCCAAGTTTAGTGGAAAACATTCCGAATTTAAAAACTTCATTAGTCTGTTTGAGAGTTTGGTGCATAACGACCCAACGTTAACCAATGTGGAAAAGTTCAACCACTTGCCAGCGTGTCTCCCTGATGCGGCATTGGGCACAGTGAAGGCGTTCCAAATCTCTGATAGCAATTACGAAAAGGCTCTGGGAAGCTTAAAAAAATGTCTACGACAATAAGTGTTTAATCTTTTTTTCGACACCATCTCACAGTTGTTCGACATTCCAAAAATAACAAAACCCTCTACTTCATGCCTGAGGTCCCTGATTGACACGGTGTTCGCCCTCTACTCCTCTCTGCACTCGTTAGGAAGTGAGAAGGACATAAACAGTGCATTGTTGATTCACATAGCAATGTCCAAGGTAGACCAGCACACAAAAGCACGATTCGAGGAGCAGTTGATTTCGACAAATTGCCGTCGTGGTCCGATTGCGCATCCAAGTTGAATCGGCGCTATCAGCATCTGGCAGCTGAAGAGTCAACAAGGAGTAAGGGAAAAGGTAAACCAGAGATAAGCAAGGGACACACGAAGTCTTCCTTCTCCTGTGCAAAGTCTGATCGGCGCGCCGAGTCGAAGTGTAGCTTATTGTTCAGCGACCAATCATAACATAAGCAGCTGTCAAGGGTTTAGTGCTCTTCCTGTTCTTCAACGTTTTAATATCACCAAGCAACTTCGCTTGTGCATAAATTGTTTGAAGCCAGGTCACACAGTTTCGAAGTGCAAGATAGCAAAATGTAGAGTGTGCTCCAAGTCCCATAACACGCTGCTTCACCGATACGGGGTAGAGTCACAGCAAAGTACGTCTGGTACAGCCCTGTGGAACAGCCCTCAGTTTCTGAAAACCCAATGGCCTACTCTAGCCATGTGGCAAGTACTGACCAAGTGATTCTCGCGACGGCAGTAGTGAAGGTGAAAGATCGGTCCGGACAGTTTCAATATGATATGGCACTGCTAGATTCCGGCCCCAAAAATAAATTTTATGTCCGAGGATCTCGCACAGCGCCTAAGACTGCACCGTGACGAGTCATGCCTTTAGTATCACAACTGTTGGAAAAAGTTCGTCCGTCGTAAAGAACAAGGTTCACACGTGCGTCAAATCTCGTGTCAACGCTCATAATTTTGCTACCGATTTTGGGTATTACGGTCAATTTCCACGTACCAACCCGACCATGTCGTAAATTTCGCCCAGTGGAATATCCCAGCAAACCTTGAGCTGGCAGACCAACAGTTTTTCAAGCCCGCTAAGGTCGACTTACTGCTAGGGGCAGAAACCTTCTTCGAATTGATATGTGTAGGCAAAATAAAAGCCAATTTCCGAACATCCATCAATCCAAAAACACTGTTAGGCTGGATTGTTTCGGGAAAATAAACTGCATCAAAACAGGATGTTGTATGCAATAACGCTATCTCTCGACTCTCTGGTGGAGCGCTTTTTGGGAATTGGAACATGTCCCAGAGAAGTCGAAGGCTGTACGTACAGCTGAACAGTTGGCTTTGCGAAAGCAACTTCAAGCAGACATCCCGCAGGCTTGAGTCGGGTCGGTTCGAAGTAAAGTTGCCGTTTAAGGTGAATCCCAAGGTCTGTGGTTACTCTTTCGAGACGGCAAAACGCCGCTTTCTATCCCTGGAACAAAGAATCGCGAGTGATCAATACCCGCATGACATGTATATGGAGTTTATGAAAGAGTATCTCAATTTTGGTCACATGTCGTTGCTTCCAGGCACTCCACCAGGACACCATTACTATATTCCGCATCAATGTGTCCTGAGACCTGATAGTAGCACCACCAAGCTCCGCGTAGTCTTCGATGCATCGAGCAAAACGTCAACTTCAATTTCTTTTAAACGAGACTTTGATAGTGGGAGCCACTATTCAGAGAGAGCTTTTGCAACTCTTGCACGATTTCGATTAAACCGTTTTGCGCTTACAGCGTGTTCGGGCCAGCGGCTAGTTAAGCGTCGAGTTAATGTAAAATTTGTATAAGAGCATGTAAAACCCTAAAATTATGTCGTCTCCAGCGTTCGGCAGTGCTGCTGCGCTCTCTCTGTTAAAGGGCGCTCTGCACCTGCCGCTTCGGCTCTAGCGTGATCGACCGTCGTTGCCTAAGTTAGTTCTATGCTAATCTTTCTCCGCATAGGTTGCATACCGAGCCCGTTTGTACTTTATCCGGCCTGGCAAAGAGCGAGCAATTGGCTTTCGCTAGCCGCCTGAATAAATAAGCATTTTATAACGTTTGAACCAAATTGTTTTAATTGATTTGAAAATAAATAGGTGCCAAAAAGCTTGGCCCCTCAAACATTGGTGACCCTGACGTGATTTAACTGCAATCTGAATCGTGTTTTGTTAAAATCATTAAAAAATCGAACAATATATTCTTTTGCTGTGCAGTGTAACGGCAAGCAATTACATTTTGTGCCAATAAAAACAGTTAAAGTGCAAGCTCAGTGAGACATTCCGTTTGTCGAATATTCCGTTGCTTAATCGCCGAATCTCTTTTGCCCTGCGCCGCTGCAGCCGCGGTTCTTGACTTTTCGTTCTTCCATTCCCGCTCCCGCTCTGTTCGACGTTGCTTAAGCGGTTTTACATTTTCCGTTGTTTCGTTTGCATTACACCGCTTAGCATGGACAACGAGCCGAATACAGTCGCGGGTGAAAATATTGCGATGGGTGAAAAGGCTGAGGCTTTACAAACGTAAAGTTCAGTCCCTGCATGATCGCCTGCACCGTCTTGGCGAGTCATTCTCGGGAAATAAAATTGACAAACTAAGTGCGTCCGAAATAGATATGCGCCCCGATATGTTGGCGGAAATGCGTGAGGAGTTCAACAAGTCCCATAATGAACTGGAATCGCTGGATGAAAACGAGATTGGATGTGAGCTTCGTGAAACATTCGATGCCCTGTTCATTTCTTTTGAAGGCTGAGCTGCTTTCGGCTCTCGAATTAGGACACCTACGCGTAGCCGCTCATTCCACTAGCCTGCCAAACAACTCTGGAGGTCATACCATCATCATGGCTCACAAGCAGCGGATTCCTGAGCTTAAGCTTCCAAGCTTCTCCGGCGGCTATGTGGAATATGCGGATTTTATTGCAGTGTTCAATTCGGTCATCGAAGGAGATCCGGACCTCAGTGAAATCGAGAAGTTCCAACATCTTCGCTCATGTCTCTCGGAGGCGGCCCTGATTCGGTTCGATCTTTGGAGCTCTCCAGTGCCAATTATCGTGTGGCTCTGGATATACTTAGCAAACGCTTTAATAACAAACGACTTGTTTTCCAGGCACACATCAAGGAGATTCTTGGGCTCAAGAAGGTAGATTCGCCTTCTGCTAAAAGGCTTCGGGAGTTCTCAGACGCAGTCAACTTGCATACGCGTGCCCTGCAGACTTTGGGAAGTGCTGAGGAGATATCTGGATGCATGATAATTCACATGCTGCTACAAAAGCTAGATGCCAAGACACAAGCCAAATGGGAGACTGCGTCATCGGACAGGATACCCACAGCTGGGGAGTTCTATGATTTCCTGGAGAAGAGATGCCAGAAGATGGAGAACGTGCAATACGCTGTAGCGACGCACGCTGGTAGCGCTCAGGTGGGAAAAAGCCAGAATACACATCCAAAGAAAACTTTTGTTGCCTCTAACTCTTTCGCCAACCCATCTGGATGCCCTTTCTGCCATTCATTGGGCCACGGAATATACTCGTGCAGCATTTTCACAAATTTATCTCCCTTTCTTCGTCATAAGGAAGTGAAGAAGCTTTCACTTTGCTTCAATTGTTTAAAGTCGGGTCATCGGACTCGTGCATGTACCGGTGGCCAGTGTAGAGTTTGCGGAAAAAGGCATCATACCTTATTGCATTTCGATTCATCCATAGCGCAAAGCTCCCCAGCTGTTTCTCCTCTAGAAGGTGCAGTACAACCAGCACCTATTTCGCCGGTTCAGGATTCTACTGGCAGTATGTCGTCTCATGCGTCTACCCTCTTGCTGCAAGGTCTCCACTCCGATGTTGTGCTGCTGGCTACGTCTGTCGTTCTGGTGAAGAATCGATCGGGCGTTTTGGTTCCGTGTCGCGCCATTCTGGATTCAGGATCCCAGCTTCATCTCGTGACCTCTAGGTTCGCCCAGCAGCTTCAGCTTGTCAATCGTCTGCCCTTGTCTCTGGTCTTGGCGATACTAGCGTGTCCACTGAGGGGATCCACCGTGAGCATTTGCATGCAGTCCCGCACTTCGGACTATTCGACCACGCTCACTGCTCTCATCGCCCCCACAATCACAGATAGCCAACCAAGTCTGGCAGTTAATGTAGCCGATTGGAACATTCCTCCAATATTCAGCTTGCCGATCCTGCGTTCTTTAATCCTCAGCGAGTAGATCTCCTCATTGGCGCGAGCATATTTTATGACCTTCTCTGCGTAGGGCAAATCAAGCTCATAGACGGATTGCCGCTTCTGCAGAAGACCCGGCTTGGGTGGATCGTATCTGGTGGTGGGCAGAGGGTATCAAGTTCGTCGCTTTTTGGGAATTCAAATTTCTTCGGATTCGGAGGCTAGAATGAATGCAAGGTTGGATCAAACTCTTCGTATGTTTTGGGAAGTCGAGGATTGTGTGGAGGCTGCCTTAAGTACAAAGGAAGAAGTAGATTGTGAGGCGCATTTCGTAAGCCACCTTTCACGTTTGCCATCGGGGAGTACTCCGTTAGGTTGCCTTTAAAGCATGATGCCGATCGTTTTAGGAGAAACTTATATTCAGGCTTACCGACGATTCCTCAGTTTGGAACGAAAACTGGATCGTAATCCCACGCTAAAGGAGCGGTACTCGGCCTTTATGAAGGAGTACATTGACTTGCAGCATATGTCCGAAGTCCATCCTGACTCACGTAACCGCTGCAAGTATTTTCTGCCTCATCACTGCGTTTTAAAGGAGGACAGCACCACGACAAAACTCCGTGTCGTTTTCGATGGCTCTGCAGCTACATCAACTGGATTCTCCTTAAATGATGTGATGATGACAGGTCCTGTTATTCAGCCGGCATTGTTTACCATTCTGATCCGGTTCCGCACATATCCCGTCGCTCTCACGGGTGACATTTGTAAAATGTACCGCTGCGTAAGGGTATCTCCACCTGACAATTATCTCCAGTGTATCCTTTGGCGAGATTCCATCCAGGCCGATGTTCAGGTCTACACATTAAACACCGTCACATACGGTACGAGGGCTGCATCGTTTTTAGCTGTCCGCTCAATGCACCAGCTGGCCATCGACGAAGGTGAGCCCTACCCTCTTGGCTCAGCTGCTCTGAAACAGGAGTTTTATGTCGATGATCTCATCTCTGGCGGCATCTCGGTCGCAGAGGTCAAGGAAAAAGATGCGCCAAACTTCAAGACTACTTTCGTGCGGAAACTTTCAAGCTTAGAAAATGGTGCTCGAGTAGCCAGGAGGTGCTTGATGGAATTCCGGAAGGCGACGTGGAGAAGTTTCTGCGGTTTCATGATGGAAGCGACATCACAAAATCTCTTGGTTTAGCTTAGGACCCTGCGTCAGATCAGCTGCTGTTTGCCCTGTCTGCGCTGGACACAAATTCAAGGCCCCTCCAAGCGTTCGGTTTTGTCAACGATTGCGCGTTTCTACGATCCACTTGGATTGATTAATCCTGTTATTGTCAGGTGTAAGATTTTCCTTCAGCAGCTTTGAGAGAAAACTTGGACTGGGATGAGAGTCTACCGGCAGCGCTGCATTCAACTTGGATGGACCTAAGAAACAGCTTGGCAAGCATCTCTCGAATCTCATTTCCTCGCCTTGTCCATCCTTCCAGTGCAGTTTTGGAGATCCATGGATTTTGTGATGCCAGTATGGAGGCATATGGTGCGTGCGTATATGTCGTGTCCAGGCAAGGGAGTCGTCGAGCAATGTTTTGTGCTCAAAGTCACAAGTGGCGCCCCTAAAATCATTGTCAATTCCAAAGCTTGAATTGAGTGGAGCCCATTTGCTTTGCGAAGGTTATGCACAACCTAAGGGAGACTGGAATCTTCCCAGGCCAGTTTCATTGCTGGTCGGATTCGTCGACGGCGCTATCTTGGATACGGGATGAGCCAGCCAAATTTCAGGTTTTCGTGGCAAATCGAGTGGCAACAATTCAGGAGTTGACGCAAGGCATGGCATGGCACTATGTTCCCACATCGTTGAATCCCGCTGATATCCCTCTCGAGAAGCTCGCTTCCCAGTCACCTCATCCAGCCAGAGCTGTGGTTTCACGGCCCGACGTTTTGTTGGGCTCTAAGGATGAGTGGCCTGCATCTTCCGTTTCTGAAACTCCGACCATTGAGCTTCGCAAGCGTGTATTGCTAATCGTTTCTCCACATGCTGATCTCACTCCCGGATGCAAATTTGCAAATTCATTCTTTCGCATGCAGCGCACATTTGCCCACATGCATAAATTCATTCATCGTCTTAGGCATCCTGGACTCACGGTTTCTGACATTCAGCAAGGAACGCATCTTCTAGTTCGGCATATTCAGCTGGCAAGTTTGTGGTCGGACATAAAGGAGATTAGGCGCAATGGGCAGGTCAGGAAGTCTAGCTCCATCAGTTCGCTTTCTCCGTTCATCGATCCGGCTGGTTTGCTTCGAGTTGGAGGTCGGCTCGGCAACTCATCGCTCCCATTTAGTGCTCGGCACCCGTTTATTCTGCCCAAGGATCATCCCGTGACGGCAGCAGTGATAAACTATTATCATCAACGGAGCCTCCACGCCGGACCTCGCGCCTTGCTTGCCAAAATTCGATTGGAATATTGGCCTATTGGAGGAATCAAGGCCGTTTCAAAGGTGGTTAACAAGTGTGTGAGATGCTTCAGGACGAGGCCACGCATCGTTGAACACATTATGGGAGACTTGCCAAAGGAGCGTCTGGAAGGATCCGGGCCTTCGAAGTAACTGGAGTGGACTATTGTGGACCGTTTTTCTACCGGTCAGAAATCCGCAGTAGGCCTCCAATCAAATGCTACATAAGCGTGTTTATATGCTTCACGTCTAAGGCCATTCACATGGAGCTTGTAAAGGATCTTACCACCGCATCGTTCCTAGGCGCATTAAAACGGTTCACGTCCATTCGAGGAAGGCCAAGTCAAATTTGGTCAGATAATGCGACAAACTTCGTTGGAGCCAAGAACGAGCTTGGAGCTAAAGAGGCTCTTCCTAAGCGACTCGCACATGAAGGAGGTCCATGAATCCTGTTTGGCTGACGGAATCGACTGGCATTTCATCCCGCCGCGCTCTCCGCACTTTGGCGGATTGTGGGAAGCGGCCGTGAAGACCGCCAAGCATCATTTGTACCGCTCAGTTGGGCCATCCGTCCTTAGCTTCGACGAGCTGCGTACCTTGATCTGCCAGATCACGGCAATTGTTAATTCTCGCCCTTTGCTCTCGCTTTCAGAAAATCCTGACGACTTGGATGTGTTGACGCCTGCTCATCTGCTTTTGGGGCCCGCACGAAGCAATTCTCGAGCCCTGATCTAACGAAGCTCAACTACAATCGTCTGGATGGTTGGCAGCGGGTCACTCAACTTCAGCAGACATTCTGGCGGCGCTGGCGCGAAGAGTATCTGACTCTTTTGCAGGAGCGCTCGCTATGCGTGAACGATGTCGTCCTGGTGAAGGACGAGAATCTTCCTCCAATGCGTTGGCCACTGGCTAGAGTGGTCGACGTCGTCAAAGGCAAGGATAGAGTGTGCCGCGTGGCTGACTTAAGGACGGCCTCAGGAACCATCAGGAGGGCTGTTGCTCGGCTGTGCTTGCTGCCCCTTGAGAAGTCAGTTGAAAGGCGAGCTTCCAACGGGGGGAGTATGTTCGGGCCAGCGGCTAGTTAAGCGTCGAGTTAATGTAAAATTTGTATAAGAGCATGTAAAACCCTAAAATTATGTCGTCTCCAGCGTTCGGCAGTGCTGCTGCGTTCTCTCTGTTAAAGGGCGCTCTGCACCTGCCGCTTCGGCTCTAGCGTGATCGACCGTCGTTGCCTGTTAGTTCTATGCTAATCTTTCTCCGCATAGGTTGCATACCGAGCCCGTTTGTACTTTATCCGGCCTGGCAAAGAGCGAGCAATTGGCTTTCGCTAGCCGCCTGAATAAATAAGCATTTTATAACGTTTGAACCAAATTGTTTTAATTGATTTGAAAATAAATAGGTGCCAAAAAAGCTTGGCCCCTCAAACACAGCGGATATCTCCAAGATGTATAGGCAAGTGCAGGTTGCTGAAGAAGATCGAAATTTCGAATTGATTCTTTGGAGGAAAACTCAAATATTGATGTGCAGACGTATCGTTTGAATACTGTCACGTATGGGACAGCCTCAGCTCCATATTTGGCCATCCGCTGTCTCGTTGAGCTAGCAAAAGTCTATGCTAAGTCCCATCCTGTGGCCTCGCAAGTCATAGCAAATGATTTTTACGTTGACGATATGCTGACAGGAGCAAGTTGTCTGGAAGAACTGGAAAGAATTCGGCAGGAAGTTAGTGAGGTCCTGGAAGCTGGGGGTTCATGTTGGCCAAATGGGCGTCAAATCATCCCCAGCTGCTGTCTGATAGTGGACAGGAAAAATCTCTTCAGTTTGACCCCTCCGCTTCCATTAAAACACTCGGGATTAGTTGGAGTCCGCAAACTGATTTGTTTCACTATCAGTTAGACGAATCATTTGACTCATTACCCCCGACGAAGCGCAACATATTGTCAGTTGCATGGCGATTGTTTGACCCATTAGGGTTGTTATGTCCCTTAATTACCAGGGCAAAGATCTTACTGCAGCATCTGTGGAGGCAAAATTTGGATTGGGACGAGTCAGTTCCCATGAGTCTACATACGAGTTGGAACAGGTTCAAGCAGAATTTGTTCGAATTAGACAAGATCTCTATCCCTCGCTTTATTGGTCTTGCCAATAATGCCTCTGTCCAAGTCCACGGATTCTCTGACGCATCAAGTGATGCGTACGGATGCTGTATTTATGTCCGTACAAAGGACTACAAAAATGTAGTATCCCGACTTCTTACAGCAAAGTCTCGAGTATCTCCTCTCAAAACCAAATCAATTCCACGACTGGAATTGTGTGCAGCGCTTCTTCTATCCACGCTATGGGCTCAAGTTCGGCTGCTGCTAGACAAGTTTTCAATTGAAAGCGTTAATTTTGGTCGGATTCCCAAGTCACCTTGTATTGGCTGGAAAGGGATCCAGCCACGCTAGCAACGTTTGTGGCCAATAGGGTTGCTGAAATCCAGGAGTTGTCTAGTGGTGTGATTTGGCGTCACGTTCCCACCGATCAAAACCCAGCCGACTTAGTGTCTCGTGGAACAGATGTAGACGGTATAATGTGCTCATTGTGGAATAATGGGCCGCATTTTCTTCTTAGTGGTCCTGAGAATTGGCCGCGTCTTCATCAGGTTGAGTTGTCCCCAGAAATGGAAAGGTCGGAAGACAAGAAAAGTGTGGCAGCACATTCTGTGGCAAAGGGTCAGACAAATGAGATCATCGAGCTGATTGGAAGATGCTCGTCGTTCCAGAAGTCGAGACGTGGTTGTGTCAGCTAAGGAACTGAAGGTTTCGTTCCTTAGACTGGTACAGGTCGTCCAAAGATGTGAACTGGGACCAGAATTCCTCAAACTGGATAAGTCGGAAATTTTGTCTCCACATCTTCAACGACTCAGCCCGTTCATACAAACGAGAGAACTTGGCGGAGTCACCTTCCGACTGATGCGTGTTGGGAAAAGGTTGCTGCACGCAGAAATTTCATACGATGCGAAGTTTCCTCTACTTCTGTCCCAAAAATCGCAGTTCGTGACCCTGTCTCTACGCCATTTGCATCGTGCTCATTATCATGCAGGTGCAAAGGTAATGGTTTCCCCTTTAAGGGAGCAGATTTGGCTAGTGCACGCCCGTGAAGCGTGCACAAGAATCGTGAGGAATTGTGTGCACTGTTTCCGATACAAGCCCATCCTCATGGGGCAGATCATGGGAAACCTGCCAGCTGACCGAGTGCGAAGAGCTCGTCCCTTTCTGATTTGTGGGGTAGATTTCTGCGGTCCGTTTCAGGTGTCGCTCAAGATTCGAGGCAGGCCCCCATTAAGACCTATGTAGCCGTGTTCGTGTGTTTTGCGTCAAAGGCTGTTCACCTAGAATTAGTAGTCGACCTACCAACTGATAGTTTTTTGTGTGTTTTCAAAAGGTTCGTCGGGAGGAGAGGACTTCCGGAGTAGGTATTCAGCGACAACGCCACCAATTTCGTGGTCGCGAGCCGAGTGCTGGAAGAGCTTCACGCAGCCTTTCAGAGGGACCAGGATCGGCTCAGGACATACGCAGCTCAACACGGCGTCGAGTGGTGTTTTATACCACCGAGAGCACCGCACTTCGGCGGGCTGTGGAGGCGGCAGTCAAGGCAGCCAAACAACGGCTGATCCGAGGAGTCGGAAACGCCAAGCTCACCGCGAACGAGCTGAGCACACACCTGGTCGAGGTAGAGGCCATCCTCAACTCCCCGGCCAATCGCTTCGCCAGGCAACGATCCCAGCGATGGAGAAGCCCTGACGCCAGGGCACCTGCTCATCGGACAGCCGCTTCTTTCGCTGCCGCCCGAATCCGCGCAAGACGACAATTGCAGCAAGGGCAGCTTCGCGTTTTTGAAGCGGTGGCGCATGCCGTCCGCGCTCAAGCTTCAGTTTTGGCAGGGCTGGTCCAGGGACTACCTGGCCAGCCTGCAGCAGCGGCAGCAGTGGTCCACCGAAGGGCCGAACCTCGAGGCAGGATGTCTAGTGCTCCTCCACGAGGACAACACACCGCCTCAGAAGTGAACCACAGGGCGAGTGGTGGCAACAACGGCAGGAGAAGATGGCAAAGTTCGCGTGGCAGAAGTGCAAACGTCCGCAGGCGTTATTAAACGGGCTATTCAAAAACTGGCAAAATTGCCAATTGATGGTTAAAGCGCCGGAGGCCTTCAACGGGGCCGGAATGTTGGAGTTGGAATGTTGCATTCAACAATATAAAAGTTAAGTTAAATCACGCTCAGTCGCTGTTATAAGCCTCACGCTCAGTCGCTGTTATAACTCTCCCAAAATTTTATATCGGCTGCCTGAGAGAGTGGGGCGACCGTTTGCATCGCTGGCTGCGACCAGTGCATTAAATGAATTGAATTTGAACGGCTGTTTATTTATTCTCGTCGGCATCGCATCCCAAAGTTTTGGACAAATCCTGTTAGAGCTGCTGGACCGGCATCATCCCCATCATCGTTTTATTTTCCAGGAAAAACATTCTGGATTTTTTACCACGCGTTCCGTCGGTAGTTTTCCATCGGCGCCTCCGCGAGTTTCCACTTCGTTCTGAACGGGATCAAGCCGGTGGCGTGATCTCATGTCCATATTTGGACAGTTCCTCACAACCTCCTTTATAATTAAAGGCTTTCAAGGTAAAAGTTTAGATGGATGTCACTTACACTGATTTCAGTAAAGCATTCGACTCTGTAAAACCATTCCCTTCTAGCACAAATCTTGACATTTTACGGTTTTCGCCTAATCTTTTGAAATGGATTTCCAGCTACCTTTGCTCTAGGTCTCAAAGAGTCCTCTTCAAAAACTCCTTGTTTTCGCCTGTTCAGGTTACTTCTGAGTACCACAGGGCAGCCATCTAGGCCCCTAATTTTTCACACTCTTTAATAATGACCTGCCTTCAGTATTAAAAACTTTTGAGTATTCAGGTGATATTAAACTCTGTGTCCAGTATAAGGACATATCATATCACTCTCGCTTGCAATCCGATCTCAATAACATTCAGTCATGGTGTTGTGTAAATATGTTACAGCTTGAAATATAAAGCAATGACATTTCATCGCTCCAGCCTCTTTTTGGCCCCTTACACCCTCTGCGGTGGTTATCTTTCGAGAATTAAATTGGTTGATGATCTTGGTGTTAAACTAGACCCCGAGTTTAAGATTTCTGTACAGATTTCTACCATGGTAAATAAAGCCATGGGAGTGCTTGGGTTTATAAGGAGGTGGTCAAAGGAATTTGACGACCCCCTATATAACGAAGACTCTCTATATTTTGCTTGTTCGTCTGATTTTAGAGTACGGCTCTTGTGTATGGTGCCCTCAGTACAAAGTACACCAAGACCAAATATAATCAGTGCAGAAAAACTTTTTTGCTATGCGTGGCCTCAACTGGGATAAAGGTGTGGGACTGTCTTCTAACTCTCGTAGATTGCGCTTAATAAACCTTCCATCCTTACATAATCTTCCTCATCTCTGCAGTTGGGGAAGTTATCATTATATAAGGCTCCGATCCTTCTTGCATGGGTTCCTTACATAGCTCAGTGGTGTGGTGTCTATAGTTATCCACTTTTGCCGCGTGATGCGACATCGTGGTGTGTTTTGCCACCGACTGTCGTCTGGTCGCATGAACTGCTCTTTTATGATATGGCAGGTGGCCATAGGCATACATATGTCTTTCTAGTTGTGAATAAAGGAGGTAATAGTGCCAGCTCTGGCCTGTTCATCTGCTATGCAGTTACCTTCAATGTCCTGGTGACCCGGGACCCATATCAGGCTTATAGCAAACTGCTGAGCCATCTCGTGAAGAGATTTGAGGCATTTTGCTATGGTAGCCGAGATCGATGTAATCGCATTTTACTGATTTGATCGCTGCTTGGCTGTCACTGTAGATATTTATATTGGTTGCCAAAAAGGCAACTGTTTGGATGCAGCTCAGAGCTTCCTAGATTGCTGTGACTTCCGCTTGGAAGACAGTGATCCGGAAGCCTGAAGGAGTGCCTTATATTTAGTTGCTCGGAGTAGATACCTCCTCCTACTTCATTATCCATTTTAGAGCCATCCGTGAAAGTTTGTATGGCTCCGTCAGGACCCAGAGTTTCCTCGAGCCAGCTGTCTCGGTGAGGGATATTTATATCAAAGGGAGAACGAAGGCTCTCTATATTTCGCTTGTTCGTCTGAATTTAGAGTACGGCTCTTGTGTATGGTGCCCTCAGTACAAAGTACACCAAGACCGTATAGAATCAGTGCAGAAAAACTTTTTTTGCTATGCGTGGCCTCAACTGGGATAAAGGTGTGAGACTGTCTTCTAACTCTCGTAGATTGCGCTTAATAAACTTTCCATCCTTACATAATCGCAGAAAACTGCTTGGTGTCATTTTCATGCACAACTTGATCAGGGGTGACATCGACAGCCCTGACTTGTTGAGCCGCATAAACTTCTTATATTCCTATAAGATCTTTTAGAAATTATATTCCTTTGTACCTTCCACTGTGTAGATCGAATTATTCCTTGCATGAACCGTTTCGGATCTTATGCTCGGATTATAATTCGTTCTACCATATAATATCCACCACTAATTGACTTCCTCAACTTAGGTTAGGTTAGGTTAGGTTGTAGTGGCTGTCGGCTCGTCATAGGCCCGACACACATGAGCCGGCTTCGGCCGGTTGTGATACCATTGAATCGGAAACCCTTCCCTTCCATGTGAGACTTCCTGTCAGCAATTATCCCATCCGGCTGCGCCTATGAAGTTCGCTATCTTTCTGGCATAAATATTGGACATCATTGATATGTCAGATAAGAGGGCGAGCCCAAGAGCTGTAGCCTTCTTCTACTGAGAGCCGGGCAAGAACATAACAGGTGTGGTAGGATAACCCCTATCAGCCCCATATATAATACTAGCCTTAATGTATACATATGTACGAACAATCCCAAATCTACGACCATACTGGAGAAATACCGAATATACGGTCTCCTAAAAAAGAGACAGACCGACGCATGGCCATTCGAAAAGTGAAATGAGAGCAATAAAGTCGTGTGCGGAGAAATATGCAAAAACATACATAACCTCATTTTACTCTCACAATTCAGAAGTGGGCCTTACTCACAATGTGCGACATAGAGTTGAATAAATGTTCGGTAGTGCAACTGAAGAGGTGGCTGTCCGGTCTTGGGCTATCAACCCAAGGCTCTAAAGCCGAGCTAATCGCACGCATAAGCGCAATTTCGCCAGACGCACGCGGCGACCCACCAGAGGTTCCGGTCGTCCAAGTGGAACAGCAGGAGACGGCAAGCGCAGGACCAACTTTGGCGTCTGCGATCGAGGAAGAGGCAGCCCCATCGACTCGAGGACAGCCGAGCGCGGTGGAAGCTGAACACGTGGCTCTGATGAAATTACGAGCAGAGATAGAAGCAGGCAAAGACATGCTGCGCAAAATTTACGAAGAGATACACAGGATCGATCACGTCGGCCAATCCAATGACATCATCATCGAAGACAGAGACGCAAATTACAGCAACAACAACAACATCGCTTGCGCTAACAGCACCGCAGCTAACAGCGTGTGCGCTAACAGCACCGCAGCTTACAGCGTGTGCGCTAACAGCACCAATGTTAATATCACACAATATCAAAGGCAGTAATGGAAATGACGACAATGTAGACAACGGTGTGGCAAAACGACAAGACGCAAATGTAAACATCTGGGGATCTCCGGTGGCCACTCTAACGTTGGCAAAGGAAGTAACGATGGATTACGACGGGACACAATGTGCCAAAAATTGGGTCATACAGCTGGGGAATATTGCCCAAATTTACAACCTGGACAGCATTACAAATTGAATGCTGCTGATCGCTAAATTAAAAGGAAATGCTCAGCGCTGGCTCCATGCAGATTCTTCGCGCATCTTGGAATAAGCTGATTACCTTTGCGAGCAACTGATAGTGGCATTCGGGGCAACCGTCACCAAAGGAGAACTCAGAGACAGATTCCAAAAGCGCCAATGGCTTCGTGGAGAAAATTTTTCCACATATTTCGAAAACAAGATGATGCTGGCCAGGAACATCAACATAGACACAGAGGAGCTGAAAGAGAAGATAATTAAGGGGATTCCAGTTCCGGGCTTACGGGATCAGGCTCGCATTCAGTGCTTCTCCAATCCGAAGCAAATTTTGCATGCGTTTTCGGAGATTCGCCTTCCGGAGCGTATGCAGCATGACACGTCTTCGCAGGGGCCTGGTCAATACTTCGGCCAACAAGGACCTACGTTGCGCCAACTGCAACTCACGAGGCCATTTCGCCAAGGACTGCCTCAAACCAAAAAGGGAGCCTGGATCATGCTACGCATGTGGGGCATTTGGACACTTGGTCGGACAATGCCCGGAGAGAAAAGCGTAACCTATAACAATTATGTAAGATACTGTAAGATTTTCTTTTTTAAACAATACCGTAACACCATTAATTGCAGCGTGCCTCATAGACTCTGGGAGTCCAATATCGTTCATCAAAAAAGTCTAATCGCCACAGAAAGCATTTTGGAACCAGTTTTTGAATTCTACTTTGGGCTAAACAAATGCCAGTTGAAAACATTTGGAAAAAAATTTTATGTTATGTTTTGAAAGGAAGAATAAAATGTTATTTTTATTTGAACGTGGTGTCAAACGAGTCTATGAGTCATGGCGTGGTTCTTGGTAGAGATTTCATGAAGCATGCGAGTTAAATTTGGACCTAAGTGCTTTAAAAGATGGTTACGTTAGACGCTTTGAATACGGAAGTTAATAATCATTTAAGTGAAAATTCCGCAATGTAAATTGAAAATGATAAAATGCAAATTAATATAGTTGGAAATAACACTAATATAATAAGTAGTGAAAAGATCAGTAAAAACGTTCATGAAATAGTTAGAGATGAGGTAATTAAGATAGAGAATGTAAATGAAATTGTTAGTGATTTAGTTAGTGATGAAGTTGATAAAATTGTTAGTGATGTCGTTAGTAAAAAAGTTAGTGAAATTGTTAGTGATGATACGATTAGTAAAGGAGTAGACGAAATGATAAGGGAAGACATTAGTGACGATACTGGAGAAGTTTCCACAGAAGTTAGTAAGTTATTCGTTTCAAATTGCGTCGATACTACCGCACCAAAAAATTACAAAAAGGAACCAGTTATTTCGGTAAACAATGATACGATAGGTATGAATGAAATCCTTAGCAACAAACCTGATGACACATACAATGAGATTATTGTGCCAGATATTTTTAATATTAATTATATGGAAAATGAAGAAGTTGATTACATTTGCGGGGAGAACATAAGTCATAAGCTTAAGTGTCAGCTTAGGCAAACAATCGAAGACTACTACGTGAAGACGGTAAAACCAAAAGACCCCTTAGTCGGGTGCGAAATAAAACTTAACTTAGAAAAATCAAAACCGTTTAGTTGTGCTCCAAGGCGCCTGTCATATACTGAAAGAGATAAACTGCAAAAAATTGTTAGATGAATATTTAAGAAAAGGAATAATACGACCCAGCGATTCTGATTACGCTTCACCTATCGTATTAGTTAAAAAGAAAACGGGAGACTTAAGATTATGCATAGATTTTAGGAGACTTAACAAGACTTTGATTAAGGACCACTATCCCATTCCCCACATCGATGATCTACTAGACAAAATAGCCAACAAAAGAGTCTTTACGAAACTTGATCTCAAAAATGGTTATTTCCATGTATTCGTTAATGAGGAATCGATTAGGTATACGTCGTTCGTGACCCCTTTAGGACAATTCGATTTTCTCAGAATGCCACAGGGCCTGAAAACGGCTTCAGCAGTGTTTCAAAGGTTTGTTAACAAAATATTCGATGATTTGATTAGAGAGGACAAAGTTATTGTATACATGGACGACATCATGGTGGCCAGCAAAGACATACAGAAACACTTGGAAACGCTAAAAAGAAGTCTTTATTAGATTAGCTCAAAACAAATTAGAATTGCGTATAGACAAATGTGAGTTTCTACAATCTAACATCAAATATCTGGGGTTAACAATCAACGGGAAAGGTATAAAAGCAGATGAAAAAGGACTATAAGCAATCAAAAACTTTCCAATCCCAGAGATAAGGTACAGATTGTGCAAAAGTTTTCTTGGCTTATGCTCCTATTTCAGAAGATTTATAAAGGATTTCTCAACTATTGCCAAACCGCTTTACGATCTCTTGAGAAAAGACACAGAGTTCAAATTTGGGGAAAGTGAATTAAAATGTTTTTTAATGCTTAAGGAACTGTTAATGCAAGCACCCATTTTGGCAATTTATAATCATAAGGACGAGATAAACCTTTATTGTGATGCAAGCTCTCTTGGTTTCGGGGCAGTGCTATTTCAGAAGAAAGAAGACGGAAAACTGCATCCAATCTTTTTATTTCTCTAAGCGTACAACTGCAGCGGAATCGAAATATCACAGCTTTGAGCTGGAGACAATGACAATCATTTACGCATTACGCAGGTTCCGCATATATTTATATGGAAAACGTTTCAAGATAGTTACTGACTGTAATTCACTAACGCTAACGCTCAACAAAATTGAACTCAACCCGCGTATTGCTAGATGGGCGTTAGAGCTGCAAAGTTATGACTATGAGTTAAGCCATAGAGAAGGCAGCAGGATGCAACACGTAGATGCGTTAAGCAGATGCACAAACATTCTCATTGTAGAAACTAATACGTTTGAAGAAAACCTAGTTATTTGCCAAGCCAAAGACCAAGTAGTTCAAAAGATCAAGCAACAATTAGAAGAAAATGAACACAAGCTTTTCGAAATGAGAAACGGTGTAGTTTACAGGAAGTGTAATGATGGAAGATTGTTATTCTATGTTCCAACAGAAATGGAAGACCACGTTTTATACAAATATCATAACGAAATAGGACACATAGGTAGATACAAAATGATGAATATAATTGATAAAAGTTATTGGTTTCCAAACGTAAAAAGAAAAATGCTCTGGTCATATTGAAAATTGTTTAAAACGTGTAGCGTTTTCGCCTAAAACAGGAAGAGAAGGATTTTTACACTCCATTCCGAAAGGAAATAAGCCATTTGAACTAATTCACATCGATCACTACGGCCCCATTGATTCAGGAAGATTGAAGAAGCACATCTTAGTAGTTGTTGATGCTTTTACAAAGTTTGTGCGTTTATATGCAACAAAAACCACGAATACACGGGAGGTCATCGTTTCGTTGAAAGACTATTTTAGAGCATACAGCAAACCCAAATGCATAATTTCAGATCGGGGAAGTTGTTTCACGTCAAACGAGTTCGATGACTTCTTGTCAGTGACTGATATTAAACATATAAGAATAGCAACAGGATCGCCTCAGCGAATGGTCAGGTGGAAAGGGTAAACAGAAGCATTGGACCAATGATAGCGAAGTTAGTAGAACCAGAAAAAGGTATACATTGGGATGCAGTAATAGACAAAGTAGAACATGCATTAAATAACAAGCAGCACAAAACAAGTTCCGTGTAAACTACTATTCGGCATAGAACAGAGAGGAAAAACAGTTGACGAATTAAAAGAAAAACTAGAAGAGGTTAATGATGTACAAGAAAATAGAGATTTAGAAGATCTAAGAGCGGAAGCGGCAGAAAATATAAAGACAGCGCAAGCGTACAACAAAAAGCAATATG
Source organism: Drosophila bifasciata (assembly GCA_009664405.1). Classification (NCBI taxonomy): domain Eukaryota; kingdom Metazoa; phylum Arthropoda; class Insecta; order Diptera; family Drosophilidae; genus Drosophila; species Drosophila bifasciata. The sequence goes on from CM019042.1 coordinate 34,760,781, forward strand.
ACAAGGGTTTGAAGAAACCGAAAGAGTATAAGGAAGGAGACTATGTGATGGTAAAAAATTTTGATTGCACGGTGGGAGCATCCAAAAATTAATTCCCAAAAACAAAAGAAATACTAAGATACTAAGATACTAAGTACTAAGAAATTACAGGTTTATGTTAAGAGACGTGGAAGGTTTTCAAGTATCCCGTAACCCATATCAAGGGGTTTGGAGTATTCAAAACATCAAACACTGGATAGGCAACAAAAATAACTGACAAAATATTAAAAAAAAAAAAAAACAAACAAAAAACAAATGTAATAGATTAAGAACAAGAAAACCCTGTAAACCATTATAAAATTCCCGTATATCTAAGTGAATCAGGTGATCCAACTGTCAGAATGGCCGAGTTGTGGTAGGATAACCCCTATCAGCCCCATATATAATAATAGCCTTAATGTATACATATGTAAGAATAATCCCAAATCTACGACCACACTGGAGAAATACCGAATATACGGTCTCAAAAAAAGAGACAGACCGACGCTTGGCCATTCGAAAAGTGAAATGAGAGCAATAAAGTCGTGTGCGGAGAAATATACAAAAACATACATAACCTCGTTTTACTCTCACACAGGTGCTCCATCGTTTCCTCCTCATCCTCATCTCTGCAGTTGGGGAAGTTATCATTATATAAGGCTCCGATCCTTCTTGTATGGGTTCCTATTAGCCAGTGTCCCGTGAGAGACCGAATGACTCTGCAGTTGCGGAAGTTATCATGATATAGGGCTCCGATCGTTCTTGCACGGGTTCCTATTAGCCAGTGGTCCGTGAGAGACTGAATGACAGTGCTGCAGCTTTTTCTGCTGAGCTTACATAGCTCAGTGGTGTGGTGTCTATAGTTATCCACTTTTGCCGCGTGATGCGACATCGTGGTGTGTTTTGCCACCGACTGTCGTCTGGTCGCATGAACTGCTCTTTTATGATATGGCAGGTGGCCATAGGCATACATATGTCTTTCTTGTTGTGAATAAAGGAGGTAATAGTGCCAGCTCTGGCCTGTTCATCTGCTATGCAGTTACCTTCAATGTCCTGGTGACCCGGGACCCATATCAGGCTTATAGCAAACTGCTGAGCCATCTCGTGAAGAGATTTGAGGCATTTTGCTATGGTAGCCGAGATCGATGTAATCGCATTTTACTGATTTGATCGCTGCTTGGCTGTCACTGTAGATATTTATATTGGTTGCCGAAAAGGCAACTGTTTGGATGCAGCTCAGAGCTTCCCTGATTATTGTGACTTCCGCTTGGAAGACAGTGATCCGGAAGCCTGAAGGAGTGCCTTATATTTAGTTGCTCGGAGTAGATACCTCCTCCTACTTCATTATCCATTTTGGAGCCATCCGTGAAAGTTTGTATGGCTCCGTCAGGACCCAGAGTTTCCTCGAGCCAGCTGTCTCGGTGAGGGGGATATTTATATCAAAGGGAGTGTTTGTATACTCCCCTTGGAATGCAAAAAAGTCCGTTTTGAGGGGACTATGTTGTTTCCGTTTAGAATGGAGGAGTGTCCCATATTTTGCGGTACCCATTGGTCGGAGTCTCTAAGACGAATTGCTTCCATGAGTGTCTGAGCCTTTCCCGCAAGGTCAGGAATCTGGAGGTACAGAAAAGCGTTAAGCGCATCATTCGGTGTGGTGCGAAGTGTTCCTTTTTGTTGGACTTGGGCCGGCCACCATACCGTGACTCCTTAGAGTAGTAATGGTTTAACTATTGATAGATATATCCATTGGACTATACATGGGTTCATGCCACATTTTAGGCCAATGGCTTTTTTGCAAGTGTAGAGGGCTATCGTAGCCTTCTTCACTCTTTCGTTGATGTTAAGGTTCCAGTTGAGCTTACTGTCAATTACCAACCCTAAATAACTGGCACTATTGCTGAGGGATAGCCTGAATTCGTTAAGTATTGGGGGGTTGAGGGGCGGAATCTTGTAATTACGTGAAAATAGTACACGTTACGTTTTCCAGGGATTTACTCCCAGTCCGCACGATTTTGTCCAATCAGACAGTTTCGCGAGCTTTGCTTAGGCCGCAGAGTGTTTGAGGGAATGTTCCCGAGAAGATTATAGCTACGTCATCGGCGTATGCCACCACTTTACAGCACCTATTCCTATAGCCAGATTGAAGAAATGTTCTGATTGCTGATTCTCTCCCCGCTCCCACACTGCTCATACACTCTGCTTCGTGCAGTGTACGCGGAGATCGATTTGGAACGGCGCGTAAGAAGTGATGCTGATGTAGATGAAATATGCTGCAAAAATATGGTGTGACGCCAAGCGCTGCAGAAAGACACTGCCAGCGTCACAAATACGGACAACAAAGATTTCCTATCTACATATATGTATATGTATATAACGGCTGAACTGATTTGGTTGAAAATTGCTGGGAAAGTAGCTTGGAATTAGGAGAAGGTTCTAGGATACGGTTTTTATCACGCAAAAAAGAAAACGAACGAGAAAGAACGTACGGAGTCGCTGTTGCCGCGACTCTACTTTTATACCCGTACTCAGTCAGCACACATGTGATTTATGTGGAATTTTCAAATTTTGTATAAGTTTTTACATCTTACATTTGTTTGCTACATCAGTCATCTACATCTACTTCATCTACATCACTTCTCACAACAACACACGTACACTGCACGAGGCAGCATGTTTGAGCTTGAGTGTGCGTGTGAGAGAAAAGCTGCAGCAACAATCAACCCCAATAATTGACTTACTCTGCAAGAGGAGTGGGGGATTGCTGCTGAAAATTCATTTGATCATTGTGGCTACAATAATGATCCGATCTGAACCAAATTCGGGAATCTGGTAGATATGGTCATTTTCTACGATACTGCATTTTTATTTTTTTCTATCTTCAAAATTGTGGATTTTCGTCTTTTGTGGGGGCGGAAGGGGGCGGGGCAAAATTTTGAAATACACTTGTTCAGGTTTGGTATCACAGGAGTCTTGGCCAAAAGTTTGGTTGCTCTAGCTCTTATAGTCTCTGAGATCCAGGCTACACAAAATACTAAAAACCAAATCGACTCGATTTTTGTGTGAGTGCGAAAGGGAGGGAGCGAAGTTTTTTCGTATATTTGCCTCTATTGTGGCTATATTAATGATCCGATCCGATTCAGATTTGGGCCCCTGATAGATATGGGCTGTCTCTATGATTCTGCATTTTTAGTTTTGGTTATCTTTAAAATTGTGGACGCCACAGATGTGCGCCCTTTTGTGGGGGCGGAAGTGGGCGGGGCGAAATTTTGAAACACTTTTCTAGGAGTGAGATACCACATCAGACTGGATAAAAAGTTTGGTTGCTCTAGCTCTTATAGCCTTTGAGCAATGGGCGACAAACAAGACGGACGGACGGACAGACAGGGCTATATCGACTCGGCTATTGGTGCTGATCAAGAATATATATACTTTATATGGTCGGAAATTACTCCTTCTCTATGTTACACACATCCACTTTTACCACAAATACAATATACCCTATTACTCTTCGAGTACGGGTATAAAATGCAATTGATCAGTAAAAACAAGAAAGAACGTACGGAGTCGCTGTGAACGCGACTCTACTTTTTATACCCGTACTCAGTCAGTACACATGTGATTTATGTGGAATTTTCAAATTTTTATCAGTTTTTACATTTTACATTTTAAATTTGTTTTGCTGCATATGTCATCTACATCTACATCAGTTCTCACAACAACACACGTACACTGCAAGAGGCAAAGCGTGTGAGCAGTGTGTTAGTGTGAGAGAATCAGTAGCGGCCATCAACCCTCAAACAAAATGGATATTTGTTGAGTGGGTTGTGGCGGCTGCGGGGGCTCGCTTCAGAAAATTAATTTCATCATTGTGGCTATAATAATGATCCGATCTCGACCAAATATATAGATAAATATGATCATTTCCTACGATCCTGCATTTTTGTTTTTCTATCTTCAAAATTGTGGATTTTCGTCTTTTTTTTGTAGGGTCGGAAGGGGCGGGGCGAAATTTCGAAATACACTTATTCAGGATTGGTATCACAGGAGTTTTGACAGAAAGTTTGGTTGCTCTTATAGTCTCTGAGATCCAGGCGTTCATTTATATGAAAGGGCAAAGCGGACAAAGCAAGAAGGAACGATGTTTCTCGAATAGGTTTTCTCGATTGTGGCTAAATTGGGGCCTCTGATAGATATGGTCTTTCTTTATGATTCTACATTTTTAGTTTTCTATTATTTTCAAAATTGTGGGCGCCACACATGTGCGCTCTTTGTGGGGGTGGAAGTGGGCGGTGCGAAACTTTGAAACACTTTTCTAGGAGTGAGAGATCACATCAGCCTGGAAAAAAATTTGGCTGCTCTAGCTTTTATAGCCTCCGAGCAATGGGCGACAAACAAGACGGACAGTCGGACAGACATAGCTATATCGACTCGTCTATTGATGCTGGTCATCAATGTATATACATCGTAGGGTCGGAAATTATTCCTTCTCTATGTTACAAACATCCCTTTTACCACAAATACAATATACCCTTTCACTCTTCGAGTACGGGTATAAAAATCATGTATGGTTGAGCGAAAGAGGTTTATTGGCTGCAAATAACGTTGATGTCGACGAAATGAATTTCCAGATTCAAAATAAGTTGGCGAACTAAAAACATTCCGTTTCCGATTCCGTTATTAACCAAGATAATGTTAACTATCCAACGCAGTTCTTAAATTAGCTGGAATTGCCCGAATTACCATCTCATAATCTGCAACTATAGATCGGATCGGTAATTATTTTGTTGCGGAATACAAACCACCCACGTCAATGTAATGACACCCATCTTGCGGTGAAAAAATGTATTAACAACGTCATCGAAGCCACAATTTTGAAAGGGAAGTATCGGGCCTGGCAGCATAACGCCCGCTAGCGGCCGGTCTGTCAATTATGTCTCTGTTTCGTTCATCTTGCCTGCTGCGTCTAAGCAACTCTCTCTGGTTCTACGTCTACCCACAAGTTCGGCTCAGAAACCGCGCCGAGCTACGCCATGATGCTCTCACGCTCTCCCTAAGACCCTATGCATAGGACACGGGCTCCCGCCCTTGGCTCTGCATTTTTAGTCTGGACCTAATCATCATCGCTTTCGGTTTATTGTCTACCTTACCCACAAACGCGTACTGCCGCTATTTATTATAAATAAAACGAGAAAGAACGTACGGAGTCGCTGTTGCCGCGACTCTACTTTTTATACCCGTACTCAGTCAACACACATGTGATTTATTTGGAATTTTCAAATGTTTTATCAGTTTTTACATTTTACATTTTTTTGCTACATCAATCATATATATCTACTTCATCTACATCACTTCTCACATCAACACACGTACACTGCACGAGGCAGCATGTTTGAGCGTGAGTGCGCGTGATCATTGTGGCTACAATAATGATCCGATCTAAACCAATGCCCTTGTAAGAAACCTATCTCAGGCTGAGGTAGGCTCAGTCTGTCCAGGATTTTTCCCTACAACGAATTTGTAGTTCGCTGGAACTTTAGGGCAGGGCTTGGCCGTGAGACCGAAAGTGGAGCGAGCGTAGAGTCTGGTTACCGTGTAGGTAGTTTGGTAATATCACTTGGCGATGAATGGAAAAACGTTGACACCTGATTTTTGGTGTGTGCGGTAATATGTTTTCTGGGTCACCTGAGTTGTGTTCGCGCTCGGCGAAGAAATGATGACACTTCGTTGAGTTTGTTTTGATGTTATTAAATGGTTTTATTTGTGTTCTGTATTGTCTCTCGTGGTTCTGGTGTCGTGTAGTGGTTTCTTGTATTGTTTTCTTGCTGAGGCGTGGTGTTGGTAGCCGCGGCGGATGTACTGCCGTTTGGTGCTCGGCTGATGGACTGCCCTGATTGATCGAGGGCTCGGGCTATTTAAGGCGGATCTCGATGGCTGAGTCCGCAAGTTTGTGGCTACGGAAGTGGTATCGAGTTCTCCACTTGTGCAACTGACACGGTCAGTGCCTCGGTTGCACCGGGAAATGACTTGGAGTGTAGTTTTGAAATTCGGGGAAACTGGGGCGCGTGTGTCGATTTCGCAGAAATCGATCGGCGCGTGTGACTTGGAAATTTACAGAGTCAGGTGTATGGTGTTTGTGTTGTTGGTGTATAGATTATATATATGACAAAGTAACTTAGTCCTATGAATATGAATATGAATGTAACGGGCCCTGGTCCCAGGGTTCGTTACACCCCCTCCATCCCATTTCTTCCGGGTGGAGTTACAACTGGCCACCGTCGTTATCGTTGCGCTGCGGGCGTAGGGCCCGCGGATCCTTCCGACGTGTTTTGGCGTTTCTATTGGTGGTTTTCCGTCGTCAGCGGGTCGTTGTGATCGCTGGTGTCGTTTGCTTCCTCAGCAGGGTCGCTGTCCAACGTGTCGTGGTACTCTTTTCAGGTCGTTGATATTTGCGACTTTCAGTTTCCGACTTCGAGGTGTTGCAACTTGACGATATTTGTTGACGCAAAACCTTTGACTTTGTATGGTCCATCATATTTTAGGGCCAATTTCGCAGCGAAACCGTCGGCTGCGTTGGAAAGGTGGTGTTGTCTGATCAGTACTAGTTGACCCACCGTGGGCGTCGGCGGAGGAGATTTCAGTGACGGGATTGTTCTTGACTCGCCCGCTGAATGTTGTTCAGCACTATCGCGAATACTTCTTTTGAGTCGGGTTGCCTTAGCGTGGGCTGTGTCCTGAGGGCTTCCTGTCCCTGGTGTAACTTCGTCGTACAATGCTCCAGGTAAGCGAGGTTCTCTCCCGTCTAGCAAGAAGGCGGGGCTGAATCCCGTTGTTTCCGAGACACTGGAGTTAATTGCTAGTGATATTTCGGGTACGAGTTCGTCCCATGTGTTTTGATGATCCTCCACGAATTGTGCAATCATTGTCTTCACTGTCCGATTGGCCCGTTCCGTAGGGTTTTCCTGGGGGCAATATGGTGCGGTGTGTTGCAGATCCACGCCGGCTGTTTGCATAAAAGTTCGGAATGAGCGGCTGGTGAACTGCGTTCCATTGTCACAGACGAATCGTTTTGGTACGCCAAAGTGACTGAGAATGCGTTCCCGAAAGGCTAGCTCTAGAGTGGCGGTGGTAGCCTTTTTAAGGGGCACTAGTTCGACCCATTTTGAGGTGTCGAAGAATACCAGTAGCATGGTGTTCCCTCGTTTTGATCGGGGCAGTGGCCCTACAAAGTCGGCGCATAGTGTGGCGAAAGGTTCCTCTGCCCTGCGGGTAAGCATCCTACCCACGGGCTTGCGTTGCAGTGCCTTAAACTTTTGGCAGCCCAAACAGCTGCGTACGTATTGGTTGAAAATTTGGTTGAAAAATTGCTGGGAAAGTAGTTTGGAATTAGGAGAAGGTTCTAGGATACGGTTTTATCACGCAAAAAAGAAAACGAACGAGAAAGAACGTACGGAGTCGCTGTTGCCGCGACTCTACTTTTATACCCGTACTCAGTCAGCACACATGTGATTTATGTGGAATTTTCAAATTTTGTATAAGTTTTTAAATCTTACATTTGTTTGCTACATCAGTCATCTACATCTACTTCATCTACATCACTTCTCACAACAACACACGTACACTGCACGAGGCAGCATGTTTGAGCTTGAGTGTGCGTGTGAGAAGCTGCAGCAACAATCAACCCCAATAATTGACTTACTCTGCAAAGAGGAGTGGGGGATTGCTGCTGAAAATTAATTTGATCATTGTGGCTACAATAATGATCCGATCTGAACCAAATTCGGGAATCTGGTAGATATGGTAATTTTCTACGATACTGCATTTTTATTTTTTCTATCTTCAAAATTGTGGATTTTCGTCTTTTGTGGGGGCGGAAGGGGGGCGGGGCAAAATTTTGAAATACACTTGTTCAGGTTTGGTATCACAGGAGTCTTGGCCAAAAGTTTGGTTGCTCTAGCTCTTATAGTCTCTGAGATCCAGGCTACACAAAATACTAAAACCAAATCGACTCGATTTTGTGTGAGTGCGAAAGGGAGGGAGCGAAGTTTTTTCGTATATTTGCCTCTATTGTGGCTATATTAATGATCCGATCCGATTCAGATTTGGGCCCCTGATAGATATGGGCTGTCTCTATGATTCTGCATTTTTAGTTTTTGGTTATCTTTAAAATTGTGGACGCCACAGATGTGCGCCCTTTGTGGGGGCGGAAGTGGGCGGGGCGAAATTTTGAAACACTTTTCTAGGAGTGAGATACCACATCAGACTGGATAAAAGTTTGGTTGCTCTAGCTCTTATAGCCTTTGAGCAATGGGCGACAAACAAGACGGACGGACGGACAGACAGGGCTATATCGACTCGGCTATTGGTGCTGATCAAGAATATATATACTTTATATGGTCGGAAATTACTCCTTCTCTATGTTACACACATCCACTTTTACCACAAATACAATATACCCTATTACTCTTCGAGTACGGGTATAAAAATGCAATTGATCAGTAAAAAACAAGAAAGAACGTACGGAGTCGCTGTGAACGCGACTCTACTTTTTATACCCGTACTCAGTCAGTACACATGTGATTTATGTGGAATTTTCAAATTTTTATCAGTTTTTACATTTTACATTTTAAATTTGTTTGCTGCATATGTCATCTACATCTACATCAGTTCTCACAACAACACACGTACACTGCAAGAGGAAAAGCTGGTGAGCAGTGTGTTAGTGTGAGAGAATCAGTAGCGGCCATCAACCCTCAAACAAAATGGATATTTGTTGAGTGGGTTGTGGCGGCTGCGGGGCTCGCTTCAGAAAATTAATTTCATCATTGTGGCTATAATAATGATCCAATCTCGACCAAATATATAGATAGATATGATCATTTCCTACGATCCTGCATTTTTCGTTTTTTTCTATCTTCAAAATTGTGGATTTTCGTCTTTTGTAGGGTCGGAAGGGGGCGGGGCGAAATTTCGAAATACACTTATTCAGGATTGGTATCACAGGAGTTTTGACAGAAAGTTTGGTTGCTCTTATAGTCTCTGAGATCCAGGCGTTCATTTATATGAAAGGGCAAAGCGGACAAAGCAAGAAGGAACGATGTTTCTCGAATAGGTTTTCTCGATTGTGGCTAAATTGGGGCCTCTGATAGATATGGTCTTTTTTTTATGATTCTACATTTTAGTTTTCTATTATTTTCAAAATTGTGGGCGCCACACATGTGCGCTCTTTTGTGAGGGGGTGGAAGTGGGCGGTGCGAAACTTTGAAACACTTTTCTAGGAGTGAGAGATCACATCAGCCTGGAAAAATTTGGCTGCTCTAGCTTTTATAGCCTCCGAGCAATGGGCGACAAACAAGACGGACAGTCGGACAGTCGGACAGACGTAGCTATATCGACTCGTCTATTGATGCTGGTCAAGAATGTATATACATCGTAGGGTCGGAAATTATTCCTTCTCTATGTTACAAACATCCCTTTTTACCACAAATACAATATACCCTTTCACTCTTCGAGTACGGGTATAAAAATCATGTATGGTTGAGCGAAAGAGGTTTATTGGCTGCAAATAACGTTGATGTCGACGAAATGAATTTCCAGATTCAAAATAAGTTGGCGAACTAAAACATTCCGTTTCCGATTCCGTTATTAACCAAGATAATGTTAACTATCCAACGCAGTTCTTAAATTAGCTGGAATTGCCCGAATTACCATCTCATAATCTGCAACTATAGATCGGATCGGTAATTATTTTGTTGCGGAATACAAACCACCCACGTCAATGTAATGACACCCATCTTGCGGTGAAAAATGTATTAACAACGTCATCGAAGCCACAATTTTGAAAAGGGAAGTATCGGGCCTGGCAGCATAACGCCCGCTAGCGGCCGGTCTGTCAATTATGTCTCTGTTTCGTTCATCTTGCCTGCTGCGTCTAAGCAACTCTCTCTGGTTCTACGTCTACCACACAAGTTCGGCTCAGAAACCGCGCCGAGCTACGCCATGATGCTCTCACGCTCTCCCTAAGACCCTATGCATAGGAGGACACGGGCTCCCGCCCTTGGCTCTGCATTTTTAGTCTGGACCTAATCATCATCGCTTTCGGTTTATTGTCTACCTTACCCACAAACGCGTACTGCCGCTATTTATTATAAATAAAACGAGAAAGAACGTACGGAGTCGCTGTTGCCGCGACTCTACTTTTATACCCGTACTCAGTCAACACACATGTGATTTATTTGGAATTTTCAAATGTTTTATCAGTTTTACATTTTACATTTTTTTTTTTGCTACATCAATCATATATATCTACTTCATCTACATCACTTCTCACACATCAACACACGTACACTGCACGAGGCAGCATGTTTGAGCGTGAGTGCGCGTGATCATTGTGGCTACAATAATGATCCGATCTAAACCAATGCCCTTGTAAGAAACCTATCTCAGGCTGAGGTAGGCTCAGTCTGTCAGGATTTTTCCCTACAACGAATTTGTAGTTCGCTGGAACTTTAGGGCAGGGCTTGGCCGTGAGACCGAAAGTGGAGCGAGCGTAGAGTCTGGTTACCGTGTAGGTAGTTTGGTAATATCACTTGGCGATGAATGGAAAAACGTTGACACCTGATTTTTGGTGTGTGCGGTAATATGTTTTCTGGGTCACCTGAGTTGTGTTCGCGCTCGGCGAAGAAATGATGACACTTCGTTGAGTTTGTTTTGATGTTATTAAATGGTTTTATTTGTGTTCTGTATTGTCTCTCGTGGTTCTGGTGTCGTGTAGTGGTTCTTGTATTGTTTTCTTGCTGAGGCGTGGTGTTGGTAGCCGCGGCGGATGTACTGCCGTTTGGTGCTCGGCTGATGGACTGCCCTGATTGATCGAGGGCTCGGGCTATTTAAGGCGGATCTCGATGGCTGAGTCCGCAAGTTTGTGGCTACGGAAGTGGTATCGAGTTCTCCACTTGTGCCACTGACACGGTCAGTGCCTCGGTTGCACCGGGAAATGACTTGAGTGTAGTTTTGAAATTCGGGGGAAACTGGGGCGCGTGTGTCGATTTCGCAGAAATCGATCGGCGCGTGTGACTTGGAAATTTACAGAGTCAGGTGTATGGTGTTTGTGTTGTTGGTGTATAGATTATATATATGACAAAGTAACTTAGTGCTATGAATATGAATATGAATGTAACGGGCCCTGGTCCCAGGGTTCGTTACACCCCCACCCCCATCCATCCCATTTCTTCCGGGTGGAGTTACAACTGGCCACTGTCGTTATCGTTGCGCTGCGGGCGTAGGGCCCGCGGGATCCTTCCGACGTGTTTTGGCGTTTCTATTGGTGGTTTTCCGTCGTCAGCGGGTCGTTGTGATCGCTGGTGTCGTTTGCTTCCTCAGCAGGGTCGCTGTCCAACGTGTCGTGGTACTCTTTTCAGGTCGTTGATATTTGCGACTTTCAGTTTCCGACTTCCGAGGTGTTGCAACTTGACGATATTTGTTGACGCAAACCTTTTGACTTTGTATGGTCCATCATATTTTAGGGCCAATTTCGCAGCGAAACCGTCGGCTGCGTTGGAAAGGTGGTGTTGTCTGATCAGTACTAGTTGACCCACCGTGGGCGTCGGCGGAGGAGATTTCAGTGACGGGATTGTTCTTGACTCGCCCGCTGAATGTTGTTCAGCACTATCGCGAATACTTCTTTGAGTCGGGTTGCCTTAGCGTGGGCTGTGTCCTGAGGGCTTCCTGTCCCTGGTGTAACTTCGTCGTACAATGCTCCAGGTAAGCGAGGTTCTCTCCCGTCTAGCAAGAAGGCGGGGCTGAATCCCGTTGTTTCCGAGACACTGGAGTTAATTGCTAGTGATATTTCGGGTACGAGTTCGTCCCATGTGTTTTGATGATCCTCCACGAATTGTGCAATCATTGTCTTCACTGTCCGATTGGCCCGTTCCGTAGGGTTTTCCTGGGGGCAATACGGTGCGGTGTGTTGCAGATCCACGCCGGCTGTTTGCATAAAAGTTCGGAATGAGCGGCTGGTGAACTGCGTTCCATTGTCACAGACGAATCGTTTTGGTACGCCAAAGTGACTGAGAATGCGTTCCCGAAAGGCTAGCTCTAGAGTGGCGGTGGTAGCCTTTTTAAAGGGGCACTAGTTCGACCCATTTTGAGGTGTCGAAGAATACCAGTAGCATGGTGTTCCCTCGTTTTGATCGGGGCAGTGGCCCTACAAAGTCGGCGCATAGTGTGGCGAAAGGTTCCTCTGCCCTGCGGGTAAGCATCCTACCCACGGGCTTGCGTTGCAGTGCCTTAAACTTTTGGCGGCCCAAACAGCTGCGTACGTATTTCCGCACATCGCGATATAGGCTGGGCCAATAGTATCGTTGTGTTATCCGTGTGATGGTTTTCCGAATGCCGAGGTGGGCTGCCGTGGCCTGATCATGGCATTCCTTGAGGACTCATTGGCGTCGGTCTTTTGGGACGCAAAGTTTCCATGACACGTAGTCGTGATCGTCGGCTCCATGGCCCAGATGTCTGTAGAGTTCTCCATTCTCGAAAATGTAGTCGGGGTATTTATCGGGTTCTTCTTTTGGTTTGCTGAATCCTTCGTGCGAGCCAGGGGCAAGTTGTTGCGTCCTCTTTGATTCTGGCTAGCGTCTCCAAGGGTTGGTGGGATAGGGCAGCGGCAACCACGTTTTGTTTCCCTGCTCTGTAGTGGACGTCGTACTGATACTGTTGGAGTTCGAGCGCCCATCTTGCTATTCTTCCGTAGGGGCTTTCCAGAGTATTCAGCCATTTCAGCGCGAGATGGTCGGTTATAACGTCGAACCGGTATCCTTCTAGGTAGCAGCGTAGTTTTCGGATTGCCCAAAATGACGGCGAGGCATTCCTTGTCTGTAGCGGAGTAGTTTTCCTTCGGCCTGGTTCAAGCGTCGGCTGACATAGGCGATGAAACGTTCCTTTCCTTCGATCTCCTGCGTGAGTACGGCGCCTATGCCGAGGTTACTTCGCATCGGTTTGTAGTGAGAACTTGACGTTGAAATCGGGGCAAGCAAGTACAGGAGCGGTCGTGAGTAGTTCCTTTAGTTGGTCGAAGGCCGTTTGTTGCTCTGCGGTCCAGGTCCATGTTTGTCCTTTCTGAGTAGCTGAGACATTGGTTTGACGACTGTAGCAAAATTTGGCACGAATCTTCTGTACCATGATGCCATTCCGATGCATTGACGTAGTTCCTTTAGGTTCGTGGGTGGCTTGAGTTCTTTAACGGCAGCAATCTTGTCGGGGTCCGTGTGGATACCTTCTTCGCTGATGACGTGACCAAGATATTTGATCCGGCTTTGGAAAAATGTGCACTTTTCCGTGTTTATCCGCAGGTTCGCTTTTCGAAGGCGAGAGTCTCGTCCGACGACGACAATGTCGTCTAAATATGCGAATGCGTAGGGTTCCATGTCGGCACCGATCACAGTATCAAGTGCCCGTTGGAATGTTGCTGGTGCGGAGTGTAATCCGAAGGGCATCACTTTCCATTGATGGAGACCTCTGCCGGGACCGTGAAGGCGGTGGCTCCTCGACTTCCGTTGGCCATGGGTATTTGCCAGTATCCGTTCTTCAGATCGAGGGTGGTTATGAAGCGTGCATTCTGTAGGCGCTCCAAGATGTAGTTGATTCTGGGCAGTGGGTATGCGTCAGGAATAGAGTGAGTGTTGAGTTGTCGGTAGTCCACGCACATGCGCTATTTGCCGTTTTTTACGTACGAGTACGATGGGGGCGCTGTGCGGGCTTCGTGAGGGTTCGATGAGACCTTCTTGGATCAATTGGTCGACTTGCTCATCGATAATCCGCATCATGGCTGGGTTCTTTGGGTAGTACCTCTGTTTGATGGGTCGATTATCCCTCATGACGATGGTGTGTTCGGCGATGTTAGAGGTCCCGTGGAGATTATTGAACTTTGGAAGTTCCGTGTCCAGAAATTCTTGGATCTGTGGTGCTATGTCTGGCGGCCTGGGATCGGAGATCAATTCTGGGTCGGGTTCGGTGAGATCAGGGTCCTGTGGCTGGCCTGGGTCTTCCGGGAGGATGGTTGTGTCGAACGCGCTGGGGTGTTCGATCCTACATGGGTAGTCGCTTATGTGGGCGACGATCGGGGTAGCGTTGGCCGTGAGTGGCGTAGCTTCGTGGGTCTGGCGGTCTACCTGGGTTGTAGTGTTCCAGATCTACGTATGGCCAGGCGGGTCTCAGTGACGACTCTGTTTTCGCAGCAACGACTTGTTTGGGCGACGAAGATTTCGGACGTGGTGCTAGGCATGGCGTGGTGCATAGCGCTAGTGGGCACGTCAGTACGCGGAAGGTACTCCAGTGGGTTGGCGAAGATCGGGGTGGCGTCGGCCGTGGATACGACAGGGCTGCGGACGGGGTTTCGGGGGGTCATCGGGCTAGATTCCGGTTCCGAGTGGAGAGGTTCCGTGGATATTAGTTCGATGGTTGGACCCGACCAGCAGGGGATTTGTGTGGCTGTTTCCCTCGTGGTTTGGTTGTTGCACTGTTGCTGACGTTGTCGTTGTCGTTGTTCGGGGCTGGTTGTCGTCTCTGAGGGTGTCCGTGGGTTCACCTTCTCCGTTGAGGGAATGGTGCATGGGTGTTGTGGCTGAACTTGGACCTGGGCTTCCTGTGTCGAGCGGGTTCAAGTTCGTGGTGGTTTGTCTCGTGTGTGTGTGCCCCGTAGTTTGTTTTGATCCTGGGCTTCCTGTGTCGAGCGCCTGGTTCAAGTGTGTTGATTATTGTCTCGTGTGTGAGATCCTCGTGGTGTGTTTGGGATGTGTGTTCCCTGGGTTTGGCTTAGGACGCGGGTGCTCCGTAGTGGCCGTGGGATTCATTTTACCGTTTGCTTGGTTGCAGTTTACCGGTGCTTGCTTCGGATTCGTGTTTTCCGTTGTGGGCCGGTTCTTCGCTTTCGCTGTGGTTGGTTTCGGTGTCGTATTCTTCGTTGCGTTATTGCGCCGTCTTCTTTGGGGTAGGTCGGGGACGGGGTGTTCGCTGTGGTTGGTTTCCGGTGTCGTATTCTTCGTTGTGATATTGGGTTCCGTATTCTTTGTGGTAGGTCGGGGAAGTGTGTTCGCTGTTGACCTAGATTTCTTGGTGCTGGGTTCGGTGACTTGTACGTGGTTGGATTGAACTGACGGTGGCGTTGGCGTGAGGTGGCGATCTTGTAGCTTTAGCAGCGTGGTGCCGCATTGATCGTCGTTTCGATGGCACATAGGAAGTCCATGCCGACTATAACTTGCTCCAGCATGTTGGGGAGGACCAGAGAGGGATTTGGGCCTCTCGTTGATCCAGCTTGATGTGCGCCAGTAGAATTTGTGTGATCTCTTGACTGAGCCCGTCAGCCAGGCGTATGCGGACGCATGCATCTTGCAGGTTGGAGTTGTTGTTTAGTTGTCGGGCCAGGTTGTCGCTGACGAAACTTCGGGATGCCCCGGTGTCGATGGTGGCCTCCGCTGTTTGTCCTCCTATTGTCACTGTCGCCACTATTCGGCCGTCGTTCACGTTCACGTGTAGTGGGTTGCTTAGTCGCGGGTCTGTGGAGGCGTCGTTCTCGGCTGATCCCGGGTCAGTTGAGGACGCGTGTCGTTTCCTGACGTGGCTCGGCGGCAGCAGTCGACGGTTCGAGTGCCGCGCTTTCCACATTCCCAGCAGAATAGGATCAAAGCGTTGGTGCAGTCGTAGGCGGCGTGTCCAGCTTGACCACATCGGCGACAGGCTGCGCAACGGTTGGCAATGGGAGTGGTGACCATTCGATGGGTGACGTCGTGGTTCGTTGCATTATTTTGATTCGATGACTGTCTGCGCGGTGTGTCGGCTGAATCCCAATGGGGACTCCGAAAGGGGTACGGTAGGACTCACCTTCTCTGCGGTCTGGGTGTCTTGCCGGCCTGGTGTCTCTTGGTGGGATTCGCATGGGTGCGGGCGTCGTTGCGTGTTTCCTCTCGTGAATAAGCTCGTACTCGCCGCTAATCGGGTTAGCTGTGACAAAGTTTTCCAGTTCGTCTCGTCGCACGTATAGTTGGAGAGTTCCTTAACTAGGGTCGTACTCGGCATGGTGCATGAGTAGCCGTATCTCGATGAGATAGTCTTTGAATGGTTCTCCCACCGCTTGCTTGCGGCCCCGGATCTGGTCCTCCAATTGTTCGAAATACCTTGGCGGCAGAAAATACGTCAGAAACTCCTGGCGGAAATATGCCCAGGAACTACCCTGTAGTTGGCTGGTACGGGGCCAGCGACTGGCTCGGTCGGTGAGTAGCTCGGCCATGCTCCGAGGCAGTTGGTTGGTGCCGGGGACATGCAAGCTGGCTTTGGGGTCCCATCTTCCGGTGCCTGATAGTCCTGGAGTAGTGGGCAGCGGGGACTTGGAGCGTCCTGCTGGTCTTGCATATTGTCTCTCGAGTTCAGCCAAGCGAGTCCAGGCATCCGGCGGGAGTGGTCCGGCGACTAGTATGGCAAAGTTCTTGCGCAACTCTTCAACAGTTCCTTCGGTGTCAAATTCAAATTCCTTTGGGCGAAGGCCTCCAGCTCATCTCGGCGGCGCTTTGTAGATCCAGCCCATGCTGACGCCTGGATTGGCGATTGGCTCGCTGGTGTGGAAATCAATGCTCGCGTCGTCTTCGTAGGCTTCCATGGTGATTGGACTGAGTTTTTCCTCGGTGTTGTTTTTGGGCACTTTTCACTGTTTTAGCACTTGGTCACTGCGTTTACTTTCCCGGTGGCACTCGCGACTGGATTCGGGTGGGTGCGCTAATTTGGTTTTGTACCGACTTGTGTTCTGTGGTTGGCTACTATTCTTTCTCGGTGGCCGTGGGTTAAGCCACGTAGCCCCGTGTTAAGGTTTTCTTTAAGTTTCCTTAAAAGTTGCCAGAAAGTTGGCTTTGAAATCTCCTTAAAGTTTCCGTAAGTCCCTGCTCGGGCGCCACTTGTAATGATACCTATTTCAGACTGAGGTAAGCTCAGTCTGTCCAGGGTTCTCTACAAAGAAATTTTGTAGTATTGCTGGAACTTTAGGGTAGGGCTTGGCCGTGAGACCGAAAGTGGAGCGGGCGTGAAGTCTTGTTACCGTGTAGGTGCTTTTGGGCGATCGCACTTGGCGATGAAAGGAAAACGCTGACACCTGAGTTTTGGTGTATGCGGTAATATGGCTTGTTGTGTCACCTGATTTTTTTGTGTTC
Source organism: Drosophila bifasciata (assembly GCA_009664405.1). NCBI lineage: Eukaryota > Metazoa > Arthropoda > Insecta > Diptera > Drosophilidae > Drosophila > Drosophila bifasciata. The sequence continues at coordinate 34,777,985 of CM019042.1, forward strand.
GCGCTCGGCGAAGACATTATGACACTTCGTGAGTTTTGGGTTTTGATGTTATTTAACTGGCTTTTTATTTATGTTCTGTATTGTTGTTCTCTCGGGGTTTGGTGTCGTGTAGTGGTTTCGTGTATAGCGAACCTCGGGTCCGTTACATTCATATACATATTCATATTCATAGCACTAAGCTACTTTTCATATATAGAATCTTTACAAAACACCATACCGCGTACCATATTTTGTAACAACACAAACACCATACACCGGACATTTACAGTCCCACGCGCCGATCGATTCATGCAGAATCGACACACGCGCCACAGTCTCCCCCCCCACGAGTTACTAACTCCACACAGGTCATTTTCTCGGTGCAACCGAGTCAATGACCAAAGTGCAAATCCAGACTCAGCTCATTTCTCGGTGCAACCGAGGCAATGACCGGGCCGGTGGCACGCGCCGCCGGAGAACTCGACACCCACCCAGCACCCAGACTTGCGGACTCAGCACTGGAAATCGGCCTTGCAGGCCGGCCCGCGATCCATCGGGGCAGTCCATCGCCTATCATAAAAACAAAAACGGCAGTCCTGCAGTCCATCGCCTATTCTACACAGTAACGGCAGTCCATCGCCTATCCTAAACCGAAACGGCAGTCCATCGCCTATTCTAAAACGTATCGCCTCCGCAAGAACACTATACACGAAACCACTACACGACACCAAACCCCGAGAGAACAATACAGAACACAAATAAAAGCAAATAAAAGTTAAATAACATCAAAAAGCAAAAACTCACGAAGTGTCATAATAATTTCGCCGAAGCGCGAACACAAAAATCAGGTGACACAACAAGCCATATTACCGCATATACCAAAACTCAGGTGTCAGCGTTTTCCTTTCATCGCCAAGTGCGATCGCCCAAAGCACCTACACGGTAACAAGACTCCACGCCCGCTCCACTTTCGGTCTCACGGCCAAGCCTTTGTTTTGAAGTCCCAGCAATCTACAAAAATTTTGTAGAGAATCCTGGACAGACTGAGCTTACCTCAGTCTGAAATAGGTATCATTACAAGTGGCGCCCGAGCAGGGACTTACGGAAACTTTAAGGAGATTTCAAAGCCAACTTTCTGGCAACTTTAAGGAAACTTAAAGAGAAAAACCTTAACACGGGGCTACGTGGCTTAGGACCCACGGCCACCGAGAAAGAATAGTAGAGCTAACCACAGAACACAAGTCCAGTAAAAAAAAATCAAATTCGCGCACCCACCCGAATCCAGTCGCGAGTGCCACCGGGAAAGTAAACGCAGTGACCAAGTGCTAAAACAGTGAAAAGTGCCCAAAACAACACCGAGGAAAAACTCAGTCCAGTCACCATGGAAGCCTACGAAGACGACGCGAGCATTGACTTCCACACCAGCGAGCCAATCGCCAATCCAGGCGTCAGCATTGGCTGGATCTACAAGCGCCGCCGAGACGAGCTGGAGGCCTTCGCCAAGGAATTCGAATTTGACACCGAAGGAACTGTTGAAGAGTTGCGCAAGAACTTTGCCATACTAGTCGCTGACCACTCCCGCCGGGTGCCTGACTCGCTTGGCAGAACTCGAGAGACAATACGCAAAACCAGCAGGACGCTCCAAGTCCCCGCTGCCCACTACTCCAGGACCATCAGGCACCGGAAGATGGGACCCCCAAAGCCAGCTTGCATGTCCCCGCAGCCCCAGAGCCCACGCCCCGACCACCAATGTTCACAGCCGCCGATCTTCCAAGGCCGCCCACTATGGAATCCTCCCGTGCGCCCACACAGAGAATTATACCGTCGATTGACGCACCCATAATCGGGCCAAACTATAACCACGTCGCACGCACGGCAGAACGCATCCGCGGATGGGGCATCCAGTTCAACGGAGAAGATGACCCACTATCGTTTCTGAACTACTGAGGAACGCGCAGGCGCCTATGGAGTGGACCCCAAGCAGCTGCCTCGAGCATGGCCGAACTACTCACCGACCAAGCCAGTCGCTGGCACCGTACCAGCCAACTACAGGGTAGTTCCTGGGCATATTTCCGCCAGGAGTTTCTGACGTATTTTCTGCCGCCAAGGTATTTCGAACAATTGGAGGACCAGATCCGAGGCCGCAAGCAAGCGGTGGGAGAACCATTCAAAGGCTATCCATCGAGATACGGCTACTCATGCACCATGCCGAGTAATGACCTAGTTAAGGAACTCTATAGGATCTACGACAACGCCCCTGCCAGGACTCCAACTATACGTGCGACGAGACGAACTGGAAAACTTTTGTCACAGCTAACCCGATTAGCGGCAGAGTACGAGCTTATTCACGAGAGGAAACACGCAACGACGCCCGCACCCATGCGAATCCCACCAAGAGACACCAGGCCGGCAAGACACCCAGACCGCAGAGAAGGTGAGTCCTACCGTACCCCCCTTTCGAGTCCCCATTGGGATTCAGCCGACACACCGCGCAGACAGTCATCGAATCAAAATAATGCAACGAACCACGACGTCACCCATCGAATGGTCACCACCTCCCCATTGCCAACCGTTGCGCAGCCTGTCGCCGATGTGGTCAAGCTGACACGCCGCCTACGACTGCACCAACGCTTTTGATCCCATTCTGCTGGGAATGTGGAAAGCGCGGCACTCGAACCGTCGACTGCTGCCGCCGAGCCACGTCGGGAAACGACACGCGTCCTCAACTGACCCGGGATCAGCCGAGAACGACGCCTCCACAGACCCGCGACTAAGCAACCCACTACACGTGAACGTGAACGACGGCCGAATAGTGGCGACAGTGACAATGGGAGGACAAACAACGGAGGCCACCATCGACACCGGGGCATCCCGAAGTTTCGTCAGCGACAACCCTGGCCCGACAACTAAACAACAACCTAACCTGCAAGATGCATGCGTCCGCATACGCCTGGCTGAGGGGCTCAGTCAGAGAGATCACAAGTTCTACTGGCGCACATCAAGCTGGATCAACGAGAGGTTCAAATCCCACCCTGGTCCTACCAAACATGCTGGAGCAAGTTATAGTCGGCATGGACTTCCTATGTGCTATCGAAACAACGATTCAATGCGGCACCACGCTGCTAAAGCTACAAGATCGCCACCTCACGCCAACGCCACCGTCAGTTCAATCCAACCACGTACAAGTCACCGAACCCAGCACCAAGAAATCTAGGTCAACAGCGAACACACTTCCCCGACCTACCCCAAAAGAAGACGGCACCCAATAATGCAAACGAAGAATACGACACCGAAACCAACCACAGCGAAAGCGAAGAACCGGCCCACAACGGAAAACACGAATCCGAAGCAAAGCACCGGTAAACTGCAACCAAGCAAACGGAAAACGAATCCCACGGCCACTAAGGAGCACCCGCGTCCTAAGCCAAACCCAGGGAACACACATCCCAAACACACCACGAGGATCTCACACACGAGACAAGAATCAACACACTTAAACCAGGCGCTCGACACAGGAAGCCCAGGATCAAAACAAACTACGGGGCACACGCATAACGAACCTACCACAAGGATCTCACACACGAGACAAACCCCAACGAACTGGAACCCGCTCGACACAGGAAGCCCAGGTCCAAGGTCAGCCACCGCGCACCCATGCACCCTACCCTCAACGGAGAAGGTGAACCCCAGGACCCTCAAAGATATCCACGGAACCCTCCACTTGGAACCGGAATCTAGCCCCGATGACCCCCGAAACCCCGTCCGCAGCCCCTGTCGTATCCACGGCCGACGACACACCGATTTTCGCCAACCCACTGGAGTACCTTCCGCGTACTGACGTGCCCACTCAGCGCCATGCACCACGCCATGCCTAGCACCACGTCCGAAATCTTCGTCGCCCAAACAAGTCGTTGCTGCGAAAACAGAGTCGTCACTGAGACCCGCCTGGCCATACGTAGATCTGGAGACATTACAACCCAGGTAGACCGCCAGACCCACGAAGCTACGCCACCACGGCCAACGCTACCCCGATCGTCGCCCACATAAGCGACTACCCATGTAGGATCGAACACCCCAGCGCGTTCGACACAACCATCCTCCCGGAAGACCCAGGCCAGCCACAGGACCCTGATCTCACCGAACCCGACCCAGAATTGATCTCCGATCCCCTGGCCGCCGGACATAGCGCCACAGATCCAAGAATTTCTGGACACAGAATTTCCAAAGTTCAATAATCTCCACGGACCTCCAACATCGCAGAGCACACCATCGTCATGAGGGATAATCGACCCATCAAACAGAGGTACTACCCAAAGAACCCAGCCGGTTCGGATTATCGGTTGCGGATTATCGATGAGCAAGTCGACCAATTGATCCACCCTCACGAAGCCCACACAGCGCCCCCATCGTACTCGTACGTAAAAAGAACGGCAATGGCGCATGTGCGTTGACTACCGACAACTCAACACTCACTCTATTCCTGACGCATACCCACTACCCAGAATCAACTACATCTTGAGCGCCTACAGAACGCACGCTTCATAACCACCCTCGATCTAAAAGAACGGATACTGGCAAATACCCATGGCCAACGGAAGTCGAGAAGCCACCGCCTTCACGGTCCCCGGCAGAGGTCTCTATCAATGGAAAGTGATGCCCTTCGATTACATTCTGCACCAGCAACATTCCAACGGGCCCTGATACTGTGATCGGTGCCGACATGGAACCCTACGCATTTGCATATTTAGACGATATTGTCATCGTCGGACGAGACTTCGAAGACCACCTACACAACCTGGCAATAGTCCTCTCTCGCCTTCGAAAAGCGAACCTGCGGATAAACCGCGGAAAAGTGCACATTTTTCCAAAGCCGGATCAAATATCTTGGTCATGTTATCAGCGAAGAAGGTATCCACACGGACCCCGACAAAATTGCTGCCGTCAAAGAACTCAAGCCACCCACGAACCTAAAAAAAGAATCACGTCAGTGCATCGGAATGGCATCCTGGTACCGAAGATTCGTGCCAAACTTTGCTACAGTAGTCCAGCCAATGTCCCAGCTACTCAAAAAAGGACAAACATGGACATGGACCGCAGATCAACAAGCGGCCTTCGACCAACTTAAGGAACTACTCACGACCGCTCCTGTAATTTGCTTCGTCCCCGATTTCAACGTCAAGTTTTCACTACAAACCGATGCGAGCAACCTCGGCAGGGCGCCGTACTCACGCAGGAGATCGAAGGAAAGGATCGCGTCATCGCCTATGTCAGCCGACGCTTTTGAACCAGGCCGAAGGAAACTACCCGCTACAGACAAGGAATGCCTCGCCGTCATTTGGGCAATCCGAAAACTACCCCTGCTACCTAGAAGGATACCGATTCGACGTTATAACCGACCATCTCGCGCTGAAATGGCTGAATACCTGGAAAGCCCCTACGGAAGAATAGCGAGATGGGCGCCTGAACCAACAACAGTATCAATACGACGTCCACTATAGACCAGGGAACAAAAAACGTGGTTGCCGATGCCCCGTCCCGACAACCCTTGGAGACGCTAGCAAGAATCAAAAGACGCAACATCTTGCCCCCTGGCTTACACGACGGATTCAGCAAACAAAAGAGGAACCCGATAAATACCCCGACTACGTCATCGAGAATGGAGAACTCTACAGGCATCTGGGCCACGGAGCCGACGATCACGACTACATGTCATGGAAACTTTGCGTCCCAAAAAAAAAAAAAAGACCGACGCCAAAGAGTCCTGGGCGAATGCCATGATCAGCCCACGGCAGGCCACCTCGGCATTCGGAAACCATCACACGGATAACACAACGATACTATTGGCCCGGTCTATATCGCGATGTGCGGAAATACGTACGCAGTTCGAGCTGCCAAAAGTCAAGGCACTGCAACGCAAGCCCGTGGGTAAGATGCTTACCCGCAGGGCAGAGGAACCATTCGCCACACTATGCGCCGACTTCGTAGGGCCACTTCCCCGATCAAAACGAGGGAACACCATGCTTCTGGTATTCTTCGACACCTTCACAAAAATGGGTCGAACTAGTGCCCCTTAAGAAGGCTACCACCGCCACTCTAGAGCTAGCTTTTCGGGAACGCATTCTAAGTCACTTCGGCGTACCAAAACGATTCGTCTGTGACAATGGAACACAGTTCACCAGTTGTCATTCCGCCCTGTTTATGCAAACAGCCGGCGTTGATCTGCTAAACACACCGCAACCGTATTGTCCCCAGGAAAACCCTACGGAACGGGCCAATCGGACAGTGAAGACCATGATTGCACACCCGTGGAGGACCATCAAAACACATGGGACGAACTCATACCCGAAATATCACTAGCAATTAACTCCAGTGTCCGGAAACAACTGGATTCAGCCCCGCCCCGCCTTGCTACACGGAGAGAACCTCGCTTACCTGGAGCAGTATACGACGAAGTTACACCAGGGACAGGAAGCCCTCCGGACACAGCCCACACTAAAGCAACCCGACTCAAAAGAAGTATTTGCGATAGTGCGGAACAACATTCAGCGGGCGAGTCAAGAACAATCCCGTCACTACAATCTCCGCCGACGCCCACAATGGCGCCCCACCGTGGGCCAACTAGTACTGATCAGACAACACCACCTCCAACGCAGCCGACGGTTTCATGCGAAATTGGCCCCAAAATATGATGGGCCATACAAAGTCAAAGGTTTCCGCGCGTCAACAAATATCGTCAAGTTGCAACACCCCGGAAGTCGGAAACTGAAAGTCGCAAATATCAACGACCTGAAAGAGTACCACGACACGTTGGACAGCGACCCCGCTGGGAAGCAAACGACACCAGCGATCA
>CM019042.1:34785113-34804390 GCA_009664405.1 Drosophila bifasciata
AGGCGCTGGTAGTACCTGGCGCATGCCGTGTTCTGCGGATGAGGTATGGTCTTCCCCTTCTGCTTCCCGGATACCTTCTTACCCTTTCTCTCTCGCGCGTTGGCAGACGATGACGTTGAGGGTTGGTCCACCTTTGTCTTAATTCCAGCTGCTGTTGACGGTGAAAACGACGGCTTGCGGTCCTCTGCCACCGTCGCGTGTGCGCTTGGGGAGGTCTGATCTCCGTTGGCCGGAGCAACTCCGTTCAGCCGCTCGTACTTCCGCACGTTCTGTTCGTGCTTCTTCTTAAGGCTCCTTTCCCTCGCGGTCAGCGTTTCGGGAGTCTTTGGCTTATACCACTCAGGTATTTTACCGATGCCTTGTATCCCGAAAGCCGTTTTGCGTCGGGTCTGAGCCTCCCTCCTCCGTCCCAGGAAGTGTACTCGAGTAGACCTGGATGTTGGGGAAAGCCGTGACTTGTGGCTCCGCCTTCTGCGCTCCTCGCTGTGTCCAAGGCGAGAGAAGGCCTTGGCCAAGCTCTGCCTCCGACACTGAGGGGCCAGTGAAGACGAAGCTTCCGTCGCTGGATCCCGGTTCCAGGTCCTCTATCATCCCTTTCTGCCTGCGGATCCGCCTTTCGCTTGTGGCATTACACGATTTGGCAGCCAAGCACTCCACTGCCATTCAGTTGGCTCTCTTTCTTCTCACTCTTGCTGTGTAATAGCTCGGTCAAAGTTCACCAATTAAACGCTCAATGCTATAAAAATCACCTATCTGGATGCAGGATGCGCTTTTCTCAGTACCCTGAACAGTTTTACAGCTTCGTAAACAGTATGCGTTGAAAATTGGATATCAGAGGGGAGCAGGAGACGGACACGCCAAAAAGAGGCAGAGGAAACAAAGCCCGGAATCCCCACCAAGGAGGACACCCTCCAAAAAGTGCAGAGGCAAATACACCGTCTTGCAGGACGCAGCTCATTAAGCTGGGAAGCATCCTATATGAGCTCATTTACCTAATAAATGACAAGAGGCCCGTCGTAAGGACGATAAATCGAGGGATGAAGGACTCCCTTGCTCAGATGAAGCAAATCCAGGTTGCTGTCAGCGAGTAACTGCACGAAGAGGAGCAGAGAGAAAACAACGACGGAAGAGAACGCGACGCCGCCAACTTACAGACAAAAAGGAGCAGCCAAAACCCGACATTCGATGTGACGGGAAAACGGCAGATCACCTGACTGAAACCCGACCTGGGATAGCTTTATCGACTGACCACAGGCCAAAGAAACAAAGGGGCGCAAAGAGCCAGGAGCGGAAGCGGCCGACAAACCAGCACAGAAGACTACAGAGACCAGATGCGTTGGTCGTCAAGTGCTAGGACCAGGAGTCGTACGCTGAGGTGCTCAGGGCGGTGAAATCCGACAAAGCGATTCTCGAGTACAGAGAATCAGTATCCGCACAATACGACGGACTGCGGCAGGTGAGCGCCCTACTGCAGATGGGAAGGCATGGAGACGACGCAACTGCAAAACTCCTCAAGGCAGTCCAGCAAAAGGTGGACGAAATAGCCGAGGTTAAAGCGATTTCCGAGAAGATCTTGGTAGAGGTCCGAGACATAATGGAATGGACAACGCCAGAGGAAGTACTAGAAGCCATCTTCGCCAAGATCGATGGAGACCTTCCAATTGAATCCACCCCGTAACTTCGGAAAGCATACCCGGGAACGCTGACGGCTAACATCCTCCTCCCCAGAGAAACAGCGGAAAAGCTGTTGCAGGAGGGCAAGATGCGTATAGGATGGTCAATCTGCCGAATCCGGCAGAAAGTAGAACCAAGGAGGTGCTTCAAGTGCTTAGCTTTTGGACACATCGCGGCCAGATGCAGGAGCAGGCACGACGAGAGGAGCAAGTGCTTTAACTGCGGAGGAACGGAGCACAATGCAAGGGACTGCAAACAGCTGCCTACATGCATTATATGCACAAGAGCTGGACTAGAAGACGCGGCGCACGGAACCCTCTGTAGGACATGCTCCACGTATGTCAATGCGGCCAAAATCCAAAAAAAATTATCAAGATTAAGTTCTTGCAACTGAACCTGAACGATCTGGAGCTGTGGAACTCCGTCACAATGCTTAAGCGCTTACCACACATCAAGGGGGTATGCCAGGGCAAAGATTGCCGGCATCAACTTCTATAGTTGCTACATTGCCCCGAGCGTGCACCTCGAGGAGTTTGCAGGCATTGTTGAAGCCCTAGGAGACGATGCACGCAGCCACTCCCCAGTAATCATCGCGGGTGATTTTAATGCTTGGGCGACCGAATGGGCAAGTGCAAAAACAAACGCACGCGGAACAATTTTGCTTGAGGTGTTCGCGAACCTGAACTTGGTGCTCCTGAACACCGGAAGAACTCAAACTTACGCAAAGGGCGGTCGAGGATCGATAATCGATGTAACTTACGCCAGCCCAAAGCTAGCCCGTGGTGCCAGCTGTAAAGTCGCTGAGGTATATACACACAGTGACCATCGGGCGATATTGTGCTGCATAGACGATGGATCCACTAGGAGGAGCAAAACTGCGAGGCGCACAGCGTGGAATGCGGACGGAATGGATACCCAGTGCCTGCTACGCATGTTCCAGCTGAGCAGCGAACACATCCAGGGATATGCAGAACAGAGAGCCACTCTGCTAATGAAAGCAATGGAAATGGCCTGCGACGCCTATATGAAACTGAAGAAAATGGGCGGACGGAAGCGAAAGCCAGTACACTGGTGGACCCAGAAGATCGCTGACCTGAGAAAAGGGGCGCACGCATCAAGACGCTGCTACCAGAAAGCCATGAAAAGGGCAAGGCGAAGAACCCAAGACCCCCAAGCAACCCAAGTAGCCTCAGAAGCACACAACAGCTACCACAACCATCGGACACAACTCACCAAGGAGATAAAACGCTACAAGGCGAGCGGTTGGAAGGACCTCTGCACTGACGTGGACGCGCAGCCCTTTGGGATAGCGTACAAAATGGTGATGAGCAAGCTAGCGCGTAAAGCAACTCTCACCTGTCCGGACCTCCTGAAAAAAATCGTGGCAATGCTTTTCCCCACGCTAGAGGAGATGACCTACGAGCGCCGACAGCTAGGGACCCCCACAAATCGACGCAGAAGAGCTGCTGAGGGCGACGAAGAGCATGTGGACCGGAAAGGCGCCAGGACCAGACGGTATTCCCTCCAAGGCAGTTCAAACGATCGCCACTACCTACCCGGAAACCATCGCAAAGACCTTCAACCATTGCCTGCAGGAACAAGTCTTCCCCTCGAACTGTAAGCTACAGAGGCTCGTGCTTCTCCCAAAAAGGGGAAAGGACCCCGAAGACCCAACAGGGTACAGGCCGCTGTGTATGTTCGAGCGAATCATCGAAACCGAATAGAGGCAGAGATTGACAACCTCCAGGGACTATCCGACCTCCAATTCGGATTTAGGAAGGGGAGAAGCACCATCGATGCTATCCGAAAATGAAATTTCTAAAACAGAATGCTGAAATACGACACAGCGGACGGACAAAAACGATGGCGAGTTACAGGAGGCGTTCCACAGTGCTCTGACCTCGACCCGCTACTGTGGAACGTCATGTACGATGGCATCCTGCGACTGGACACACCAGACGGCTGCAGTATCGTTGGCTTCGCAGACGGCGGTGGTAGCTGTACACAAAACCCTGGCAGAAGTGGAGCAAAATACGAACACAACAATCAGACGAGTGATGTGGTGTCTCCAGGATAACGGCCTCAGCCTAGCAGCGCACAAAACTGAATCGGTCCTGATTAGCTCCAGGAAGAAGGTCGAAACAGCCAGAGTGTTCATTTGATCTGACGAAAAAACGTCCTCAACGGCACTTAAATATCTGGGAGTTCTCTTGAACCACAGATTAAACTTCAAACCCCACTTGGAAGCTACAGGAGATAGAGCCGAGATAATGCAGGGCAACAAGTTCCCTATCAGGCATAATGGCCAACATCGGTGGACCCAGACAGCGGAGCAGACGGTTCATCTGCTCTGTCGTCAAAGCCAAATCTGGGCAGCAGCAGGTACAGCCGCGGGCTGGGGTGTCGCGGTGCTACCGCTAGTGTTCCTATAAAAAAAATATGTGCGGCAGTCCGTTGCAGGAGTTTGGCAAGGCTTTACTGACTTTATGCTGATCTAGAGTGCCCTGCCGTTCTCCTTGTCTCGCGCTATCGCCCGTGTCATGATCCAGTCCGATGTCTCCAGGATACGTTTCTGTGCCTTGATCAGAACTAGTGTTTCCTCATCCGCCTTGATCGGGGTAAGAATCCACACCTTCATGATCGTTCTCTTGGGAATCTGATCTGTGGGGAGCACGCAGAGTGCCGCTCCTGGCCAAAGTTCACCAAAAACTTGGACCGTGGTTTTGAGTAACTGTAACTGCAGTCACAGGATATCGACGCTGGTGTCCTGCGTTTGCACCCCAATCACCTCCGGTACTGGGTCTCCGACTCCTGCACCTTAACTGTTAAACCGTTAGCTGGCATTGCCCCATAGCGGATTCGTCTTTAGCCCTACCGCCAGGGGTGAACTACTTTTAGCTTTTAGCGTCACTTCGTTGGATATATCGCTTGCGCTCTAAGTTTGATTTTGCAGAGTGATTTGACTTCTGTTAATTATGGCTATTTTGCACTGCAAAGAAATGCGAATTGGGTGGCTACATTACCGGTGATGCATTTCTCAGCTGATGGCTGTGCGACAATTTTGCCCACATAAAATGAGCTGTTGTCGGTCATTTTGTTCTGTTAAACGATCTCATCTCATAATATATGGGTCTGTCTTGGTCTTGTTTTGCCTTCAGTGAGATTGAAGTGAAAATGCGCACTTTTATGAGGCAGGTTCGAACTGGATTTCTTGATGTCGGAAACTTTTCGTAGATCTCAACGAAGTTCCTTGCTTTGTTCTATGCCTCAAACTCTTGAGCGAGTCTCCAAACCGGATGTTTCCTCTATAAAACAACAACGTCCTCTTGCAATTCAAATCGATTGGGATGCCGGCTTCCTCTTTCGCTGCCCCGAGTAGTACTGGCTCACCGATGAAATCAATCCGTCATCAGAAGTTCGGATTTTTCACATCTAGTACCAACGAATCTTCAAATTTTCAAGCATCCATCACTAAATTTTAAGTTTGGGTGGCCCGCACTGTCGATAGTACCTCTAGGTGTACTTGCTGGTGATGGGGTCACTGTTCCTGTTCCTGTTCCATGCAGTTGGTGCTTCTGCTCCCGTACCACGATCTCTTTTTGGGAGGGGCTCAACGTCTCGATCTCGCTTTACTAGTCTTTAGTTTAGAGCAATTGTTCCTCGGAAATCTATATTTGTCTCTGAACTTATACCTAAAAGCTACTGCGGATGATGTTAAACAAATCCCCATAAAGCAAGTAGCCTTTTTATACAAATTGTAAAACAACATACAAATAATTCCTCTTTTGATTTCGGGAGGCTATCTCTTTTAACTGAAACCTGGCTTATATCTTCCACCATGCTGGTGGGTTTCTCAGTCAACAACAGTTTCTCATCTGAGCTGTTCCCATTCAACAATAGTTCGGTTTTTTATACATTTTACTTTCTCTTACATTCTTCAATCCTGATTCACAGGTTTATTAAATCCATCATTCTGCATTCAGACTGCTCTATCTGCTCGATGTAGCAACGATAATATTATTGTCATTGGGAGTTTTAAGATACTACTTTTTTCTTGGCTGCCATGTGATGAGTCTAACCTGCTGCTACTGTCTGTCAACTATCGGAAAACTAATTTCGCTTTAACTTTCCCACATTGATTGGACGTTCATCCAAGTAATACAGGACCTTGAAGAAACATTCAAATCGTTTTATGATACTATCAACGTCGCCCTTAATATCTGTATCGACAAGGCCTTCCTGCTTTTCCATAAATTTGTCTTATTTAAAGAACACAAAAACGCTTTACAGAAAAAGCTCAAGATCTTATATTGAGGACTATTGCAAAATTGCAAAATCAAATAGCAAATAGTCTGATATCTCCGTCGCAACAGGGCTTTTAAACATCGATTAATATCGACAAACCTTCTTTTGTTTTCTTCTACAATCAACCGAGAATTACAAAGCAAAAAGCACATTACAAACTAGTTATAGTTTTAAGTCTAGATTAGTTTACTGATCCCCATCTCATTTCGACACCATTTGCTCTGCCAATTTTTTGGCCGGAGCACTTGGTTGTGAAAGAGTATAAGGCTAAGAAGAAGAATAGGCCCCCTATAACTCTCCCCGGCAGTCAGACCAGTGCTCCATCCTCATCTTCCCGCTCTACTTCCACCCATCCAAAAACTAGTTTCCTCTCTTTTAATTACTTACCAGAATGCTAGAGGCTTACGTAGTAAGCTCAGCACTCTCTATCTTGAAAGTTTCACATTTTTGTCCCATATTATTGTGTTAACTGAAACCTGGTTAAAGCCGGACATCCTTAGTTCCGAAGTTTTGGCAGATCGGTACACAATATTTAGAAATGACCGTTTGTCTCGGCGTGGAGGAGGGGTCCTCATCGCAGTGGACTCTAACTTCACGTCGGAACATTTCATATTCCAGGTTCAACAAGACCTGGAATTCCTGTGCATAAAACTGATTCTTCCAGACTTTTCTATTTTCATTATCTGCTCGTACATTCCACAGTCTTCGGATATCTCTATATACGAGCAGCACCTGTCCGCTTTAAAAACTGTTTCTTCCTCGCTATAAGATAAAGACCACAAGATAGTTCTGGGGCGATTTCAATTTGCCAGGCACTGTTTGGTCTTCGGTAAACGAGTCGAATAACCTTGTGCCCATATCACGACATGACTTTATTGACGGCCTGCTAGACCTGTCCCTGTCCCAAGTCAACCATGTGAAAAAGTCCTTGGGTCGATTGTTCGATCTGTGCTTCGTCTCGGATCCGACCATAGCGTTGTTAACCCGAGCCCTTCCGCTCACTATACCTGAAGACTCCTACCATCCTACTTTCGAAGTGTCGGTCGATATTGGACCATCTGTATTGGATCGATCAGATAAGCTTTCTAAACGTGTCCGCTGCTTTCGTAAGGCCGAGTTTTACGAAGCTTAATAGCCTCATGGGGGATTTCGATTGGTCCGCTCTGTACTTGTGCACTGACGTTATGAAAGGCACAAACATTTTTTATAATGTACTTGACACAATCTTTGATTCTTGTGTCCCATATTTTTGTCCGATTAGATCTGGGGAAGCCCCTTTGTTTACCAAAGAGCTATCCAGTCTAAAACATAAAATCAAGACTTTATAAAAAATGTCAAGAAGTTGGCTCTCCTTCTTCTCTCTCTCGCTATGTAATAGCTCGGTCAAATTCACCATTGTAAACGCTCAATGCTACAAAAATTACCTAGCTCGATGCAGGATGCACTTTTCTCAGGACCCTAAACAGTTTTACAGCTTCATAAACAGTAAGCGTAAAACGTCCGCACATCCATCCTCGCTATCATTTCATAATTCGTCGGCAAAACAATGATCAGGCCATTGCCGATCTTTTTGCACAATTTTTCCAAACAACCTATTCCCATGAAAGCTACTCTGGTCAGCCGTATCCATACAGTTTACCAAGATCGAACGGCATTTTTCAGCCCTACGTTAAATGAAAGCTCACTGCTTCAGGATCTTCGACTAGTTAATCCGGTGTTCTCACCGGGTCCTGACGGAGTCCCCGCCTGTGTACTCAGGTACTGCGCCGACGCTCTGTGTGGACCCCTGCTTTAAACTATTCACCTATCCCTTAACTCCTCATGTTTCCCTCCGATATGGAAGGAATCGTTTATTATTCCTCTCCATAAGAAAGGTAGTAAGTCTGACGCAATGAATTACAGAGGTATATCAAAGTTATCCGCTATTCAAAAATGTTTGAGAAAATTTTAACCCCGCACTTGCAACATCTCTGCAAATCACTTATATCTCCAGCTCAGCACGGATTTATAAGGCGACGATCAACAACTACAAATTTACTAGAGCTTACCTCTTTAGTTATTAAAGGCTTCCATGGTAACATGCAGAACGGATGTCATTTAAACTGATTTCAGTAAAGCATTCGACTCTGTAAACCATTCCCTTTTAGCACAAAAACTTGACATTTTAGGGTTCCTGCCCAATCTTTTGAAATTGATTTCAAGATACCTTTGCTCTAGGTCTAGGTACTTGTGGAGTACCACAGGGCAGCCATC
Source organism: Drosophila bifasciata (assembly GCA_009664405.1). NCBI lineage: Eukaryota > Metazoa > Arthropoda > Insecta > Diptera > Drosophilidae > Drosophila > Drosophila bifasciata. The sequence continues at coordinate 34,793,346 of CM019042.1, forward strand.
TTGGCCCCCCTACTTTTTTTTACACTCTTCATTAATGACCTGCCTTCAGTATTAACAAACTCTCGTACTCATGTATGCGGATGACGTTAAACTCTGTGTCAGTATAAGGACATTTCATTTCACTCTCGCTTGCAATCGATCTCAATAACTTTCAGTCATTGTGTTGTGCAAATATGTTACACCTGAATGCCTCGAAATATAAAGTAATGACATTTCATCGCTCCGCGGTAGTTTTCTTGAGAGAATTACATTGGTTGATGATTTTGGTGTTAAAAATTTCAATTGTTCGTCCGATTTTTAGAGTACGGCTCGTGTGTATGGATCCCTCAGTACAAAGTACACAAGACCGTATTGAATCAGTCTAGAAAAAAACTTTTTACTTTTTGCTCTGCGTGGCCTCAACTGGGATGAAGGTGTGAGACTGCCTTCTTACTCTTGCAGATTGCTCTTAATAGACCTTCCATCCTTACTTAATCGTAGAAAAATGCTTTGGTGTGATTTTCATGCACAACTTGATTGGGGGTGACATCGACAGCCCTGAGCCGCATAAACTTCACGATTCCTATTAGATCCTCTAGAAATTGTATTCCTTTGTACCTTTCACTGTGTAGATCGAATTATTCCTTGCATGAACCGTTTCCATATAATATCCACCACTAAATCACTTCCTCTACTTAAATCACTAATACTAACATACCTTAACGTAATTAGTAATATTCTTATGTAACTTTGCATGTTTAGCATTGTGTTTAGCCCTAATTTAAGCATATTAAGCATACCCAACGTATTGTAAGGGTATAGCAACGCAAGTATGTACATAACAAACTATACAGCGACAATTTCTCGCTAAACACAGCGCAACTCAAGTACATTTAGAATATGATCGTCTCATATGTGGCCTGATCTCAGAGTGGAATATGCAACGTCTGCACATTCCACCGAGTACCATTCCTTTGTCTTGCGCTGTGCCTATGTACAGGCCCCAAGCGGATGCTGAAATGTAAACAATCTACATGCTCCCGCTCTGTCGCAGTACTCAGCGACAGAGACATACACCAATACATATACACCCTTATATAAAACCCAAATTGTTAGACCTAAGATCAATCTTTTCATATATCGACAGTACAGTCGAATAATAGCCAGCAACGTCACAAGACGTTTGTGTATTAATAAAACCCTTTTCAATACATCATGCAAAAAGTGTTATCAATCATTACAATATGCTGAAGATGTTAAAATCTGTCTTTCATATTTTGATTATTACTGGCACACACGAAAATTTGATTACAAATTTGGTTTGAAAAATCTTTTCTTTTTATACCCGTACTCAAAGAGTTAAAGGTAACTAGTATTTGTGGAAAATAGCCCGGTCTGTCCGTCCGTGTTTCCTTCTGTCCGTCTTGTTTGTCGCCCATTGCTCGAAGGCTAAAAGAGATAGAGCAACCAAATATTTTTTCCATACTGATGTTATATCTTACTCAACGTTTTAAAATTTCGCGCCGCCCACTTACGCCCCCAAAATGGGGAAAATTCAAAATTATAGAGAAAGACATATCTATCAGAGGCTCAAATCTGAATCGGATTATTATTAGCCACAATAGAGAAAACCATTTCGAGAAACATCATTTTTTGTATTTTGGGTAGCCTGGATCTCAGAGACTATAAGAGCTAGAGCAACCAAACTTTCTGTCTAGATTCCTGTGATACCAAACCAAGACAAGTGTATTTCAAAATTCAAAAGACGAAAGTCCACATTTTTGAAGATAGAAAAAAACGAAAAATGCAGTATTGGGAATGATCATATCTACCCGATTCCGAATCTGGTCCAGATCGGATCATTATCATAGCTACAATGATGAAATGAATTTTCAGCAGCGAGACCCGCAGCCCGCGCAACCCCCTCAACAAAATATACATTTTTTGAGGGTTGATAGCCGCTACTGATTCTCTTACACTCACGCTCAAACAATCTGCCTCGTGCGGTGTACGTGTATTGTTGTGAGAACTGATGACAGATGCAGCAAACAAATGCAAAATGTAAAATGTAAAAACTGATACAATATTTGAAAATTCCACATAATTCACATGTGTACAGACTGAGTGCTGGCATAAAAGTAGTGTCGCGGTCAGCGACACAGCGTCCTTTCGTCGTTTTTTAACTATTCTAAGTCCTAACTTGTGACATTTCACCATTACGCTGTATCGATTCTGTTTAAATGGCTTTGGAGTTCTTTTTGTTAGCATCAGTGTTTTAATGGTCACGTAGCCGCAAAAAAGTAATTAAAAGGCAAAGGGTGTTTTAGCGATTATAAAGCGTTGGTTCAAGGAGTTTTAGCTTTTTTTTTTATGACGTTGATGTGCAATGACTGCATCATCAAGTTAATTCTTAATACGCCGCCCTCCCTCCGGACCAACTGACCGATTGGGCGCTGCCGCTGAGATACAAGTCGAAGATCATGAAGCAGTGAGCTTTCATTTAACAAAGGGGCTGAAAATGCCGTTCGATCTAGGTAAACTGTAAGGATACGGCTGACCAGAGTAACTTTCATGGGAATAAGTTTTTTGGCAATGGCCGATTGTTTGCCGACGAATAAAGAAATGAAAGTTAGGATGTATGTGCGGACGTTTTACGCTTACTGTTTACGAAGCTGTAAAATTGTTTAGGGTCCGGAGAAAAGCGTAGCCTGCATCGAGCTAGGTAATTTTTATAGCATTGTGTGTTTCGAAAGGTACAATTTTACGGAGCTATTACACAGCGAGAGTGAGAAGAAGGAGAGCAAACTGATTTTGATTTGATTGATTTTGAGTCTAGATTTTATATTTTCTTAGACTGATAGCTCTTTGGTAAACCAAGGGGCTTCCCAGATCTAATCTGACAAATATATTGGACACAAGAATCAAAGAGTGTGTCAAGTACATTGTAAAAAATGTTTGTGCCTCTCATAACGTCAGTGTCTACGTCTCGGCCTTACGAAAATAGCGGACACGCTTAGAAAGCTTAGACGATCGATCCAATACAGAAGGTCCAATATGGACCGATACTTCGAAAGTAGGAGGGTAGGAGTATTCATCTATAGTGAGCGGAAGGGCTCGAGTTAACAACGCTATGGACGGATCCGAGACACAGCACAGCTCGAGCAATCGACCCAAGGAATTGTTTACATGGTTGACTTGAGACAGGGACAGGCCTAGCAAGCCTTCAATAAAGTCATGTCGTGATATGGGCAATAAGGTTATTCGATTCGTTTACCGAAGACCAAAAAGTACCTGGCAATTTGAAATCACCCAGAACTATCAAATGGTCTTTATGTGATAGCGAGGAAGAAACAGTTTTTAAAGTGGACAGGTAGTGCTTTTATATAGAGATATCCTAAGACGGTGGAATGTACGAGCAAGTAATGAAAATAGAAAAGCCTGAAAGAATCAGTTTTTATGCACAGTTCCAATGAACTGTTAAACCTGTTTAAGAAATGTCCCCACATGCGGTTAGAGTCCACTGCACTTAGGTTTACTAGGTAAGCCTCTAGTATTCTATTAAGACACTAAAAGAGAGAAAGTTAATCTTTTAGGGTGGGTGGAAGTAGAGCGGGAGGAGGAGAATTGAGCACTGGCGTGATTACCGGAGAGAGCTGTGGAGGGAATATTTTTTTTTTTATTCTTTTACTCTTTCAAAACCAAGTTCTCCTGTTAAAAATTGGCAGAACAAATGCTGTGGAAATGAGATGCTTATCTTAAAACAAGCTACCTCCCTGACATATAAGAGTAAAATTAAAACTCTTTTTAGGCCATTGGCTTTTATTTATCTTTTGATACAAGCAGTTACATCATTAGATGTGATGTAAGGGGCAAGCCGAGACGCAAAATTTGGCGCTTTGCCGTTAGTTTTTCGGAGTGGACTTCGGCGCCGCGGAGACTCAGCCAGCAGCAGTAAACTGCTGTGAGTGTCCATGTCTAAATTTGCCGATCATATTGCTTCTTAAAGCCTACGATCAGCTCCTTAAAGACACTCCTCGTCTGCCTCATAAACGCGCGCATTTCGTTTTCAACCGCACTGCATTCCTCACAACTATAATCTAGTCCATGCGTTGAGAAATGGCATCACCCACACGGCCAGAAATACCTGCACACTTTGCGTGCACGACGCCGTCGGAAAAGACAGCAAGGTATGTTCGGCTGATCGTAAGTTCAATAACAAAAAGAAGTTTAAAACAAATAGCAATCAGACCACAGTGCAAGCAAATGCTAAAAGCTATGCTTAAAGAGAAATCGAAAAAATGAGAGAGAACTACTAACAACAGCTTCCCCCTCCGCGAACTACCATCTTGCGGCGATGAGCGTAACGTGTTATGGGTTAATGTCTATTAACGGAGAAACAGTTAAGGTGCAGGGAATCAGAGACCCAGTACCGGCGGTGGGGGTGCGAGCGCAGGCCCCCCGGCGTCAACATCCTGTGCCTGCAGGAAACCCGAGATGGCAGTGGAGTGCTTGGCAGCCACAAGCGAAAGGCGGATCCGCAGGCAGAAAGGGATGATAGAGGAACTGGAACCGGGAACCAGCGACGGAAGCTTCGTCTTCACTGGCCCCTCAGTGTCGGAGGCAGAGTTGGCCAAGGCCTTCTCGCCTTGGACACAGCGAGGAGCTGCAGAAGGCGGAGCCACAAGTCACGGCCCCAACATCCAGGTCTACTCGAGTACACTTCCTGGGACGGAGGAGGAGGCTCAGACCCGACGCAAACGGCTTTCGGGATACAAGGCATCGGTAAAATACCTGAGTGGTATAAGCCAAAGACTCCCGAAACGCTGACCGCGAGGGAAAGTAGGCTAAAGAAGAAGCACGAACAGAACGTGCGGAGGTAGCAGGTACCACCGTCAGCAGCAGCTGGCACGAAGACGATGGTGGATCAACCCTCAAAGTCATCGTCTGCGAACTCGCGGGGGGAGAAGGGGAAGAAGGTATCCGGGAAGCAGAAGGGGAAGACCATACCTCAGCCGCAGAACACGGTAGGTGCCAAGGTACCACCAACGCCCTCTGAACAGAAAGCAACGGTGGAACCGACTGGTCGAGAGCTAAGGTTCAAGCGGCAGAGACTGATGACTCCATAAGAGCTTCCGAGTCGAAGAAGGCGAAACCAGAAGAAATTCTGGCTAGCCTAGGAGCACCGCCTAAGTTGCAGACAGCCATTATCGACCGAAGCCATCCGGAAGGGAAGATATCGTACGTTAACTGGCGGAAGGCAGAATCTGACATCCTGACCGCCATTAAGAATGCCATTGTTTATCCGTTTTACCCGTTTATCTGCGAGTTCAAGGGCATCATAAGGAAGCCAAAGCAGTGGCCTGTGGTAACGCAGAATTTCTTGAGTTTTTCAAAACCGCGGTCCAAGATTTTGGTGAACTTTGGCCATGAGCGGCACTCTGCGTGGTCCCCATTGATGAGTTTCCCAGAAGGACGATCATGAATTTCTTGGATTGGATTCCTCCCCCGATCAAGGCGGATAAAGACACTCTTGTTCTGATCAAGGCTCAGGAACTCTGGATCAGTATTGCTCAAGAAAGCCTTGCCAAAACTCCTTGAAAAGGACGGCCTCATATCTTTTGGTATGGGCACACTTGCGGTAGCAGTACCGCGACACCCCAGGTACGCTGAACAACGTGAAGGTGGTGCAGAAATCTCAATCCTCCAAGTGTACCATCGGCGGACCTGCTGCAGTTTATGGACGAGAAGGTGGTAGAGGTGGCCCTCATCGAAGAGCCCTGACCGTTAGGGAGGGGTTCGGGGATTGAGCGGTCGCGGATACCGCCTTCGCACGCCACACCCTGTGGGTAAGCCAAGAACCTGTATCGTGGTTAGAAGCGAACTTAAGACTACAGACTACAGTGCTCGAGACGTCGGAAGTAAAGACAAGATCAAGAAGCCTACCCCAAATTATTGGATATAGCATTAGCCTGACCCAACGAAGTATCGGACAAAGAATCAATAAAATCATGCTGAGTAGATGGGAACATCAGGTTGAGTCAACAGAGGGAGAACAAGAGATATTTGGTAGGTTAAAAGTCCGCAAGAACAATAAGACAATCCGAATCCTTAAGTTGAGACGAGACAGACTGAACAAGGGAAAAATGACACATATATGTAGAGGATTCAGAGGACGGCGGAATGTAGGAGCAGGACATAAAGAGATTACAAAAGGAAAGCTGAGTTGAACTACTACAAATTCGATGTTATATCGCTCTTCAACCTAATAGAGATGGATGGTATGTCTGAACGTACCGCCACAAGGACACCACCACCGCGAGATGGACGATCTGTCCGATAAATATTAAATTTATCAATGAAGATTTTGGAATTATATATAGAAGGGTTGAGCCAGGTTTCAGAGAAAGGGATTACATCAGTCTCGAAAGATACACCGTCAGTATATAATTGGTTTATCTTACTGCACACGCCGCGGACATTATGATAAGTTATCTTTAGAGAAATCAGTTTTTGGGGCCGAATTTAAGACTACCGGAGATGGTGTAGGACAGACAGAAGTTCTTGCGCACGAAGATGTAGTTGAAGGACACCCACACGGAGTTCAAGACTGGGGATCGATTGCTAAACACATGACAAATAGTATGTAATATATGGGTTCGAGCACACTACTGACATGTATTTCAGGAAGATGGAAGAAATATTACGTTTAACTTTAAAATTAAATTTAGAAACTAACAGACCTGGAGGATTCTTCAATGTTTAACTTAGAGAATATAAAATCCGTGACCAGATCTTTCGTAGCCGATGCCATAAGTTGGGAAACAAAAATAGATTTTAATGGAGCGAAAGCAGTTAGAATAGAAGAAGCGATGATAGGCCTATTTGGTAGCAAGGGCGTAGCAGATAATGAGCCAGTGATGACAGTGAGTCCAGGATCCGAAACGAGGGCAGCGTCAATAGAAACTGAAGGAACGGGAAGGGTGGCAGGAAGGGTGGTACGCTCATTGGAACGCTCACAGCGGTGTTTGCATCAGTGATGGACGCAGTGAGTGCCGCTGCATTGTTGGTCGGCGTGAAAAACGGTTGATGATTCCACCTTTGCGAAGCCAAGGAATCCAATGTGTGTAGATAAGAGGAAGCCGTTCCGACTCCAATAGGTTGCGAATATATGCTGTTGTCGTTATTGGGGATTTTCCGCCTAGGAGATTCACTCAAAAGTTTGAGGCCAAGAAATTGAGATTCCAAGGTCAGGAACTTCTCGTTGATAGCGATAAATTGCTTCCGGACATCCAGAAACCAGTACGAGTCTGTCGCATAAACGTACGCATTTCGGACTCAAATGTCGGGGCCCTAATCTCGACATCGTCCTAGGCTGCGACGCGAATGCCCATCACTCCCTTTGGGGAAGCACGGGCACAAATTCTAGAGGAGAGTCACTGTTCGAGTACATTCTGTCCACAAATCTTGTTGTGTGCAACTGGGGAGACCACCCCATAACACTTGATATAACACTTGCCTCAGATAGTGACACCCTATGTCTTTATTGGAATGTGTCCGGTGAGTGCTCCTTCTCGGACCACTACAGGATAGTGTTCAGCATCAAATGGAACAGAGAAAGGCCCAAGGCCTACCGCAATCCAAAGCGGACAGACTGGACCCGCTTCTCTGCAACCGTAAAGAAGGCACTACCCTCCCCACCGGAAGGCAACATCCTTCAAACGGAAGCACAAGAGGAAGCGGCTCAGAATGTCACTAAAAAGCCCTGCAGAGGGGGCCTTCCCTCGAATCTTGCCCGATCAGCCGACCTCCAAAGTCCAATCGCAAACCGTGGTGGACGCGGGAGCTGAGCGAAGTCAGGAGGGAGTCAAGGAGGCTTTTCAACAGGGCAAAAGTGGCAAACACACAAGAAAGCTGGGACGAATATCGTCGCAGCTTTAATACCTACAGGAACACCTGTAGGAAGACGAAAGGGAATCTTGGGCTGCCTTCTGCGATGCCATAGATGGTACCACCAAGGCTTCAAGGCTTCGACGGGTGCTATCAAAGGCGCCAACCACACCTGGCCTGCTCCGCAATCAGTACGGTACCTTCGCAGAAAGTAGCCAAGAACCCCTAGAGCTCCTCATGAGCACCCACTTCCCGGGATGCTCAGATGCTACCGGTGACGAATTCAACGACATCAACGACACTGAGACATGCCAGGGAGAGTAAACTGAGGATCTCATACGAGACATTATGACACCAGACAAGATTATCCGGGCCATTAAATCCTTCGGTCCCTACAAGTCACCGGGGCTGGATGATATACGAACAGAAGTATTGCAGGCAGCTTGCCTGCCCCTGCTACCATGGCTGAAGAAAATCTTCAAAGGATGTCTCCGAATTGGGTACGTCCCCAAGCATGGAGAGAGGTGAGAGTGGTCTTCATCCCCAAGGCCGGGAAGATAAACCACATCTCTCCAAAGGACTACAGACCCATTAGTCTATCCTCATTTTTTGCTGAAAACGATGGAAAGGCTGATTGATCTATACATAAGAACCAAACTCGACAGACAAGTATTCAGCGGAGCTCAGCACGCCTACCTCAAAGGTAGATCAGTTGAGACCGCACTACGCGAAGTTGTTGGGAGTATCGAAAAGACTCTTAGCCATAAGGAATATGCTTTGGCGACATTCCTAGACATAGAGGGAGCCTTCAACAACGTCAGGATCGAATCAATAACGGCCACACTGACCAAGATTGGCACACACCCGACTGTAACCATATGGCTGGACAGCGTTCTCAGGAGAAAAACGATTAGCGTTAATCTGGGCACCTCCCTCTTCAAGGAAGACGGTCACACGAAGTACTCCGGGGAGGGGTAATATCCCTCTCCTACGGAACCTAGTCCTCAAAGACCTTCTTCTTCAGTTGGGGAATAGCGGATATAAGGTCGTGGCCTATGCGGATGATCTAGTGATACTGATAACGGGTAAGTTCCTAACAGTGACCTTCTGAATCTGCACTGGGAGCGACCGCTAGCTGGGCACACCAAAACGGTCTGGGGTTAATCCCCAAAAGACAGAACTTATGTTGTTCTCACGAAAATATAAGCTACCAAAATTCAAAACGACCGGCAATTGGTGGAACGACGCTTGAGTTATCGAACGAATCCAAGTATCTTGGTGTCATCCTAAACTCCAAACTCTCCTTGTAGAGAAACACGCAGGAAAGAAAGAAAAAGGCAATGGCTGCTTTCTACATTTGTAGGAAGACCTTTGACCGAAAATAATAAGACCCATTCTGACGTACGGAAGATTGGTGTGGTGGGAAGCGGCCAACACCACAACCCACCTAGAGAACCTGCGGAAAGTCCAACGGACGGCATGCCTTAGGGTCACCGGATGTCTCAAATCCACCCCACAGGCTGTTCTGGACACTATGCTAGACCTGGAGCTAATGCCTCCACCTTAAGTGCAAAGGCTGAGACAAGTGCCGCGAGACTTTCAGCCGCGCGGTTCTTCAAGCCAGCGCCCAATGGAAACGCCACAATACTCTGCGAGGAGGAAAGTGGAACGGGTGAACGGATCGACCACTGTGTCTCGGAGTTTTCACGAAAAAGAAACTTTAAAGGGCACGTACCGGACAGAGAGGAATGGATGCGTAACGCTTCACTTGGGCAGAACGTGCTCCATCTTCACTGACGGGTCAAAGACAGTCGAAGAGACAGGAGTTGGAATCTTCTCTGAAGAACTAGCAACCAACATATCCCTAAGATTACCAGACTAGTGCAGTGTCTTTCATGCGGAGATATACGCAGTATGGCAAGCGGCAAATTTGATATACATTTTGGAGATACCTCCGAGGAACATAGCAATCTGTGTTGATAATCAAGCTGCTATCAAGGCCCTGGTTTCCTGCAAGACCACGAGCAGACTCGTACGTGATACGGTGGACGCACTGAACCGGATCAGGGCGCACTCAATCACACCCACGTGGGTCCCGGGTCACACCGAAATCGCGGGCAACGAGAGTGCGGACGAGTGTGCCAGAAATGGTTCGCGAAACCTGACATAAGCACCTCATGACGAGTGTGGGCATCACAATGGGCAATTCTTGCCTCCGAGTGACCTCGACTACGGTGGAGCAGCCCTATAAGCCTAACCTAACCTAACTGAACAGCTTTTGAGTGAGAGCGCTACTGCACAGAAGGTTTCAAAAGCTAGAGAGGAAGAACAGTTAGTTAAGTTTGGGTGATACAGAATGATAGACAAAAGCTGAATCAATAGAGCGGCTTAATGTATTTACATACTTACGGGAAGAAACAACACAAACACAATTAACCGACGCACAAATTTATTAAAAACATTGTGTTTTTACACAATTACTAGGCGTGTACCCGCGGATTCGGATAGCAAATCATTTAAGGGGATATTTAGTAAACTTATTAGGCCAAAACACCGGTTGTTTGTAGTAAATACAAATACAATACAAAGAAGCGGAGCGCAAGAAAAAACACGTCAGGTCACTGCAAAGATAACCAACGAACGACCCGTGACTAAAACGCTGTTTGTTTCATTGGTTTTCCGATATCGAAATGTTGTTTTTGTTTGTGGAGTCCACAGTACAAGCACCAAAAAACAGTTATAGAATCGGTCAAATCGGTTGACATTTGTCCAACTCTGTGAAAGGGTTTAAATTATGTGACTAATTGAGGTTTTTTGACTATTCAAATTTTATGTCTGACTTTAAGTTTATTTGAACAAATTGAGCACTTGCGGCAGAATAAAAAGCCTGACAGTACAGAAGTGTCCGGCTATATAGTGTAGGAAATAATACTCCAAATAAAGCCTCATCCCTTGCGACGACCAGTCGTGTAGGTCGTCGTGCATGTAGGTGCCATTCGCAATCTGTTTAGAAACAGTTTTCTGAAAATTATGAATTGTATACATTATGATAAAATCTAGCCCCGAAAACTGATGCATCGCTTTTGCTGGTCGAACCCGAAGAAGGCGCTCTTGCGTTCGAACAGCCCATTTCTAACAAACCTGAAGTTCAGAATGCCATCAATTGTTTTACAACCGAA
>CM019042.1:34804690-34866524 GCA_009664405.1 Drosophila bifasciata
CCAGCCGAACCTTGAACGGTGCGGAGAGGAATTACTCAGCCACGGAGAAGGAATGTTCAGCCATAGTGTGGGCCGTAAGGAAGCTCAAGCCCTACCTGAGGGGTCAAGGTTGTCACCGACACATGGCATTGAAGTGGTTGAATAGCAAAGAAAGGCCGACGGGAGAGTCGCCAGATGGGCATTGAGTTGCAGCAGTACGACTTCGAGATAGTGAAAAAGGAAAGCGGGCAGCTTAATATCGCAGCCGATGCGCTATCTCGCCAACCCATGGAGGAGCGGTGTTTGCGAGTGGAAGGAGAGGAGTATCGCCGCGGTCCCCGGAGGGCCGTGCGGATGGATAACGAAAATAAAGGAGAAGATGAGGAGGGAACCGGCAAAGTTTCCGGATTAGGTGGAGGAAGTTGGCGGGGTGTACCGCCATACCGCACAGAGCTGGCGACAAAAAGGTAGCGGCGTGGAAGCTGTGCGTGCCCAAAGACCTTCGCGATCGGGTCATGAAGGAGAATCATAATTTACCAGAGGCGGGCCACGCCTCTCAGGATATGCAAGCTGAGGAGAGACAGCGATAAGCATACACGGACGGGCATATCGGTGATTGAAGCCACAAACGGAAGATCTGAGGGCTAAATTATGGTTGTTGGTGAGGGGGGCTTAGAAAATCACACCCATGCTGGAAAAGACAACAACGAACGGATAAACCAAAATTATATTATCACAAAGGCGGAGAACATAAGGAAGATTACAGGTGCGAATCGTAAATCGTATCGGTCTGGGAACCAGCACCGGGTGCGAGTGCCGGAACTATATCGGCGGAAGATATCGAAGACGGGGGATCCAAATCGACTGGTGAGCGAACCAGTTCGGCCAGGGTGAACCGACGACTAAACGTCGGCCAGGTCGGAGCAGGTGAACCGATCGAACGAAAAGCTTGTAACGGACCACAACGGTCCACCACAATGAATATATATATATAAGATAAGATATACCCACAATATAACCAAAAGCTAAAATAATATAAGACTATTATTAAAACAAAACTACACCTGACACTACCAATACACTGCACCCAGTTCCGCGTTGCTATGTTAGCAAAACGCGCCGACTAGGTCACCCACATTACACCTGACACTGCACTCAAGTTCCGCGATCACAGCGAAACGGTGCCCCAACACTCCATACACCCACTAAAACGCGGACTCAGTCAGACTCATAGTCAGCAAGGCCCACTCACCCAACCTCGACCCCAAAACCCGCGCACCCAACCTCGACCCGAAAACCCAGTACCATTCTCAAACAGTAATCCACTTACCAAGAACCCCACACCCCAAGACAGAACACCAGCAGCCCCACACACCAGGTGACGGCTTTTAAATAGCGCGGACCGCTGATCAATAAGGCAGTTCACCCAACATTGATCAGCCAACGTACAGGCAGTTCAACCAAGACAGTTCATCCAACAGTTCTTTCTACCCCACCGGCACACGCCCGCCAACACACTACACCGGCAATTAAATACCAATAAACACAATTCGTAAACATTCAAAAGAGAAATTCGATCATCAGCGTTTTCATTTCGCTAGCACCAACCTTCCCTGCCGTTACCGCCACCCGCTAACATAGCCAGAGCTCTTCTTTCGGTCTCACGGCCAACCCCCCTCGCCATAAAGTTCCAGCGAACTACAAATTCCTTGTAGGGGAAAAATCCTGGACAGACTGAGCCTACCTCAGCCTGAGATGGGTATCTTACAACTTGCGGAAAGGTTGGCGTGGCCACATTCCAGTACTGCTGGAAAGCGGGAAACTCCCCGCGACCCACGCCGATGAGGGCCGTACCGGTTGACACAGGGGCCACGAGCAGGTTTGTCAGCTCCGAGCTGGCATTGCTACAAATCCGTCGGGGAAGGGCCGAGTGAGGGAGGTCCGAGAAGCAAAAACAGTGGCTGGCTGACGGAAACAGTCAGGCCGTAACCACTCAACTCGAAGTGGAGCTGGCCTTCGGACACCGGAAAATGCCAATTCAAAAGGTTCAAGGGAGTGTCGCATGTGGCGGTGCATACAATCACGATGAGCGATGCTACCCGAAAAACCCGAAGATGCAGGCTGAGATCAACCAGAAGGTGGACGAACTACTGGAGATGGCGTGTATCGAGCCCTCGAAGAGCCCGTACAGCTCCCCCATCGTGATGGCTAAAAAGAAAACCGGACTGTGGAGGTTGTGCGTGGACTTTCGGCAAATTAACTCGAATTCTATCTAGGATGCATATTCCATGCCTCGAATAGACTACATTGTGGACCAGCTGAGAGAAGCACGTTTCATCAGCAGCTTGGACTTGAAGTACGGGTACTGGCAGATCCCACTGGAAAAAAAACAGGAAATTCACGGCATTCACGGTGCCAGGCAAGGGTCTGTTCCAGTGGAAGATGATGCCGTTTGGCCTACACTCGGCTTCGGCTACGTTTCAAAGGGCGTTGGACCAGGTAATTGGCCGCACCAAGGAGGAGCACCAACGGCACCTGGAGGAGGTCTTTAGGCGGCTGAAACGGGCCAATTTGAGGCTGAAAGTGGAGAAGTGTCAGTTCTTCCGAAGGGAGTTGCGGTATCTGGGTCATTTGGTGACGGGAGAGAGAATATGCACTGACCCAGAGAAGGTGGCCGCCTTTGCGGAACTTAAGCCACCGGCAAATGTGAAGGAACTACGCCAGTACTTGGGCGTTGCCTCGTGGTACCGGCGGTTCGTGCCGGGTTTTTCCACGATGGTGCAACCACTCAGCGCCTTACTGAAGAAAAAGGCGAAGTGGGAGTGGGCACCCGAGCAGCAGCTGGCATTTGAGGCCGTGACGAATCGACTGGTGGCGGACCCAGTGCTGGCGTGCCCCGATTTCTCAAGGAAATTCGTGCTGCATACGGATGCCAGTGACTATGGTTTAGGGGCAATCCTTACGCAAAAGACGGAGAAAGCAGAGAGGGTGATTTCCTACGCCAGCCGAACCTTGAACGGTGCGGAGAGGAATTACTCAGCCACGGAGAAGGAATGTTCAGCCATAGTGTGGGCCGTAAGGAAGCTCAAGCCCTACCTGGAGGGGTACCACTTCAAGGTTGTCACCGATCACATGGCGTTGAAGTGGTTGAATAGCAAAGAAAGGCCGACGGGGAGAGTCGCCAGATGGGCATTGGAGTTGCAGCAGTACGACTTCGAGATAGCGTACAGGAAAGAGGCTGCTTAATATCGTATCCGATGCGCTATCTCGCCAACCCATGGAGGAGCGGTGTTTGCGAGTGGAAAGAGAGGAGAGTATCGCCGCGGTCCCCGGAGGGCCGTGCGGATGGATAACGAAATAAAGGAGAAAATGAGGAGGGAACCGGCAAAGTTTCCGGATTAGGTGGAGGAAGTTGGCGGGTGTATACGCCATACCGCACAGAGCTGGCGACAAAAGGTAGCGGCGTGGAAGCTGTGCGTGCCCAAAGACCTTCGCGATCGGGTCAATGAAGGAGAATCATGATTTACCAGAGGCGGGCCACGCCTCTCACCTGTGATATGCAAGCTGAGGAGAGACAGCGATAAGCATACACGGACGGTACACATCGGTGATCTGAAGCCACAAACGGAAGAGGTGGCTAAATTATGGTTGTTGGTGAGAAGGGGGCAGAAAATCACACCCATGCTGGAAAAGACAACAACGAACGGATAAACCAAAATTATATTATCACAAAGGCGGAGAACATAAGGAAGATTACAGGTGCGAATCGTAAATCGTATCGGTCAAGGAACCAGCACCGGTGCGAGTGCCGGAACTATATCGGCGGAAGATATCGAAGACTGGGGATCCAATCGACTGGTGAGCGAACCAGTTCGGCCAGGGTGAACCGACCGACTAAAGAGCGAACCAGGTCGGAGCAGGTGAACCGATCGACTGGTGAGCGTGTAACGGACCACAACGGTCCGCCACAATGAATATATATATAAGATAAGATATACACACAATATAACCAAAAAAGCTAAATAATATAAGACTATTATTAAAACAAAACACACCTGACACTACCAATACACTGCACCCAGTTCCGCGTTGCTATGTTAGCAAAACGCGCCGAATTGGTCACCCACATTACACGAAATCTGACACTGCACTCAAGTTCCGCGATCACAGCGAAACGGTGCCCCAACTCTCCATACACCCACTAAAACGCGGACTCAGCAGCCTCACACCCCAGGTGCCGGCTTTAAATAGCGCGCGCCATGGATCAATGGGGCAGTCGATCAGCAGTGCACCAGCCGATAACAGAGTCACACAACCTCAGACAACACCGTTACACAAACCTCCGACAATTAAAAAGACTAACGAACAATAAAGAAACTCCACCAAAATCAAAGCGTCCTCACTTGTTCACCGAGCGCGAACGCGGGTAAGATAGCACCACAGACATTACCGCACACCGAAACTTAGGTGTCAGCGCTTCGCCAAGTGCGAATACGAAATTACCTGCACGGTAACCCGACGCTCCGCCCGCTCCACTTTCGGTCTCACGGCCACCCCTTGCCCTAAAGTGCCAGCACTTCTACAAATTTCTTGTAGAAAGAACCTTGACAGACTGAGCCTACCTCAGCCTGGGATAGGTATCCTACAAGTGGCGCCCGAGCAGGGACTTTTTTGGCAACTTTAAGGAGATTTCAAAAGCCGACTTCCTGGCAACTTTAAGGAAACTTAAAGAGAAAAACTTTAACACTGGGATACGTGGACTAAAGACCCACGGCCACCGAGAAAGAAAACAGAGCTAGGAACTAAACACACAAATCCAGTCGCGAGTTCCACCGAGAAAGTATACGCAGTGCGCGAGTACCGAAAAACAGTGATCAAGTGCCCAAAAACACCCCAGAAGCAACACAAAACACCATGGAATCCCATGAAGAGGACTGGCAGGCAGCGAACTCCACGCCGTAGAGAAAACCACTAACCCAGGCGTCAGCATCGGCTGGATTTACAAGCGTCGTCGAGAGGATCTGGAGGCTTTCGCCAAGGAATTTGGATTCAGCGGTGAAGGAACTGTCGAAGAGATGCGTAGGAACTTTGCCATACTAGTCGCCGGACCACTCCCGCCGAGTAATTGGGTTCGCCTGGCAGAACTTGAGCGGAAATACGCCCGACTAGCCGGACGCTCCAAGTCCCCGATGCCCACCACCCCGGATCCATCAGGCACCCAGAGGCAGGACCCAAAACCCAGCATACAAATCCCCACAATCGCTGAGAACGAGCCCCGACCACCAACCTTAATGGTCGATGATCTCCCCAGGCCGCCAACCACGGAAACGTGCCGCTCACCCACGCAGAGAATTGTGCCAGCGATCGACCCACACATAGACGGGCCCCGACTACAACCGCATCGCACGAAGAAAAAATGACCCAATATCATTTCTGGAACTACTCGAGGAACGCGCAAGCTCGTATGAAGTGGACACCAACCAGCTGCCTCGGGCCATGGCCGAACTACTCACCGACCGGGCTAGCCGTTGGTACCGTACCAGCCAACTACAGTGTAGCTCCTGGGGATACTTCCGCCAGGAATTTCTGTCGTATTTTCTGCCGCCAAGGTATTTCGAACAATTGGACGACCAGATCCGGGACCGCAAGCAAGCGGTGAGAGAGCCGTTCAAAAGATTACCTCATCGAGATACGGCTACTCATGCACCATGCCGGGTACGATCCAGTTAAACAGCTGCACAGAATCTACGACAACGCCTTGCCAGGAATCCAGCTATACGTGCGACGAGACCAATTGGAAAGCTTGTCACAGCTGACACGGCTGGCCTCTGAGTACGAAATCATTCACGAGGGGAACATGAGATCACCCCGCACCCATCCGAAGCGCACCAAGAGACACCAGGCCGGCAAGGCGCCCAGATCGCAGAGAAGATGACTCCTACCGGACGCCAGCTCGGAGACCCCATTGGGTCTCAGCGGACATCTCGGAGACAGTCAGCAGATCCAACAGATGCGACGGGCCCGGACGTGGCCCATCGCATGATCACCACGCCCATTTCAATCCACGCACAGCCTGTCGCCGGTGTGGTCAAGCTGGGCACGCCGCCTACGACTGCACCCATCCCTCGATCTTATTCTGCTGGGAATGTGGAAATCGCGGCCCTCGCACTATCGACTGTTGTCGCCAGGCCACGTCGGAAAACGACACGCGTCTTCGACTGACACGGATCAGCCGAAAACGACGCCCCCAGACCCGCGCCTAAGCCGCCCGCTCCACATGAACGACGGCCGGATAGTGGCGATAGTGACGATAGGAGGACAAAGAACAGAGGCCACTATCGACACCGGGGCATCCCGAAGTTTCGTCAGTGCCAACCTGTCCCGACAACTATACAATAACTCCAACCTGCAAAATGCATGCGTCCGCATACGCCTGGCTGACGGCTAAGTCAGAGAGATCACACAAGTTCTACTGGCGCCCATCAAGCTGGATCATCGAGAGGTCCAAATCCCACCCTGGTCCTACCAAACATGTTGGAGCAAGTTATTGTCGGCATGGACTTCCTATGTGCAACAACGATCCAATGCGGCACCACGCTGCTAAAACTACGAGATCACCGCCGCACGCCAACACCACCGTCAGTTCTGACCAACCATGTCCAAGACGCCGAAACAAGCAACCAGAAAGCTAAGCCAACCGCAGCGAACACACGTCCCCGACCTACCACAAAGAAAACGGCACCCAATACCGCAACGAAGAATACGACACCGAAACCAACCGCAGCGCAAGCGAAACACCGGCCCACAACGGAAAACACGAATACGAAACAAGCACCGGTAAACTGCAACCAAGCAAACGGGAAAACGAATCCCACGGCTGCTACGGAGCATAGCGCCATAGTAGCATAGCTTTCTACTAGCGCCATGCACCACGCCATGCCTAGCACCACGTCCGAAATCTTCGTCGCCCAAACAAGTCGTTGCTGCAAAAAACAGAGTCGTCACTGAGACCCGCCTGGCCATACGTAGATCTGGAACATTACAACCCAGGTAGACCGCCAGACCCACGAAGCTACGCCACTCACGGCCAACGCTACCCCGATCGGCGCCCACATAAGCGACTACCCACGTAGGATCGAACCCCCCAGTGCGTTCGACACCACCATCCTCCCAGAAGACCCAAGCCAGCCCACGGACCCCGAGATCACCGATCCCTCAGAACACGATCCAGAACCGGTCTCCGATCCCTGGCCGCCGGACATAGCAGCACAGATCGAAGAATTTCTGGACTCAGAACTTCCAAAGTTCAATAATCTCCACGGGACCTCCAACATAGCCGAGCACACCATCGTCATGAGGGATAATCGACCCATCAAACACCAGGTATTACCCAAAGAACCCAGCCATGATGCGGATTATCGACGAGCAAGTCGACCAACTGATCCAAGAAGGTCTCATCGAACCCTCACGAAGCCCACACAGCGCCCCCATCGTACTCGTACGTAAAAGAACGGCAAATGTCGCATGTGCGTGGACTACCGACAACTCAACGCTCACTCTATTCCCCGACGCATACCCACTGCCCAGAATCAACTACATCTTGGAGCGCCCTACAGAACGCACGCTTCATAACCACCCTGGATCTGAAGAACGGATACTGGCAAATACCCATGGCCAACGGAAGTCGAGAAGCCACCGCCTTCACGGTCCCCGGCAGAGGTCTCTACCAATGGAAAGTGATGCCCTTCGGATTACATTCTGCACCAGCAACATTCCAACGGGCCCTTGATACTGTGATCGGTGCCGACATGGAACCCTGCGCATTCGCATATTTAGACGACATTGTCGTCGTCGGACGAACTTCGAGGACCACCTACACAACCTGGCAATAGTCCTCTCTCGCCTTCGAAAAGCGAACCTGCGGATAAACGCGGAAAAGTGCACCTTTTTTCCAAAGCCGGATCAAATATCTTGGTCAC
This sequence comes from Drosophila bifasciata, assembly GCA_009664405.1. Taxonomy (NCBI): domain Eukaryota; kingdom Metazoa; phylum Arthropoda; class Insecta; order Diptera; family Drosophilidae; genus Drosophila; species Drosophila bifasciata. The sequence goes on from CM019042.1 coordinate 34,812,649, forward strand.
GTCATCAGCGAAGAAGGTATCCACACAGACCCCGACAAGATTGCTGCCGTTAAAGAACTCAAGCCACCCACGAACCTAAAAGAACTACGTCAATGCATCGGAATGGCATCATGGTACAGAAGATTCGTGCCAAATTTTGCTACAGTCGTCAAACCAATGTCTCAGCTACTCAAGAAAGGACAAACATGGACCTGGACCGCAGATCAACAAGCAGCCTTCGACCAACTAAAAGAACTACTCACGACCGCTCCCGTACTTGCTTGCCCCGATTTCAACGTCAAGTTTTCACTACAAACCGATGCGAGCAACCTCGGCATAGGCGCCGTACTCACGCAGGAGATCGAAGGAAAGGAACGCGTCATCGCCTATGTCAGCCGACGACTGAACCAGGCCGAAGGAAACTACTCCGCCACAGACAAGGAATGCCTCGCCGTCATTTGGGCAATCCGAAAACTACGCTGCTACCTTGAAGGATATCGGTTCGACGTTATAACCGACCATCTCGCACTGAAATGGCTGAATATTCTGGAAAGCCCCTACGGAAGAATAGCGAGATGGGCGCTCGAACTCCAACAGTATCAGTACGACGACCACTATAGAGCAGGGAAACAAAACGTAGTCGCCGAAGCCCTGTCTCGACAACCCTTGGAAACGCTAGCCAGGATCAAAGAGGACGCAACAACCTGCCACAGGCTCACACGAAGGATTCAACAAAACCAAAGACGAACCCGATAAATACCCAGACTACATCTTCGAGAATGGAGAACTCTACAGGAACTCTCTAGGCCACGGAGCTGACGATCACGACTACGTGTCATGGAAACTCTGCGTCCCAAAGGACCGACGCCAAAGAGTCCTCAAGGAATGCCACCTCGGCGTTCGGAAAACCATCACACAGGTCGCACAACGATATTACTGGCACGGCCTATACCGCGATGTGAGGAAGTACGTACGCAGCTGCTTGAGCTGTCACAAGTTCAAGGCACTGCAGCGCAAGTCCGTGGGTAAGATGCTCACCCGCAGGGGCAGAGGAACCTTTCGCCACACTATGCGCCGACTTCGTCGGGCCACTGCCCCGATCCAAACGAGGAAACACCATGCTACTGGTATTCTTCGACACCTTCTCGAAATGGACCGAACTAGTGCCACTTAAGAAAGCTACCACAGCTACCCTAGAGCTAGCTTTTCGGGAACGCATTCTAAGCCACTTCGGCGTGCCAAAACGATTTGTCTGCGACAACGGAACGCAGTTCACCAGCCGCTCGTTTCGTACGTTTTGCAAACAGCCGGCGTGAATTTGCAACACACCGCACCATACTGCCCCAGGAAAACCCTACGGAACGGGCCAATCGGACGGGAAGACCATGATCGCACAATTCGTGGAGGACCACCAAAACACATGGCATGAGCTGATACCCGAGATTTCACTGGCAATCAACTCCAGCGTCTCCGAAACCACTGGGTACAGCCCCTCATTCCTGCTACACGGGAGAGAACCTCGCTTACCTGGAGCACTGTACGATGAAGTCACACCAGGGACAGGAAGCCCACCGGACGCAGCACACGCGAAGGCAACGCGACTTAAAGAAGTATTTGCAATAGTACGAAACAACATCCAGCGGGCAAGTCAAGAACAATCCCGGCACTACAATCTCCGCCGCCGACAATGGCGTCCCACGGTGGGCTCGCTAGTACTAATCCGCCAACATCACCTATCTAATGCAGTCGACGGTTTTGCGGCGAAATTGGCCTCAAAGTATGACGGGCCCTACAAGGTCAAAGGCTTTACGTCGGCAAATATCGTGAAATTACAGCACCCCGGAAGCCGAAAACAAAAGAACATCAACGACCTAGAAGAATTCCACGACGCAGTGGACAGCGGGTCCGCTGATGAAGCAAACGACACCCACAGTACTACTGACCCACTCCCGGGTGTGCCAACCGCCGATTCCGCTGATGGAGCAACACGCGGGCGACAGTACTACTAACCCCGGCCAAAATACGCAACCGCACCACCAACACCAACCACACCCACCACCTTTCATCCGCCCGGAAGAAAGGGGGGGGGTGTAACGGACCACAACGGTCCGCCACAATGAATATATATATATAAGATAAGATATACACACAATATAACCAAAAGCTAAATAATATAAGACTATTATTAAAACAACACTACACCTGACACTACCAATACACTGCACCCAGTTCCGCGTTGCTATGTTAGCAAAACACGCCGACTAGGTCACCCACATTACACGAAATCTGACACTGCACTCAAGTTCCGCGATCACAGCGAAACGGTGCCCCTACCGTTGTTGCTAGGCAGCGACACGGGCGCCTGCGCCACCTGGGGGTATAAATGGAGCCCAGCGACAGCGGCGGGGGACAGTAAACCGGGGATTAGAAACGGGCAAGTGCGCGAATCAAAGCGAGTGAACGGAATATTCGACCAGTGAGTGATCGTGCGACGTGAGTGAGACAAACGAGTACCATTTCAGCAAAGGGTTGAAATAAGGATACAAGTGGCACGCCAGATACTACTCACCGCTTAGGGCGAGTACTATCGAAGTCTGAGCCCAGAGTGTGCGGAGCTGCGAGGCCCAGCAGGTATCAGATTGCAAGATAGCACGTAGGTTAAGATACCGATAAATATCCCGTTACTAATTAACCCAAACAACCTTGTGCGCTTCTCTTTTTGTCTGCGAGGCAACAAACAAATTTTTTGCAACGAGCTCGTCGGCCGCTGAGCCAACCCTGCTGATCAGACGGAAAGAAACGGTTCGTTACACCATTGATGATTGGCATGTGTCCGGTGAGTATTTCTTCTCGGAAAACTACAGGATAGCGTTGAGCATCAAATGGAACAGAGAAAGGCCTACCGCAATCTTAAGCGGATAGACTGGAGCCGCTTCCCTGCAACCGTAAAGAAGGCACTACCCTCCCCACCGGAAGGGAACATCCTTCAAACGGAAGCACTAGAGGAAGCGGCTCAGAATGTCACTAAAAAGCCCCTGCAGGGGTCTTCCTCGAATCTTGCCCGATCAGCTGACCTTCAAAGTCCAATCGCAATCAGTGGTGGACGCGGGAGCTGAGGGAAGTCAGGAGGGAGTCAAGAAGGCTCTTCAACAGGGCAAACACACAGGAAAGCTGGGACGAATATCGCCGCAGCTTTAACACCTACAAGAACACCTGTAGGAAGGCGAAAAAGGAGTCATGGGCTGCCTTCTGCGATGCCATAGATGGTACCACCGAGGTTTCAAGGCTTCGACGGGTACTATCAAAGGCGCCAACCACACCTGGCCTGCTCCGGAACCAGTACGGTACCTTCGCAGAAGGTAGCCAGAGCCCCTAGAGCTCCTCATGAGCACCCACTTCCGGGATACTCAGATGCTACCGGTGACGAATCCAACGACATCAACGACATTGAGACACGCCAGGGAGAGGAAACTGAGGATCTCATACGAGTCATTATGGCACCAGACAAGATTATCTGGGCCATTAAATCCTTCGGTCCCTACAAGTCACCGGGGCCGTTGCAGGCAGCTTGCCTGCCTGAGAGAGGTGAGAGTGGTCTTCATTTCCAAGGCCGGGAAGATAAACCACATCTCTCCAAAGGACTACAGACCCATCAGTCTATCCTCATTTTTGCTGAAAACGATGGAGAGGCTGATCGATATGTACATAAGAACCAAACTCGACAGACAAGTGTTCAGCGGAGCTCAGCACGCCTACCTCAAAGGTAGATCAGTTGAGACCGCACTACACGAAGTGGTTGGGAATATCGAAAAGACTCTTAGCCATAAGGAATATGTTTTGGCGGCCTTCCAAGACATAGAGGGAGCCTTCAACAACGTCAGGATCGAGTCAATAACGGCCGCACTTACCAAGATTGGCACACACCCGACGGTAACCATATGGCTGAACAGCGTTCTCAGGAGCAGAACGATTAGCGCCAATCTGGGCAGCTGCTCTTCAAGGAAGACGGTCACACGAGGTAACCCGCTGGCAGGGGGGAATCAAGTATCTTGGTGTCATCCTAAACCCAAACTCTCCTTGTAGAGAAACACGCAGGAAAGAAAGAAAAAAGGCAATGGCTGCTTTCTACATTTGTAGGAAGACCTTTGGCCGAAAATGGGGCCTACAACCGCACATCATCCATTGAATGTATACAGCGGTAATAAGACCCATTCTGACGTACGGAAGATTGGTGTGGTGGGAAGCGGTCAACACCACAACCCACCTAGAGAACCTGCGGAAAGTCCAACGGACGGCATGCCTTGGGGTCACCGGATGTCTCAAATCCACCCCACAGGCTGGTCTGGACACGCATGCTAAACCTGAAGCTAATAGACCTCCACCTTAAGTGCAAGGCTGAGACAAGTGCCGCGAGACTTTCAGTCGCGCGGTTCTTCGCCAGCGCCCAATGGAAACGCCACAATACTCTGCGAGGAGGAAAGTGGAACGGGTGAACGGAGCGACCACTGTGTCTCGGAGTTTTCACGAAAAAGAAACTTTAAAGGGCACGTACCGGACAGAGAGGAATGGATGCGTAACGCTTCACTTGGGCAGAACGTGCTCTCCATCTTCACTGACGGGTCAAAGACAGTCGAAGAGACAGGAGTTGGAATCTTCTCTGAAGAACTACGAAACCAACATATCCCTAAGATTACCAGACTAGTGCAGTGTCTTTCAGGCGGAGATATACGCAGTATGGCAAGCGGCAAATTTGGTATACACTTTGGAGATACCTCCGAGAAACATAGCAATCTCTGTTGATAGTCAAGCTGCTATCAAGGCCCTAGTTTCCTGCAAGACCACGAGCAGACTCGTACGTGATACGGTGGACGCACTAAACCGGATCAGGGGCGCACTCAATCACACCCACGTGGGTCCCGGGTCACACCGAAATCGCGGGCAACGAGAGTGCGGACGAGTGTGCCAGAAATGGTTCGCGAAAACCTCCTAAGCACCTGACGTAATCCCATGACGAGTGAGGGCATCACAATGGGCAATTCTTGCCTCCGAGTGACCTCGACTACGGTGGAGCAGCAGCCCTATAAACATAGCCTAACCTAACTCACGCTACTCAAACGGGAGTATTTCACAACATTCTTTGGTAATTTGAGACGGATTCTTGTATAGTGCTCGTGTGCTTCGGTATTCATTTTTTTGATAATTGTTAACAATGGAACAATTAAGGGCTTTGGTAAAGAGCCGTGGCAGACTCAAGGCCATTATCACACGCACATTGGCTTGGGCTGCACGGGCTGAACCAACTACAACGGCAGAGATCACTTCACGGATGGAGCTGCTCCAAACGGTGTGGATGGAGTTCTCACAACTTGGGGATTCCATAGCCCTTCTTGAACGAGTGGAAGGTTATGTGGATCCAGAGGAAGACAACGCTCTCTACAGGAGAAATATCTCCAGGCACATGCTATGCTTTTGGAGAAGATGGAGTGTCTACTAGCAACTACAACTACAACAAACAACGGGGATGAAAACAAAGGCCCTTTTCTACACAACGACGCAGTACTCAGTCTCCTACAACAACAACAACAACAGATATTCGAGCAGTTAGCTGCAAATCAGAACGCAACGAACATGTCCGTGCATGCTTATGGTGACGGCGGAGTTAGAGGTATGGCGAATTCAAGCTCTGCAGTTGGTGCGGCGCCATCAATGCAAAACCAATTCCCGAAAATTCAAATTAAGCGGTTCGCTGGCAACTACACAGAGTGGCCAGCCTTTCAGGATATCTATGAGCGCACAGTTCATAGCAAGCAGCATTTGACGAACACACAGAAGTTCCATCATTTGAACACACTATTGATAGATGAAGCTGCCAACTTGGTACGACATTTGGAGATTACTGACACTGCTTATAAGACTGCATGGGAATGTGTTTACGGAACGGAGACTGTTGAATCATATATCTGGCACTCGAGAAACTTGACGCTGACACGGGGCTCACGATGATTTCCTCAAAGTTTTTTGGATGATCGTTGCGAGAAATTTGAGCTGAGCAAAAGGGGACAAACCAAAACGGTTCACACATTTGATGGTGGTGGTTGACGGCAGCAACTGCAACAAATGCCATTCGACAGAACGCATTCTGTATGGCTGTCTACAGTTTTTGGACAAGACACATCTGCAACGACGATCTTTTTGTTAAAAGTTAACGCTTTAGCTACAATTTAGCTACCTGGTCATTTAAGCAACAAGTGTTAATCAAATACACATGCAAACATTACATTGCAACAAGGTCATCACCACTCACTACTCCATTCGCCAGTTACTAACTTGGGCACTATCGGTACCTTTTGTCAAACAGAAGAGGAGAATGGAATAAATTCAAACGCTCATCACAACGCTGCGGTGCCTTCAAGTCACGTTTCCTCAGCTGAGGGTACATCATCGGTTGTATGTGCGCAAGGCACTGAAAACATCGACATTAAAAAACGGATTGACCAGAACCATATTACGGACGGCCATGGTTTATGTTCAGAACGCAAATGGAAGTATGTAAAATGTCGCCTTTTATTGGATACAGGCTCAGAATTCTCTTATGCATCGGAACGCTGCATCCACGCTTTTGGATTGGCACGTTCACATTCACGCATTCTGGTTTAGGGTAAAATCTTCATTAGTAAAAGCTGACACCACAAGGGACTGCAGCAAACTCCATATCAAGTCCCGGATGTTTGATGATCATCTGGTCATCACTGGGAAGGCAAAACATTGACGCTTCGGCACTCAAGGAGTTTAAAGATCTACAATTGGCTGATACAAACTTCTGCACAAACGCTCCAGTTGACATTTTATTGGGTAGCGATCACGTATGGTCTACACTCACAGGACGGAAGATGTACGACAGCAGGGGGCAATCTTGTCGCCATTTTGTCTGTTTTCGGATGGGTTATCAAGTCACTCATGACACCCCAAACATGCAATGCAATAGAACTTACAGGATCCTCAACGGGTAGGACGCACAGCTTGTTGACAGATCGACGAGTGGTCCCAGATGGTGTCCTCCGGATGGCAACTCGCACAGCCCCATAAGCTCCAGCGAAGACCTCGATCACCCGTGCTAAGGGCCATTTTAACGGCGGCAAGTTTTCGTCCTTCCAACGCACAGGAGACACGTTGCCAACGATCTAGTCGGTTGAAGCTTAGAGCCGTAACGTCTGGCTCGGGAAACTCCATCAGCGGACGACCAATTAGAAAAAATGTTCTGGTGTTAAGATCCTCATTTTTTTTTCTGAAAGTGCGATAAGAGGACGAGAATTTATTATAGCCTGGATTTGGCAGACCAATGTCCGCTGCTCGTCAAAGACAAAGAGTGACGATCCCACGGAGCGATAGAAGTGTTTCTTGGCCGTCTTGACTGCTGCTGCCCCATAAGCCCCCGAAGTGGGGCATTTCCACCCAGACGGACTTTGTTGCAAAACAGATGAAAACTCTGATGTAGCATTTTGTAGGCGTTCGACTACGTCCATCTGGCTTGTAATAGAAGGGACCGCAGTAGTTAATTCCAGTGACGCTGAATGTAGGCGAATCTTGCACTCGATTCTTCGGTAAGTCAGCCATGATGTGTTCCACAAGACGAGGTCTGGATCTGCAGCAGATGATACATTTCCGCAACGGTTTTCAAGCCGCCGATGGGCCAGAACTGTAAGCGAATTGATCCCAGTAGAGACTGCGGACCAACGTGGTGATGCTTCCGATGACAGTGTGTGATGATGGAGAAGAGAGATCAGGCGACTTCTTCTTACAGATGAACTTCTGCACGTATCCAAATACGCGCTTCATGACTCCAAACGAGTTGATGTGCTTGAATGATAGCGAGATATCAACACGCTCGGACGACAGCAATACTCGATGCCTAATTTCCGGAATTTGTTAGCTACAAAAACGTTGAATTTGGATGGTTCCTCTCGCAACCACGATGGGACGATAGCTGAATCCGACCAACAATAAATCGGGCAGTCAAAGGTATCCATTTTCCTGATTTCGCAAAGTAGATTGGCTAATAGGAACGCCGCACATAGTTCAAGCTTAGGCACCATGAGGGTTTTCAGTGGGGAAACTCTAGCCTTCGAGCAAAGCAAATGTGCCTCAGCGGTGTTATCCTTAAACGAACGAGCATAGATACAAGCCCCATATAGGCCTGCAGGCTGGCATCACAAAAGGCATGCAATTCAAACCTGGCCTTAGGTTGAAGTATGTAGCGAGGAAATGTAGCGTGTAGCGGTAGCGAAGTCCTTGCAAAACTCATTCCAAGCCGATTCCAGAGGCTGAGGAAGACTTTCGTCCCAATGCAGCTTGTCTCTCCACATGCGCTGCATGATAATTTTAGCACTTGTCAATGTAGGTCCAATCAATCCCATAGGATCATAGCACCGTGCAATGGTCGACAGCACCGAACGCTTAGTGTGCTTGCCACCACCGATTTGAGGTGCAAAGGTAAACAAAAAGTTGTCCTTATGGGGTTCCCAGATAAGTCACATCGCTGCCATCATCGAGCTTTAGAAAACTTTTTCCCTTTCGGCCTCTGGAGAGGAGTTTGGAACACCATTTCCTCAATTGAAAATTGCCTCGAGCAAGAAGATCCGTTGTTTGTTGCATGATGTCCAGCAATTCCTCGACTGAATTTCCTCTAGATATCATATCGGCCACATAAAAGTCCTGCAGAATGGTTTCTGAGCCCGGGATTCGGGAATCTGGTAGATATGGTCATTTTCTACGATACAGCATTTTTGGGTTTTTTCTATCTTCAAAATTTTGGATTTTCGTCTTTTGTGGTGGCGGAAGGGGGCGGGGCGAAATTTTAAAAATACACTTGTTTCGGTTTTGGTATCACAGGAGTGTGGGCAGAAAGTTTGGTTGCTCTAGCTCTTATAGTCTCTGAGATCCAGGCGACATATTATACAAAAATGCAAATCGATTCGTTTTTGTGTGAGTGCGAAAGAGAGGACTTCGCTCCCTTAACGTATGTTTTTCTCTATTGTGGCTATATTAATAATTCGATCCAATTCAGATTTGGGCACCTGATAGATATGTTCTTTCTCTATGATACTGCATTTTTTAGTTTTTGTTATATTCAAAATTGTGCACGCCACAGATGTGCGCCCTTTGTGGGGGCGGAAGTTGGCGGGGCGAAATTTTGAAACTTTTTTCTATGAGTGAGATATAACATAAGTCTGGAAAAAAATTTGGTTGTTCTAGCTCTTATAGTCTCCGAGCAATGGGCGACAAACAAGACGGACGGACAGACAGACGGAAATTTATCACAAATACAATATACCCTTTTACTTTTTGAGTACGGGTATAAAAACGACGCAGGCTTAGTTCCGTAAGTAACAGTGTTTTTAGCTTGAAGATCTGTATGTCATCGTCAAGAGACTCCCGCCACAATATGCATTGGAGCATGATGTCAGGCATTGAGACACGCACGCACCTATAAATTTTACCGATATTATCTTTAAGAGCAATGGAATATGTACAAAAACGAATGAGAGTGTAAAACAGCTTGGCTTGAATGGTAGGACCTGACATAAGCAGATCATTTAACGAGAGACCAGATGTGGTAGCTGCGACTCTCAGCTTTGTCGTGGAGCTGTCCTCTTTAATGACGCAATGATGCGGCAAGAAATATCTGCACTTGTGCCCATCTTCATTGGGCACAGGAGACATGTGATCGAGGGGACAGGTACTCCTTCATAAATGCCGAAAATTTTGCATTCAGAGCTGGATTACGCACGAACTACCGCTCCAAATTTTCCAACCGTCGCTTATCTTGCAAGTATGAATCGCCCAAGGACTCCAAACTTCGCTTCATGGGCAAACGAACGGAATATTCCCCTGAGGTCAAGCGAGTGTGATGGTTGACGAAGTGTTCCTCGCAGTGCAGTTCCTTCTTTGTTGCCCTAGCGATCGGCTCAAAGATGTGCTCCACTTCCCAAAATTGACGAACCAACAGCCGAGTGCTGTGAGTGGTGTAACGAACCGTTTCTCTCCGGCTGATCAGCAGGGCTGGCTCAGCGGCCGATGAGCTCGTTGCGGCGAATTTGTTTGTTGCCTCGCAGACAACAAGAGAAACGCACAGGTTGATTTGGGAAATTCGTATTTGGCTCTTTTTATTGGTATCTTAATCTAAGTGATCTTACGCGCTATCTTAGAAACTGATACCTGCTGGCCCTCCGCTGGCCTTCCTCTGGCGACTCTGGCCTCGCGATAGCACCGCTTGGTTTCTTTGCTTGGCGTGGCTCCCGCGTGCTATGGCTGGGGGTTCTGACTCAGCAACCGCCTCGTCCGCCACTCGCAGCTCCGCACACTCTGGGCTCACCCTTCGCTATTACTCACCTTAAGCGGTGAGTAGTATCTGGCGTGCCACTCGTCTCCTTATTTCAGCCCTTCGCTGAAATATTCCTCGTTTGTTCCACTCACGTCGCACGATCACTCACTGTTCGAATTCTCCGCTCACCCCGTTGTATTCGCGCACTTGCCCGTTTACTGACCCTCGGCGTAATGACCCGCGCCGCTGTCGCTGGGCTCCCTTTTTATACCCCCAGGCGGCGCCGGCGCCCGTGTCGCTGCCTAGGAACAACGGTACAACCACGCGTTCCGTCGGTAACTTTCCATCGCTCCTCCGCGAGTTTTCGCCTCGTTCTTAACGGGATCAAGCCGGTGGCGTGATCTCATGTCCATATTTGGACATGCGCGGAACCGCTGCCGGCCCCATCCCGCTGTCTCCCGAGCGGCGTAAGCGCCGCTCCTTGCGCGCTCTTCCATTCCCCGCCTCTCTCACGGGCCTCGGCGCCAGGCGTGCTCTCACGGCCACCAGTGGCCATGGGCAGGGCTACCGCCTGCGCGTCCCGCTGACCCCTCTCCTTTCGCTCGGCTCTCTGGCCCTGCCGAATTCGCCGTGCCTTCTCCCGCTTAACCCTTTATGGACCCTTGTTAGGAAATTAAACTCCTCACAGTGGTGTCATCCGTAAATTGGGTTGCGATAAACGATGAAAGATTGGGGGCAAAGTGTCCGTCATCCGAAGATTGGGCTGCGACAAACGAAGAGATGTTGGGGGCCGAGTCCCCACCACCTGAGAGAATCCATCCGAAGTGTGTCTTCTGCAGCAACGGTAGTCCAGGTGCCACGGTAGTCCAGAGTCCGGCTCCGATGAGCAGGTCAATCTGCTGCGGTTTATGGAACGAAGGGTCAGAAAACTGGATACTCGAAGGAACAGGCCAATTAGCAGTGCCAATTGAGATGCTGGGTTGATGGTCCGTAATCTTCTGGGCAACGACGGCAGTGATGCTAGTGGTGAACTCTGAAATCCGCGATTTCAGAACGAGATCCACCGAGATACCTTCAGTTGGGAAGCTAGCATCTCCTATGCCAGAGACTACGGCAAGCGATTTGGTCTTCCGAAGATTTAGTTCATTAGCTAGACGACTAGTTACGAAGTGTAATTGAGATCGAGTCCAAAAGGGCGCGACATGGCACAAAATTTGAAAGTTCCAACGCTGTTTCTGACGAGAATGACGACGGTTGCCAATAGCACAGCATCAGAAGGACTGTGGGATCCGGGGCTTGCGGCATGGAGGGCGGATGACAATGCTACCATGGTGGTACGATTTGGTTGTGTAGGTGAGGCTTCAATTGGAACCACAGATTGAACTTCCTCTGTTGGACGACCGAAATGCAATAGAGTGTGGTGCTTCAATCGGCATGTACGGCAGGGACCGGATTTACAATCTCTCAGCTGATGGCCCTTTCGTAGGCAATAAAGGCATAACAAAAGCCTCTTGGCTTCAAGGCGACGATCATTCGGCGATAGAATTGTAAGCCGTTGACAATTGGCAATCATGTGGTTGGTGCCTTCACACAATGCACAGGAAACTGGAGCGCTCAATGCTACAAACGACTTTCTATGATTCGTACTCACGGTTTTCCTGACTTGCCAACCTGACCATCTTGTACTTGCATGGGATTGATCCGCATTTTCAAGCGTTCGACATATTTTTTTAAAATCCAGACAGTTTCTCCCAAGATGGCAGCTCTTGATTCGACGACGTCTCCTCCCACCTATTCTGAGTGGACTTGTCCAGCTTCTGAAGAACACTCTGCACGAGAATGTAGTCTGCCACTTCTTTCTTGCTTGCAAGGGATTCCATGGCACGAATATGCGAGGTGACTCTATCAGTTAGTTCCCTCAAGCTGCCCACAGAAGCGTCAGCCCTTTCCAACCCAAATATCCCTCTTACGTGTGCCTGTAAAATGAAACGTTTTTATCAAAGCGTCTCTTTAAAATGTCTAGTGCTACGATATAATTAGCTTCATTTATCTCCAAGGAGCTGATGGTATTCAGGGCCGCGCCACTCAAGCAGGAACGTAGATGTTGCAGCTTCTCGATAGGGGTCAGCTCAGACTCCTTGTCAATAACCGTGGTAAACATTGAGAAGAAGTTGGCCCACTCCGTCAGAATTCCACTGAATTTGGGCAGCTCCAGATAAGGTAATCGAGATCGATTGGACATGACGACAATTGACGGCGTTCCACTAGAGTTGGCATTAAATGTTGAAAAATGCCCGCTGCTCGAACGACTTCCAAGAAGAATGGTCCTCAGCGACAATATAGACGAGTCGAATTTGGCCGGAACTTTACTGGACATCGACTCAAAATCCACTTCCTCCAAACTGGTGTGTGCCACAACAAAAGTTAGCCTTCAGCTTCGTTAGTGATTCCAACAGTCCTCGCAAATCGTATTCATCCATTTGTCGCAGCTTATCACTATCCATTTCTGTGCGTATGGACATTTCTGTGCCTGTCGAAAATAGCGCTAGCCTTCAGCCTTATGAAGGAAATACGAGAAGCCGGGAATTGGGTACTGGCTGCATTCACAGTAAAAGCTTTCGCCAGATGGAGCAGCGCCAAATGCCACTGAATCACTTTCGTTGCCCATAGCGAACGATCCACTTTTCCTGCTATTTTTCCACTTTTCCCATATTTCCGGCTGTAACCTGTTGACGCGCAGTGTGCTAGTCGATCACAGTTAAAGAGAGACGATTTCAACCGTTTGGGCGCTCACTATTTTCGGCGCTTGCGATGTGCGAAACGTATGCACCGGTAAAAGGCGACGAAACGACGACCGAAAACCAACAAATATGCACAAGAGGTTCTCTCTTTCGAGTTCGAATTCAGAGAGATCTCGCCCACGAGAGCTGTTTGACGCAAGATGGCCAAAGAGGGAGGCGAAGAAAACTAACGGACCACGCTTAGAACTCTATGCAGCTGGTCTCGAAAGCGCGTTGCGTAGGCTGGAAGCAGACGGTGAAAAGAGAAAACGAAACCGAATAGCGGGCCGCTAGAACTGCTACGTTCGGTCACAACGACTTTTGGTTCGCTACCTTTTTCACAATATGTCACTTTAAACCTTCTAAAATGGTTTACTTGAGCTTTTTCGGCAACTCTGACTGCACATTTTGCAACAAAATAGTCTTCGTTTTAATTTTAATACAATTTGTATTGATTGATGGGCCGTGGCCGTGAACCACGATTTGGTGCGTTAGCTGTAAAATTGAAAAGGCAATGATGAGCCGCGATGCGATGCGTGCGAGAGTAAATTTGACTGTCCGTTCACTGCAATATAAGCAGTAGAGAGGGTACATATGTAGGGGGTGTGCGTGTATGCACTGAGAGCGCGACTTAGTTGAGCGCGACAATACATAATTTAGGAGAGTTGTAGGAGACGATGTACGGAAAGAATATATGAAACTATCTTAAGAGCTATTAAAGGCTGCTGCTCCAAACAAATACAATACATCAATTTCATGAGAGAATATGAAACGTTGGGACACGTCACTGCGGAGCAGCATTTCTATATGCTACACCACCCTGTGGTCGGAAACTCCGTGTAGCTTTTGACGGTTCCTTTCACGACGCCAATGGCAAGGCCTTGAATGACACTCTCTTTATAGGACCCAGTATCCAACACGATTTATTTGCTGTGTGCCTCAGCTTCAGATTGTACAAATTTTGGATTCTCGGCGGACATTGTAAAAATATTTTGCCAAATATCAGCGGCAAGCATCGAGACTTCCAGAGAATCGTTTGGAGAGAAGATCCAATCGAACAAAATAAGCACTTTCAATTATGTACTGTCACATAAGGAACCTCATGTTAACCATTCCTAGAGGTTCGGGTGTTGGAACAACTGGCTTCGGATTATCGGCACGACTTCCCGAACGCTGCAAAATCCATTTGGAGGATTTCTACGTTGACGATGTTCTTACTGGAGCAAACAGTGAGGATAATCTGCTACGGAATCGCAACGAACTGATACAACTTATGTCCTGCGCCAACTTAGAGCTCGGAAAATGGGTATCAAATACCAACTCCATAACTGGGGATACTTCACCCAGCTAACTCAATCGTCACCAGTAAAAGTTATGGGACTCTACTGGCACCCTGGAAAGGACACGTTAACTTACAATGTGTCTATATGCAAATACTCTCTAGTTTCGCAAAAAAAAAAGTCTTGTCCGACGTATCACGGATATTTTACCCATTTGGACTTATAGCACCCATCGTTCAATTAAAGATCATCTTTCAACGATTATGGCTACTCAATCTGGATTGGGATAATCCACTTCCAAACAAACTGGCGGACAATTGGCTGAAGTGGCGAGCAGACCTCGACGCTTTGCAGCAGTTTCAACTCCCACGCCTGGTTGTCACCGACGCAGACAACATCGAGTTGCATGGATTCTCCGATTCTTCAATAAAGGCATACGCTGCTGTAGTGTACAGCAGAGTAATACACGACGATGGCTCTATTTCCGAATCGATAGTGGCTCCAAGGACAGGGGTGGTCCTACTCAATCAACAATCTCTGCCACGGCTGGAACTTTGCGGAGAGCTTCTAATGTGCCAGCTTACACGCTCAATAAAGGCGTGCAGCCTTACAGCCTCGACACAGAAATACTACTGTATTTGCATGGTGCGATTCTACAAATGTTTTATCATGGCTCTCATATGGACCAGCCCAGCTGAAGGCATTTGTTGAGAATCGGACCTCGGAAATTCTAGACTTCATCCCACGCCATGCTTGGCGTCATGTGAACTCGAAACGACTTTCTGTTAGCGACAAGGATCAATTCATGGTAAAGTTGAACACTCACAGTTTTACTTATCTCTTTTCAGGAAATGGTATATACAATGAAGTGAAAACCAACTGCTTGTCCACATTAGTCGAGTCACAAACGGTTAATCGGCTGGAGGAACTAATAACCAGAGTTTCTTCCTGGCTGAAGCTCGTTCACACTACAAAACATCCATCACAAGGCAGGTGCTCTGAATCTCATACATTTCATGAGATTCCTACGGCACGCACTTGCTTTTAAGGCGACTACCAACTTATACTCGCCAAAAGCCACTACTGAGCCGATCTCAACTGGGCAAACTTTCACCCATTATTGACAAGGACAATTTACTCAGGTTTGGCGGACGATTGCATCACTCTCGCAACTCCCAACCGAGGCAAAGCAACCAGTTTTGCTGCCAAAAACTCATCGCATCACCAAACTAATCCTGAAACACGAGCACCGGGTCAACCTGCACCCAGGTGTTTCTGCACCCAGGTGATTGTTCGGCAAAGGTTCTGGATATTTGGCGCACGAAATCTTATACGCAAAATCACCCAAGACGATTTGGCTTGCTTTCGACAAAGACATCATACATCACAGAAACGAATGGTATTTTTCAACACCGGCTGCGATTATGCTGGGCCCATTCTTCTCATGAATATCAAGGGTCGGAACCCACGCATCAGCAGCATGGCTTTTCGTTTGCCTAGTCACGTCTGCAATACACTTGGAACTTGGAACTGATCTCATCACTGAAACTTTCCTGTGGCTGCGGCTGCCTTATATCTCTACGTGGCAAGTGCAGAAAAATCTACAGTGACAACGGTACAAATTTCGTCGGTACAAAACCCTCGCTTGATGAAATGCAATCCCTACTGGCGTCACAGCAACACAAAAATCTGATCTCTCATACCCTGGCAGATGATGGCATCCAATGGGTATTCATTCCGGAAGTGGGAATCGGCAGTTCGATCTGTTAAACTGCACCTTCGGCGAGTCATCGGAAGCTCAACGCTTACATATGAACAGAAGCGCAATATGCTACACAGAGGATACTGAGGTCAACTATTTATCGCCAGCTCACTTCTTAATTGGACGTCCATTCACCATCATACCGGAGGTTGACTTGGATCACATCTCTGTGGGCCGATTAGGCTACTGGCAGAGCATGCAATCCATGTACCAAGGTTTCTGGAAAAAATGGCATCAGGAGTAACTGGATTCTCTGCAACAGCGCCCAAAGTGGACCACGTCAGTCCCTAACGTCCAAGAGTCCAACACACCACCATCTTCATGGCACGTCGCAAGGGTTGTGAAGCCTATCCTGGAAAGGACGACCTGGTTTGAGCTCAAGACCCCATCTGGAGAAATTACCCGACCAATAAGTAAGATTTGCTGTATTGCCCTGTTTAGAAACTGTGTTTCCGAAAAGGAAGAGAAGAGAATGGAATGGAAGAGAGGAAAAAAACGTATGTTTTAGGCTGCCGCTGCGACGGCATTATTCATTACCGAATAGACAGTGTAACGAACCCTGGGACCAGGGCCTGTTACATTCATATACATATTCATATTCATAGCACTAAGTTACTTTGTCATATATAATCTATACACCAACAACACAAACACCATACACCTGACATTTACAGTCCGACGCGCCGATCGATTTATGCAGAATCGACACAGTGAATTATTCTGTTTCAGTGAATTATCGAAGTCGCAGCTCGTTCTAGTTATAACTTATGCATCGTCTATATCAATTTATTGTGCTGAAAGTGTGTAAGTGAATTATCACATATTGCAGAGCATCGTATGAGCGGTGTGTTTAAGCGATTAACTCGAGACATTTGTTTCTCGAGTCGCTCGAGTGGACTCCCTTGTGTTGATTCAGTTGTTCGCCCAAGTCTCCGACACATGTTCGAACTTAAGCACAAGAAAATGTGGACATTCTTTGTCCATAGCCCCAATCAGCATGCCCAATGGCCTTAGGTTGAAGTATGTAGCGAGGAAATGTAGCGTGTAGCGGTAGCGAAGTCCTTGCAAAACTCATTCCAAGCCGATTCCAGAGGCTGAGGAAGACTTTCGTCCCAATGCAGCTTGTCTCTCCACATGCGCTGCATGATAATTTTAGCACTTGTCAATGTAGGTCCAATCAATCCCATAGGATCATAGCACCGTGCAATGGTCGACAGCACCGAACGCTTAGTGTGCTTGCCACCACCGATTTGAGGTGCAAAGGTAAACAAAAGTTGTCCTTATGGGGTTCCCAGATAAGTCACATCGCTGCCATCATCGAGCTTTAGAAAACTTTCCCTTTCGGCCTCTGGAGAGGAGAGTTGGAACACCATTTCCTCAATTGAAAATTGCCTCGAGCAAGAAGATCCGTTGTTTGTTGCATGATGTCCAGCAATTCCTCGACTGAATTTCCTCTAGATATCATATCGGCCACATAAAAAGTCCTGCAGAATGGTTTCTGAGCCCGGGATTCGGGAATCTGGTAGATATGGTCATTTTCTACGATACAGCATTTTTGGTTTTTTTTCTATCTTCAAAATTTTGGATTTTCGTCTTTTGTGGTGGCGGAAGGGGGCGGGGCGAAATTTTAAAATACACTTGTTTCGGTTTGGTATCACAGGAGTGTGGGCAGAAAGTTTGGTTGCTCTAGCTCTTATAGTCTCTGAGATCCAGGCGACATATTATACAAAAATGCAAATCGATTCGTTTTGTGTGAGTGCGAAAGAGAGGGACTTCGCTCCCTTAACGTATGTTTTTCTCTATTGTGGCTATATTAATAATTCGATCCAATTCAGATTTGGGCACCTGATAGATATGTTCTTTCTCTATGATACTGCATTTTTAGTTTTGTTATATTCAAAATTGTGCACGCCACAGATGTGCGCCCTTTGTGGGGGCGGAAGTGGGCGGGGCGAAATTTTGAAACTTTTTTCTATGAGTGAGATATAACATAAGTCTGGAAAAAATTTGGTTGTTCTAGCTCTTATAGTCTCCGAGCAATGGGCGACAAACAAGACGGACGGACAGACAGACGGAAATTTATCACAAATACAATATACCCTTTTACTTTTTGAGTACGGGTATAAAAACGACGCAGGCTTAGTTCCGTAAGTAACAGTGTTTAGCTTGAAGAGGACCGGATTTACAATCTCTCAGCTGATGGCCCTTTCGTAGGCAATAAAGGCATAACAAAAGCCTCTTGGCTTCAAGGCGACGATCATTCGGCGATAGAATTGTAAGCCGTTGACAATTGGCAATCATGTGGTTGGTGCCTTCACACAATGCACAGGAAACTGGAGCGCTCAATGCTACAAACGACTTTCTATGATTCGTACTCACGGTTTTCCTGACTTGCCAACCTGACCATCTTGTACTTGCATGGATTGATCCGCATTTTCAAGCGTTCGACATATTTTTTTTAAAAATCCAGACAGTTTCTCCCAAGATGGCAGCTCTTGATTCGACGACGTCTCCTCCCACCTATTCTGAGTGGACTTGTCCAGCTTCTGAAGAACACTCTGCACGAGAATGTAGTCTGCCACTTCTTTCTTGCTTGCAAGGGATTCCATGGCACGAATATGCGAGGTGACTCTATCAGTTAGTTCCCTCAAGCTGCCCACAGAAGCGTCAGCCCTTTTCCAACCCAAATATCCCTCTTACGTGTGCCTGTAAAATGAAACGTTTTTTATCAAAGCGTCTCTTTAAAATGTCTAGTGCTACGATATAATTAGCTTCATTTATCTCCAAGGAGCTGATGGTATTCAGGGCCGCGCCACTCAAGCAGGAACGTAGATGTTGCAGCTTCTCGATAGGGGTCAGCTCAGACTCCTTGTCAATAACCGTGGTAAACATTGAGAAGAAGTTGGCCCACTCCGTCAGAATTCCACTGAATTTGGGCAGCTCCAGATGAGGTAATCGAGATCGATTGGACATGACGACAATTGACGGCGTTCCACTAGAGTTGGCATTAAATGTTAAAAAATGGCCGCTGCTCGAAGGACTTCCAAGAAGAATGGTCCTCAGCGACAATATAGACGAGTCGAATTTGGCCGGAACTTTACTGGACATCGACTCAAAATCCACTTCCTCCAAACTGGTGTGTGCCACAACAAAGTTAGCCTTCAGCTTCGTTAGTGATTCCAACAGTCCTCGCAAATCGTATTCATCCATTTGTCGCAGCTTATCACTATCCATTTCTGTGCGTATGGACATTTCTGTGCCTGTCGAAAATAGCGCTAGCCTTCAGCCTTATGAAGGAAATACGAGAAGCCGGGAATTGGGTACTGGCTGCATTCACAGTAAAGCTTTCGCCAGATGGAGCAGCGCCAAATGCCACTGAATCACTTTCGTTGCCCATAGCGAACGATCCACTTTTCCTGCTATTTTTCCACTTTCCCATATTTCCGGCTGTAACCTGTTGACGCGCAGTGTGCTAGTCGATCACAGTTAAAGAGAGACGATTTCAACCGTTTGGGCGCTCACTATTTTCGGCGCTTGCGATGTGCGAAACGTATGCACCGGTAAAAGGCGACGAAACGACGACCGAAAACCAACAAATATGCACAAGAGTTCGAATTCCAGAGAGATCTCGCCCACGAGAGCTGTTTGACGCAAGATGGCCAAAGAGGAGGCGAAGAAAACTAACGGACCACGCTTAGAACTCTATGCAGCTGGTCTCGAAAGCGCGTTGCGTAGGCTGAAGCAGACGGTGAAAGAGAAAACGAAACCGAATAGCGGGCCGCTAGAACTGCTACGTTCGGTCACAACGACTTTTGGTTCGCTACCTTTTCACAATATGTCACTTTAAACCTTCTAAAATGGTTTACTTGAGCTTTTTCGGCAACTCTGACTGCACATTTGCAACAAAATAGTCTTCGTTTTTAATTTTAATACAATTTGTATTGATTGATGGGCCGTGGCCGTGAACCACGATTTGGTGCGTTAGCTGTAAAATTGAAAAGGCAATGATGAGCCGCGATGCGATGCGTGCGAGAGTAAATTTGACTGTCCGTTCACTGCAATATAAGCAGTAGAGAGGGTACATATGTAGGGGTGTGCGTGTATGCACTGAGAGCGCGACTTAGTTGAGCGCGACAATACATAATTTAGGAGAGTTGTAGGAGACGATGTACGGAAAGAATATATGAAACTATCTTAAGAGCTATTAAAGGCTGCTGCCCAAACAAATACAATACATCAATTTCATGAGAGAATATGAAACGTTGGGACACGTCACTGCGGAGCAGCATTTCTATATGCTACACCACCCTGTGGTCGGAAACTCCGTGTAGCTTTTGACGGTTCCTTTCACGACGCCAATGGCAAGGCCTTGAATGACACTCTCTTTATAGGACCCAGTATCCAACACGATTTATTTGCTGTGTGCCTCAGCTTCAGATTGTACAAATTTTGGATTCTCGGCGGACATTGTAAAAAAATATTTTGCCAAATATCAGCGGCAAGCATCGAGACTTCCAGAGAATCGTTTGGAGAGAAGATCCAATCGAACAAAATAAGCACTTTCAATTATGTACTGTCACATAAGGAACCTCATGTTAACCATTCCTAGAGGTTCGGGTGTTGGAACAACTGGCTTCGGATTATCGGCACGACTTCCCGAACGCTGCAAAAATCCATTTGGAGGATTTCTACGTTGACGATGTTCTTACTGGAGCAAACAGTGAGGATAATCTGCTACGGAATCGCAACGAACTGATACAACTTATGTCCTGCGCCAACTTAGAGCTCGGAAAATGGGTATCAAATACCAACCCATAACTGGGGATACTTCACCCAGCTAACTCAATCGTCACCAGTAAAAGTTATGGGACTCTACTGGCACCCTGGAAAGGACACGTTAACTTACAATGTGTCTATATGCAAAAATACTAGTTTCACAAAAAAAAGTCTTGTCCGACGTATCACGGATATTTTACCCATTTGGACTTATAGCACCCATCGTTCAATTAAAGATCATCTTTCAACGATTATGGCTACTCAATCTGGATTGGGATAATCCACTTCAAACAAACTGGCGGACAATTGGCTGAAGTGGCGAGCAGACCTCGACGCTTTGCAGCAGTTTCAACTCCCACGCCTGGTTGTCACCGACGCAGACAACATCGAGTTGCATGGATTCTCCGATTCTTCAATGAAGGCATACGCTGCTGTAGTGTACAGCAGAGTAATACACGACGATGGCTCTATTTCCGAATCGATAGTGGCTCCAAGGACAGGGGTGGTCCTACTCAATCAACAATCTCTGCCACGGCTGGAACTTTGCGGAGAGCTTCTAATGTGCCAGCTTACACGCTCAATAAAGGCGTGCAGCCTTACAGCCTCGACACAGAAATACTACTGTATTTGCATGGTGCGATTCTACAAATGTTTTATCATGGCTCTCATATGGACCAGCCCAGCTGAAGGCATTTGTTGAGAATCGGACCTCGGAAATTCTAGACTTCATCCCACGCCATGCTTGGCGTCATGTGGACTCCGAAACGACTTTCTGTTAGCGACAAGGATCAATTCATGGTAAAGTTGAACACTCACAGTTTTACTTATCTCTTTCAGGAAATGGTATATACAATGAAGTGAAAACCAACTGCTTGTCCACATTAGTCGAGTCACAAACGGTTAATCGGCTGGAGGAACTAATAACCAGAGTTTCTTCCTGGCTGAAGCTCGTTCACACTACAAAACATCCATCACAAGGCAGGTGCTCTGAATCTCATACATTTCATGAGATTCCTACGGCACGCACTTGCTTTCAAGGCGACTACCAACTTATACTCGCCAAAAAGCCACTACTGAGCCGATCTCAACTGGGCAAACTTTCACCCATTATTGACAAGGACAATTTACTCAGGTTTGGCGGACGATTGCATCACTCGCAACTCCCAACCGAGGCAAAGCAACCAGTTTTGCTGCCAAAAACTCATCGCATCACCAAACTAATCCTGAAACACGAGCACCGGGTCAACCTGCACCCAGGTGTTTCTGCACCCAGGTGATTGTTCGGCAAAGGTTCTGGATATTTGGCGCACGAAATCTTATACGCAAAATCACCCAAGACGATTTGGCTTGCTTTCGACAAAGACATCATACATCACAGAAACGAATGGTATTTTTCAACACCGGCTGCGATTATGCTGGGCCCATTCTTCTCATGAATATCAAGGGTCGGAACCCACGCATCAGCAAGGGCTACACATGGCTTTTCGTTTGCCTAGTCACGTCTGCAATACACTTGGAACTTGGAACTGATCTCATCACTGAAACTTTCCTGGCTGCGCTGCGGCGCCTTATATCTCTACGTGGCAAGTGCAGAAAAATCTACAGTGACAACGGTACAAATTTCGTCGGTACAAAACCCTCGCTTGATGAAATGCAATCCCTACTGGCGTCACAGCAACACAAAAATCTGATCTCTCATACCCTGGCAGATGATGGCATCCAATGGGTATTCATTCCGGAAGTGGGAATCGGCAGTTCGATCTGTTAAACTGCACCTTCGGCGAGTCATCGGAAGCTCAACGCTTACATATGAACAGAAGCGCAATATGCTACACAGAGGATACTGAGGTCAACTATTTATCGCCAGCTCACTTCTTAATTGGACGTCCATTCACCATCATACCGGAGGTTGACTTGGATCACATCTCTGTGGGCCGATTAGGCTACTGGCAGAGCATGCAATCCATGTACCAAGGTTTCTGGAAAAAATGGCATCAGGAGTAACTGGATTCTCTGCAACAGCGCCCAAAGTGGACCACGTCAGTCCCTAACGTCCAAGAGTCCAACACACCACCATCTTCATGGCACGTCGCAAGGGTTGTGAAGCCTATCCTGGAAAAGGACGACCTGGTTTGAGCTCAAGACCCCATCTGGAGAAATTACCCGACCAATAAGTAAGATTTGCTGTATTGCCCTGTTTAGAAACTGTGTTTCCGAAAAGGAAGAGAAGAGAATGGAATGGAAGAGAGAAAAAACGAAGGTTTTAGGCTGCCGCTGCGACGGCATTATTCATTACCGAATAGACAGTGTAACGAACCCTGGGACCAGGGCCTGTTACATTCATATACATATTCATATTCATAGCACTAAGTTACTTTGTCATATATAATCTATACACCAACAACACAAACACCATACACCTGACATTTACAGTCCGACGCGCCGATCGATTTATGCAGAATCGACACAGTGAATTATTCTGTTTCAGTGAATTATCGAAGTCGCAGCTCGTTCTAGTTATAACTTATGCATCGTCTATATCAATTTATTGTGCTGAAAGTGTGTAAGTGAATTATCACATATTGCAGAGCATCGTATGAGCGGTGTGTTTAAGCGATTAACTCGAGACATTTGTTTCTCGAGTCGCTCGAGTGGACTCCTTGTGCTGATTCAGTTGTTCGCCCAAGTCTCCGACACATGTTCGAACTTAAGCACAAGAAAATGTGGACATTCTTTGTCCATAGCCCCAATCAGCACTTTTCGATGAGCGGATGGATCGTACTCGAATGCGTGTACCTCTTTTGTGAATGGGAAATGGGAATGACTCTTTCCAGATGGTGAGAAAATCACCGAGCTCGAGAGGTAGGTTAAACAGTTTAAGGAGGGGCACACAAAGAGAATCTGCATAATGTTGTAGAACAGCACTGGGAACCCTATCGGGGCTTGTATACGTCGCATAAACCGTCTACAGTTTTGTCGCCGCAACTGGCAATTGAACCAGTGTGACTGCACAATAATGCCTCCTGTTAAATAGGTTTGGTTAGGTTAATGCGGTAGCGGAGAGAGTTCGGAGAAATGTCCGTAAGGAAGGGGGCACACGGAACCGTACTCTACGATTCCTCAGGGACCGGGCAGAGACAAAAGAAGTGGTGGACCGACTCCTCTTCTTCCTCGTCCCTGCAATTTCTACAAAAGTCGTTGTGAGGGATTTACAGTCTTGCAGCGTATTTGCCGATCTGCCAGTGCCTCGTGAAGGCTCGGTTAACGGCGGAGCAATGGGACCTGCTAAGTTCAAATAGCTCTTCCGTGCGCGTTTTTTCGAACGATTGGGCCAGATCTCTCTTGATGTTTTACCTGTGATGCCAGCTGCCATCGCCTGTCAGCAATTTGCTTGAATGTCTCGTGCATTATTAACCGACTCGTAGCCATAGGCATTGCTACCTGCTCCTCTCCGGCGGCAGGAGAGGTATGGAAGTGCCCTGCATAGCTAGCTCGTCGGCGGCATCGTTTCCATCAATGTCCCTATGTCCGGGGAACCATATTAGGAAGAGATCCAGCTGCTCTGCGGTCTCATTTATAAAACTACGGCAGTCGTTGATGGTCGCTGAGCTCTACGATATTGAACCCAGTGCATTAAGGGCTGCTTGGCTGTCCGAGAAGACGCACACTGATTGTCCGTCTAATGAGGGGTTGGAGACGATGGAGATCGCCTCCTTGATTTCTACGAGCTCTGCCTAGAACACGCTACAGTGATCCGGAAGTCTCAAGCAGAGACTGATGTTGGGCTCGTCGCAGAAGACGCCCCCACCTACGCGGCCGTCTAACTTTGAGCCATCAGTGTAAAAATGGATCGCGTTTGCAGGTCCAGGTGCGCCCCTCTTCCAGTCTTCCCCTAAGCGCCCCTCTCCCAGTCTACCCTAAGCGGGATGGATACTTGGAAAGGCGTCAAGAGGTAGTCACTAGGGATGCAGTGGTCTGTCCTCTCTAAAAGTTGCGGGAGTTTCGTTAGGATTCCCGAATGGCCGACCGCGCATGTTTCCCACAGGTTGGATTCTTTTCATTCTGAGAGCAAAGAGTGTTGCAACCTTTTTCCCCATGAGTTCTACAGGAAGAAGGTACAGCAGGCTATCGAGGGCTTCGCTTGGGGTACTGCCTAATCCGCCCGTATGCATAGCTCTGCCATGCGTTGGACTCTTGTGAGTTTATTAAGACAAGTTATCTTGTCCTGGGCTGGCCAACTTACAGCACGGCACTGTCTGAAACGCATGAATTCTGAATTCTGCAAAAACACGTTAAAACGTTTCGAAATATGTTTTTATCTTTCTTGATAATATGTTTAAAACAATAAAAAAGTATTTTCAAGGTAATTTTGTGGTCTCTCCCTATTGGTCTATATGTAGACTTAAAGGGCAGCCTAGCTTTTATTATAAAACACACGTTTTGGGTTTTTTTTTCTTGTTGTTTCATAGTATAGTTAGTTCTGTAGTTCTTTTTTGTATCATCATATGCTCATAAGCATAGAGGCAGGCGGTGGCACACGTCTGTCTGTTTGGTGTTACTTTTGTGAATATCCTATAAGGTGTGCTGATTTTTCACCTTAAAATTCGAAAGAATCAAGAAAAAGAAAAACAGTGCAATATATTTTAAAAGTTTCTATATTATTTATTAAACATTTTGAGGAAAATATGCTTTATCCTTTAAGTGTCTATGACTCCAGTTGAAAAAAAACACCGTCCTTTTAACAAACCGTAATTTACTTTTTTTCCCTGTACCAGCCTAGACTTCATTAAATAACGAGAAAGAACTTTTTATAAGTACTTCTTTACCCTTACTCAGTCAGTAGACATGTGATTTATGTGGAATTTTCAATTTATCAGTTTTTACATTTGAAAATGTTTTTCTACATCTGTCATATACATCTACATCATCTACATCACTTCTCACAACAACACACGTCCACTGCCCAAGGCAGAATGTTTGAGCAGTGTGTGAGCGAGAGAGGGAATCTGTGGTCATCCCCATAAATGACTTACGCTGAAAGGGGGCGGGGGAAATCGCTGCTGAAAATTCATTTTATCATTGTGGCTACAATAATGATCCAATCTGAACCAAATCTGGTAAGATTCCCTACGATACTGCATTTTTCGTTTTTCTTAATCTTCAAAATTGTGGACTTTCGTGATTTGTGGGGGCGGAAGTGAGCGGGGCGAAATTTTGAAATACACTTGTACTGAAGTGGTATGAAAGTAGTTTGGACAAAAAGTTTGGTAGCTCTTAGTCTCTGAGATCCAGGCGTTCATTTGTACGAAAAGGCATTCGGGTGATACCGGGGGAATCACGGATGACGGGCTGACTCGCCATCACTGAACACTCGAACGGGGGTAGGGATGCCTCGAGCTGGGCTTTCCCTAGCCCGATGCGGCCATGCCACCGGTTCTAAGACACAGAGGGACCACGAGCGTCACAACTGTACACACCGGTGGAAGTGCGCCTATACTCACCTCGTGAGGACGTCTTGTAACAGGTCCTGGCACGGTCAAGTCTCTGCAACGGATGCTGAATAATGGTAGTCGGGCGGAGAGAAGAAAACTCTCAGTGTAATTAACCCAATCGTAGTAAAAACAGCATGCGCTGATGGATGCATGGCCGAGGAAGTGCTCGGTCGCTACTATGCGAACTCGGGATACCCGCCGACCTCCAGTGTCCACTCCAGCACGCGGGTTATGCCTCGGGTGACTAACCCCTTCCCGCCTACTCGTGGGACAAATATGCCAAAGAACTTAAATATTGAAAAAACACCGCAAAGAAGCTCGGTATTCCTTTTAAAGTACCGGAGGGGAAAGACCATCCCTCTACATCAATGCCTGGGCAACCAGGTCAAACGAAGTCGGGGAAGGAGACAGAAACCGCTGCAAGGAGGGCTCCGAAAAGCAATTCGGGCCCATCCACGTAGGGGGGCATCGGGAGCAAACCAGACATCGCGGTTGCTGCCAAGCAGAGCTTTTACCTCAGCAGGCGGCGGTTCTGAAAGCCAGGGAAGGAAGCCGTCCTACCAGGACACTGTCTTCATCCAGGCAAACGAAGATCCGGAATTCATGACATCGGCGAAGGGGATGGAGCAGAGGCTCTGGGCCAGCTCGACTTCCAGACTCCCAGACTTCCAGCCAGCCAAAGCCGGAAAGGGAGCAATCAAGGCCCCGAACAAGCGGCAATGCTCAGTGGAAAACAACGCTACACAGCCAGGCCACCTGATAGAGTGGACGCCTGATGTCGTCCTTGACAAGAGTGTCAAGGATGGTATTGTCTCTTGCGACAAATGGCACCTGGCGAAGGCAGAGCTCCAGGACCGTTTTCTGGAGGACCTTGCCGAGAACGGCGGACCACCACGTAAATGTGAGGACGCCGGATGGCATCAGGGGCACGGTAAAAGCCATCGCCAGCCAAGATGGTCGCTCAGCGGCCCTTTACATGAAGGCGGTGGCGGCGCTCACAGAGGTCTATCCAGGAGCCAAACTGGAGGGCGCGAGGTGGGAAGATATACCGAGCAAATCCAGCGGTCGGAAGAAAATTGCATGGTGACTCCGATGTTGTGAGAGCTCCGGAAATCCTCCCGGAGACTCTTCAAAAAAAAGCGAAAGCTCTCAAAAATTGAACAGAACTGGACCGAGTACAAGGTCAGTCTGTCAACATACAACAAAGAACTCAGGAAAGCCAAACTTGCGTCATGGCGTAAGTTCTGCACCGAAATCGAGAGCAACCTGAAGCTTCGCGCTTACGCAAAGTACTCTCGAAGTCAACTCTAACTTTGGGGTATCTAAGGAAAGCCAACCAATCCTGACGACGTCCAAGTTCGAGTCGCTAAACCTTCTCCTCGACACACATTTCCCAGGCTGCGCTGTACCTCCCTCCATTGCCACAGGTTCCATTCTGAACTTGTCAGGAGAATATATCCTGGGTAACCAAAAGCTTCAAGCCCTAAAAATCCGCGGGTAGCCTTCCTTGACATCGAAGGTGCCTTCAAAAACATAAACATAAACTTGACATTTTAGTGTTTCCGCCTAATCTTTTGAAATTGATTTCCAGCTACCTTTGCTCTAGGTCTCAAACTCCTTGTCTTCACCTGTTCAGGGTACTTCTGTAGTACCATTATTTATTAATGACCTGCCTTCAGTATTAACAAACTTTCGAGTACTCATGTATGCGGATGATGTTAAACTCTGTGTCCAGTATAAGGATATTTCATTTCACTCTCGCTTGCAATCCGATCTCAATAACTTTCAGTTATAGTGCTGTGCATGTATGTTACACCTAAATGCCTCGAAATGTAAATCAATGACATTTCATCGCTCCAGCCCCTTGTTGGCTCCTTACACCCTCTGCGGTGGCTCTCTTTGCGAGAATTGGTTGATCTTGGTGTTAAACTAAACCTCAAGTTAAAGTTTTCTGAACAGATTTCTGCCATGGTTAATAGCCATGGGGAGTGCTTGGGTTTATAAAGAAGTGGTCAAAGGATTTGACGACCCCTATATAACGAAGACTCTCTATATTTCGCTTCTTCGTCCGATTTTAGAGTACGCCTCTTGTGTATGGTGCCCGCAGTACAAAGCAGCCCTCAAGGCACTTGGTCGGAAGCTCAACGCTTACATATGAACAGAAGCGCAATATGCTACACAGAGGATACTGAGGTCAACTATTTATCGCCAGCTCACTTCTTAATTGGACGTCCATTCACCATCATACCGGAGGCTGACTTGGATCACATCTCTGTGGGCCGATTAGGCTACTGGCAGAGCATGCAATCCATGTACCAAGGTTTCTGGAAAAAATGGCATCAGGAGTAACTGGATTCTCTGCAACAGCGCCCAAAGTGGACCACGTCAGTCCCTAACGTCCAAGAGTCCAACACACCACCATCTTCATGGCACGTCGCAAGGGTTGTGAATCCTATCCTGGAAAGGACGACATGGTTTGAGCTTTCAGGCTCAAGACCCTATCTGGAGAAATTACCCGACCAATAAGTAAGATTGCTGTATTGCCCTGTTTAGAAACTGTGTTTCAGGGCGGGCCGGGATGTTGATGAACGAATCCGAAAAGGAAGAGAAGAGAATGGAATGGAAGAAAGGAAAAAACTTCTGTTTGAGGTTGCCGCTGCGACGGCATTATTCATTACCGAATAGACAGTGAAGCGAACAAGAATAAAGAAAAATACAGTCCACTAAAATCACGCTACTCAAACGGGAGTATTCCACAACAATACACTTCATATCGTTCTTGCAAGATTAAAAAATTGTTTAAAACCACTAAACAATTGAAAATGACTGCAATGTTGTGACTGTTTTCTAGGAACGTAACCCCGTGTCACCCCAATCCAAGGCGGAACAGCATGCGCTGATGGATGCGAGGCCGAGGGGGTGCTCGGTCGTGAGTATGCGAACTCTGGATACCTGCCGACCTCCAGTTTAAATCAGGCTTCCAGGGGCACGCGGGCTATGCCTCGGGTGACTAACCCCTTCCCGCCTACTCGTGGGACCAAATATGCCAAATCAATCTAATATTAGAAACAATACCGCAAAGGAGCTCGGTACTCCTTTTAAAGTACCGGAGGGACAAGACCATCCCTCTATATCAAAGACTGGGAAACCAGGTCCAAAGAAGACGGGAAGGGACTAAGTCGGTCCACCGTCTTCTAGCAGAATCCGCTGCGAGGAGGGCCCCGATAAGCCAATCGGGCCCATCCACGTCGGGGGCACCGGGGTCAAACCGGTCATCGGGGTGGCTGCCAAACAGAGCGTTATCGCGGCTGATAAGCGCCTCGCGACCAGGGAAATCCCGTCAACCTCGGCAGGCGGCGGGTCTGCAGGCCAAGGAGGTAAGCCGTCCTACCAGGACAGGAGGCGTGCTGCCTTCATACCGGCCAACGAAGATCCGGATTATGTGGCATCGGCGAAGGGATGGAGCAGAGGCTTTGGACCACCCTCAATCATCCCAGACTTCCAACCAGCCAAAACCGGAAAGGGAGCAGCCGAGCCCCCGAACAAGCGGCAACGCTCGGCGGATCACAACGCCACACAACCAGGCCAAGCCCCTGCAAGCCAAGCGGGCGAAGACGCACCTGACCAACAGGTCTTTTGCGGAGGTGGCGAGGAGCAAAACCCTAGTTGGCGTCCTGATGCCAATGTCCCCGTGACAAGTGGCACCTGGTGGAGGCAGAGCTCCAGGACCGCTTCCTGGAGGAGCTATCCGAGAACGGTGGACCCCCGCTCAAATGTGAGAACGCCGGGTGGCATCAGGGCATGGTGAAAGCCATCGCCTGCCAAGATGCACGCTCGGCGGCCCTCTAGGAAGTTTATCCGGGAGCGAAACTGGAGGCCGTACGCTGGGAAGACGTCCCAAGCAGACCGAGGGCCCGAGCGTGGGTGTCGATCAAACCTGCAGAACCTTGAGAACCCCCACCTTCCTATAGCCGATTAAAAGGTGGCCAAGGTCGAGGATGTCGCTGGACAGAGGCGACAGATCATCCTCGTCCTGAACGAGGAGTCGCTAGTGCTCCTTGGAGAGTCGTCAGGAGTGGTGGACTATGGCTACCGTAAGGTGACCATAGTCCCCTACAAAAACGACTCCAAGGGAAAGCAAGCGGGGGTCCAGCCAGACCTCGAGCTTGATGTCCCGGAAGCGGGGAGCCAACCCGAGGCGTCGGACTGGCGTCCATGGTATCTGACGATATCCTGGATCGCTTCGAGTCCGACGCGAGCGACCTGGCCAGAGGTCTCGGACGCATCAACGTCGAGGGGGATGACGACTCCCCGCAGAGCGACGTCAACACGACAGTGGCGGAGGCGAGCCTCTGGAATGTCTCTGACACTCCTGCAGATAAACCTCCACCATTGTAAGACAGCATGTGCTGCCTTATTGCTCCACCTAGCCAAGGGTGGGGCCGACATAGTCCTCATTCAGGAACCCTGATCTTTTGGAAACAGGGTCTCCGGTTTGAGCACTCCTGATTATAAGCTCTACTTAGCTGACTCCCCAGGTAAAATACGGACCAGCATTCTTGCAAAAAGAGAACTGCACTTATTTTGCTCCCCAAATTTCAGCAATGAAGATCACACGGCGGTGAGCCTCGAAGGCCAGAAGCGCTCACTCCGCATCTGCTCGGCGTACTTGGGTCACGACCAGCCAGACCCGCCTCCACATGCGCCCTTGAGGGCGCTCGTCGCAGACTGCGAGGCCAAGGACATCGGCCTTTAGTGGGATGCGACGCCAACGCTCACCACGAACGGAGTGAGTTCCTTTTTAACTACTTACTGACCACACAGTTGGTCATCTTAAACCGTGGGGATGATCCCACTTTCATTATTAAGAACCGCAAGGAGGTCCTGGACCTCACGCTTGCCTCTCATACGCTACAGGATAACATAGTATCCTGGAGGGTCCTTGAAGAACACTCCTTCTCGGACCTCTGGTACGTGGAAACAGTCTTCACGTTCACCATACCGAGTCCAGCCCAGTTCCGTAACCTCAGGCGGACTAACTGTACACGCTATGTGTACTTTCTTTGCCAAACCTCCCAGAGACCCCACCTAGGAGGATATCTCATGGGTGACCACGACTCGTCTGGTAAAGGTTTTACCGACGCCTGTAACGCAGCGCTTGACAAAGCCTGTCCACCCAGCAAAACAAGAGGTCGGAAGAAACCGGCATGGTGGACTCCGACGCTGGGAGAGCTCCAGAGATCCTCACGGAGACTTTTTAACAAAGCGAAAGCTTTTAACGTTGAGCCGAACTAGACCGAATACAAGGAAAGTCTGTCAACATACAACAAAGAACTCAGGAAAGCCAAACGCGCGTCGTGGCGCCAGTTCTGCACCGAAATCGAGAGTTACTCCGAAGCCTCGCGCTTACGTAAGTACTCTCGAAATCAACTCCAACCTTGGGGTATTTGAGGAAAGCCGACCAATCCTGGACGACATCCAGTTCCGAGTCGTTAAGCCTCCTTCTCAGTACACATTTCCCAGGCTGTGCTGTAAACAGACCAACCTACAGAGCGCATCCTTCTAATGCCACGGGCTCAATTCTGAACCTGTTAAGTCAGGAGAATATAAATTAACGCAGGCAGTTGTCACGGAGAGAACACCGGTGGCCTGCACGCGCATCGAGGAAATAGCTCACCGCGCGCCCGAGTGCAAATGCCCGGAGCCAGACCGGAGCACTCGCGGAGTTGAGGATCGCCACGGGCCGGGACAAAAGCGCTGACCCGGCACCTTATGACAGCGCTGCAGGAAGGCAAAGGCCTCGAGCTGCAGCTGGATAGGAGTTTAAGATTAGTCGTAATTTGTACCCAGAGCGATAGCTCTGCCTAAACATAAAAGAAACCTATGCCCTAACGGGCGTACGGTAAAAAAATAAAAACACAAATTAATTAACAACGATTCTTATAATTGTCGCCCAACGACTCGAATCACACGATCCGGTGCAAGTAAATTGCAGTGAAGATAAAGTTAAAGTGCAGCCAAGAACTGGCACAAAAAACAAAAAAAAAATAATAATAAATTAATCCTAACGGAAATTAATTCGAATAAAAATTCATAAATTTTTAAAACAAAACAAAAAACGACAGCGGCAGCGATAACGTCAGTGGCAGCGACAACGGCAGCGGTAGCAACAGACAAAATAAATATATGAACATGTGACTAGGCATTTTGTCCAAAGTGTTCGCCAGTACAAACATTCGAAAAATAAATTTTGTCGAGATTTAAAAATTAAATAAATTAAAAACTTTTTCGTGTTAAATTATGCAAAAAAAATGCAAGCAGAACAGATTGCGAGCATGGAAGCTGCCATATCCTCTGCGCTCCAAAAGCAGCAGGAGTTATTTGATAAATAATTAGCTATAATTATGGGGGAGTTATGCTCACTTAAGGATAAAACTCCGAAAATTTAGACTTTCCTAGAAATATAAATATAACCGGGGAAAGAATGTAGCGAACCCCTGACATGGGAAAATCTGTCCCGAATTCGACGGGAAACAGGAAAATTACGTTTCCTGGAGATAGGCTGCTAGTGCAGCATATAAGGTATTTGAGCCTTACGAAGGCAGCAGCAGCCGATATTACCAAGCTGTAGGAATACTTAAAAATAAGGTAATGAGGCCGCAGCAGCGGCTGTATTAGCATCTTTTAACACAGTGTTCAATTTTCACGCCATACTGGCAAAGTTAGATTTTACGTATGCGGATAAAACTCCGGCGCACGTAATTAAACAAAAGTTGAGTTTATCAAGACAGGGAGAATTGCCCCTTCTTAAATACTATGACGAGATCGAACGGAAGCTAACGTTTCTAACAAACAAAACTATCATAACTCACGACGCAGCCGCAACGGCCGTCCTAAACGAACAACACAGAGATGACGCTTTACATGCGTTCATATCTGGATTAAAAAAATCATTGAAAATTTACGTTTTTCCGGCTCAACCAAAAGACTTGCCATCAGCCTTGGCATTAGCTCAAGAGGCTGAGGCAAGTAATGATAGAAGCGCTTTCGCGGCCACAATCATCCGCCATAGCGAAGAAAAAAAATGTATAGGCCCAACAACCAGCGACAGGCAGGTTGGAAAAGCTACGAACAAAACCAAAGCCAAGGGGCGATAAAAAAGAACACTCACTTTGTCAGGACCCGGGGGGAGGCAATAATCAGGGTGGTTCTTTTTAAAAAAAAGACCACATAGTAACGCAGGTCAAGGCCAACCAACGCCAGAACCAATGGAGGTCGACACCTCCTCCAGGTTCAAGCAGCCCACGGCGTGGAAAAGGGGGTCGACACGGTCTCATTAAAAATAAACTTCATGCCGGAAGAAAAAACCGACGATGAAGAGTATGACTCCGTCGCGCAAGCAAGCGCCACAGAGATAAAGGACGAGCTAGATGAAGAATACTCCTGCAATTTGTTAAGGGTAAAATCCCTGCTTCCTTATATTACACGTACGGTAGCAGGAATAGAAATAAAACTATTACTCGACACAGGCACCTCTAAAAATTACATAACTCCACTCCCGGGGCTGAAAGGCGTCGTGGCAGCAGATAAACCCTTTACAGTAAAGTCGATCCATGGCTTTACTAAAATAAATAAAAAATGTCTAGTTTCAGTGTTCAACGTAAAAACGCCCTTTTTCATAACGACCTTAAAGACTTTAACGGCATTATCGGACTCGATTTACTTAAACAAGTGTATGCGAAACTCGATTTTACCGGAAATGTTCTACACACTAGCAAAGGAACTGAAAAATCCAGTTTACTAAAGCGGAAAACGTTAACTTCATAAAAATCGATGACGAAGACGTTCCTCCGGCAATTAAAATCACCTTCGATAAAATGATTGTAAAAAATCATAAAGCTTTCGCCGACCCGGAAGAGGCACTACGTTTTAACATAAACACATAAGCCACGATTAAAACGGATGGGGAGCCGGTATACTCTAGGTCATAACCGCATCCCATGGGTGTAACTGAATTTGACGAGGTTAAACAACTTCTTGCGGACGGCGTAATAAGACCATCCAAGTCCCCCATACAACAACCCTATCTAGGTTGTAGATAAAAAGGAACCGACCAAAATGGGGTTAAAAAGAAGAGATTGGTTATCGACTTTAGGAAACTAAACCAAAACCGTAGACGATAGATACCCTATTCCTACCATTTCGACAATACTGTCGAATATGGGCGAGTGGAAATTTTTTACGACACTTGACCTCAAGTCAGGCTTTCATTAGATAGAGCTGGCCAGAAAAGAAGAGAGAAAAGACAGCTTTTTCAATAAACTACGGCAAGTACGAATTTTGTAGATTGCCATTTTGACTTAAGAATGCCCCAAGCATTTTTCCAAAGGGCCATCGACGATGTCCTACGAAAAGGAATTTCAAAGACATGCTACCTGTATGTCGATGATGCTATAATATTTTCCAAGACAAAAGAAGACCATGTTAAGGACGTGGACTGGGTCTTAACAAAACTTTTAGAGGCAGGCATGAGAGTATCCCAAGAAAAGTCAAAGTTCTTTAAAAATAGCGTTGAATACTTGGGGTTCATAGTGTCTCAAGGGGAGCTACAGAACCTCACCTGAGAAGGTCAAGGCAATAAGACAATTCCCCCACCAAAAACGCTTTTACGAACTCAGATCCTTCCTGGGATTAACAAGCTATTATAGGTGCTTCATCAAAACGAGCATCCTAAAAGGAGATAATGGTAAAACTAGCAAATATCAGTCAAGAAAAGTTGACGTCGATATGACCAAGGAACAGAGAGAAACGTTTGACAGGCTGAGAAATCTTGGCATCAGAAGACGTTCTGCTTTCCTACCCGGACTTCAAAGAGACCATTCGATTTGACAACAGATGCTTCAGGTTTTTTGGTCTGGGAGCGGTACTATCTCAAGATGGCCGCCCAATCAGAATGATATCACGTGCCCTACGAGACAACGAAAAAATTATGCAACCAACGAGCGAGAGCTCCTCGCTATAGTTTGGGCACTGAAAAAACCTCCGGAATTGCTTGTACGGAGTAAAAGGCTTGCAGATCTTTACCGATCATCAGCCACTTACCTTTGCCGTCTCGGACAAAACCCTAACGCGAAACTAAAGCGCTGGAAGGGGATTATCGATGATCACGGCCCAAAATTAGTTTATAAACCTGGAGCCGAAAAACCACGTGGCGGACGCGTTGTCCCGCCAAAACATAAACGTTTTAGAAGAAAAAAATAGAATCAGATGTAGCAAACCATACACAGCGAACAGTCACTAACATACACCATAGACACGACGGACAACTCAGTAAACTGTTTCAGAAATCAAATAATAATTGAAGAAGGAAACAGCTCCTCGGTAGACACATTCATCCTGTTTAAAAGCAAGAGACACATAATAAAAAATTTCTAACCGAGAAAAATTTGCTTAACACTTTACAAGATGTAGTCAATGCTGAGGTGGTAAACGCAATACATTGTTCCCTACCGATCTTGGCATTTATCCAACATCGACTAGTTGAATTGTTCCCAAGCACTTCATTCAAATATATGAAAATTTTCGTGCAGGACATAATGGATATAACCGAGCAAAGGGAAATTGTCATAACAGAACACAACAGGGCTCACCGAGCAGCACAAGAAAACGTAAAACAAATCTTGAGGGACTATTTTTCCTAAAAATGCTTCGGTTAGCAGCAGAGACAACCTTGAATTGCAGGACCTGTTCAATGGCAAAATACAAGCCATCCATCTAAACAAGTGGTAGCGGAAACACCAAAACCTTCTTTTGTGGGGAAATCCTTCACATCGACATTTTTTTCAACAGACGGAACTTTTTCTTACATGCATTGATAAATTGTCTAAATTCGCCACAGTGCAGGCCATCGCATCGAGGGCCATAGTGGATGTAAAATCTCCTTTATTACAAATAATAAATTTCTTTCCAAAAATTAAAACAATTTATTGTGATAACGAAAGATCTTCAACTCTGAAACAATTAAATCAATTCTCCTGAATCATTTCAATATCACCATTGCCATTGTCCCGCCTTTACATAGCACCTCAAACGGTCAAGTAGAAAGGTTTCATAGCACCCTGGCAGAAATAGCCAGATGGTTGAAACTAGAAGTCAATTTTAAACGATACAACTGAACTAATTCTTTTGGCAACCAACAAATATAACAATACGATCCACTCGGTCACCAATGAAAAACCTGTACAGATTGTTCACTCAAAATCCGCGGATTTCAAAATGAGAATTAGTAAAAAAATTCAACAGGCTCAGGAAAAATTTTTTGATTATGTTAACAAAGATAGGACCAATATAGACTATCTAGCTGGCGAAAAGGTTTTCCTAAAAGCAAACAAACGCCTAGGAAACAAGCTTTCATTGAAGCAGACCTGGGGACCACGGTCCAAATTGAGGGGAGGGTGGTCCACAAGGACAATCTACGCTAACCATCTTCGCGAGATTACTATTCTTCTATTCTATTCTTTTTTATATCTTTCTAGGTTAGGAAAACTTATCTTAGTTTTTGTACTTACGACTGTCAGGACGGACGCGACAGTAAAACTTAACGACTACACGAACGCAGACTATGTTCCGATAGAGGACAATGAAA
This sequence comes from Drosophila bifasciata, assembly GCA_009664405.1. Lineage (NCBI taxonomy): Eukaryota > Metazoa > Arthropoda > Insecta > Diptera > Drosophilidae > Drosophila > Drosophila bifasciata. The sequence goes on from CM019042.1 coordinate 34,849,684, forward strand.
TTGTCATCTGGGAGTCCTACGGATACCTACAACACTCAACGAACATGACGACTTGCGAAGACTACGCCGACCAGACAGAAGCAATGACGAAGACATTTACAGAGGACCACAGGACACCAGTTATAATGACGGATTTTACAAATATTCGCAAGTTGGTGACTACCTTGAAAATCCACCATATGGCCGCTAGGAGTATTAACTTAATCGGGACAGCACTAAAAGTAATTGCCGGCACACCCGACTTTAACGATTGGGAGCAAATAAAATTCAATCAAGAACATCTAATGAGAACAGATGAAGGACAAACAGAATTAAATATCAAATTTCAGAAATGTCTAAATGAACTCGCAAATGCGATGAACCAAGTCGAAAAATTCGAAACAGATAAAGAAACCCACATTTTTGGAAATTTTTTTTTCTAACAAAAATAGAATTGTAATCACGGATCTAGAAAACATTTTAATGGGCTTAACCCTAGCAAAATTAAACATCGTAAGTCCAGCGATTCTGGATAGTTCCGATATTGGCGAATTCAGGGACAGACAGCCTATTGACGTTAGTTTGATAGAATTATTAGAAGTATCTAGCATTAGTGTTTTTCAAAAATCTGAAATTCTACATTTTTCTCATTAAATTCCCTAGTCCTAAATTTATATGTAAGAAGATAACAGTCTATCCGGTTCAGCACCAGAAAAAAGATCCTGGACTTCGAAAATGGAAACCTAGTCGCTGAATGCCCAAAACGAAACCTCAACATCGGCTTCTGAAAGACGACGGTCGGCGCCACCTTCTGCAGGGAGCTGCAAAATGGCACTTGCGCCGAACAAATAGTCTCTGGGGCTATTGCGCACTGCTCCACGCTCCCAGGTCATCTGGATCCAGTTACCGTAGTCGATCACGGCACCCCTCATCGTGAACGATGCCAACATGACCATAACCGCGACCAAAAATATCCGGCACCTACCTGGTAGCCTATTCCAACAAGGTAGCCCTCAACGGAACCTGGTTCGTAAATCAATTGGGAAGTTCAATAAGAAAACCTGCTGTGTCAGCCATGGCCAAAGTCAACATCACGGCCCACCAGAACCGGCTAATCCTACCATTTCTTCACGAGCTGAGTTTGAGCAATCTCCACCACATCGGGACCCTCAGAGAAGAACTTACACTGGGATCCTTCTCCAGAAGATCCTATGCCCTACTCGCTGCCTTCTTGCTGTGTTCCACCGTTTGGGTCAGCTACAAATACCTCGGGGCCAGAACTCGCACAAGCCCAAGAACGGACTATGATGTGGAACGAGCGGGTCCCGGGACGTCGAACACTTGAAGGAGGGAGGAGTTAACGCAGGCAGTTCTCACGGAGAGAAACTGCCGAGTTGCAAGGCCATATCCGGAAGCCTGCACGCGCATCGAGGAAATTTTTGACCGCGCGCTCCGAGTGCAAATGCCTGGAGCCAAACCGAAGCACTCCGAAGCGTCGCGCTGATCGCCACGGGCCGGGAAAAAAACGCTGACCCGGCACCTTTTGACAGCGCTGCAGAAAGGCAAAGGCATCGAGCAGCAGCTGGATAGGAGTTTAAGATTAGTCGTAATTTGTACCCAGTGCGATAGCTCTGCCTAAACAGAAAAAGAAAAACTAGAGCGCTAACGGGCGTACGGTAAAATAAAGAAACACAAATTAATTAACAACGATTCTTATAATTTATATCCTAGGCAATAAAAAGCTTTAAGCCCTACAAATCCGCGGGACCAGACGGCATCATCCCAGCCCAGCTGATCCAAGCCGGACAAAGAGCCATAAATTGGCTTTAACGGATTTACGAGGGGATTTTCTCCCACGGACAAATCCCGAAGACATGGCTTCGGGCCAAAGTTGTCTTCATACCCAAGGCAGGCAAGCACACTGCCCCTAAAGATTTCAGACCAATAAGCCTGTCGTCCTTCCTCTGAAGGCGATGGAACGGCTTTTAAGTCTGCATCTCAGGGCGACCATATCGCCGAATCAAATCTCGGACTCTCAGCATGCCTATCGGAGGGGAATATCCACCGAAACGGCCCTACATGCGATCACTTCGATCATCGAATCGTCCCTCAGCTGCAAGGAATATACCCTGGTAGCCTTTCTTGACATAGAAGGGGCTTTCAATAACATCATCCCATCCGCCATCACTGACTGACCTGGGGGTTGACTCCCGGACGGTGAGTCTCATCGATCAGATGCTGCAATGCAGGACCGTTGAGGCATCACTGGGGACGTCAACGTCCACCAGGTTTTTCAACAGAGGCACCCCGCAGGGCGGAGTCCTCGCGCCCCTTCTATGGAACGTAGCAGTGAATGTACTGCTGCGGAAGATAGAGGGTGGCGGTTGCCGCGTGGTGGCGTATGCGGATGACGTCGCTATAGCATTCTCTGGGAAGTTTCCACAGACCCTATGCGAGTGCATGACAAGCACTCTCACAAACCTGTCACAATGGGCAGCCAAGTGTGGGCTGAGTGCCAACCCATCTAAGACGGAACTTGTACTATTCACCAGGAAATACAAGATTCCGACACTTACTCCACCGAAACTATGCGGAGAGCCACTAGTTTTCAGCAACCAAGCCAAGTACCTTGGCCTTATCCTCGATAGGAAGTTCGACTGGAAGCTGAGCATAGAGGACAGGGTGAAGAAGGCCACAGTAGCCCTCTACACCTGAAGGAAAACCATCGGTCTAAAGTGGGGCGTGACCCCGTGCATAGTCCGATGACTGTACACCGCCATCATACGACCAATCCGGATTTACGGGTAGTGGTCTGGTGGCCAGCCCTGGACAAAGAAAAACTTGTCTTGATAAACTCACAAGAGTCCAACGCACGGCAGAGCTATGCATAACGGGCGGATTACCCACTACCCCCAAGTGAAGCCCTCGACACCATGTTGTACCTTCTACCTGTAGAACTTATGGGGAAAAAAAGGTCGCAACACTCTCCGCCCCTAGAATGAGGGAATCCAACCTGTGGAAAACCACCACGGTTGGCCACTCGGGAATCCTAATAAAACTCCCCGCAACTTCCAGAGGACAGACTACTGCATCCCCAGTGACTACCTCTCGACGCCTTACCAGGTATCCATCCCACTCAGGAGGACTGGGGGCGAACCTGGACAGAAAAAAACGCGATTCACTTCTACACTGATGGCTCAAAATTAGACGGCCGCGTGCGAGGGGGCGTCTTCTGCGACGAGCTCAATATCAGTCTCTGCTTCAGACTTCCGGACCACTGCAGCGTGTTCCAGCAGAGGTCTTAGCCATCAAGGAGGCCGTTTCCATCGTCTCCAAACTTTCCCTAGACGGACACTCAGTGTGCTTCTTCTCGGACAGCCAAGCAGCCCTCAAGGCTCTGGGCTCTATTGCGTCGAACTCAACGACCGTTAACGACTGTCACAGGTCTCTAAATGAGAACGCAGAGCAGCTGGATCTCTCCCTAATATGCGTCCCAGGACATAGGGACATTGCCGGGAACGATGCCGCCGACGAGCTAGCTAGGCAGGGGCACTACTGTACCTCTCCTTCCGGAGAGGGAGCAAGTGGCGATGCCTTTAGCTACGTGCAGGCTATTAACGCACGAGGCATTTCGAGCAAATTGCTGACAGGCGATGGCAGCTGACCATCACATGCAGAACTTCAAAAGCGATTTGGCCAAATCGTTCGAAAAAAAGCGCTCGGAAGAGCTTTATAGACTCAGCAGAGCACATTGCTCCGCCGTCAGCCGTGCCATCACGGGGCACTGGCAGATTGGCACACACGATGCAAGACTGTCGATCCCTCACAGCGACTTCTGCAGAAGTTGTAGGGACGAGGAGGAGGAGGAGTCGGTTCAGCACTTCTTCTGTCTCTGCCCGGCCCCTGGGAAACCGAAGACTACGGGTTCCTCGGGGCCCCTTTCCATACAGACATTTCGGACCTTTCCGAAACCAAACCGGGACTCTGTCTAAATACATACAGGCCACCGGATGGGACTGCCCTTAGCTCAGCACTTAGTTGCTCACCACGGTTGAGGCCAGGAGAAGGGGCTCGCGCCCATGAGGGCATCACAATGGTCCACTAACTGGACCAAGTGAGCGGGGGTGAGGTCTCTCCCCCTCCGGTTTTCCGCCTTAACCTAACCCCGTGTCAAGCAACGGCTAGGTGTATATAAAATCATAGTAAATACTAGGGACAATTTTCAGCGCACTGGCCCGGCTAACCAATTGTCGCAGTCGCATCAAATTTGTCAACTTTTATACGGCCAGTATTTTCTTTGATAGCAACTTCTTCATCCCTTAATTATGTTGACTATGTTTCAGTGAATTATCGAAGTCGCAGCTCGTTCTAGTTATATCTTATGCATCGTCTATATCAATTTATTGTGCTGAAAGAGTGTAAGTGAATTATCACATATTGCAGAGCATCGTATGAGCGGTGTGTTTAAGCGATTAACTCGAGACATTTGTTTTCTCGAGTCGCTCGAGTTGACTCCTTGTGTTGATTCAGTTGTTCGTCCAAGTCTCCGACACATGTTCGAACTTAAGCACAAGAAAATGTGGACATTCTTTGTCCATAGCCCCAATCAGCACTTTTGGATGAGCGGATGGATCGTACTCGAATGCGGGTACCTCTTTTGTGAATGGGAAATGGGAATGACTCTTTCCAGATGGTGAGAAAAACAGAACTCGAGAGGTAGGTTAAACAGTTTAAGGAGGGGCACACAAAGAGAATCTGCATAATGTTGTAGAACAGCACTGGGGAACCCTATCGGGGCTTGTATACGTCGCATAAACCGTCTTCAGTTTTGTCACCGCAACTAGCAATTGAACCAGTGTGACTGCACAATAATGCCTCCTGTTAAATAGGTTTGGTTAGGTTAATGCGGTAGCGGAGAGAGTTCGGAGAAATGTCCGTAAGGAAGGGGGGCCGAAGGAACCGTACTCTACGATTCCTCAGGGACCGGGCAGAGACAAAAGAAGTGGTGGACCGAGGTTTCTTCTTCCTCGTCCCTGCAGTTTTCTACAAAAGTCGTTGTGACACTTTTTACAGTCTTTGCAGCGTATTTGCCGATCTGCCAGTGCCTCGTGAAGGCTCGGTTAACGGCGGAGCAATGGGGACCTGCTAAGTTCAAATAGCTCTTCCGTGCGTTTTTCGAACGATTTGGCCAGATCTCTCTTGAAGTTTTACATGTGATGGCCAGCTGCCATCGCCTGTCAGCAATTTGCTTGAATGTCTCGTGCATTATTCGTAGTAATAGGCATTGCTACCTGCTCCCTCTCCGGCAGGAGAGGTATGGAAGTACCCTGCATAGCTAGCTCGTCGGCGGCATCGTTTCCATCAATGTCCCTATGTCCGGGGAACCATATTAGGAAGAGATCCAGCTGCTCTGCGGTCTCATTTATAAAACTACGGCAGTCGTTGATGGTCGCTGAGCTCTACGATATTGAACCCAGTGCATTAAGGGCTGCTTGGTTAACCGAGAAGACGCACACTGATTGTCCGTCTAATGAGAGGTTGGAGACAATGGAGATCGCCTCCTTGATTTCTACGAGCTCTGCCTGGAACACGCTACAGTGATCCGGAAGTCTTAAGCAGAAATTGATGTTGATTTTCGTCGCAGAAGACGCCCCCACCTACGCGGCCGTCTAACTTTGAGCCATCAGTGTAAAAGTGGATTATTTTTGCAGGTCCAGGTGCGCCCCTCTCCCAGTCTTCCCGGAAGCGAGATGGATACTTTGGAAAGGCGTCGAGAGGTAGTCACTAGGGATGCAGTAGTCTGTCCTCACAGAAAGTCGCGGGAGTTTTCGTTAGATTCCCGAGTGGCGACCGCGCATTTTTCCACAGGTTGGATTCTTTCATTCTGAGCAGAGCAAAGAGTTTGCAAACCTTTTTCCCCATGAGTTCTACAGGAAGAAGGTACAAGCAAGCTATCGAGGGCTTCGCTTGGGGTATTGCCAAGGTAATTTTGTGGTCTCTCCCTATTGGTCTATATGTAGACTTAAAGGGCAGCCTAGCTATTATAAAATACACGTTTTGGTTTTTTTTCTTGTTGTTTCATAGTATAGTTAGTTCTTTTAGTTCTTTTTTTTTTGTATCATCATATGCTCATAAGCATAGAGGCAGGCGGTGGAACACGTCTGTCTATTTGGTGTTACTTTTGTGAATATCCTATAAGGTGTACTGATTTTTCACCTAAAAATTCGAAAGAATCAAGAAAAAGGAAACAGTGCAATATATTTTAAAAGTTTCTATATTATTTATTAAACATTTTGAGGAAAAATGCTTTATCCTTTAAGTGTCTATGACTCCAGTTGAAAAAACACCGTCCTTTTCACAAACCGTCCGAGCTATAGTTGACATTTTCTCTGTCAAAAATTCGATGGTGGCTTGAAGTGGCAGTTTTAGGTTCGTCATCGCCCGCTCAGAAGCTCGAAATACAAGACAAAAAGATACAAATTTTAATTATACGCAGTTCTTTTTAATTAATTTACTTTTCCCTGTACCAGTCTAGACTTCATTACATAACGAGAAAAGAACTTTTATAAGTACTTCTATACCCGTACTCAGTCAGTAGACATGTGAATTATGTGGAATTTTCAAATGTTTACAGTTTTACATTTGAAAATGTTTTTCTACATCTGTCATATACATCTACATCATCTACATCACTTCTCACAACAACACACGTCCACTGCCCAAGGCAGAATGTTTGAGCAGTGTGTGAGCGAGAGAGGGAATCTGTGGTCATCCCCATAAAATGACTTACGCTGAAAGGGGCGGGGAAATCGCTGCTGAAAATTCATTTTATCATTGTGGCTACAATAATGATCCAATCTGAACCAAATCTGGTAAGATTCCCTACGATACTGCATTTTTTTTCGTTTTTCTTGATCTTCAAAATTGTGGACTTTCGTGATTTGTGGGGCGGAAGTGAGGGGGGCGAAATTTTGAAATCCACACTTGTACTGAAGTGGTATGAAAGTAGTTTTGGAAAAAGTTTGGTAGCTCTTAGTCTCTGAGATCCAGGCGTTCATTTGTACGAAAAGGCATTCGGGCATACCGGGGAATCACGGATGACGGGCTGACTCGCCATCACTGAACACTACGAACGGGGGTAGGGATGCCTCGAGCTTCGGGAAGTCCCTAACCCGATGCGAGGCATGCTTCACCGGTTCTAAGACACAGAGGGACCACGAGCGTGCGTCATGGCGTAAGTTCTGCACAAAAATCGAGAGCAACTGCCGAATTGACTTCGCGCTTACGCAAAAGAGTACACAGGCGAAGTCAACTCTACTTTTGGGGTATCCAAGGAAAGCCAACCAATCCTGGACGACGTCCAAGTCAGAACATCGCTAAACCTTCCTCCTCGACACACATTTCCCAGGCTGAGGCTGTACATCCCTCCATTGCCACAGGTTCCATTCTGAACTTGTCAGGAGAATATATCCTGGGTAACCACTGGCTTCAAGCCCTAAAAATTTTTCGGGTAGCCTTCCTTGACATCGAAGGTGCCTTCAAAAACATGTCAAGCGTGATAAACTTGACATTTTAGTGTTTCCGCCTACTGAAAATTTTTTGAAATTGATTTCCAGCTACCTTTGCTCTAGGTCTCAAAGAGGAATCTTCAAAAACTCCTTGTCTTCACCTGTTCAGGGGGTACTTCTGTAGTACCACAGGGCGATTTTCCTCTACTTTTCACACTCTTTAGTGGTGACCTGCCTTCAGTATTAACAAACTTTCAGTACTCATGTATGCAATGTAAGGACATTTCATTTCACTCTCGCTGGCAATCCGATCTCAATAACTTTTAGTCATGGTGTTGTGCAAGTGCACCATCACACCTGAATGCCTCGAAATGTAAAGCAATGACATGAAATCGCTCCAGCCCCTTTTGTTGGCGCCTTTACACCCTCTGCGGGGGCTCTCTTTGCGAGAATTACATTGTTTGATGATCTTGGTGTTAAACTAAACCTCATTTTTAAAGTTTTTCTGAACAGATTTCTACCATGGTAAATAAAGCCATGGGAGTGATTGAAGTTTTAAAGAGGTGGTCAAAGGAATTTGACGACCCTTATATAACGAAGACTTCTATATTTCCTTCTTCGTCCGATTTTTAGAGTACGGCTCTTGTGTATGGTGTCCCGCAGTACAAAGCAGCCCTCAGTGGAAAAACAAGGCTCAATTTCGAAAAGCTCAGCGACCGTCAACGACCGCCGCATATCGACTCGGGAGACCGCAGAGCAGCTGGATCTCTTCCTAATATGGGTCCCCGGACACCGGGGCATTGATGAGAACGATGCCGCCGACGAGCTTGCTAGGCAGGGCACCCACTATACCGCCTCCTGCCGGAGAGGGAGTAAGTAGCGATGCCTATGGCTGACTATACCGCAGGATAATAACGCATGAGATACTCGACCAAATTTTTGACAGGCGATGGCAGCTGGCCATCACATGTAAAAAGTTCAAGAGCGATCTGGTCAAATCGTTCGAAAAACGCTGATGGATCAAAGTTAGATCATAGCGTGGTCCGCTTCCGTTTTAACCTAACCTCGAAAAAGTGTGGTTCTTCTCTACTGTTAAGCGCAAAATGTACTGCTGTTATATTTGTTATGTCTAACAGAGATTTACTGATAACCAATTTGGGCTATTCGCATGAAAAATCAAAGTGTTGTAGCATTGAGCAATTTTTTGAGATCCAATTTTGAGCTTGCGGTTAAAAACCAATAGTTATAAAACGAGGCATCACTACAATTATTTGATGACAAAAAGTCATCTATTTTTTTTATTCTCGTATGTTGTATTCGAAGAGTAAGAGGGTATATTTTATTTGTGGTAAAATACGATGTGTAAGACAGAGCGCAGAGAAGATAACTGAAAATGAAAAAATGAAGAATCATAGAAAAAGTCCATATCTATCAGGGACCCGAATCTGCATGGATCGAATCTTTATTAAAGCCAAAATGAAGAAACCCATTTGGAGAGGCAAAGTTCCCTACCCTCGCTCAGCCTCTCACACACCAACACGTCAACTATGCCTGTTCGTCCAGATGAGCGCCGGATCACAGAGAATATAAAAGCCAGAGCTACCAAACTTTCTTTCCAAACTTCTGTGATACACTGCAGTACAAGTGAATTTCAACATTTTGCCACGCCTCCTTCCGCCCCTTGAAAAAAATGAAAGTCCACAGTTTTGAAAATAGACAAAAACGAAAAATGCAGTATCGTAGAGAATGATCATTTTTCCAGATTACCGAATCTGGTTCAGATCGGATCATTATTATAGCCTGTTGTTGGAGAGAAAAGATGTACGATGTACTATAGATGACAAATGCAGCAATAAAATTCCACTTAAATCAAAAAAAGATCAGATGTGTTGTGCCCTTTCAGCGGCGTCGGCTGACGCTTTCCTGACTCTCGCTCTCGCGATCTACTCTTTGCTCTCTCTGCCTTCAGCTCGCTCGATCTCCTTTTGAGTCTCTCTGTTTCGGGGAGGTCCGCTTTGTGTGCGGACCTAACCTTCTTACATGTATGTATAGAACAAATTTTAAACACGAACAAATCATTCTAAATTACATAAAACCCTATCTCTAAGTTTTAATTAAAAAGAACGTAAAATAGATTATTTACGACAGTTCGAAAAAGGTGTGTGTAAGCTATTAATCAATACGACAGGAACACACAAATAGAGATTCACTACCTACTATGCAAAAACACCCTCAAAGTAAAATTGCACCTCATACATCGTTTAATGTAAATCTAATATAATGCTCTAGATTTTAAAAAATAAAGTTCAGTTGGGATATACAATTCAGCTCGAAAAAATGTATATGATTTTCTTTTTGAGGCGCAAACATTTTTTCACATTCATCTTGAGTTTTACACTTTCGTCTATTATTTTATTTTTTTCCCATTTTTTCTGTCAGTCATTGTTTGGTTTTGTTATTGCCCTGACCAATTTTTACTGATCCAAAAAAAAAAGAGCACTGATGTAACGGCAGAGACGCCGGCGAAAAAAAAGGTTCGAACACGCTTCGAAAGTGAGGCTCGAGAGTGAAGTGCAGATTGGTTGAAGCTGAAAAGTGAGACTGCAAAACTAAACAACCACAAGAAACAAGATAGGGAGTAAGCTGTTCTCACTTAGTGAGTATGGGGGTGTAGGGGAGTAGGGACTCAAATAAAATGTTTGGTTGGAAATAAATCTCGATTATCTCTCGCCTATTTTAAAACTGGTACACCGACCGCTACGTTGTGTATGTAGTGGACTCAACCCTGAATCATAGCCGGACGCGGAAGACACCGCAAGTGTCGATTCGATCCTCCCTCCCCATGCAATAGTTGATTCTCGTTTATTTTCGGGGAGTCGATTCCGGAAGCCAGACGCGGAAAGCACCGCCATCGTAGATTCCATTTTTCCCCTCCCTTATATTAGCTTTTCCCTTACGGGAAGAAGTCGTCCTGTATGTCCGCAGGTATCATTCCTGTTTCCCCCGCAGTAACTACCCTCCTCTCTCATCACAATTATAAACTTCTCCCAGTGTGTTGGCAAGACACTGGTGCGAATCTCTCGATGTTCCGCAATATACATACTCGTACATCTAACCGGACTGAGAGTCTGTTCCCCAGCGAAACTTCCTTACAGATGACACCTGAGTTGATTAAGATTTTGGCTTCTGATATATATTGGCTTCTCTATGATTCTGCACTTTCTGTTTTCTCCTATCTTCAAAATTGTGGACGTCACAGATGTGCGCCCCTTTGTGGGGGCGAGGCGAAATTTATGAATGCCTTTGTAGGAGGTGAGATAACACATCAGTCTGGAAACAAAATTTGGTTGTTCTAGATCTAATAGTCTCCGAGCATCGAGCGACAAACAATACAAAAAGACAGACGGACGGACAGACAGACATGACTATGACTCGGTTATTGATGCTGATCAATAATATATATACTTCGCTGCGTAACACACATCCACTTTTACCAGAAATACAATATGTGTACCTTATTATTTTTTGAGTACGAGTATAAAAAATATATCTCAGAGTCCTGGACTGTACAGCGCAAAACTACACAGTAGTAGGTAACAGCAGGCGAAGATATGCAGATATAACACAACGCAGTATAACAGCTACATTCGCACTGCGCACCTCATTCCGCAGGATCACATGCAGCGACCGCGACTTTGTGCAGTGCCGTATACTCGTCCGCAAGCCCAACTCAGTGCAGAAGATTAAACTCAGAAACCAGGATTTGCTATCCCGTGCCGCGTACCCTCCACAAAGATACCTACAAACCACCCAAGGTAACCGCACAAAGCAGCACTCCACTTCGAAAACGGGGCACTTTTACACCACGGCATTCCACTCAAGAGGCATCTTGATGGAGAGACATTGCTACCCGAGTGGTGACTCAGAAGAAGACAGACCAGTGGATGTGCGGCGAGCATGCAGGAACTGGTGGCGGATTTTATTTCAGCAGCACATTATCCAACCGGCAGAAACTGGCAGAAACTGTGCTGGGAATGTGGCCGCCGGGGTGTTCGGACGATCAACTGCTCCAGTCAGCGCGGACGGAGACAAGGCAACAGGACCCACAGGAGTCACCGTCACACACTAAGTCTGGTCGGACAAGGATCCAGATACGCAGTCCTCCTTCCGCCCTACCGACCGTGGGGACGCTGCCGAACCGATCGCGAAATGCAGGAAAGCTAGCTGTTCGACTAATATTCGAGGAAAAATTAGAGCTAAAACACAACGCTAAACATACAAAGTTACAAAAAGAATATTACTTATTCTTGGGAAATGTATGTTAGTATTAGTGATTTGAGAAAAGGAAATGAATAAGTGGTGGATATTATATGGTTGGAGGAATTATAATCCGAACATAAGACCCGAAACGGTTCATGCAAGGAATAATTCGATCTGCACAGCGGAAGGGACAAACGAATAACATTTCTAGAGGATCTAATAGGAATCGTGAAATTTATACGGCTCAACAAGCCAGGGCTATCGATGTCACCCCTGATTAAGCTGTGCATGAAAATTACACCAAAGCATTTTTCTACGATTAAGTAAGGATGGATTTTTTTTGAAAAGCAATCTATGAGAGTCAGAAGGTAGTCTCACACCTTCATCCCAGTTGAGCCCACGCAGAGCAAAAAGTAAAAAGTTTTTTTTCTTGATTCTATACGGTCTTGGTGTACTTTGTACTGCGGGCACCATAGACAAGAGCCGTACTCTAAAATCGGACGTACAAGCGAAATATAGAGAGTCTTCGTTATATAGGGGTCGTCAAATTCCTTTGACCACCTCTTTATACGCCCAAGCACTCCCATGGCTATTTACCATGGTAGAAATCGGGTCAGAAAAACTTTAACTTGGGGTTTAGTTTAACACTAACATCATCAAACCAATGAAGTTCTCGCAAGAGAGCCACCCACAATTTGAGGAGCCAACAAAGGGCAGGAGCGATGAAATGTCATTCGATTCTTTACATTTCGAGGCATTCAGGTGTAACATACTTGCACAACACCATGACTGAAAGTTATTCAGATCGGATTGCAAGCGAGAAATGAAATGTCCTTATACTGGACACAGAGTTTAACATCATCCGCATACATGAGTACTCGAAAGTTTGTTAATACTGAAGGCAGGTCATTAATAAAAAGGTGTGAAAAGTAGAGGGCCCTGTGGTACTCCAGAAGTATCCTGAACAGGTGAAGACAAGGAGTTTTTGAAGAGGACTCTTTGAGACCTAGAGCAAGGGTAGCTGGAAATCCATTTCAAAAGATTAGGCGGAAACCCTAAAAATGTCAAGTTTTTGTGCTAGAAGGGAATAGTTTACAGAGTCGAATGCTTTACTGAAATCGGTGTAAAAATAACATCCGTCTGCATTTTACCTTGGAAACCTTTAATTATAAAAAGAGGTAAACTCTAGTAAATTTTTGGTTGTTGACCGTCGCCTTATTAATCTGTGCTGAGCTGGAGATATAAGTGATTTGTAGAGATGTTGCAAGTGCGGGGTTAAAATTTTCTCAAACATTTTAGGAACAGCGGATAATGGATTTTGATATACCTCTGTAATTCATTGCGTCAAAATTACTACATTTCTTATGGAGGAATAATAAACGATTCCTTCCAGATCGGAGGGAAAACATGAGGAGTTAAGGTATAGGGTGAATAGTTTAAGCAGGGGTCCACACAGAGCGTCGGCGCAGTACCTCGAGTACACAGCCGGGGACTCAGTCAGGACCTGGTGAGAACACCGGCTTAACTAGTCGAAGATCCTGAAGCAGTGAGCTTTCATTTAACAAGGGGCTGAAAATTCCGTTCGATCTTGGTAAACTGTATGGATACGGCTGACTAAAGTTGCTTTCATGGGTATAGGTTGTTTGGAAAAATTGTGCAAAAAAGATCGGCAACGGCCTGATCATTGTTTGCCGACGAAGAATAATGCGGACTTTTACGCTTGCTGTTTACGAAGCTTTAAAACTATTTAGGGTCCTGAGAAAGCGCATCCTGCATCGAGCATTAGGTAATTTTTTGTAGCATTGAGCGTTTACAATGGTGAATTTGACCGAGCTATTACATAGCCAACTTTTGAAATTTTTATAAAGGTCTTGATTTTATGTTTTTAGACTGGATAGCTCTTTGGTAAACCAAGGGGCTTCCTGAAGAGTGTGATCTAATCGGACAAAAATATGGGACACAAGAATCAAAAGAAGTGTGTCAAGTACATTATAGAAAATGTTTGTGCCTTTCATAACGTCAGTGCACAAGTACAGAGCGGACCAATCGAAATCCCTAATTCGCTTATTAAGCTTCGTAAACTCGGCCAAACGAAAGCAGCGGACACGTTTAGAAAGCTTATCTGATCGATCCAATACAGAAGGTCCATATCGACCGATACTTCGAAAGTAGGATGGTAGGAGTCTTCAGGTATTTTGTGAGCGGAAGGGCTGGGGTTAAAAACGCTATGGTCGGATCCGAGACGAAGCAAAGATCGAGCAATCGACCCAAGGAATTTTTTCACATGGTTGACTTAATACAGGGACTGGATTCGCAAGCCGTCAATAAAGTCATGTCGTGATGCGGGCACAAAACAAACAGTGCCTGGAAAATGAAAATCCCCAGAACTATCATGTGGTCTTTATCTGATAGCGAGGAAGAAACAGTTTTTAAAGCGGACAGGTCCTGCTCGTATATAGAATATCCGAAGACGGTGGAATGTACGAGCAGGTAATGAAAATAGTAAAAAGGCTGGAAGAATCAGTTTTAGCACAGGAATTCTAGGTCTTGTTGAACATGGAATATGAGAAAATGTTCCGACGTGAAGTTAAATTCCACTGCGATGAGGACCCCTCCCTCCACGTCGAGACGAACGGTCATTTCTAATATTGTATACCGATCTGCCAAAACTTTCGGAACGAGGGATGTCCGGCTTTAACCAGGTTTCAGTTAACACAATAATATGGGACAAAATGGGAAACTTTCAAGATACTGAGTGCTGAGTTTACTACGTATCCTCCCAGCATTCTGGTAAGTAACTAAAAGAGAGGAAACTAGTTTTTGGATGGGTGGAAGTAGAGCGGGAAGATGAGGATGGAGCACTGGTCTGCCTGTCGGGGATAGTTATGGGGGCCTATTATTCTTTTTTAGCCTTATACTCTTTCACAACCAAGTGCTCCGGCCAAAAATTGGCAGAGCAAATGGTGTCGAAATGAGATGGGGACGCTTATCTTAAAAGAAGCTATCTCCTGGCATAAGCGAAATTAAACTTCTCAACCTTTTTAGGCCTTCGGCTTTTTATTTTGCTTTGTATAAAAGCAGTTACATCATTAGATGTAAGATCAGGGGCAAGCCGAGAGACAAAAACTTGCCGCTTTGTGGTAACTCCCACCAGTGGTTTTGGAACGACAGGAGCGGTACCTGTGATGGCAATATCCGGTGGTCCCGACGTACAACAACTGGCGGTTTTGTAATGGATGGGATAACTATGGGTTTCTGGTACGGACTCTACGGACACGGACGCTACAGTCGGCTGCATGTTCTCCGAGACGATGCATTCGGCTACCGAATCTGCATCCCCAGCAGCGATCGTTGCCCTTGAGTGGCAAACGAAATCAACTGCTGCACTGGCGTAGTGGTCGGAGTTAGTTTTTCAGATGCCGGCGGCCGGAGGGCAGTTGGCACTTGCAAGTCCCGCGGAGTGGACTTCCTGCGCCGCGGAGACTCAGCCAGCAGCTGTAAACTGCTGAACTGAGAGTCCATGGCTAAGAGCCGATCGTATTGCTTCTTAAAAGCCCACGAACAGCTCCTTAAAGCCACCCCCTCGCCCTGCCTCATAAACGAGCGCCTTTCGTTTTCTATCGCACGGCATTCCTCACAACTATAATGCAGACCGTGGCGTTTGTGAGATGGCATCACCCACACGGCCAGAAATAACTGCACACTTTGCGTGCACTACGCTGTCGGAAAGCCAGCAAGGTATGTTCGGCTGATCGTGAGTGATCTGCTTTTGCCTCTTTGCAGGTTTTTTGCGCAGATCATAGAAAAATTCCATAATTTAGTTTCTAATTTTTTTTCAAGAATAAAAAGAAAGTTCAAAAACAAATAGCAATCAGACCACAGTGAAAGCAGTTTCTAAAAGCTATGCTTAAAGAAGAAATCGAAAAAGAGAGAACTACTGCAACAGCTTGTAAGTGAGAGAGCTACTGCACAAAAGGTTTATAAGCGGGAGGGAAAGAACAGTTAGTTAAGTTTGGGTGATAGAGAGAGAGAGTTGCTAGACAAAAGCTAAAACAAAGAGCGGCCAAATGTATTTTCTTACTTACTGGAAGCAACAACAAAAAAACACAATTAACCGACGCACAAAATTGATTAAAAACGTTGTGTTTATACACAAAACTAGGCATGCACACGCGGATTTGTATAGCAAATCAGTTAAGAATATATTTTAGTAAATTTATTAGGCCAAACACCGGTTGTTTGTAATATATAAAAAGAAAGAAGCGGAGCGCAAGAAAAAAACACGTCTCGTCACTACAAAGAGAACGAACGAATCTCACTGCTAGAAGTAGGTTTCAAAATTCTCTCACCACGCCCACTTCCGCCCCCACAAAAGGACGCAACAATCTGTAGCGACCACAATTTTGAAGATAACAGAAGACTAAAAAATGCAGAATCATAGAGAAAGCGCCTATTTATCAGAGGCTTAAATTTGAATCGGAACGGATTATAAGTATAGCCACAATGGAGAAAAACCATTTCGTATAACATCGTACCCTCTTGCTCGCACTGAAAACCAACGTGTCGACTCTGCCTTTTCGTACAAATGAACGCCTGGAACTCAGAGACTAAGAGCTAGAGCAACCAAACTTTTTGTCCAAACTACTTTGATACCACTTCAGTACAAGTGTATTTCAAAATTTCGCCCCACTCACTTCCGCCCCTACAAATCACGAAAGTCCACAATTTTGTAGAGAAAAACGATCACATAGCCACAATGATAAAATGAATTTTCAGCAGCAACAAAATATACATTTGTTTGAGGGTTGATAGCTGCTACTGATTCTCTCTCACACTCACACTCACGCTACACACTCTGCCTCGCGATCTAATAATTGCCGAAACAGCTTCGGATCTATCATCATATCAGTCGCCTGTCCTACTAAGCCACGAAAAGTCAGCTTACTTGTTTTCAAAGCAATTTTAAAAAGTCCGGGTCTGTATATCAGCCAATACATTAAAACTTCGTTTTAAACTACATTCAAACTAAATTTAAGCACTATACTCCATTAGAACAACGCGATTATTAAATGGAAGTATTCTTTTGACGTCGGC
>CM019042.1:34866824-34914047 GCA_009664405.1 Drosophila bifasciata
CGACGGGTCCCGGGACGTCAAACACTTGAGGAGAGGGAGCACTCGCGGTGCAAGTGATCGCCACGGGCGGGACAAAAACGCTGACCCGGCACTTATGCGACAGCGCTGCAGGAAGGCAAAGGCCTCGAGCAGCAGCTGGATAGAGTTTAAGATTAGTCGTAATTTGTACTCCAGTGCGATAGCTCTGCCTAAACATAAAAAGAAACCTATACCCTAACGGGCGTACGGTAAAAATATAGAATGTCCCTAACGGATTTACGAGGGGATTTTCTCCCACGACGTCCTGAAGACATGGCTTCGGGCCAAAGTTGTATTCATACCCAAGGCAGGCAAGCACACTGCCCCTAAAGATTTCAGACCAATAACCCTGTCGTCCTTCCTCCTGAAGGCGATGGAACGGCTTTTTAAGTCTGCATCCAGGGCGACTATATCGCCGAATCAAATCTGGGACTCTCAGCATGCCTATCGGAGGGGAAGATCCACCGAAACGGACCTACATGCGATCACTTCGATCATCGAATCGTCCCTCAGCTGCAAGGAATATACCCTGGTAGCCTTTTCTTGGACATAGAAGGGGCTTTCAATAACATCATCCCATCCGCCATCACTGACTGACCTGGGGTTGACTCCCGGACGGTGAGTCTCATCGATCAGATGCTGCAAATGCAGGACCGTTGAGGCATCACTGGGGACGTCAACGTCCACCAGGTTTGTCAACAGAGGCACCTCCCGCAGGGCGGAGTCCTCTCGCCCCTCCTATGGAACGTAGCAGTGAATGTACTGCTGCGGAAGATAGAGTGGTGGCGGTTGCCGCGTATGGTGGCGCGTATGCGGATGACGTCGCTATAGCATTCTCGGGGAAGTTTCCACAGACCCCATGCGAGTGCATGTCAAGCACTCTCACAAACCTGTCGTCACAATGGCAGCCAAATGTGGGCTGCGTGCCAACTCCATCTAAGACGGAACTTGTACTATTCACCAGGAAATACAAGATCCGACACTTACCCACCGAAACTATGCGGAGAGCCACTAGTTTTCAGGCAACCAAGCCAAGTACCTTGGCCTTATCCTCGATAGGAAGCTCGACTGGAAGCTGAGCATAGAGTGACAGGGTGAAGAAGGCCACAGTAGCCCCTCTACACCTGCAGGAAAACCTTCGGTCTAAAGTGGGCATGACCCCGTGCATAGTCCGATGGCTGTACACCGCCATCATACGACCAATGCTGATTTACGGAGTAGTGGTCTGCTGGCCAGCCCTGGACAAGAAAACTTGTCTTGACAAACTCACAAGAGTCCAACGCACGGCAGAGCTATGCATAACGGGCGGATTACGCACTACCCCAAGTGAAGCCCCTCGACACCATGTTGTACCTTCTACCTGTAGAACTTATGGGAAAAAAGGTCGCAACACTCTCCGCCCTCTAGAATGAGGGAATCCAACCTGTGGAAAACCACCACGGTTGGCCACTTGGGAATCCTAATAAAACTCCCGCAACTCAGAGAGACAGACTACTGCATCCCAAGTGACTACCTCCTCGACGCCTTACCAGGTATCCATCCCACTCAGGAGGACTGGGAGAGGGGCGAACCTGACCCGCAAACGCGATCCACTTCTACACTGATGGCTCAAAATTAGACGGCCACGTGGAGGGGGGCGCTTCTGCGACGAGCTCAACATCAATCTCTGCTTCAGACTTCCGGACCACTGCAGCGTGTTCCAGGCAGAGCTCGTAGAAATCAAGGAGGCGATCTCCATCGTCTCCAACCCTCTCATTAGACGGACAATCAGTGTAAGCGTCTTCTCGGACAGCCAAGCAGCCCTTAATGCACTGGGTTCAATATCGTAGAGCTCAGCGACCATCAACGACTGCCGTAGTTTTAAAATGAGACCGCAGAGCAGCTGGATCTCTTCCTAACATGGTTCCCCGGACATAGGGACATTGATGGAAACGATGCCGCCGACGAGCTAGCTATGCAGGGCAGGTAGCAATGCCTATGGCTACGAGTCGGTTAATAATGCACGAGACATTCAAGCAAATTGCTTGAAGCTGGCCACCACATGTAAAACTTCAATCTATCTATCTGAATTTGAATTCTGCAAAAACACGTTAAAACGTTTCTGAAATATGTTTTTAGCTTTGATAATATGTTTAAAAAACAATAAAAAAGTATTTTCAAGGTAATTTTTGTGGTCTCTCCCTATTGTTCTATATGTAGACTTAAAGGGCAGCCTATCTATTATAAAATACACGTTTTGGGTTTTTTTTTCTTGTTGTTTCATAGTATAGTTATTTCTATTATTCTTTTTTGTATCATCATTTGCTCATAAGCATAGGCAGACGGTGGCACACGTCTGTCTGTTTGGTGTGTTACTTTTTGTGAATATCCTATAAGGTGTACTGATTTTTCACCTAAAAATTCGAAAGAATCAAGAAAAAGGAAACAGTGCAATATATTTTAAAAGTTTCTATATTATTTATTAAACATTTTGAGGAAAAAATGTTTATCCTTTAAGTGTCTATGACTCCAGTTGAAAAACCGTCCTTTTCTACAAACCGTCTGAGCTATAGTTGACATTTTCTCTGTCAAAATTGATGGTGGTTTGAAGTGGATGTTTTTAGGTTCGCCATCGCCCGCTCAGAAGCCTGGAAATACAAGACAAATAGATACAAATTTTAATTATACGTAGTTCTTTTAATTAATTTGACTTTTTCCCTGTACCAGCCTAGACTTCATTAAATAACGAGAAAAAGAACTTTTATAAGTACTTTACCCTTTACTCATAAAGTCAGTAGACATGTGATTTATGTGGAATTTTCAAATGTTTATCAGTTTTCGTGATTTTTAACATTTTTTCTACATCTGTCATATACATCTACATCATCTACATCACTTCTCACAAGAACACACGTCCACTTTGTGTGGGCGGGTCGAAATTTTGAAATACATTTGAAAGAGTGAGATATCACATCAGTTTGGAAAAAATTATTTGGTTGTTCTAGCCTTATAGCCTCAAAGCAATGGGCGACAAACAGACGGACGGACATGGCTATATCGACTCGGCTATAGATGTAGATCAATGTAGATACTCTTCGAGTACGGGTATAAAAATGGCTAGCATGAAAATGCTAGAGAGTCGCGTTGTGATCCGCGGTTAAAGCTCTGCGTCTACTTTTATTTCCATAACTAAGTCAGTCAGCTTATGACTTATGTATTTTTACGCAAGCGGCGGAATTAGAATCGGAGCCGATGAACTCCGTTCATCCTCTTTCTATACAATGACCTATTTTATTAAAACTCAAAAAGTATTTTATCTGTTTCCATTTGTTGGTAACTGTGTGTTATATTGTAATCCTTGGAACATAGTCATTATAGTTATGGATTATGTATCATTTTATATTTTAGTCATTCTCTACGATACAGCTTTTCTTGTTTTCACGTATCTTCAAAATTGTGGACGCCACAGATTTTTGGGGGTTTCGTTTTTCGTTTTAACCAGCGGCTAGTTTGCAGAGACCATAAGAGTTAGAGCAACCAAATTATGTTTCCAAAATCTTGTGATATCACACTGTTACAAGTTTAATAAAAAGTTTAATAAGTTTACATTTTGACCAAAAGTCATACTTTTTATTCCAAGGCGGGCCGTCAGCCATTCGGGTGATACCGGGGAATCACGGATGACGGGCTGACTCGCGCCATCACTGAACACCTCGACGGGGGTAGGGATGCCCTCGGGCTGGGGCTTTCCCTAACCCGATGCGGCCATGCCCCCGGTTCTAAGACACAGAGGGACCACGAGCGTCACAACTGTACACACCGGTGGAAGTGCGCCTATACTCACCTCGTGAGGACGTCTTGTAACAGGTCCTGGCACGGTCAAGTCTCTGCAACGAATGCTGAATAATGGTAGTCGGGCGGAGAGAAGAAAACTCTCAGTGTAATTAACCCAATCGTAGGTAAAACAGCATGCGCTGATGGATGAATGGCCGAGGGAGTGCTCGGTCGCTAGTATGCGAACTCGGGATACCCGCCGACCTCCAGTGTCCACTCCAGCACGCGGGTTTGCGCCGGGTGACTAACCCCTTCCCGCCTACCGTGGGACAAATATGCCAAAGAACTTAAATATTGAACGAGAAAGAACGTACGGAGTCGCTTCGAACGCGACTCTACTTTTATACCCGTACTCAGTGATTTATGTGGAATTTTAAAATTTTTTATCAGTTTTACATTTTACATTTTTGCTTACATCCGTCATCGACATCTACATCTACACAATCTACATCAGTTCTCACAACAACAAACGTACACTGCACGAGGCAGCATGTTTGAGCGTGAGTGTGTGTGTGTGAGAGAATCTGCAGCCACAATCAACCCCAATAAATGACTAATGTTGCAGGAGTGGGGGGAATTTTTGAAAAAAATTCATTTGATCATTGTGGCTACAATAATGATCCGATCTGAACCAAATTCGGGAATCTGGTAGATATGGTCATTTTCTACAATACTGCATTTTTGGTTTTTTCTATCTTAAAAATTGTGGATTTTCGTCTTTTGGGAGGCGGGGAGTGGGCATGGCAAAATTTTGAAATAAACTGCACTGAAGCGATATCACAGGAGTCTAGGCAAAAATTTGGTTGCTCTAGCTCTTATAGTCTCTGGAGATCCAGGCGACAAAAATACAAAACCAAATCGTCTCTGTTTTTTGTGTGAGTGCGAAAGGATGGAGCGAAGTTTTTGCGTATGTTTTTGTCTATTGTGGCTATATTAATGATCCGATCCGATTCAGATTTGGGCCCCAGATAGATATGGTCTTCAGCTATGATTCTGCATTTTTGTTTTCTGTTATCTTTAAAACTGTGGACGCCATTACAGATGTGCGCCCTTTGTGGGGGGCGGAAGTGGCGGGGCGAAATTTTGAAACACTTTTCTAGGAGTGAGATATCACATCAGTCTGAAAAAAAAATTTGATTGGTCTAGCTCTAATAGCCTTCGAGAAATGAGTGAAAACAAGACGGACGGACAGACGGACAGACGGACGGACAGAGACATGGCTATATCGACTCTGGCTATTGATGCTGATCAAGAATATATATACTTTATGGGGTCGGAAACGCCTCCTTCTGTGTGTTACACACATCCACTTTTACCACAAATACAATATACCCTTTTACTCTTCGAGTACGGGTATAAAAAACACCGCAAAGGAGCTCGGTACTCCTTTTAAAGTACCGCAGGGAAAAGACCATCCCTCTACATCAATGTCTGGGCAACCAGGTCAACCGAAGACGGGGAAGGAGACAGAAACCGCTGCAAGGAGAGCCCGAAAAGCAATTCGGGCCCATCCACGTAGGGGCATCGGGGAGTAAAACCGGACATCGGGGTTGCTGCCAAGCAGAGCTTTTACCTCGGCAGGCGGCTGTTCTGAAAGCCAGAGAAGAAGGAAGCCGTCCTACCAGGACACTGTCTTTATCCAGGCAAACGAAGATCCGGAATTCATGGCATCGGCGAAGGGGATGGAGCAGAGGCTCTGGGCCAGCTCGATCATCCCAGACTTCCAGCCAGCCAAAGCCGGAAAGGGAGCAGCCAAGGCCCCGAACAAGCGGCAATGCTCAGTGGAAAACAACGCTACACAGCCAGGCTACCTGATAGAATGGACGCCTGATGGCGTCCTTGACAAAAGTTCTAAGGATGCTATTGTCTCTCGCGACAAATGGCACCTGGTGAAGGCAGAGCTCCAGGACCGTTTCTGAGGACCTTGCCGAGAACGGCGGACCACCACGTAAATGTGGAGGACGCCGGATGGCATCAGGGCACGGTAAAAGCCATCGCCAGCCAAGATGGTCGCTCGGCGGCCCTTACATGAAGGCGGTGGCGGCGCTCACACGGGTCTATCCAGGAGCCAAACTGGAGGGGTGAGGTGGGAAGATATACCGAGCAAATCCAGCGGTCGGAAGAAAATTGCATGGTGACTCTGATGTTGTGAGAGCTCGGGAAATCCTCCCGGAGACTCTTCAACAAAGCGAAAGCTCTCAACATTGAACAGAACTGGACCGAGTACAAGGTCAGTCTGTCAACATACAACAAAGAACTCAGGAAAGCCAAACGTGCGTCATGGCGTAAGTTCTGCACCGAAATCGAGAGTAACTCCGAAGCGTCGCGCTTACGTAAAGTACTCTCGAAATCAACTCCAACCTTGGGGTATTTGAGGAAAGCCGACCAATCCTGGACGACATCCAGTAACGAGTCGCTATGCCGCCTTCTCAGTATACATTTCCCAGGCTGTGCTGTAAACAGACCAACCTACAGAGCGCATCCTTCTAATGCCACGGGCTCAATTCTGAACCTGCTAAGTCAGGAGAATATATCCTAGGCAATAAAAAGCTTCGAGCCCTACACTTCCGCGGGACCAGACGGCATCATCCCAGCCCA
Source organism: Drosophila bifasciata (assembly GCA_009664405.1). Classification (NCBI taxonomy): domain Eukaryota; kingdom Metazoa; phylum Arthropoda; class Insecta; order Diptera; family Drosophilidae; genus Drosophila; species Drosophila bifasciata. The sequence goes on from CM019042.1 coordinate 34,873,254, forward strand.
GCTGATCCAAGCCGGACAAAGAGCCATAAATTGGCTCAAACGGATTTACGAGGGATTTTTCTCCCACGGACAAATCCCGAAGACATGGCTTCGGGCCAAAACTGTCTTCATACCCAAGGCAGGCAAGCCCCCTCGCACACTGCCCCTAAAGATTTCCAGACCAATAAGCCTGTCGTCCTTCCTCCTGAAGGCGATGGAACGGCTTTTAAGTCTGCATCTCAGGGCGACCATATCGCCGAATCAAATCTCGGATTCTCAGCATGCCTATCGGAGGGGAGGATCCACCGAAACGGCCCTACATGCGATCACATCGATCATCGAATCGTCCCTCAGCTGCAAAGAATATACCCTGGTAGCCTTTCTTGACATAGAAGGGCTTTTAATAACATCATCCCATCCGCCATCACTGACTGACCTGGGGTTGACTCCCGGACGGTGAGTCTCATCGATCAGATGCTGCAATGCAGGACCGTTGAGGCATCACTGGGGACGTCAACGTCCACCAGGTTTGTCAACAGAGGCACTGTCCCTGCAGGGCGGAGTCCTCTCGCCCCTCCTATGGAACGTAGCAGGAATGTATCGCTGCGGAAGATAGAGGGTGGCGGTTGCCGCGTATGGTGGCGTATGCGGATGACGTCGCTATATAGCATTCTCTGGGAAGTTTCCACAGACCCTATGCGAGTGCATGACAAGCACTCTCACAAACCTGTCACAATGGGCAGCCAAATGTGGGCTGCGTGCCAACTCATCTAAGACGGAACTTGTACTATTCACCAGGAAATACAAGATTCCGACACTTACTCCACCGAAACTATGCGGAGAGCCACTAGTTTTCAGCAAACTGCCAAGTACCTTGGCCTTATCCTCGATAGGAAGCTCGACTGAAGCTGAGCATAGAGGACAGGGTGAAGAAGGCCACAGTAGCCCTCTACACCTGCAGGAAACCCTTCGGTCTAAAGTGGGGCATGACCCCGTGCATAGTCCGATGGCTGTACACCGCCATCATACTACCAATGCTGATTTACGGAGTAGTGGTCTGGTGGCCAGCCCTGGACAAGAAAACTTGTCTTGACAAACTCACAAGAGTCCAACGCACGGCAGAGCTATGCATAACGGGCGGATTACGCACTACCCCAAGTGAAGCCCTCGACACCATGTTGTACCTTCTACCTGTAGAACTTATGGGAAAAAGGTCGCAACACTCTCCGCCCCTAGAATGAGGGAATCCAACCTGTGGAAAACCACCACGGTTGGCCACTTGGGAATCCTAATAAAACTCCCGCAACTTCCAGAGAGGACAGACTACTGCATCCCAAGTGACTACCTCTCGACGCCTTACCAGGTATCCATCCCACTTAGGGAGGACTGGGAGAGGGGCGAACCTGGACCTGCAAACGCGATCCACTTCTACACTGATGGCTCAAAGTTGGGACGGCCGCGTGGGAGGGGGGCGTCTTCTGCGACGAGCTCAACATCAATCTCTGCTTCAGACTTCCGACCACTGCAGCGTGTTCCAGGCAGAGGTCTTAGCCAACAAGGAGGCCGTTTCCATCGTCTCCAAACTTTCCCTAGACGGACACTCAGTGTGCGTCTTCTCGACAGCCAAGCAGCCCTCAAGGCTCTGGGCTCTATTGCGTCGAACTCAACGACCGTTAACGACTGTCACAGGTCTCTAAATGAGAATGCAGAGCAGCTGGATCTCTCCCCTAATATGCGTCCCAGGACATAGGGACATTGCCGGGAACGATGCCGCCGACGAGCTAGCTAGGCAGGGCACTACTGTACCCCTCCTTCCGAAGAGGGAGGAAGTGGCGATGCCTTTAGCTACGTGCAGGCTATTAACGCACGAGGCATTCGAGCAAATTGCTGACAGGCGATGGCAGCTGACCATCACATGCAGAACTTCAAGAGCGATTTGGCCAAATCGTTCGAAAAGCGCTCGGAAGAGCTTTATAGACTCAGCAGAGCACATTGTTTCGCCGTCAGCCGTGCCATCACGGGGCACTGGCAGATTGGCACACACGATGCAAGACTGTCGATCCCTCACAACGATCTCACAAGAAGTTGTAGGGACGAGGAGGAGGAGGAGTCGGTTCACCACTTCTTCTGTCTCTGCCCGGCCCTGGGTAACCGGAGACTACGGGTTCCTCGGGGCCCCTTTCCTTACAGACATTTCGGACCTTTCCGAAACCAAACCGGGGACTCTGTCTAAATACTGCCCTTAGCTCGGCACTTAGTTGCTCACCACGGTTGAGGCCAGGAGTAGGGGCTCGATGCTCAAAGGGGGGGGAGGTCTCTCCCCCTCCGCTTCCGCCTTAACCTAACCTAACCTAACCCCGTGTCAAGCAACGGCTAGGTGTATATAAAATCATATTAAATACTAGGGACAAAGTTTTTGCGCACTGGCCCGGCTAACCAATTGTCGCAGTCGCATCAAATTTGCCAACTTTATACGGCCAGTATTTTCTTTCATAGCAACTTCTTCATCCCTTAATTATGTTGACTATGTTTCAGTGAATTATCGAAGTCGCAGCTCGTTCTAGTTATAACTTATGCATCGTCTATATCAATTTATTGTGTTGAAAGTGTGTAAGTGAATTATCACATATTGCAGAGCATCGTATGAGCGGTGTGTTTAAGCGATTAACTCGAGACATTTGTTTCTCGAGTTGCTCGAGTGGACTCCTTGTGCTGATTCAGTTGTTCGCCCAAGTCTGTTCGAACTTAAGCACAAGAAAATGTGGACATGTTTTTGTCCATAGCCCCAATCAGCACTTTTGGATGAGCGGATGGATTGTACTCGAATGCGGGTACCTCTTTTGTGAATGGGAAATGGGAATGACTCTTTCCAGATGGTGAAAAAATCACCGAGCTCGAGAGGTACGCTAAACAGTTTGAGGAGGGGCACACAAAGAGAATCTGCATAATGTTGTAGAACAGCACTGGAAACCCTATCGGGGCTTGTATACGTCGCATAAAACCGTCTACAGTTTTGTCGCCGCAACTAGCAATTGAACCAGTGTGACTGCACAATAATGCCTTCTGTTAAATAGGTTTGGTTAGGTTAATGCGGTAGCGGAGAGAGTTCGAGAAATGTCCGTAAGGGAAGGGGGGCCCAAGGAACCGTACTCTACGATTCCTCAGGGACCGGGCAGAGACAAAAAGAAGTGGTGGACCGACTCCTCTTCTTCCTCGTCCCTGCAATTTCTACAAAAGTCGTTGTGAGGGATTTACAGTCTTGCAGCGTATTTGCCGATCTGCCAGTACCTCTTGAAGGCTCGGTTAACGGCGGAGTAATGGGACCTGCTAAGTTTAAATAGCTCTTCCGTGCGTTTTTTCGAACGATTTGGCCAGATCTCTCTTGAAGTTTTACATGTGATGGCCAGCTGCCATCGCCTGTCAGCAATTTGCTTGAATGTCCGTGCATTATTAACCGACTCGTAGCCATAGGCATTGCTACTGCGCACCCTCTCCGGCAGGAGAGGTATGGAAGTGCACTGCATAGCTAGCCTCGTCGGCGGCATCGTTTCCATCAATGTCCCTATGTCCGGGGAACCATGTTAGGAAGAGATCCAGCTGCTCTGCGGTCTCATTTTTAAAACTACGGCAGTCGTTGATGGTCGCTGAGCTCTACGATATTGAACCCAGTGCATTAAGGGCTGCTTGGCTGTCCGAGAAGACGCACACTGATTGTCCGTCTAATGAGAGGTTGGAGACGATGGAGATCGCCTCCTTGATTTCTACGAGCTCTGCCTGGAACACGCTACAGTGATCCGGAAGTCTTAAGCAGAGACTGATATTGCGCTCGTCGCAGAAGACGCGCCCACCTACGCGGCCGTCTAACTTTGAGCCATCAGTGTAAAAGTGGATCGCGTTTGCAGGCCCAGGTGCGCCCCTCTCCCAGACTTCCCTAAGCGGGATGGATACTTGGAAAGGCGTCAAGAGGTAGTCACTAGGGATGCAGTAGTCTGTCCTCTCTAAAAGTTGCGGGAGTTTCGTTAGGATTCCCGAGTGGCCGACCGCGCATGTTTTCAACAGGTTGGATTCTTTCATTCTGAGAGCAAAGAGTGTTGCAACCTTTTCCCCATGAGTTCTACAGGAAGAAGGTACATCAGGCTATCGAAGGCTTCGCTTGGGGTATTGCCATGGTAATTTTTGTGGTCTCCCTATTGGTCTATATGTAGACTTAAAGGGCAGCCTAGCTATTATAAAATACACGTTTTGGGTTTTTCTTGTTGTTTCATAGTATAGTTATTTCTATTATTCTTTTTTGTATCATCATTTGCTCATAAGCATAGAGGCAGGCGGTGGCACACGTCTGTCTATTTGGTGTTACTTATGTGAATATCCTATAAGGTGTACTGATTTTTTCACCTAAAAATTCGAAAAAGAATCAAGAAAAGGAAACAGTGCAATATATTTTAAAAAGTTTCTATATTATTTATTAAACATTTTGAGGAAAAAATGCTTTTATCCCTTTAAGTGTCTATGACTCCAGTTGAAAAAACACCGTCCTTTTCACAAACCGTCCGAGCTATAGTTGACATTTTCTCTGTCAAAAATTCGATGGTGGCTTGAAGTGGATGTTTTTAGGTTCGCCATCGCCCGCTCAGAAGCCTGAAATACAAGACAAATAGATACAAATTTTAATTATACGTAGTTCTTTTAATTAATTTACTTTTTCCCTGTACCAGTCTAGACTTCATTAAATAACGAGAAAGAACTTTTATAAGTACTTCTTTACCCTTACTCAGTCAGTAGACATGTGATTTATGTGGAATTTTCAAATGTTTATCAGTTTTTTTACATTTGATAATTTTTGTTCTACATCTGTCATATACATCTACATCATCTACATCACTTCTCACAACAACACACGTCCACTGCCCAAGGCAGTGTGTGAGCGAGAGAGGGAATCTGTAGTCATCCCCATAAATGACTTACGCTGCAAGAGGGCGGGGGAAATCGCTGCTGAAAATTCATTTTATCATTGTGGCTACAATAATGATCCAATCTGAATCTGGATGCCTCGGGCTGGGGCTTTCCCTAACCCGATGCGGCCATGCCCCCGGTTCTAAGACACAGAGGGACCACGAGCGTCACAACTGTACACAACGGTGGAAGTGCGCCTATACTCACCTCGTGAGGACGTCTTGTAACAGGTCCTGGCACGGTCAAGTCTCTGCAACGGATGCTGAATAATGGTAGTCGGGCGGAGAGAAGAAAACTCTCAGTGTAATTAACCCAATCGTAGGTAAAACAGCATGCGCTGATGGATGCATGGCCGAGGGAGTGCTCGGTCGCTAGTATGCGAACTCAGGATACCCGCCGACCTCCAGTGTCCACTCCAGCACGCGGGTTATGCCTCGGGTGACTAACCCCTTCCCCGCCTACTCGTGGGACAAATATGCCAAAAGAACTTAAATATTGAACGAGAAAGAACGTACGGAGTCGCTTCTGAACGCGACTCTACTTTTTATACCCGTAGTCAGTGATTTATGTGGAATTTTAAAAATTTTTATCAGTTTTTACATTTTACATTTTTTTAAGCATCCGTCATCGACATCTACATCTACACAATCTACATCAGTTCTCACAACAACAAACGTACACTGCACGAGGCAGCATGTTTGAGCGTGAGTGTGTGTGTGAGAGAATCTGCAGCCACAATCAACCCCAATAAATGACTAATGTTGCAGGAGTGGGGGAATTGCTTCTGAAAAAATTCATTTGATCATTGTGGCTACAATAATGATCCGATCTGAACCAAATTCGGGAATCTGGTAGATATGGTCATTTTCTACAATACTGCATTTTTGGTTTTTTTTCTATCTTAAAAATTGTGGATTTTCGTCTTTTGGGGGCGGGAGTGGGCATGGCAAAATTTTGAAATAAACTTGCACTGAAGCGATATCACAGGAGTCTAGGCAAAAAATTTGGGTTGCTCTAGCTCTTATAGTCTCTGAGATCCAGGCGACAAAAATACAAAAAACCAAATCGTCTCTGTTTTTGTGTGAGTGCGAAAGGGATGGAGCGAAGTTTTTGCGTATGTTTTTGTCTATTGTGGCTATATTAATGATCCGATCCGATTCAGATTTGGGCCCCAGATAGATATGGTCTTCAGCTATGATTCTGCATTTTTGTTTTCTGTTATCTTTAAAACTGTGGACGCCACAGATGTGCGCCCTTTGTGGGGGCGGAAGTGGGCGGGGCGAAATTTTGAAACACTTTTTCTAGGAGTGAGATATCACATCAGTCTGGAAAAAAAAAATTTGATTGGTCTAGCTCTAATAGCCTTCGAGAAATGAGTGAAAAACAAGACGGACGGACAGACGGACAGACGGACGGACAGACATGGCTATATCGACTCGGCTATTGATGCTGATCAAGAATATATATACTTTATGGGGTCGGAAACGCCTCCCTTCTGTGTGTTACACACATCCACTTTTACCATTAAATACAATATACCCTTTTACTCTTCGAGTACGGGTATAAAAACACCGAAAAGGAGCTAAGTACTCCTTTTAAAGTACCGCAGGGAAAAGACCATCCCTCTACATCAATGCCTGGGCAACCAGGTCAAACGAAGACGGGGAAGGAGACAGAAACCGCTGCAAGGAGAGCTCCGAAAAGCAATTCGGGCCCATCCACGTAGGGGGGCATCGGGAGTAAACCGGACATCGGGGTTTCTGCCAAGCAGAGATTTTACCTCGGCAGGCGGCGGTTCTGAAAGCCAGAGAAGGAAGCCGTCCTACCAGGACACTGTCTTATTCCAGGCAAACGAAGATCCGGAATTCATGGCATCGGCGAAGGGGATGGAGCAGAGGCTCTGGGCCAGCCTCGATCATCCCAGACTTCCAGCCAGCCAAAGCCGGAACGGGGAGCAGCCAAGGCCCCGAACAAGCGGCAATGCTCAGTGGAAAACAACGCTACACAGCCAGGCCACCTGATAGAATGGACGCCTGATGGCGTCCTTGACAAAGTTCTAAGGATGCTATTGTCTCTCGCGACAAATGGCACCTGGTGAAGGCAGAGCTCCAGGACCGTTTTCTGGAGGACCTTGCCGAGAACGGCGGACCACCACGTAAATGTGAGGACGCCGGATGGCATCAGGGCACGGTAAAAGCCATCGCCAGCCAAGATGGTCGCTCGGCGGCCCTTTACATGAAAGGCGGTGGCGGCGCTCACACGGGTCTATCCAGGAGCCAAACTGGAGGGCGTGAGGTGGGAAGATATACCGAGCAAATCCAGCGGTCGGAAGAAAATTGCATGGTGACTCCGATGCTGTGAGAGCTCCGGAAATCCTCCCAGAGACTCTTCAACAAAGCGAAAGCTCTCAACATTGAACAGAACTGGACCGAGAACAAGGTCAGTCTGTCAACATACAACAAAGAACTCAGGAAAGCCAAACGTGCGTCATGGCGTAAGTTCTGCACCGAAATCGAGAGCAACTCCGAAGCTTCGCGCTTACGCAAAGTACTCTCGAAGTCAACTCTAACTTTGGGGTATCTAAGGAAAGCCAACCAATCCTGGACGACGTCCAAGTCCCGAGTCGCTAAACCTTCACCTCGACACACATTTCCCAGGCTGCGCTGTACCTCCCTCCATTGCCACAGGTTCCATTCTGAACTTGTCAGGAGAATATATCCTGGGTAATCAAAAGCTTCAAGCCCTACAAATCCGCGGGTAGCCTTCCTTGACATCGAAGGTGCCTTCAAAAACATAAACATAAACTTGACATTTTAGGGTTTCCGCTTAATTTTTTGAAATTGATTTCCAGCTACCTTTGCTCTAGGTCTCAAAGAGTCCTCTTCAAAAAACTCCTTGTCTTCACCTGTTCAGGGTACTTCTGTGTAGTACCACAGGGCCCTCTACTTTTCACACTCTTTATTAATGACCTGCCTTCAGTATTATCAAACTTTCGAGTATTCATGTATGCGGATGATGTTAAACTCTGTGTCCAGTATAAGGACATTTCATTTCACTCTCGCTTTGCAATCCGATCTCAATAACTTTCAGTCATGGTGTTGTGCAAGTATGTTACACCTGAATGCCTCGAAATGTAAAGCAATGCCATTTCATCGCTCCAGCCCCTTTGTTGGCTCCTCTGCGGTGGCTCTCTTGCGAGAACTTCATTGGTTGATGATGTTAGTGTTAAACTAAACCCCAAGTTAAAGTTTTCTGAACAGATTTCTACCATGGTAAATAGCCATGGGAGTGATTGGGTTTTTAAAGAGGTGGTCAAAGGAATTTGACGACCCCTATATAACGAAGACTCTCTATATTTCGCTTCTTCGTCCGATTTTAGAGTACGGCTCTTTGTGTATGGTGCCCGCAGTACAAAGCAGCCCTCAAGGCACTTGGCTCAATTTCGTCGAGCTCAGCGACCGTCAACGACTGCCGCAGGTCTCTAACTGAGACCGCAGAGCAGCTGGATCTCTTCCTAATATGGGTCCCCGGACACCGGGGCATTGATGAGAACGATGCCGCCGACGAGCCAGCTAGGCAGTTACTATACCTCTCCTGCCGGAGAGGGAGCGATGCCTTTGGCTACGTGCGGGATAATAACGCTCGAGATACTCGAGCAAATTTGCTGACAGGCGATGGCAGCTGGCCATCACATGTAAACGTTCAAGAGCGATCTGGTCAAATCGTTCGAAAAAAACGCTGATGGATCAAAGTTAGACGGCCGCGTGGTCCGCTACCGTTTTAACCTAACCTCTCAAAAGTGTGGTTCTTCTCTACTGTTAAGCACAAAATGTACTGCTGTTATATTTGTTATGTCTAACAGAGATTTACCGATTACCAATTTGAGCTATTCGCATGAAAAATCAAAGTGTTGTAGCATTGAGCAATTTTTGAGATCCATTTTTGAGCTTGGGTTAAAACCATTAGTTATAAAACGGGCATCACTACAATTACCCTGATGACAAAAAGTCATATATTTTGTATACTCGTATGTTGTATTCGAAGAGTTAGAGGGTATATTTTATTTGTGGTAAAATACGATGTGTGTAGAGCGCAGAAAAGATAACTGAAAATGAAATATGAAGAATCATAGAAAAAGTCCATATCTATCAGGGACCCGAATCTGCATGGATAGAATCTTTAGTAAAGCCAAAATGAAGAAACCCATTTGGAGAGGCATAGTTCCTCTCTCGCTCTCTCACACACCAACACGTCAACTATGCCTGTTCGTCCAGATGAGCGCCGGGATCACAGAGAATATAAAAGCTAGAGCTACCAAACTTTCTTTCCAAACTTCTGTGATACCACTGCAGTACAAGTGAATTTCAAAATTTTGCCACGCTTCCTTCCGCCCCTCCAAAAAAAATTAAAGTCCACAGTTTTGAAAATAGACAAAAACGAAAAATGCAGTATCGTAGAGAATGATCATATTTTCCAGATTGCCGAATCTGGTTCAGATCGGATCATTATTATAGCCTGTTGTTGTGAGAAAAGATGTAGGATGACAAATGCAGCAATAAAATTCCACTTAAATCAAACGATCAGATGTGTTGTGCCCTTTCAGCGGCGTCGGCTGACGCTTCCTGACTCTCGCTCTCGCGATCTACTCTTTGCTCTATCTGCTCTCAGCTCGCTCGATCTCCTCTTTTCTCTCTCTGCTCTCTCGGGGAGGTCCGCGCCTGTGTGCGGGACCTAACCTTCTTACATGTATGTAAAGAACAAATTTTAAACACGAACAAATCATTCTAAATTACATAAAAACCCTATCTCTAAGTTTTCATTAAAAAGAACGAAATATAGATTATTTACGACAGTTAGAAAAAAGGGTATGTGAAGCTATTAATCAATACGACAGGAACACAAAAATAGAGATTCCACTACCTACTATGCAAAAAACCATCAAAGTAAAATTGCACCTCATACATCGTTTGTAAATCTAATATAATGCTCTGATTTTAAAAATAAAGTTCAGTTGGAATATACAATTCAGCTCGAAAAAATGTATATGATTTTCTTTTTGAGGTCTTAACATTTTTCACATTCATCTTGAGTTTTACACTTCTCGTCCATTATTTTTTTGTTTTTTTCCCCATTTTTCTGTCAGTCATTGTTTACATTTGTTATTGCCCTGACCAATTTTTACTGATCCAAGAAAGAAGAGCACGATGTAACGGCAGAGACGCCGAAAAAAAAAAAAAAAAAGGTTCGAACACGCTTCGAAAGTGAGGCTCGAGAGTGAAGTGCGGATTTCGAAGCTGAAAAGTCGGGACTGCAAGAGCAACAGCCGCAAGAAACCCGTAGATAGGAGTAAGCTGTTCTCACTTAGTGAGTATGGGGAAGTGTAGGGGGGAGTAGGGACTCAAATAAAATGTTTAAGTTGGAAACAAATCTCGATTATTCTCTCGGTGGGAACTTAAAACTGGTACACCGACCGCTACGTCACGACTGTAGTGGACTCAACCTGAATCATAGCCGGACGCGGAAGACACCGCAAGTGTCGATTCGATCCTCCCCTCCCCATGCAATAGTTGATTCTCTTATTTTCGGGGAGTCGATTCCCGGAAGCCAGACGCGGAAAGCACCGCCATCGTAGATTCAATTTTCCCCTCCCCTTATATTAGCTTTTCCCTTACGGGAAGAAGTCGACCTGTATGTCCGCAGGTATCATTCCTGTTTCCCCGCAGTAACTACCCTCCTCTCCCAACACAATCATAAAATTCCAGTGTTTTGGCAAGAAACTGGTGCGAATCTCTCGATGTTCCGCAATATACATACTCGTACATCTAACCGGACTGAGAGTCTGTTCCCAGCGAAACTTCCTTACAGATGACACCTGAGTTGATTAAGATTTTTGGCGTCTGATAGATATTGGCTTCTCTATGATTCTGCACTTTCTGTTTTCTCCTATCTTCAAAATTGTGGACGTCACAGATGTGCGCCCCTTTGTGGGGCGGGGCGAAGTTTATGAATGCCTTTGTAGGAGTGAGATAACACATCAGTCTGGAAACAAAATTTGGTTGTTCTAGATCTAATAGTCTCCGAGCATTGAGCGACAAACAATACAAAAAGACAGACGGACGGACAGACAGACAAGACTATATAGACTCGGTTATTGATGCTGATCAATAATATATATACGCTGCATCCACTTTTACCAGAAATACAATATGTATACCTTATTATTTTTTGAGTACGAGTATAAAAATATATCTCAGAGTCCCGGGACTGTACAGCGCAAAAACTACACAGTAGTAGGTAAAAGCAGGCAAAGATATAACACACCGCAGTATAACAGCTACATTCGCACTGCGCACTCATTCCGCAGGATCACATGCAGCGACCGCGACTAGCTGTGCAGTGCCGTATACTCGTCCGCAAGCCCAACTCAGTGCAGAAGATTAAACTCAGAAACCAGGATTTGCTATCCCGTGCCGCGTACCGCTCCACAAAGATACCTACAAACCACCCAAGGTAACCGCACAAAGCAGCACTCTACTTCGAAAACGGGGCAACTGCTCCAGTCAGCGCGGACGGAGACAAGGCAACAGGACCCACAGGAGTCAGTCACACACTAAGTCTGGTCGGACAAGGATCCAGATACGCAGACCTCCTTCCGCCCTACCGACCGAGGGACGCTGCCGAACCGATCGCGAAAATGCAGGAAAGCTAGCTGTTCGACTAATATTCGAGGAAAATTAGAGCTAAACACAACGCTAAACATACAAAGTTACAAAAAGAATATTACTTATTACGGGAAAAATGTATGTTAGTATTAGTGATTTGAGAAAAGGAAATGAATAAGTGGTGGATATTATATGGTTGGAGGTATTATAATCCGAACATAAGACCCGAAACGGTTCATGCAAGAAATAATCTGATCTGCACAGCGGAAGGGACAAACGAATAACATTTCTAGAGGATCTAATAAGAATCGTGAAATTTATGCGGCTCAACAAGCCAGGGCTATCGATGTCACCCCTGATTGTTGTGCATGAAAATTACACCAAGCATTTTTCTACGATTAAGTAAGGATGGAAGGTTTTTGAAAAGCAATCTATGAGAGTCAGAAGGTAGTCTCACACCTTCATCCCAGTTGAGGCCACGCAGAGCAAAAAGTAAAAGGTTTTTCTGGATTCTAAACGGTCTTGGTGTACTTTGTACTGCGGGCACCATAGACAAGAGCCGTACTCTAAAAATCGGACGTACAAGCGAAATATAGAGAGTCTTCGTTATATAGGGTCGTCAAATTCCTTTGACCACCTCTTTATAAACTCAAGCACTCCCATGGCTATTTACCATGGTAGAAATCGGGTCAGAAAACTTTAACTTGGGGTTTAGTTTAACACTAACATCATCAACCAATGAAGTTCTTGCAAGAGAGCCACCGCAGAGGAGCCAACAAAGGGGCTGGAGCGATGAAATGTCATTGCTTTACATTTCGAGGCATTCAGGTGTAACATACTTGCACAACACCATGACTGAAAGTTATTGAGATCGGATTGCAAGCGAGTGAAATGAAATGTCTTATACTGGACACAGAGTTTAACATCATCCGCATACATGAGTACTAGAAAGTTTGTTAATACTGAAGGCAGGTCATTAATAAAGAGTGTGAAAAGTAGAGGGCCCTGTGGTACTCCAGAAGTATCCTGAACAGGTGAAGACAAGGAGTTTTTGAATAGGACTCTTTGAGACCTAGAGCAAGGGTAGCTGGAAATCCATTTCAAAAGATTAGGCGGAAACCCTAAAATGTCAAGTTTTTGTGCTAGAAGGGAATAGTTTACAGAGTCGAATGCTTTACTGAAATCGGTGTAAATGACATCCGTCAGCATTTTACCTTGGAAGCCTTTAATTATAAAAGAGGTAAACTCTAGTAAATTTGTAGTTGTTGACCGTCGGTAAACTGTATGGATACGGCTGACTAGAGCAGCTTTTCATGGGGATAGGTTGTTTGGAAAAATTGTGCAAAAAAGATCGGCAATGGCCTGATCATTGTTTGCCGTCGAATGTGCGGACGTTTTACGCTTGCTGTTTACGAAGCTTTAAAACTATTTAGGGTCCTGAGAAAAGCGCATCCTGCATCGAGCTAGGTAATTTTTGTAGCATTGAGCGTTTACAATTGTGAAATTTGAGCGAGCTATTACATAGCGAGAGAGAGAAAAAAGGAGAGCCAACTTCTTGAAATTTTTTTAGATGCCGGCGGCCGTGAGGCAGTTGGCACCTGCAAAGTCCCGCGGAGTGGACTTCCTGCGCCGCGGAGACTCAGCCAGCAGCTGTAAACTGCTGAACTGAGAGTCCATGGCCAAGAAGCCGATCGTATTGCTTCTTAAAGCCCACGAACAGCTCCTTAAAGCCACTCCTCGTCTGCCTCATAAACGAGCGCCTTTCGTTTTCTATCGCACGGCATTCCTCACAACTATAATGCAGACCGTTGCGTTGTGAGATGGCATCACCCACACGGCCAGAAATAACTGCACACTTTGCGTGCACTACACTGTCGGAAAGCCAGCAAGGTATGTTCGGCTGATCGTGAGTGATCTTTTTTGCCTCTTGCAGGTTTTTGCGCAGATCATAGAAAATTCCATAATTTAGTTTCTAATTTTTTTTTTTCAATCACAAAAGAAATTTCATAACAAATAGCAATCAGACCACAGTGCAAGCAGTTTCTAAAAGCTATGCTTAAAGAAAAATCGAAAAAAAAAGAGAGAACTACTGCAACAGCTTGTAAGTGAGAGAGAATTCTACTGCAAAAAAGGTTTTATAAGCGAGAGAGATAGAACAGTTAGTTAAGTTTGGGTGATAGAAAGAGAGAGTTGCTGGACAAAAGCTAAAACAAGAGAGCGGCAAAAATGTATTTTCTTACTTACTGGAAGGAACAACAAAAACACAATTAACCGATGCACAAAATTGATTAAAAACGTTGTGTTTTACACAAAAACTAGGCACCCGCGGATTTTGTATAGCAAATCAGTTAAGAATATATTTAGTAAATTTATTAGGCCAAACACCGGTTGTTTGTAATATATAAAAGCTTATCTTAAAAGCGGAGCAAGAAAAAAACACGTCTGGTCACTACAAAGAGAACGAACGAATCTCACTGCTAGAAGTAGGTTTCAAAATTTCACCACGCCCACTTCCGCCCCCCACAAAGGATGCACATCTGTAGCGACCACAATTTTGAAGATAACAGAAGACTAAAAAATGCAGAATCATAGAGAAAGCGCCTATTTAGGCTAGGTTAGGTTAAGGCGATAGCGGAGGGGGAGAGACCTCCCCCCACCGCTCACTTGGTCCAGTTAGTGGACCATTGTGATGCCGCATGGGCGCGAGCCCCTTCTCCTGGCCCCAACCGTGGTGAGCAACTTAGTGCCGAGCTAAGGGCAGTCCCATCCGGTGGCTTGGATGTACTTGGACAGAGTCCCCGGTTTGGTTTCGGAAAGGTCCGAAATATCTGTACCGGGGAAAGGGGCCCCGAGGAACCGTAGTCTTCGGTTTCCCAGGGCCGGGCAGAGACAGAAGAAGTGGTGAACCGACTCCTCCTCCTCCTCGTCCCTACAACTTCTGCAGAAGTCGTTGTGAGGGATCAACAGTCGTGCAGCATGTGTACTTAAAGCCGATCTGCCAGTGCCCCGTGATGGCTCGGGTGACGGCGTGAAGCAATGTGCTCTGCTGAGTCTATTTATCAGAGGCTTAAATTTGAATCGCACTGAAAAACCAACGTGTCGACCCTGCCTTTTCGTACAAATGAACGCCTGGATCTCAGAGACTAAGAGCTAGAGCAAACCGGTTGTTTTTTGTCCAAACTACTTTGATACCACTTCAGTACAAAGAGAAGTGTATTTCAAAAAATTTCGCCCCGCCTACTTCCGCCCCCCACAAATCACGAAAAGTCCACAATTTTGAAGATAGAAAAACGAAAAAATGCAGTATCGTAGGGAATGATCATATCTTACCAGATTTGGTTCAGATTGGATCATTATTATAGCCACAATGATAAAATGAATTTTCAGTTTAAGCAGTTTCCCCGCTCGCACGCAACAACCAAACAAAATATACATTTGTTTGAGGGTTGATAGCTGCTACTGATTCTCTCACATTCACACTCACGCTACACACTCTGCCTCGCGATCTAATAATTGCCGAAACAGTTCGGATCTATCATCATATCACTCGCCTGTCCTTCTAAGCCACGAAAAGTCAGCTTACTTGTTTTCAAAGCAATTTTAAAAAGTCCGTCTGTATATCAGCCAATACATTAAAACTTCGTTCCAAACTAAATTTAAACTAAATTTAATCACTATAAACATGGTACCATCGCACCAGTTCGGCTTTCGAGAGAAGAGCACGGAACGATCGAGGTCAACCCGCATCAATTCAGTGATACGTACTCCATTAGAACAACGCGATTATTAAATGGAAGTATTCTTTGACGTCGGCCTTTTTTAAAAAATAACAAAGCTGCTGGGAGATTCTTTGCCATGAGATGTAGTGCAAGCACCTCACATGATTCTTAACCGAAGCTGAAGTGCCCCAAGGCAGCATACGCGGACAGTTCCTCTATGTCTTAGGGATACCACAAAGATAACCAGGTAACAAGAAAGACGTTTGCTGATGATGCACCGATTCTTAGTCAGCTCCAGCAAGGATACAAGCATGTCACTTATACTCTCAACCAACAAAGCTGCGGTTCACTTGGCACAAATGCATAAAAGCCAAGACGAAGGGTCTTACAAGTAAAGGAAGTAACTCCACCTGCTAATTAACGCTCGCTCTCCACTTAGCTTGGACTAAAAGCCCCTCCTGTATAACTCTGTGCTGAAACCAATCTGGACCTGTGGCCCGAGTTATGGGCAACGCGCTTGCTTCTGCTTAGAAGCAACATCGATATTATCCAGCAAGCACAGTCCAGAATCCTGACAACCATTACTTGTACTCCGGAACAAGAATACCCCCACACAGACTTGAACATCAAACTCAAAAAAGGGGATATACTGGAACAAAATTTTTTAAATAAAGTTGCACTGAAGTGATATCACAGGAGTCTGGACAAAAAGTTTGGTTGCTCTAGCTCTTATAGTCTCTGAGATCCAGGCGTCATCTGTACCAATGGCCAAAGTCGACACGTTGGTGTGTGAGTGCGAGCGAGAGGGAACGATGTTTCTCAAAATGGTTGTGTCTCCATTGTGGCTAAGATTTGGGACTCTGAAAAGATATGGGGTTTCTCTATTATTCTGCATTTTTCGTTTTCAGATATCTTAAAATTGTGAACGCCGACGGAAGGGCCGGGGCGAAATTTGGAAATACAATTGTGAGCGACATGAAGAAGCTATAACCTGTAACTATCATGGTGTTATGATATCAGACATTGATAAACATTGCTGCGAAAGGAGAGTATGGCACACGAAAGGTGTGCCGTCTTCAGTACCGTCTCTAGAGACGTCGAACAACTGAGGCACTTCTTGACACGAAATTATGTTTTCCAGCATACACCCAATCCAAATTAGATCATATATTTCTCTCGCTCTCACTGCATGCTTAACCTATAAGGAAATTTGATTTTGCGATTCGTTAGCAGTGGACAAAGGTTTGCTAAGTACATTTTATGCACTCCGGTTTAAGTTCTTATAAATTTTCTGGATATTACAGCATGTTGGCATGTTCTTAAACCCGTACTCGAAGAGTAAAAGGGTATATTGTATTTGTGGTAAAGCTGGATGTGTGTAACGCAGAGTAGGGAAAGTATATACCCTGACCCCATAAAGAATAATATATATTATTGATTAGCATCATTAGCCGAGTCTATATAGCCATGTCTGGCTGTCCGTCCGTCCGTCTGTCCATCTCTCCATCCGTTCATCTGTCTGTCCGTCTTGTTTGTCGCCCAATGCTCGGAGACTATAAGAGCTAGCGCAATCAAATTAGTTTACCAGACTCATATTGATATGTTGAAGTGACTCATGTTGAAGAGATATAAGAAAACGGAAAATCCAGAATCATAAAAGAAATCAATATCTATCACAGTTCTGAATTTTAATATAGCAACAAAGGAGTAAACCATTTGGAATAACATCGTTCCCTCTCGCTCTCACACACCAACGCGTCTGCTTTTGCCCATTCGTCAGATGAGAGCCTGGATCTCAGAGACTATACAAGCTAGAGCAACCAAACTTTTAGTCAAATACCTGTGAATTACTTCAGTACAAGTGTATTTCAAAATCTCTCCCCTTCCACCACCACACAAAAGATAAAAGTCCATAATTTTGAAGATAGAAAAAGCGAAATGCAGTATCGTAGAGAATGACCATATCTACCAGATTGCCGAATCTGGCACAGATCGGATTATTATTACAGCCTTAACTTTAAGCAGCTAGCCTTCACCTTTTCAGCCGCTACTGATTCTCTCTCTCGCTCACACACTTTGGCTATGGCTATGATGAAGATGTAGATGACAGATGCAGCAAAAATTTGAAATGCATATTTAAAAATTCCACATAAATCAAATGTGTACTGTCTGGTACGAGGTATAAAAGTAAAAGTCGCGTCAACGGCAACTCAGCACGTTCCTTCTCATTTAAAAATTTACGTTCCCTATTCAGATTGATGCTTTTCAGTCATTGAGACTCGCAAAATTTTTTGTTTTGTCATCCAGGCCTGTCATTAAATCACTTTTAATTTAGCACGAAAATAAATAAAATTTTTGTGATTTGTGCCAAAATTACTTACAAATTATTATCGAAGGGGGTGGCCATATGTAGAAGTTTTAATAGATGACTTATTGAAAAACTATCTTTTTCTAATCTCTAATTACTATTATTATACCCGTACTCGAAGAGAAAAGGGTATATTGTATTTGTGGTTAAAGGGGATGTGTGTAACATAGAGAAGGACTCATTTCCCACAAAGTATATATATTCTTGATCAGCACCAATAGCCGAGTCGATATAGCCCTGTCTGTCCGTCTGTCTGTCTGTCCGTCTTGTTTGTCGCCCACTGCTCGAAGGCTATAAGAGCTAGAGCAACAAAGTTTTGTATCCACTCTGTTGTGATATCTCACTCCTAGAAAATTGAGAAAAATAGAGAAAACCATTTGGAGAAAAACATCATTCCATCTCTTTCACTCACACAACGAGAAAGAACGTATGGAGTCGCTGTGAACGCGACTCTACTTTTACCCCATACCATAGTCAGTACACATGTAATTCTAGTGTGGCATTTCAAATGTTGTATCCAGTTTCTTACATATTACATTTAACATTTGCTTTTGCATCTGTCATCTACATATACATCAGTTCTCACAACAACACACGTACACACCGCACGAGGCTGCATGTTTGAGCGTGAGTGTGCGTGTGAGAGAATATTCAGTGACAATCATCCCCATAATTGACTTACGCTGCAAGAGAGGAGGGGAACTGCTGCTGAAAATTCATTTGATCATTGTGGCTACAATAATGATCCGATCTGAACCAAATTCCGGGAATTTTGTAGATATGGTCATTTTCTACGATACTATTATTGGTTTTATTTTATCCGCTTAAAAATTTCAGTTTTTCGTCTTTTGGGTGGCGGGGTGGGCGTGCCAAAGTTTTGAAAATAAACTTGCACTGAAGCGATATCAACAAGACTAGGCAAAAATTTGGTTGTTCTAGCTCTTATAGTCTCTGAGATCGATTCGCTCATTTTGCGAAAACCAAAATTACTCGATTTTGTGTGAGTGCGGAAAGGGATGACGCGTTTGTTTTTTGCGTATGTTTTTGTCTATTGTGGCTATATTAATGATCCGATCCGATTCAGATTTGCTCCCCTGATAGATATGGGCTGTCTCTATGATTCTGCATTTTTAGTTTTGTTATTTTTCAAAATTGTGGCCGCCACAGATGCCGGCCCTTCAAACCCTGGTTTTGGGCGTGGGCGAAATTTTGAAACACTTTTTTCTAGGCGTGAGATATCACATCAGGCTGGATAAAAAGTTTGGTTCCTCTGAGCTTTTATTCCCTTCGAGCAATGGGCGACAAACAAGACGGACGGACGGAGTTCGGACGGAGACGGACAGACGGACGGACAGACCAGGGCTGGACTCGACTCGGCTATTGATGCTGATCAAGAATTTATATACTTTTATATGGTCGGAAATGACTCCTTCTCTATGTTACAGGATACATCCACTTTTACCACAAATACATTATACCGTATTATTACTCTTCGAGTACGGGTATAAAAACGAGTCGAATTGGTTTTCGTACAAATGAACATCTGAGTGGTCAGAGACTATAAGAGCTAGAGCAACTCAAACTTTCGTATAGACTCTGTGATACCAAACCAAGACAAGACTGTTTCAAGCGTTGGCCACGCATCCTTCTATTAGGCCAATGTCACGAAAGCACGGTCTGAATATAGAGCGCCCAAAAGGGCAGTATGTGAGAGGAACCTCTATATCTATCAAAATTTCAGCAGCGAGGGCCGTCTTTAGCCAGGCGGGTGTGGGCGTGCAAAAAATATTGAAATAGGGTTGATATTTTTTATATGTACGTATGCCAAGTCAACTTACCTGTATGGTTAACACTTTGGTCAAGTTAACTTCATGCTGTGCAGTTGGAAGATCAAGTTTTAAAGCTCGAGATGATCGTGATTGTGTTACAAACCATAGAGTATATATCTATAGCGGCGTTTGCCAGTCGGTTTAATATTAATTGCTCGTTTACTATATTTTTATTATACCGTAATAATAGCTCTTCAACTGTTTGACCGAAGAGGTCAATACATTCTGCAGTTTTCTTGGCATAGGGCTGAAGTTCAGGAGCTACATGGCAACTTAAATCACTGCCACCTAGACCAACTTTAGAAGCGGCACGTTTAGAAGCTTCTTTAAATATTAAACCCAAATTGGTAGATGGATTCTTAAAAGCACTTTGCAGTTCTTTTAAATGAGATCCTGCGTATTGAATTCCAGTCAGTGCTATAAACAAACGAAGAATATCATTTGTGCCTTCGAAAATTCGGAAAATCCTTAAGTCTCGTAAAAAACTCGTTCAAGTCCAGCTTCCACCATGAATCCCATGCCTCCCAGAATTTGATAGCTTCGTCGCAAACGTACCAGGCGCTTTCACTTGCGTATATTTTTGATATTGCGGCTTCTAAATGGTAGTCATGACTCCCATCGTCCATGTTTTTGGGATATCGTAAAATGCCATAGATTCTGTGGCGTATTGAAGCATGCTCATTTGTGCTAATTTTTCTTGAATAGAGCCATAGTTTTTAAGTTTTTGTCCAAACTGGACCCGGTTATTCGCATGAGAAGTAGCAATTTCAATGCATTTCTTCATCGTGCCAGAGAGCGTTGTCCCCATTCCAAACCGACCATTATTTAAAAATATTCATAGCAACCTTAAATCCATCCCCTTCCTTTCCAAAAGAATATTTTCAATTGGGATTTTTTACATCCTCAAAATAAACTTCCGCCGTGTTTGATGCCTTGATTCCCATTTTTTTTCTGGTGGACCATTTGTAACACCTCCAAAAGATCGTTCCACAATAAACGCTGTAACCTATATTAAAAACAAGTGTTAGTTTAATTTACTGTAACAAACAATTTGAAAAAATCCAAATATTATACAATTTTTTACGCCCTCGCGAGAAAATTTTGTCTGTGCTTTGTAAGCGTAAGGAACAGAAGAGTTGGATCCAGAGTTCCTTGATGTTCGTACGCAGAAGGAGGAGCTGGTAGGCACGGGTCCCAATCCAAGATTCTACAGATCTACCACCTATTGATGCGGCGGAGAAGAGAAGCTTTAGGGTTACAAGTCGTCGGCTAAGTACCTACGTTTCTTAGCCAGGGCCCCCACCGAAACGCTGGCCGAAAGAGACAAGAGTCAGAAGAAGAAGCGCAAGTACAACGGACGACGGGCGCTGCAAGGAGCCGCCTAGCTTGAAGGGAGATCAAAACCCCGATGATGACCAAAGATCAACTTCGTCGTCGGCATTAGCACGAAAATGAACGGGAACGGCGAGGAACTCTGGATCAGTATTGGTAAAGAAAGCATTTCTTTGGTATGGGCATCCAGGCGGTAGTAGGGTCGCAACACCTCAGGTTTGCTAAATAGCATGAAGGTTGTGCAAATTAATCGGCACTGCTCGATACAGATGGAGCCTTTAACAACAATAACGGACCCATTGGCCACAATTGGCACACATCCGACGGTAAAAAGATGGCTACCCTACGCTCCTGCTCGTCAAAAATACGGTCCCATACATACAAACATACATTTTTTTTAGGGTTTTGAGGGTTGATAGCTGCTACTGATTCTCTCGCACTCACATTCACACTCACGCTCGCATGCTCTGCCTTGTGCAGTGTACGTGTGTTGTTGTGAGAACTGATGTAGATCTAGATGACAGATGCAGCAAAACAAATGTAAAATGTAAAAACTGATACAACATTTGAAAATTCCACATAAATCACATGTGTACTGACTGAGTACTGGTATAAAAGTAGAGTCGCGTTCGTTCGTTCTCTTTGCAGTGACCAGACGTGTTTTTTCTTGCGCTCCGCTTCTTTCTTTTATCTTTTAAAAACAATCGGTGTTTGGCCTAATAAATTTACTAAATATATTCTTAACTGATTTTCTATACAAATCCGCGGGTGCCTAGTTTTTGTGTAAAAAACACAACGTTTTTAATCAATTTTGTGCGTCGGTTAATTGTGTTTTTGTTGTTCCTTCCAGTAAGTAAGAAAATACATTTGGCCGCTCTCTTGTTTTAGCTTTTGTCTAGCAACTCTCTTTCTCTATCACCCAAACTTAACTAACTGTTCTTTCTCTCTCGCTTATAAACCTTTTGTGCAGTAGCTCTCTCACTTTACAAGCTGTTGCAGTAGTTCTCTCTTTTTTTCGATTTTTTCTTTTAAGCATAGCTTTACGAAACTGCTTGCACTGTGGTCTTATTGCTATTTGTTTTGAGCTTTCTTTTTGTTAAAAAAAAAAAAAAAAAATTATGGAATTTTGGTCTCATAAAAAAAAAAAACCTGCAAGAAGCAAAAGCAGATCACTCACGATCAGCCGAACATACCTTGCTGGCTTTGCGACAGCGTAGTGCACGCAAAGTGTTCAGTTATTTCTGGCCGTGTGGGTGATGCCATCTCACAACGCAACGGTCTGCATTATAGTTGTGAGGAATGCCGTGCGATAGAAAACGAAATGCGCTCGTTTATGAGGCAGACGAGGAGAGGCTTTAAGGAGCTGATCGTGGGCTTTAAGAAGCAATACGATCGGCTCTTAGCCATGGACACTCAGTTCAGCAGTTTACAGCTGCTGGATGAGTCTCCGCGGCGCAAGAAGTCCACCCGCGGGACTTTGCAAGTGCCAACTGCCTCACGGCCGCCGGCATCTGAAAAACTAACTCCGACCACTACGCCAGTGAAGCAGTTGATTTCGTTTGCCACCCAAGGGCAACGATCGCTGCTGGGGATGCAGTTTCGGTAACCGAATGCATCGTCTCGAGAACATGCAGCCGACTGTAGCGTCCGTGTCCGTAGAGTCCGTACCGAAACCCATAGTTATCCCTTCCATTACGAAACCGCCAGTTGTTGTACGTCCGGGACCACCGGATATTGCCATCACAGGTACCGCACCTGTGGTTCCAAAACCACTGGTGGGTGTCCCACCAAAGCGGCAAGTTTTTGTCTCGGCTTGCCCCTGATCTCACATCTAATGATGTAACTGCTTTTATACAAAGCAAAAATAAAGGCCTAAAGGTGGAGAAGTTTAATTTCGCTTATGCCAGGGAGATAGCTTCTTTTAAGATAAGCGTCTCCCCATCTCATTTCGACACCATTTTCTCTGCCAATTTTTGGCCGGAGCACTTGGTTGTGAAAGAGTATACGGCTAAGAAGAAGAATAGGCCCCCCATAACTCTCCCCCCGACAGTCAGACCAGTGCTCCATCCTTATCTTCCCGCTCTACTTCCACCCATCCAAAAACCAATTTCCTCTCTTTTTAGTTACATACCAGAATGCTAGAGGCTTACGTAGTAAGCTCAGCACTCTTTATCTTGAAAGTTTTACATTTTTGTTCCATATTATTGTGTTAACTGAAACCTGGTTAAAGCCGGACATCCTTAGTTCAGAAGTTTTGGTAGATCGGTACAAAAATATTTTGAAATGACCGTTCGTCTCGACGTAGAGGAGGGGTCCCCATCGCAGTGGAATCTAACTTCACGTCGGAACATTTCATATTCCATGTTCAACAAGACCTAGAATTCCTGTGCTTAAAACTGATTCTTCCAGCCTTTTATATTTTCATTACCTGCTCGTACATTCCACCGTCTTCGGATATCTCTATATACGAGCAGGACCTGTCCGCTTTAAAAACTGTTTCTTCCTCGCTATCAGATAAAGACCACATACATAATAGTTCTGGGGATTTCAATTTTCCAGGCACTGTTTGGTCTTCGATAAACGAGTCGAATAACCTTGTGCCCATATCACGACATGACTTTATTGACGGCTTTCTAGACCTGTCCCTGTCTCAAGTAAAACCAAGTGAAAATTCCTTGGGTCGATTGCTCGATCTTTGCTTCGTCTCGGATCCGACCATAGCGTTGTTAACCCGAGCCCTTCCGCTCACTATACCTGAAGACTGCTACCATCCTACTTTCGAAATATCGGTCGATATTGGACCTTCTGTATTGGATCGATCAGGTAAGCTTTCTAAACGTGTCCGCTGCTTTCGTAAGGTCGAGTTTACGAAGCTTAATAGCCTGATTAGGGATTTCGATCGGTCCGCTCTGTACTTGTGCACTGACGTTAGGAAAGGCACAAACATTTTTCTATAATGTACTTGACACACTCTTTTGATTCTTGTGTCCCATATTTTTGTCCGATTAGATCTGGGAAGCCCCTTGGTTTACCAAAGAGCTATCCAGTCTAAAAAACATAAAATCCAGACCTTATAAAAAATTTCAAAAAGTTGGCTATGTAATAGCTCGGTCAAATTTCACCATTGTAAACGCTCAATGCTACAAAATTACCTAGCTCGATGCAGGATGCGCTTTTTCAGGACCCTAAACAGTTTTACAGCTTCGTAAACAGCAAGCGTAAAACGTCCGCACATCCATCCTCGCTATCATTTCATAATTCGTCGGCAAACAATGATCAGGCCATTGCAGATCTTTTTGCAAAATTTTTCCACACAACCTATACCCATGAAAGCTACTCTGGTCAGCCGTATCCATACAGCTTACCAAGATCGAACGGAATTTTCAGCCCCTTGTTAAATGATAGCTCACTGCTTCAGGATCTTCGACTAGTTAAGCCGGTGTTCTCACCAGGTCCTGACGGAGTCCCCGGCTGTGTACTCAGGTACTGCGCCGACGCTCTGTGTTGACCCCTGCTTATACTATTCACCCTATCCCTTAACTCCTCATGCTTCCCTCCGATCTGGAAGGAATCGTTTATTATGCCTCTCCAAAAAAAAGGTAGTAAGTCTGACGCAATGAATTACAGAGGTATATCAAAGTTATCCGCTATTCCTAAAATGTTTGATAAAATTTTAACCCCGCACTTGCAACATCTCTGTAATTCACTTATATCTCCAGCTCAGCACGGATTTATAAGGCGACGGTCAAGCAACCAAAAATTTACTAGAGTTTACCTCTTTTTATAATTAAAGGTTTCCATGGTAACATGCAGTCGGATGTCATTTACACCGTTTTCAGTAAAGCATTCGACTCCGTAAACCATTCCTTTTAGCACAAAAACTTGACATTTTAGGGCTTCCGCCCAATCTATTGAAATGGATTTCCAGCTACCTTTGCTCTAGGTCTCAAAGAGTCCTCTTCAAAAAATCATTGTCTTCGCCTGTTCAGGTTAGTTCTGGAGTACCAGAGGGCAGCCATCTAGGCCCCCTACTTTTCACACTCTTCATTAATGACCTGCCTTCAGTATTAACAAACTCTTGAGTACTCATGTATGCGAATGACGTTAAACTCTGTGTCCAGTATAAGGACATTTCATTTTGCTCTCGATTGCAATCCGATCTCAATAACTTTCAGTCATGGTGTTGTGCAAATATGTTACACCTGAATGCCTCGAAATGTAAAGTAATGACATTTTATCGCTCCAGCCCCTTGTTGGCTCTTACACCCTCTACGGTGGTTCTCTTGAGAGAATTACATTGGTTGATGACCTTGGTGTTAAACTAGACCCCAAGTTAAAATTTTATGAACATATTTATACCATGGTAAATAAAGCCATGGGAGTCTTGGGCTTATAAAGAGGTGGTCAAAGGAATATAACGAAGACTCTCTATATTTCGCTTGTTCGTCCGATTTTTAGAGTACGGCTCGTGTGTATGGTGCCCTCAGTACAAAAGTACACCAAGACCGTATAGAATCAGTCCAGAAAAACTTTTTTTACTTTTTGCTCTGCGTGGCCTCAACTGGGATGAAGGTGTGAGACTGCCTTCTTACTCTCGTAGATTGCTCTTAATAGACCTTCCATCCTTACTTAATCGTAGAAAAATGCTTGGTGTGATTTTCATGCACAACTTGATCAGGGGTGACATCGACAGCCCTGACTTGTTGAGCCGCATAAACTTCACGATTCTTATTAGATCCTCTAGAAATTTTATTCCTTTGTACCATCCACTGTGTAGATCGAATTATTCCTTGCATGAACCGTTTCGGATCTTATGCTCGGATTATAATTCGTTCTACCATATAATATCCACAACTAATTCACTTCCTCTACTTAAATCACTAATACTAACATACATACCTTGCCCGTAATTAGTAATATTCTTTTTGTAACTTTGCATGTTTAGCGTTGTGTTTAGTCCTAATTTTTTCCTCGAATTTTAGTCTAACACCTATCTTTCCTGCATGTTCGCGATCGGTTTCGGTACACGTGTCGCGCGTCATGCGGCAGCGCCCTCGGTCGGTTGGGCGGGACGAGGGCTGCGTATCTGCCAGGGATACGCGGGTAACAGGCTTCGGCTGGGGTCGCATGGGCCACTTGATGGTGCAGTCTTGCACATCAACGTCCCTAAAGTACAGCGACTCCGTACGTTCTTTTCGTTTTGCTGCATTTGTCATCTAAATTTACATCACATCTCACAACAACACGCGTAGAAAGTGTGTGAGCACTGTGTGAGCGAGAGAGAGAATCAGTAGCGGCTGTAGGGGTTAACTGCTGAAAATGTGGATATAATAATGATCGAATCTGAACCAAATTCGGTAATCTGGTATACGTAGATATGGTCATTCTCCACGATACTCCATTTTCCATTTTTTTCAATTTTTAAAATTGAGGACTTTTGCCTTTTCTGGGGGCGGGGCGAAATTTTGCATAATGGCCAATGTCATATGCCTTTTCTATCAATCATTTTTTTTGGCCCAAACTCAAAATGGGGCAGTCAAAAATCAGTCTCTAAAATGACTCAAGGCATGCTAGGCCGTGTATTTTTTTTTTTAACCCGTTCTCAAAGAGTAAAGGGTATATTTGTTGCAACAGTGGATGTGTGTAACGCAGAAAAGGAAACGTTTCCGACCCCATAAAGTATATTAATCAGCATCGATAGCCGAGTCGATATTGGCATGTTTTTCTGTCCGTATTGTTCAGCGCCCAGTTTTAGCGACTATAAGAGCTAGAGCAACCAAATTTTTTTCCATATTCATGTGATATGTTACTGATAAATTACTTCAAAATTGCGGCTTTCCCGCTTCCACCACCACAAAGGGCGAACAGCTGAGGGCGACAGAAAGACGGAAACGAGAAATATGAATAGACCGCGATACGTACGTCACCGAATGTCACCGAATATACATAGGCGTAAGTAAATATGCGACGATAGAAGTGTGAGCAAAGCATGCAGGAGCAAGACCAGATCATGACAATTCATTTCATACATTATTTTCCTTTTGCAATTAAGATTCGTTTTGTTGTGTAATACACATTTCGGCAAGATATAGTATATGTTGCCCTTTTAAAAATAAAAAACATTTTGAGTTTAGCGAATGTGGAAGCACCTAACTTTCGGTTTTGAAAAGTAAATCCCACGTTTCCTGCGAAAGGGGAAAAGCAGACACAATAATTAGTTATAGCGAAAGCTTTTTTCAAAATTTGGAACCATTTTGTTTACATGTAAAAACAAAAAACCAACGTGTAGTCAGAAGTGGACAACGGGTCTGACATCAATCTAGGATGCACTCCAACTCTTCTTCTTGTAATTGCCTTCTTCTAAGATAAACTCTAGATAGAACCGGTGATTGGCATTTCTCTTTAAAATTTTTTCAATTTAGAATGAAAACAATTGAGTTTTGCCAGTCCCAAACAATGGCAAAAAAAGATTTACAGGGATGTCATTCAACGCTTTAAATGAGTGGGAAAACAAATTTAAATTTGATTGTTCAGAAATGCTAAGAAAATATATGAGCGATTTTTCGGTTGATGCGAATCTCTAGAGATTTCTTTGGCACACCTGTATAAATACTCTGCGCTCTCTCTCCATCTATCGCGCACTCGCTTTTTATTAGCGCACGGACAATTCGGACTCCCAGCCATTCGACTTAAAATCTGCACATCGTCTTGAAATCAAGTTCCTTAATCGGACACCGTCTTAAACTAACCCCCGCGGTATCAATGTGACCCAGTCTGGAATAGAGCTAGCCATCCACCATACTCGTTGTGATCTCATCATACATCTAACTTGAACCTATTGATATTTCTTTTGACTCTGTATCGTCTTATATTTATATTGTCTACCGGAATAAACCTTATTAAACTGATCAATCATCGTCTTGTTAAACATGTCGCAAAACTACGCTACTGAAAAAGCTCAGTAGCTTAACACCCGTACTCGAAAAGTTAATGAGTTATTCGATTTGTGGTAAAAAGTGAATGTGTTCAACGCAGAGAAGCCTTTTCCCTGGATGTATTGTTAGTACTTCCCATTTTAAAGATCAACTGTTTAATTGCCCTTCATCCAGATAATAGTCGTATTCTTTTTTTATATACCGTAGAAGCGATAGAAAGAGGAATCGATAAAATTCTTGACTACAGCGCTAGCGAAGTTAATTATGTCTTGAATATGTAAATGAAACGATTTTAGGGATCGACTGTTTAATTGCCCTTCATCCAGACAATAGTCGTATTCTTTTTATATACCGTACAAGCGATTAAAAAGAGGAATCGAATTTATTCTTGACTACAGCGCTAGCGAAGTTAATTATGTCTTGAATATGTAAATGAAACGAGAAAGAACGTACGGAGTCGTTAGAAACGCAACTCTACTTTTATACCCGTACTCAGTCTGTACACATGTGATTTATGTGGAATTTTTAAATGTTTTATAATTTTTTACATTTTACATTGTTTTGGTGCGTCTGTCATCTACATCTTCATCAGTTCTCACAACAAAACACGTACACTGCACGAGGCAGAGTCTGTGAGCGTGAGTATGAGTGTGAGAGAATCAGTAGCAGCCGGTACTGCCATCAACCCTAATAAAAATGTACATATATATGATACAGCATTTTTATTTTTTGTGGGGGCGGAAGTAGGCGGGGGCGAAATTTTGAAACATTTTTCTAGGAGTGAGATATCACATCAGTGTGGAAACAAAATTTGGTTACTCTAGCTCTTATAGCCTCCGAGAAATGGGCGACAAACAAGAGGGACCGACGGACGGACAGACGGACGGACAGACAGGGCTATCGACTCGGCTATTGATGCTGTTCAAGAATATATATACTTTATGGGGTCGGAAACGCCTCCTTCTGGGTGTTACACACATCCACTTTTACCACAAATACAATATACCCTTTTTACTCTTCGAGTACGGGTATAAAAAAATTGTTTTTGTTCCTCAGTTTTTGAAATATTATCAATAATTTCAATTTACCATTTTTCCTAAAAACAAACATCACTGGAATCGAAACGAGAAAGAACGTAAGGAGTCGCTGTTGCCGCGACTCTACTTTTATACCCGTACTCAGTCAGCACACATGTGATTTATGTGGAATTTTCAAATTTGTTATAAGTTTTTACATCATACATTTTGTTTGCTACATCAGTCATCTACATCTGCTTCATCTACATCACTTCTCACAACAACACACGTACACTGCACGAGGCAGCATGTTTTGAGCGTGAGTGTGCGTGTGAGAGAAGCTGCAGCAACAATCAACCCCAATAATTGACTTACTCTGCAAGAGGAGTGGGGGATTGCTGCTGAAAATTCATTTGATCATTGTGGCTACAATAATGATCCGATCTGAACCAAATTCGGGAATCTGGTAGATATGGTCATTTCCTAAGATACTGCATTTAGTTTTTTTCTATCTTCAAAATTGTGGATTTTCGTTTTTGTGGGGGGCGGAAGGGGGCGGGGCGAAATTTTGAAATACACTTGTTCAGGTTCGGTATTACAGGAGTCTGGGCAAAAAATTTGGTTGCTCTAGCTCTTATAGTCTCTGAGATACAGGCGTTCATTTTTTACGAAAAACCAAATCGACTCGATTTTGTGTGAGTGCGAAAGGGAGGGAGCGAATTTTTTGCGTATATTTGCCTCTATTGTGGCTATATTAATGATCCGATCCGATTCAGATTTGGGCCCCTGATAGATATGGGCTGTCTCTATGATTCTGCATTTTTAGTTTCTTGTTATTTTTTCAAAATTGTGGCCGCCACAGATGTGCGCCCTTTGTGGGGGGCGGAAGTGGGCGGGGCGAAATTTGGAAACACTTTTCTAGGAGTGAGATACCACATCAGACTGGATAAAAAGTTTGGTTGCTCTAGCTCTTATAGCCTTCGAGCAATGGGCGACAAACAAGACGGACAGACGGACAGACAGCAATTAGCACAAATACAATATACCCTTTTACTCTTCGAGTACGGGTATAAAATAGTTGTCTTGGTTAGCAAATACATTAATTTAATAAGTTTAATACAAATTGTCTTGAAACAATAAACACAATTTGAACAAATTTACGAAACGAACATTTTTTGCCTGTCCGGATTTCTTTGTCCGCTACTGTACATACATCGCATGTATTCTTTTTGGTGGAGGTCAATCTTCGGATGATACCAATCACGCCACTCACGCTAAACTTAAATAGACGAGATTGCTGGTAACGATTCGCCTGTGGCCAACAGATCTGGGCAACAGACCACGCAGTGCATGGCAAATGGCGCATACCGCAACCCTCGATCCAGGTCAACGACGTCGTCTGTATCAAGTCAAGCACACGAAATGCGCCGCCGCTGTCCCCTAAGCAAGGATGGTCGGGGAATCGCTGGATCTGCTGGGATTTTTGAGTGGACACCATTTGCAACCATCGCTATGTATGTGAGTCCGTCCGTCTGTCTTTCTATCCGTCTGTCTTTCTGTCTGTCTGTACGTCTTGTTGAGCGCCTATTGCTGCTCCAAGCTGGAGCAACCAAACTTTCTATCCAAGCTCCTGTGATATCACTTTAATACAAGTGTATTTCAAAATTTCACATGTGATTTCTGTGGAATTTTAAAATACTTTATAATTTTAATTTTTAAATTTTTTCCTGTATATGTCATCTATCTGTCATCTGTCACTTCTCACAACAACACTGCATGGCTGAAGGGTTGGCAGCTAGGTGCTGAAAATTCATTTCAAAATTGTGGCTATAATAATAATCCGATCTGAACCAGATTCGGATATCTGGTAGATATGGTCATTCTCTACGATACTGCATTTTTCGTTTTTATACCCGTACTCGAAGAGTAAGAGGGTATATTATATTTAATGGTAAAAGTTGATGTGTGTAACACACAGAAGGAATAATTTCCGACCCTATAAAGTATATATATTCTTAATCAGCATCAATAGCCCAGTCGATATAGCCCTGTCTGTCCGTCCGTCTGTCCGCCTGGACGGAAAGATGCCCCGCCCCCTTCCGCCACACCAAAAGACGAAAATCTACAATTTTGAAGATAGGAAAAACGAAAAATGCAGTATTGTAGAGAATGACCGTATCTGCCAGATTGGTTCAAATCGGATCATTATTGTTGCCACAATGATGAAATGAATTTTCAGCAGCAGTCCCCTTGCGGGGTTGCCCCCGCAACAAAAAATATACAGCAATATACAACAAAAATATATAGCGGCCGCTACTGAATCTATCACAAATTTCGTCTTTTGTGGGGGCGGAAGAGGGCGGGGCGAAATTTTGAATTACACTGTACAGGTTTGGTATCACAGGAGTCTTGACAGAAAGTTTGCTTGCTCTAGCTCTTATAGTCTCTGAGATCCAGGCGTTCATATGTACAAAAAAACCAAATCGACTCGTTTTTGTGTGAGTGCGAACGAGAGGGAGCAAAGTTTTTTTCGTATGTTTTCTCTATTGCGGCTATATTAATGATCCGATCAATTCAGCTTTGGGCACATGATAGATATGGTCTTTTTCTATGATACTGCATTTTTATTTTTTTGTTATGTTTAAAATTGTGGACGCCACAGATGTGCGCCCTTTGTGGGGGCGGAAGTGGGCGGGTCGAAATTTTGAAACACTTTTCTAGGAGTGAGATATTACATCAGTCTGTGAAAAAAATTTGATTGCTCTAGCTCTAAAAGCCTTCTAGCAATGAGTGAAAAACAAGACGGACGGACAGACAGACAGACGGAAAGACGGACGGACAGACAGACAGACGGAAAGACGGACGGACAGACAGGGCTATAGCGACTCGGCTATTGATGCTTATCAATAATATATTACTTTATATGGTCGGAAATTATTCCTTCTCTATGTTACACACATCCACTTTTACCACAAATACAATATACCCTATTACTCTTCGAGTACGGGTATAAAAACCGTGCGCTTATGACATGCAACAAATTTGTAAATCTAAATGTTTGCAAAGAAATAATTAGTAAGAGTACATTCTTTTTTTCGTTACTGTTGAAATAGTCTTCCTTATTTATAAGATTAAAGCAGTATGATTTTAAAATATAACATCTTTACCTTGTCTTTTTTGCACCTGTTTTAAATCCACTAGTTCAGTCTGTGCGAAAAACAGTCATAATATCAACAATTCCACCATTAGATATCCAAATTTTTGAACCATTTAGTATATAGTATTTTTGATCATCACTTTTTACTGCACGGGATCGAATTGATCCAGCGTCCGAACCTGAAGATGGCTCCGTGAGTGCAAAGGCAGCGTATACATGTTCTGTCGATACTTTGGGCAAGTATTTTTCCTTTTGTTCAGGTGTTCCATACAAAAGTATTCCTTTGAATCCGATACTTTGGTGTGCGCCGATCGTTATTCCTAGTCCTAAGTCGTTGGCACCAACTATTTCACAAAGTCTTCCATACTGTGTATTATTCAGACCCAAACCCCCAAAATTCGGAGGCTATGAAAAAGAAGAAAAAAAAACATTCATAAGATTACTTAATACATATTTAAACGAGAAAGAACGTACGGAGTCGCTGTAAACGCGACTCTACTTTTTATACCCGTACTCAGTCAGTACACATGTGATTTATGTGGAATTTTCAAATGTTGTATCGGTTTTTACATTTTACATTTAACATTTGTTTGCTGCATCTGTCATCTACATCTACATCAGTTCTCACAACAACACACGTACACCGCACGAGGCAGCATGTTTGAGCGTGAGTGTGCGTGTGAGAGAGAATTTGCAGCGATAACCCCAATAATTGACGTACGCTGCAAAGAGGAGGGGGTGGAGGGGGGGGGCTGCTGAAAATTGATTTGATCATTGTGGCCACAATAATGATCCGATCTGAACCAAATTCGGGAATCTGGTAGATATGGTAATTTTCTACGATACTGCATTTTTGGTTTTTTAAAAATTGTGGACGCCACAGATGTGCGCCCTTTGTGGGGGCGGAAGTGGGCGTGGCGAAATTTTGAAACACTTTTCTAGGAGTGAGATATTACATCAGTCTGTGAAAAAATTTTGATTGCTCTAGCTTTAAAAAGCCTTCTAGCAATGAGTGAAAAACAAGACGGACAGACAGACAGACAGACGGAAAGACGGACGGACAGACAGGGCTATATCGACTTGGCTATTGATGCTGATCAAGAATCTATATACTTTATAGGGTCGGAAATTATTCTCTATGTTACACACATCCACTTTTACCACAAATACAATATACTCTTTTACTCTTCGAGTACGGGTATAAAAAAAACGAGAAAGAACGTACGGAGTCGCTTCTAACGCGACTCTACTTTTTATACCCGTACTCAGTCAGTACACATGTGATTTATGTGGAATTTTTAAAATGTTTTATAATTTTTACATTTTACATTTTTTTTGCTACATCTGTCATCGACATCTACATCATCTACATCAGTTCTCACAACAACACACGTACACTGCACGAGGCAGCATGTTTGAGCGTGAGTGTGCGTGTGAAGAATCTTCAGCGACAATCAACCCCAATAAATGACTTTCGCTGCATGAGGAGGGGGGGGGAATTGCTGCTGAAAATTCATTTTGATCATTGTGGCTACAATAATGATCCGATCTGAACCAAATTCGGGAATCTGGTAGATATGGTCATTTTTCTACGATACTGCATTTTTGGTTTTTCTATCTTCAAAATTGTGGATTTTCGTCTTTTTGGGGGCGGAAGGGGCGGGGGCGAAATTTTGAAATACACTTGTTCAGGTTTGGTATCACAGGAGTCTTGGCCAAAAGTTTGGTTGCTCTAGCTCTTATAGTCTCTGAGATCCAGGCTACACAAAATACAAAAAACCAAATCGACTCGATTTTGTGTGAGTGCGAAAGAGAGGGAGCGAAGATTTTGCGTATGATTTTGTCTATTGTGGCTATATTAATGATCCGATCCGATTCAGATTTGGGCCCCTGATAGATCTCTATGATTCTGCATTTTTAGTTTTTGTTATTTTCAAAATTGTGGATGCCACAGATGTGCGCCCTTTGTGGGGGCGGAAGTGGGCGGGCCGAAATTTTGAAACATTTTTCTAGGAGTGAGATATCACATCAGACTGGATAAAAAGTTTGGTTGCTCTAGCTCCTTTAGCCTTCGAGCAATGGGCGACAAACAAGACGGACGGACGGACAGACGGACAGACGGACGGACAGACAGCTATATCGACTCGGCTATTGATGCTGATCAAGAATATATATACTTTATGGGGTCGGAAACGCCTCCTTCTGTGTGTTACACACATCCACAAATACAATATACCCTTTTACTCTTCGAGTACGGGTATAATTAAATAACTTAATTTTTTCAATATTTCTTAATAGTCCGAAACGGTAAGAAAATATAGATTTAATTACACTTTCTAAAGGTACTAAAAGTTTCACTTTTGATAGACTTGATGCTTCGAATATAAAATTTGTATACGATTTTTGTTCAGATTCTATAATACTTTTTTTATTAACACACACAGCCAAACAGAAAAATTGAATCTGAAAAGTTTAATAATCACTCATTTTTGCCGTAGCGCTGCTTCCAGCTAAACTTGATAGCCAATATGACACGAATATTTTTTTCAGATCGCAGTCTATCCTAGGATTTAAGTGTTGTGTAATGTCAAAATTATGTGTAGATTCACAGAAAACCAACTTTGCGTCCTCTCAGTTTCGTGGACAATAACTGATGACCTGTGGCGTCCTTTGAAAAACTAATTTCGTCAGTTCTTACTATGATTTATCGTAATTTTTATACCCGCACTCGAAGCCTAAGAGGGGTATATTGTATTTGTGGTAAAATTGGATGTGTGTAACGCAGAGAAGGAATCGTTTCCGACCCCATTATGTACATATATTATTGATCAGCATCAATAGCCGAGTCGATATAGCTATGTATGTCTGTCTGTCCGTCTGTCCATCTGTCTATCCGTCCCTCTTGTTTGTCGCCCAGTGCTCAGAAACTATAAGAGCTAGAGCAACAAAATTATTTTCCAAACTGCTTTTACATCGCACATCCTTGGCGTCCACGATTTGGAAGATAATAGAAATCTGAATCGGATCCGATCATTGGTAGAGCCACAATGGAAAACCCGCCCGCATCAATTCATTATTACAGCCACAATGATGAAATTAATTTTTAGCAGATAGCCCTCCCCTGCTAGACAGTACTGATTCTTTCGCTCATACACTGCTCACACACTCTGCCTCGTGCAATGTACGTGTTTTTTGTTGTGAGAAGTGTTGTAGATGTTGATGACAGATGCAGCAAAAATGTAGTAATCATATCTTATTCATTTAGTCTTAATCTTTTGTATTAAAGTTAAACCGCCCTGCCCAGCCTGCTTGGCTGGCTAATCGTTTCGCTGCAGTCGGCTGTGACTTTAAACTCGGGGCAGCGATCTTGCAAAGAAAAAATTGAATGGTTAAAAGCTTTTGCTTGATGTTTACGAGTTCGATATTCAAGTCCAGTGGATATTATGGTTACGGAGGTACCATAATGTCTGACCAATTTTCCCAGGATTTTGGACTTTTGTCGCTACATAATATGAATCTTGTTTCTGCTAACTTTTCCCCATAAGATCCAGATTTGTTTCAGCATGGATATGTGCAAGTGGACTTTATAGTCAAAACTAAGGGGAGAGCGAGTTTTTACTTAGCCAGTGGAGGTAACTTGCTTTAATTACAAGACGCGATTTTTTGGTTTCTATGTGCTTGTGCCGCGTTAGGCGCCTATGCAAGTGGACACCCAGGTATGTTACATCGTCAGCTTGCGGGATGTGTGCATTGTTAAGAACCAAAAAGGTCAGCTTTTTTTGTTGAGAGTAAAATAAACTTGCTTTCATTTTTGCTCATTTACCACTAAGAACGCGGTGTCATCAGCAAACGTTGAGTTTGTTACTTCGTTAATTGTAGGCATGTCTGCCGTGTATAGGACATAAAAGATTGGTCCGAGAACGCTGCCTTAAAGTACTGCAGCATCTATTATGTGATTATGTGAGTTGCTAGCGTTATATCTCAAGCCAAAAACTCTTTTTTTAGATAAGACTCGGGCAGTTTGTGGGTGTTTTGTGGCAGCAGCTTTGTTATGTTGTATACAAGTCCGCCCAGCTAGACTTGATCGAATGCTTGTGCGATATTCCCGTTTTCAAATACAGCGCGTATCTCTGATGTGATGCGGTTGCTCGATCATTCCATGTTTTTTACGAAAGCCGAATTGGTGCGATGGTATTTATGTTGCTTTTTCAATAAAATGGGAATGATGCGTAGCAGGATGATTTTTTTTCAAATAGCTTTAAAAGACAAGCAAGCAGGCTTATTGGTGATGGCTGCGTTTTGCTTTTTCGTGGCTTAGGAATCGTCACTTAGGAATCGACTTCTTTCATTATTGGGGAAGTATCCAAGTTTTGTGATTGTATTGAAGAGCTGGCAGATGTGTATACCCGCGAACCTGGGCAGTTCATGATCATTGCCAGAGTTATGAGGTTAAAACCAGATGATTTTAGGGACTGACTTTTTAAAATTTCTGTAGGCCGGGACTCGATGGGTTCTTGGAGAGCTTGCAAAGTTTCACGGATGCCAATAGGAGCACAAAGGAACACATTTTCTAAATGAGCTGCAAAAGAAATAGCTCTTTCTTCGTCCTGCGGGACCAACTGCTATTGGAATTCCGTAATTCCATTACCATTCTATCGCTGAGATTTCGATGGGGCCCTCCGCAGTGGGTGCTTTGGGATGGTTAGTGACAATTTCTCTATGTAGCGGCGTTAGGCGTCCACTCCATGTTTTTTACGAGACTTGGTGAGATTTATTGTAGCATCTTTTAGGAGTTGCTTTGAAGCGAGCGATCTATGGGAATGCCATTTCCATCGCAATTGGCACATTTTCAAGATAAGTTTCTCAATTTTAAGGTTAGTTCTCATTTGGTTGGTTTTCTCAGGCATTCCTTGTGGAGTAGAGATTTTTTTCTTCTGTAATGAGAGCAGATTCAATACACTACGACATGTCATTACATTAATTTATTGACCCCTTGCTAGACGTGTCCCTGTCACAAGTCAACCATGTGAAAAATTACTTAAGTCGATTCCTTGATCTGGGCTTTGTCTCGGATCCGGTTTTTCTACTTTTGCTACTGTATTTGTGCACTGACGTTATAAAAGTACAAACATTTTTTTAAACGGTTGGAACCGTTTACTTCTTTGCGTTACACCCCCATCCACTATTACCACACATACAATATACTCCTTAACTCTTCAAGTACGGGTATAACGAGCGTATCATTGTGAGTCGCAACTCTACTTTTATACCCGTACTCAGTCAATATACGAACATATGATCTTATGATTTATGATTTAAGTGGAATTTGAAATTTTTTTATCAGTTTACATTTTTCTGTTACATTTATCATCTATGTTTGTACATCACTTCTCACACCAATACACCGTTATGCAGTTTTTATTATGAAATACAATTTGTAGCAGTCTGATATCACA
Organism: Drosophila bifasciata; assembly: GCA_009664405.1. Lineage (NCBI taxonomy): Eukaryota > Metazoa > Arthropoda > Insecta > Diptera > Drosophilidae > Drosophila > Drosophila bifasciata. The sequence continues at coordinate 34,910,660 of CM019042.1, forward strand.
TGAGACTAGCTACAAAATTTTATTACTCTAGCTTTTATTGTCTCTCTGAGTTCTAGGCGACAAACAAGACGGACGGACAGACAGAGAGACGGACGGTCAGACATGGCTATATCGACTCGGCTATTGATGCTGATCAAGAATATATATACTTTATGGGGTCGGAAATGAGTCCTTCTCTATGTTACACACATCCCCTTTTGCCACAAATACAATATACCCATTTACTCTTCGAGTACGGGTATAATGATTAAAAAGCACGAACTCACCAAAACGCACAGTGTTATAGGAACAGGCAATATGATAGGTTTCTACTTGTTTTCTTTACCGTTTAGGTTAATGCCAAAAAAACGGCGATCCCGCCCACTTTGCATTATTGCATCCATCATGTATTAGAAGGATTGCTCTTGGCTTATATCGATAGCTTAAAATTCTATTAGAATAAGCACTAATCGAGATGAAAAATACATTTTTATACTCGTACTCATACATATTTAAAGGTACATACATATGTATTCGTGTAGAATTTGTATGATCCGATCTAAAACCACGTTCGGCAGTCTGGTAAATATGGGCATTCTATATAATACTTCGTTTTCCGTTTTTCTTGTATCTTTTAAATTGTGGACGCCACAGACTTTCGTCTATAGTAGGGGCGGCAGGGGTGACAGTGTGATATCGCATGGGACTGCAAACAAAATTTGGTTTGCTCTAGCGCTTATAATCTCTGAAATCTATGCGCTCATCGAGGCGGACGGACACACATACATAGACTCGGCTATTAAAAAAACGCTTCCCTCTGAACGTTACCCACATAAATACTTTTCACAAATCTAATATGCCCCTTAACTCTTCGAGTAAGGGTTAAAAGCAAGAGTAATAAAAAAATAGGAATTGAGCTCAATACTTCGGTTTTACAAAACTACAAAACTACGGTTTTGTGAGTCACGAATCTATTAACGACGTCGCGATAGTAAGGTCATCATCATCATGGCATCATCATGGGTAGGCACCGTCACTAGCGCTTAAAACATGAAAGATTTTTTTTCATCACTGAGCGCTGATCAAGTTCTGCTTGTAAGCCAGGCCAATGATACGTACTTAATATTTAACAACACTCTCATATCCATTAAACAACAAAAAAATAGTTAGGTTAGTATGAAAAATGGAATCCTTACTTTATATTAACATATGGAGATACAATTTTCGGGGTGGGAATATTTCATAATAGTCAATAAAAATAAAATAAATTCAAATCGATCAATTCAATAGGGTTAATTCGATCGGCAAAATTAATATTTTTCATGTTTTTATACTGAAAGGATAATTTTTTTGCCCAAACAAACAAGGCAGACCCAGGTATACACAGCGCAGAACTGTATAGATTAATTGAATTAATCTATGATTACCAAGCTTCAACATATATTACCACTTGTAGTGCGAATGCACCTAGTTCCCATAACGGGAGATAACTTTTTCGTCGACTTTTCCAGTCTCATCGCTTCGGGCAGCGTCATTAATTTCCTTAAATGAGTTAAATTGTACTGAACGATTAACATAAAAGGTAATATATGTACGTACAGAAAAAAAACGTTCAAAAGGGCCAATTAAACAGTTAGTCGATTCCTTTTGTTCCAGGCTTAGTACATCGGGATATGGAAACACTTGCTTGGGGACTAAAGACCGGCGAAAAATATTAGCCATGAAAGATTCATTCTCTTTTTACAGAAGATTTTTTTTTGAATCGTATTTTTGGCTTAGTTTGTTGTTACCAACTGAAAATTGTCTAAAAAAATAAATATATAAAAAAATAGTATACTATACATTGACAAAACTGAAAATATATACATATATACATAAGTACATATGTATGCTTACCAAGAACAGGTATTGCGGTAACGTAAAATACCAACACATTATTTTTATTTTATTTTATGAGTGCAGAGGTATTTTTCAAGTGGTTCGTAGAGTTTTAGTGATTAGACCTTCGGTAATATTAAGCTATCGACGGGCGATGTGTCTACAAATATTTGGCTCGATATCATTAGATTTATATCTGCCAGTATGTAAAAATGTGTTTGGTCGTGATGATTGAATTATATTATATTATATCCACATCTACAAATGGGGAGTTGCGGTTCCTTTGAGTTATTTAGTATGCGTCGGTCGAATGTATGCTAACCATTTGCGTTTGGATATATTTGGAGGAATTTTTTACGTCTTCGCAGCTTAGATTAAAGTTCGGTAACTGTGGCTAAAGGTGAAGATCGATTTGATGTTCGTTAATTTTTCGTTACGATAGATGATAATGGGCTGTCAGGTTCGCGTTTTTAATTTATGGAGATGCCCATGTGACTGGGGATCCAGTTTTAACTATTTTAACCCGACTTTTTGATAAAAGGTTTCGAAATTGAGCAATGGTTTCGTCTCCGCATTTGGGTTTTAAAAGCTTTAATTGTACACGAGGCTGTCTGTGCAGACAACATACCGATTTCAGATAATTGTGCCGTTGTACAGTCATTTAAATTGCGTGCGATTCCCGTAGGAACCCTACGGTGTTGTAGAACCGCAGGGCTGCCCCCTGCATTACGTAAGGACCCGTCTGTAAAAAGCCCACTCCAGTTTTCATATGTTTCATATGTTTTAATTATATTAAGCCGATTATTAAAGTATTTTTTAAATATTTTTCACATTGTTTTTAAAGTTTAAATTTTGTTGTCAAATGTAATGCAAACAATGTTTCATATTAACTACTATACATTATTTGATTATCTAATTACCAACAAACCAACTTTTTCTGAAAGATTTGGGGCTTAGAAATTGTTTATTATATATTTTTTTTTACGGCCGAACTTTCGTTTAAAGAATTTTAAAACTGTATTTTTTAATTCCTTCTCAGAGGTAGCGCTTCATTTTCTCACATAACCTAAGTATCATACATCTGGTTGTAAAAAACATTGCTCTTCTAAAAAGCTAAATGATGCACTTTTAATTTCAAATTAGTTTCAGCTTACCGTCTGGGAAATAGTAATCGTTTAAATGCATAAATTATGAATTTTATGCGATAATATTTATACCCGTACTCGAAGAGTAAAGGGGTATATTGTATTTAATGGTAAAAAGTGGATGTGTGTAACATAGAGAAGGAATCATTTTCGATCCCATAAAGTATATATATTCTTGATCAGCATCAATAGCCGAGTCTTGTTTTTCACTCATTGCTCCAAGGCTATTAGAGCTAGAGCAATCAAATTTTTTTCCAGACTGATGTGATATCTCACTCCTAGAAGTGTTTTAAAATTTCGCTCCGCCCACTTCCGCCCCCATAAAAGGGCTCACATCTGTGGCGTCCACAATTTTTTGAAGAAAACAGAAAACGATAATGCAGAAT
>CM019042.1:34914347-35063903 GCA_009664405.1 Drosophila bifasciata
ATTGGCCACGGGCCGGGACAAAAAAACGCTGACCCGGCACTTGGCGACAGCGCTGCAGGAAGGCAAAGGCCTCGAGCAGCAGCTGGATAGAGTTTAAGATTAGTCGTAATTTGTACTCCAGTGCGATAGCTCTGCCTAAACATAAAAAGAAAACCTATGCCCCAACGGGCGTACGGTAAAAATATAGAATGTCTCTAACGGATTTACGAGGGATTTTTTCCCACGGACAAATCCCGAAGACATGGCTTCGGGCCAAAGTTGTATTCATACCCAAGGCAGGCAAGCACACTGCCCCTAAAGATTTCAGACCAATAACCCTGTCGTCCTTCCTCCTGAAGCTGCTGGGCGATGGAACGGCTTTTAAGTCTGCATCCAGGGCGACTATATCGCCGAATCAAATCTGGGACTCCTCAGCATGCCTATCGGAGGGGAAGATCCACCGAAACGGACCTACATGCGATCACTTCGATCATCGAATCGTCCCTCAGCTGCAAGGAATATACCCTGGTAGCCTTTTCTTGACATAGAAGGGCTTTCAATAACATCATCCCATCCGCAATCACTGACTGACCTGGGGTTGACTCCCGGACGGGTGAGTCTCATCGATCAGATGCTGCAATGCAGGACCGTTGAGGCATCACTGGGGACGTCAACGTCCACCAGGTTTGTCAACAGAGGCACCTCCCCGCAGGGCGGAGTCCTCTCGCCCTCTATGGGAACGTAGCAGTGAATGTACTGCTGCGGAAGATAGAGGGTGGCGGTTGCCGCGTATGGTGGCGTATGCGGGATGACGTCGCTATAGCATTCCCTGGGAAGTTTCCACAGACCCTATGCGAGTGCATGTCAAGCACTCTCACAACCGTCAGCCAATGGGCAGCCAAATGTGGGCTGCGTGCCAACTCATCTAAGACGGGAACTTGTACTATTCACCAGGAAATACAAGATTCCGACACTTACCCACCGAAACTATGCGGAGAGCCACCAGTTTTCAGGCAACCAAGCCAAGTACCTTGGCCTTATCCTCGATAGGAAGTCGACTGGAAGCTGAGCATAGAGGACAGGGTGAAGAAGGCCACAGTAGCCCCCTCTTACACCTGCAGGAAAACCTTCTGGTCTAAAGTGGGCATGACCCGTGCATAGTCCGATGGCTGTACACCGCCATCATACGACCAACGCTGATTTACGGAGTAGTGGTCTGCTGCCGCGCCCTGACAAGAAAAACTTGTCTTGACAAACTCACAAGAGTCCAACGCACGGCAGAGCTATGCATAACGGGCGGATTACGCACTACCCCAAGTGAAGCCCCTCGACACCATGTTGTACCTTCTACCTGTAGAACTTATGGGAAAAAAGGTCGCAACACTCTCCGCCCCTAGAATGAGGGAATCCAACCTGTGGAAACCACCTCACGGTTGGCCACTTGGGAATCCTAATAAAACTCCCGCAACTTCAGAGAGACAGACTACTGCATCCCAAGTGACTACCTCTCGACGCCTTACCAGGTATCCATCCCACTCAGGAGTGACTGGGAGAGGGGCGAACCTGACCTGCAAACGCGATCCACTTTCTACACTGATGGCTCAAAATTAGACGGCTACGTGGGGGGGGCGTCTTCTGCGACGAGCTCAACATCAATCTCTGCTTCAGACTTCCGACCACTGCAGCGTGTTCCAGGCAGAGCTCTTAGAAATCAAGGAGGCGATCTCCATCGTATCCAACCTCTCATTAGACGGACAATCAGGTGCGTCTTCTCGACAGCCAAGCAGCCCTTAAAGGCACTGGGTTCAATATCGTAGAGCTCTACGACCATCAACGACTGCCGTAGTTTTAAAATGAGACCGCAGAGCAGCTGGATCTCTTCCTAACATGGTTCCTGGACATAGGGACATTGATGGAAACGATGCCGCCGACGAGCTTAGCTATGCAGGGCAGGTAGCAATGCCTATGGCTACGAGTCGGTTAATAATGCACGAGACATCTGCTAGCAAATTGCTTGAAGCTGGCCACCACATGTAAAACTTCAATCTATCTATCTGAATTCTGAATTCTGCAAAAACACGTTAAAACGTTTCGAAATATGTTTTTAGCTTTCTTGATAATATGTTTAAAAACAATAAAAAGTATTTTCAAGGTAATTTTTGTGGTCTCTCCCTATTGTTTATATGTAGACTTAAAGGGCAGCCTATCTATTATAAAATACACGTTTTGGGTTTTTTTTTTGTTTTCATAGTATAGTTATTTCTATTATTCTTTTTTGTATCATCATTTGCTCATAAGCATAGGGGCAGACGGTGGCACACGTCTGTCTGTTTGGTGTTACTTTTGTGAATATCCTATAAGGTGTACTGGGATTTTGGGTCCTAAAAATTCGAAAGACACAAGAAATGGCAAAACTGCCCCCTTATTTTAAAAGTTTCTATATTATTTATTAAACATTTTGGAGGAAAAATGCTTTTATCCTTTAAGTGTCTATGACTCCAGTTGAAAAAAAACCGTCCTTTTCACAAAACCGTCCGGAGCTATAGTTGACATTTTTCGTCAAAATTCGATGGTGGCTTGAAGTGGATGTTTTTAGGTTCGCCATCGCCCGCTCAGAAGCCTGGAAATACAAGACAAATAGATACAAATTTTAATTATATTGAAAGTTCTTTTAATTAATTTGCTTTTTTCCCTGTACCAGCCTAGACTTATTAAATAACGAGAAAAAGAACTTTTATAAGTACTTTACCCTTACTCAGTCAGTAGACATGTGGGATTTATGTGGAATTTCAAATGTTTAGGGGTTTTTACATTTAACATTTTTCGTACATCTGTCATATACATCTACATCATCTACATCACTTCTCACAAGAACACACGTCCACTGTGGGCGGGTCGAAATTTTGAAATACATTTGAAAGAGTGAGATATCACATCAGTTTGGAAAAATTATTTGCTTGTGCTTCTAGCTCTTATAGCCTCAAAGCAATGGGCGACAAACAGACGGACGGACATGGCTATATCGACTCGGCTATAGATGTAGATCAATGTAGATACTCTTCGAGTACGGGTATAAAATGGCTAGCATGAAAATGCTAGAGAGTCGCGTTGAGATCCGCGGTTAAAGCTCTGCGTCTACTTTTATTTCCATAACTAAGTCAGTCAGCTTATGACTTATGTATTTTACGCAAGCGGCGGAATTAGAATGGAGCCGATGAACTCCGTTCATCCTCTTTTCTATACAATGACCTATTTTATTAAAACTCAAAAGTATTTTATCTGTTTCCATTTGTTGGTAACTGTGTGTTATATTGTAACTTGGAACATAGTCATTATAGTTATGGATTATGTATCATTTTATATTTTAGTCATTCCTCTACGATACAGCTTTTCTTGTTTTCACGTATCTTCAAAATTGTGGACGCCACAGATTTTGGGGGTTTCGTTTTCGTTTTAACCAGCGGCTAGTTTGCAGAGACCATAAGAGTTAGCGAACAACCAAATTATGTTTCCAAAATCTTGTGATATCACACTGTTAGACGGGTTTAATAAAAAGTTTAATAAGTTTACATTTTGACCAAAAGTCATACTTTTATTCCAAGGCGGGCCGTCAGCCATTCGGGTGATACCGGGGAATCACGGATGACGGGCTGACCTCGCCATCACTGAACACTCGACGGGGGTAGGGATGCCTCGGGCTGGGGCTTTCCCAACCCGATGCGGCCATGCCCCCGGTTCTAAGACACAGAGGACCACGAGCGTCACAACTGTACACACCGGTGGAAGTGCGCCTATACTCACCTCGTGAGGACGTCTTTGTAACAGGTCCTGGCACGGTCAAGTCTCTGCAACGAATGCTGAATAATGGTAGTCGGGCGGAGAGAAGAAAACTCTCAGTGTAATTAACCCAATCGTAGGTAAAACAGCATGCGCTGATGGATGAATGGCCGAGGGAGTGCTCGGTCGCTAGTATGCGAACTCGGGATACCCGCCGACCTCCAGTGTCCACTCCAGCACGCGGGTTATGCCCGGGTGACTAACCCTTCCCGCCTACCGTGGGACAAATATGCCAAAGAACTTAAATATTGAACGAGAAAGAACGTGACGAGTCGCTTCGAACGCGACTCTACTTTATACCCGTACCAGTGATTTATGTGAATTTTAAAATTTTTATCAGTTTTACATTTTACATTTTTTGCTACATCCGTCATCGACATCTACATCTACACAATCTACATCAGTTCTCACAACAACAAACGTACACTGCACGAGGCATGTTTGAGCGTGAGTGTGTGTGTGAGAGAATCTGCACACAACTCCAATAATGACTAATGTTGCAGGAGTGGGGAATACTTCTGAAAACCCATTTGATCATTGTGGCTACAATAATGATCCGATCTGAACCAAATTCGGGAATCTGGTAGATATGGTCATTTTTCTACAATACTGCATTTTTTATTTTTTCTATCTTAAAATTGTGGATTTTCGTCTTTTTGGGGGGCAGGGAGTGGGCATGGCAAAATTTTGAAATAAACTGCACTGAAGCGATATCACAGGAGTCTAGGCAAAAAATTTGGATTTTGCTCTAGCCTCTTATAGTCTCGAGATCCAGGCGACAAAAAATGCAAAAAACCAAATCGTCTCGTTTTTTGTGTGAGTGCGAAAGGGATGGAGCGAAGTTTTTGCGTATGTTTTTGTTCATTGTGGCTATATTAATGATCCGATCCGATTCAGATTTGGGCCCCAGATAGATATAGGGTCTTTCAGCTATGATTTTTTTTGTTTTGTTTCTGTTATCTTTAAAACTGTGGACGCCACAGATGTGCGCCCCCTTTGTGGGGGGCGGAAGTGGGCGGGGCGAAATTTTGAACACTTTTAGGGTGAGATATCACATCAGTCTGGAAAAAAAAAATTTGATTGGTCTAGCTCCTATTAGCCTTCGAGAAATGAGTGAAAACAAGACGGACGGACAGACGGACAGACGGACGGACAGACATGGCCTATATCGACTCGGCTATTGATGCTGATCAAGAATATATATACTTTATGCGGGGTCGGAACGCCTTCCTTCTGTGTGTGTTACACACATCCACTTTACCATTGAATATAATATACCCTTTACTTTCGAGTACGGGTATAAAAACACCGCAAAGGAGCTCGGTACCTCTTTAAAGTACTGCAGGAAAAGACCATCCCTCTACATCAATGTCTGGGCAACCAGGTCAACCGAAGACGGGGAAGGAGACAGAAAACCGCTGCAAGGAGAGCTCCGAAAAGTACCTGGCCCATCCACGTAGGGCATCGGGAGTAAAACTGACATCAGTTGCTGCTGGTGAGCTTTTACCTCGGCAGGCGGCTGTTCTGAAAGCCAGAGAAGGAAGCCGTCCTACCAGGACACCGTCTTTATCCAGGCAAACGAAGATCCGGAATTGGCATCGGCGAAGGGGATGGAGCAGAGGCTCTGGGCCAGCTCGATCATCCCAGACTTCCAGCCAGCCAAAGCTGAAAGGGAGCAGCCAAGGCCCCCGAACAAGCGGCAATGCTCAGTGGAAAACAACGCTACACAGCCAGGCTACCTGATAGAATGGACGCCTGATGGCGTCCTTGACAAAGTTCTAAGGATTTATTGTCTCTCGCGACAAATGGCACCTGGTGAAGGCAGAGAGCCAGGACTGCTTTCTGGAGGACCTTGCCGAGAAGGCGGACCACCACGTAAATGTGAGGACGCCGGATGGCATCAGGCACGGTAAAAGCCACCATCGCCAGCCAAGATGGTCGCTCGGCGGCCCTTACATGAAGGCGGTGGCGGCGCTCACACGGGTCTATCCAGGAGCCAAACTGGAGGGCGTGAGGTGGGAAGATATACCGAGCAAATCCAGCGGTCGGAAGAAAATTGCATGGTGACTCCGATGTTGTGAGAGAGCTCGGGAAATCCTCCCGGAGACTCTTCAACAAAGCGAAAGTTCTCAACATTGAACAGAACTGACCGAGTACAAGGTCAGTCTGTCAACATACAACAAAGAACTCAGGAAAGCCAAACGTGCGTCATGGCGCCATTTTCGTAGACCGAAATCGAGAGTAACCTGAAGCGTCGCGCTTTACGTAAAGTACTCGAAATCAACTCCAAACCTTGGGGTATTTGAGGAAAGCCGACCAATCCTGACGACATCCAGTTAACGAGTCGCTATGCCTCCTTCTTTTCAGTATACATTTCCCAGGATGCGCTGTGAACAGCACCAACCTACGGAGCGCATCCTTCTAACGTCCCGGGCTCAATTCTGAACCTGCTAAGTCAGGGAGAATATATCCTAGGCAATAAAAAGCTTCGAGCCCTACACTTCATGTGGACCAGACGGCATCATCCCAGCCCAGCTGATCCAAGCCGGACAAAGAGCCGCCAATTGGCTCAAACGGATTTTACGAGGGTTTTTCTCCCACGGACAAATCCCGAAGACATGGCTTCGGGCCAAAAACTGTCTTCATACCCAAGGCAGGCAAGCCCTCGCACACTGCCCCCAAAGATTTTCAGACCAATAAGTCGTCCTTCCTCCTGAAGGCTAGCGATGGAACGGCTTTCTTTAAGTCTGCATCTCAGGCGACCATATCGCCGAATCAAATCTCGGATTCTCAGCATGCCTATCGGAGGAGGATCCGCCGAAAACGGCCCTCCCTACATGCGATCACATCGATCATCGAATCGTCCCTCAGCTGCAAAAGAATATACCCTGGTAGCCTTTTCTTGACATAGAAGGGGCTTTCAACCAACATCATCCCATCCGCCATCACCGACTGACCTGGGGGTTGACTCCTTCGGACGGTGAGTCTCATCGATCAGATGCTGCAATGCAGGACCGTTGAGGCATCACTGGGGACGTCAACGTCCACCAGGTTTTCAACAGCAGAGGCACCCGCAGGGCGGAGTCCTCTCGCCCCTCCTATGGAACGTAGCAGTGAATGTACTGCTGCGGAAGATAGAGGGTGGCGGTTGCCGCGTATGGTGGCGTATGCGGATGACGTCGCTATAGCATTCTCTGGGGAAGTTTCCACAGACCTATGCGAGTGCATGACAAGCACTCTCACAAACCTGTCACAATGGGCAGCCAAATGTGGGTGCGTGCCACCATCTAAGACGGAACTTGTACTATTCACCAGGAAATACAAGATTCCGACACTTACTCCACCGAAACTATGCGGAGAGCCACTAGTTTTCAACAACAAACCAAGTACCTTGGCCTTATCCTCGATAGAAGCTCGACTGGAAGCTGAGCATAGAGGACAGGGTGAAAGAAGGCCACAGCAGCCCTCTACACCTGCAGGGGAAACCCTTTCGGTCTAAAATTGGGGCGCTTGACCCCGTGCATATCCGATGGCTGTACACCGCCATCATACTACCAATGCTGATTTTACGGGAAGTGGGTCTGGTGGCCAGCCCTGGACAAAAGAAAACTTGTCTTGACAAACTCACAAAGAGTCCAACGCACGGCAGAGCTATGCATAACGGGCGGATTACGCTACCCAAGTGGAACCCCTCGACACCATGTTGTACCTTCTACCTGCGGAGCTTATGGGAAAAAAAGGTCGCAACACTCTCCGCCCTAGAATAGGGAATCCAACCTGTGGAAAACCACCACGGTTGGACGCCTCCACAACAACCAGGACTACTGCATCCATCCCGACGCCTTACCAGGAGACTGGGAGAGGGGCGAACCTGGACCTGCAAACGCGATCCACTTCTACACTGATGGCTCAAAGTTAGACGGCCGCGTGGAGGGGGCGTCTTCAAGACGAGCTCAACATCAATCTCTGCTTCAGGACTTCGACCACTGCAGCGTGTTCCAGGCAGAGGTCTTTAGCCAACAAGGAGGCCGTTCCATCGTCTCAAACTTTCCTAGACGGACACTCAGTGTGCGTCTTCTCGACAACCAAGCAGCCCTCAAGGCTCTGGGCTCTATTGCGTCGAACTCAACGACCGTTAACGACTGTCACAGGTCTCTAAATGAGAATGCAGAGCTGGATCTCTCCCTAATATGCGTCCCAGACATAGGGACATTGCCGGGAACGATGCCGCCGACAGGCTAGCTAGGCAGGGCACTTACTGCCTTTTCCTTCCGAAGAGGGAGGGAGTGGCGATGCCTTTAGCTACGTGCAGGCTATTAACGCACGAGGCATTCGAACAAATTGCTGACAGGCGATGGCAGCTGACCATCACATGCAGAACTTCAAGAGCTGATTTGGCCAAATCGTTTCGAAAAACGCTCGGAAGAGCTTTATAGACTCAGCAGAGCACATTGTTCGCCGTCAGCCGTGCCATCACGGGGGCACTGGCAGATTGGCACACACGATGCAAGACTGTCGATCCCTCACAACGATCTCACAAGAAGTTGTAGGGACGAGGAGAAGGGAGGAGGGTTCACCACTTTTCTGTCTCTGCCCGGCCCTGGGTAACCGGAGACCACGGGTTCCTCGGGGCCCCTTTCCTACAGAACATTTCGGACCTTTCCGAAACCAAACCGGGGACTCTGTCTAAATACCTTGCCCCTTAGCTCGGCACTTAGTTGCTCACCACGGTTGAGGCCATTATAGGCTCGATGCTCAAAGGGGGAGGTCTCTCCCCTCCGCTTCCGCCTTAACCCTAACTTCAACCTAACCCCGTGTCAAGCAACGGCTAGGTGTATATAAAATCATATTAAATACTAGGGACAAGTTTTCTGCGCACTGGCCCGGCTAACCAATTGTCGCAGTCGCATCAAATTTGCCAACTTTATACGGCCAGTATTTTTTTCATAGCAACTTCTTCATCCCTAATTATATTTGACTATGTTTCAGTGAATTATCGAAGTCGCAGCTCGTTCTAGTTATAACTTATGCATCGTCTATATCAATTTATTGTGTTGAAAGTGTGTAAAGTGAATTATCACATATTGCAGAGCATCGTATGAGCGGTGTGTTTAAGCGATTAACTCGAGACATTTGTTTCTCGAGTTGCTCGAAGTTTATCCTTGTGCTGATTCAGTTGTTCGCCCAAGTCTGTTCGAACTTAAGCACAAGAAATGTGGACATTCTTTGTCCATAGCCCCAATCAGCACTTTTGGATGAGCGGATTGTACTCGAATGCGGGTACCTCTTTTGTGAATGGGAAATGGGAATGACTCTTTCCAGATGGTGAAAAAATCACCGAGCTCGAGAGGTACGCTAAACAGTTTGAGGAGGGGGCAACACAAAGAGAATCTGCATAATGTTGTAGAACAGCACTGGAAACCCTATCGGGGCTTGTATACGTCGCATAAACCGTCTACAGTTTTGTCGCCGCAACTAGCAATTGAACCAGTGTGACTGCCACAATAATGCCTTCTGTTAAATAGGTTTGGTTAGGTTAATGCGGTAGCGGAGAGAGTTCGAAATGTCCGTAAGGAAGGGGGGCCTGGGCGAACCGTACTCTACGATTCCTCAGGGACCGGGCAGACAAAAAAGTGGTGGACCGACTCCTTCTTCTTCCTCGTCCCCTGCAATTTCTACAAAAGTCGTTGTGAGGGATTTACAGTCTTGCAGCGTATTTGCCGATCTGCCAGTACCCTTGAAGGCCCGGTTAACGGCGGAGTATGGGACCCGCTAAGTTTAAATAGCTCTTCCGCGTTTTTCGAACGATTTGGCCAGATCTCTTGAAGTTTTACATGTGATGGCCGCTACCATCGCTGTCAGCAATTTGCTTGAAATCTCGTGCATTATTAACTGACTCGTAGCCATAGGCATTTGCTACCTGCACCCTCTCCGGCAGAGGTATGGAAGTGCACTGCATAGCTAGCTCGTCGGCGGCATCGTTTCCATCAATGTCCCCTATGTCCGGGGAACCATGTTAGAAGAGATCCAGCTGCTCTGCGGTCTCATTTAAAACTACGGCAGTCGTTGATGGTCGCTGAGCTCTAATGATATTGAACCCAGTGCATTAAGGGCTGCTTGGTTGTCCGAGAAGACGCACACCGGATTGTCGTCTATCGAGAGGTTGAGACGATGGAGATCGCCTCCTTGATTTCTACGAGCTCTGCCTGAACACGCTACAGTGATCCGGAAGTCTTAAAGCAGAGACTGATATTGCGCTTCGTCGCAGAAGACGCGCCTACCTACGCGGCCGTCTAACTTTTGAGCCATCAGTGCGCGGATCGCGTTTGCAGGTCCAGGTGCGCCCCTCTCCCAGACTTCCCTAAGCGGGATGGATATTGAAAGGCGTCAAGAGGTAGTCACTGGGGATGCAGTAGTCTGTCCTCTCTAAAACACGCGGGAGTTTCGTTAGATTCCCTGAGTGGCCGACCGCGCATGTTTTCCACAGGTTGATTCTTTCATTCTGAGAGCAAAAGAGTGTTGCAACCTTTTCCCCATGAGTTCTACAGGAAGAAGGTACATCAGGCTATCGAAGGCTTCGCTTGGGGTATTGCCATGGTAATTTTGTGCCTCTCCCTATTGGTCTATATGTAGACTTAAAGAGGGCAGCCTAGCTATTATAAAATACACGTTTTGGGTTTTTCTTGTTGTTTCATAGTATAGTTATTTCTATTATTCTTTTTTTGTATCATCATTTGCTCATAAGCATAGAGGCAGGCGGTGGCACACGTCTGTCCATTTGGTGTTACTTATGTGAATATCCTATAAGGTGTGTACTGATTTTCACCTAAAAATTCGAAAGAATCAAGAAAAAGGAAACAGTGCAATATATTTTTAAAAGTTTCTATATTATTTTTATTAAACATTTTGAGGAAAAATGCTTTATCCTTTAAGTGTCTATGACTCCAGTTGAAAAAACACCGTCCTTTTCACAAACCGTCCGAGCTATAGTTGACATTTTCTCTGTCAAAATTCGATGGTGGCTTGAAGTGGATGTTTTTAGGTTCGCCATCGCCCGCTCAGAAGCCTGAAATACAAGACAAATAGATACAAATTTTAATTATACGTAGTTCTTTTTAATTAATTTACTTTTTCCCCTGTACCAGTCTAGACTTCATTAAATAACGAGAAAGAACTTTTTATAAAGTACTTCTTTACCCACTACTCAGTCAGTAGACATGTGATTTATGTATTTTCAAATGTTTATCAGTTTTTACATTTTGATAATTTTGTTTCTACATCTGTCATATACATCTACATCATCTACATCACTTCTCACAGCAACACACGTCCACTGCCCAAGGCAGTGTGAGAGCAGAGGGAATCTGTAGTCATCCCCATAAATGACTTACGCTGCAAAGAGGGCGGGGAAATCGCTGCTGAAAATTCATTTTATCATTGTGGCTACAATAATGATCAATCTGAATCTGGATGCCTTCGGGCTGGGGCTTTCCCTCAACCCGATGCGGTGCCCCCGGTTCTAAGACACAGAGGGACCACGAGCGTCACAACTGTACACAACGGTGGAAGTGCGCCTATACTCACCTCGTGAGGACGTCTTATAACAGGTCCTGGCACGGTCAAGTCTCTGCAACGGATGCTGAATAATGGTAGTCGGGCGGAGAGAAGAAAACTCTCAGTATAATTAACCCAATCGTAGGTAAAACAGCATGCGCTGATGGATGCATGGCCGAGGGAGTGCTCGGTCGCTAGTATACGAACTCAGGATACCCGCCGACCTCCAGTGTCCACTCAGCACGCGGTTGGTGCCTCGGGTGACTAACCCCTTCCCGCCTACTCGTGGGACAAATATGCCAAAGAACTTAAATATTGAACGAGAAAGAACGTACGGAGTCGCTTCGAACGCGACTCTACTTTTATACCCGTAGTCAGTGATTTTTATGTGGAATTTTAAAATTTTTTTATCAGTTTTACATTTTACATTTTTGCTACATCCGTCATCGACATCTACATCTACACAATCTACATCAGTTCTCACAACAACAAACGTACACTGCACGAGGCAGCATGTTTGAGCGTGAGTGTGTGTGTGAGAGAATCTGCAGCCACAATCAACCCCAATAAATGACTAATGTTGCAGGGGGGGAATTGCTTCTGAAAAATTCATTTGATCATTGTGGCTACAATAATGATCCGATCTGAACCAAATTCGGGAATCTGGTAGATATGGTCATTTTCTACAATACTGCATTTTTGGTTTTTTCTATCTTAAAATTGTGGATTTTTTCGTCTTTTGGGGGCAGGGGTGGGCATGGCAAAATTTTGGAAATAAACTTGCACTGAAGCGATATCACAGGAGTCTAGGCAAAAAATTTGGTTGCTCTAGCTCTTATAGTCTCTGAGATCCAGGCGACAAAAAATACAAAAAACCAAATCGTCTCGTTTTTGTGTGAGTGCGAAAGGGATGGAGCAAGAAGTTTTTTGCGTATATGTTTTTGTCTATTGTGGCTATATTAATGATCCGATCCGATTCAGATTTGGGCCCCAGATAGATATGGTCTTCAGCTATGATTCTGCATTTTTTGTTTTCTGTTATCTTTAAAACTGTGGACGCCACAGATGTGCGCCCCTTTGTGGGGGCGGAAGTGGGCGGGGGCGAAATTTTTGAAACACTTTTCTAGGAGTGAGATATCACATCAGTCTGGAAAAAAATTTGATTGGTCAGCTCTAGCCTTCGAGAAATGAGTGAAAAACAAGACGGACGGACAGACGGACAGACGGACGGACGAACATGGCTATATCGACTCGGCTATTGATGCTGATCAAGAATATATATACTTTATGGGGTCAGGAAACGCTCTCCTTCTGTGTGTTACACACATCCACTTTTACCACAAATACAATATACCCTTTTACTCTTCGAGTACGGGTATAAAAACACCGAAAAGGAGCTAAGTACTCTTTTTAAAGTACCGCAGGAAAAGACCATCCCTCTACATCAATGCCTGGGCAACCAGGTCAAACGAACGGGGAAGGAGACAGAAACCGCTGCAAGGAGCTCCGAAAGCAATTCGGGCCCATCCACGTAGGGGGCATCGGGAGTAAACCGGACATCGGGGTTTCTGCCAAGCAGAGATTTTACCTCGGCAGGCGGCGGTTCTGAAGAAAGCCAGAGAAGGAAGCCGTCCTACCAGGACACTGTCTTATTCCAGGCAAACGAAGATCCGGAATTCATGGCATCGGCGGGGATGGAGCAGAGGCTCTGGGCCAGCTCGATCATCCCAGACTTCCAGCCAGCCAAAGCCGGAAAGGGAGCAGCCAAGGCCCCGAACAAGCGGCAATGCTCAGTGGAAAACAACGCTACACAGCCAGGCCACCTGATAGAATGGACGCCTGATGGCGTCCTGACAAAGTTCTAAGGATGCTATTGTCTCTCGCGACAAATGGCACCTGGTGAAGGCAGAGCTCAGGACCGTTTTCTGGAGGACCTTGCCGAGAACGGCGGACCACCACGTAAATGTGAGGACGCCGGATGGCATCAGGGCACGGTAAAAGCCATCGCCAGCCAAGATGGTCGCTCGGCGGCCCTTTACATGAAGGCGGTGGCGGCGCTCACACGGGTCTATCCAGGAGCCAAACTGGAGGGCGTGAGGTGGGAAGATATACCGAGCAAATCCAGCGGTCGGAAGAAAATTGCATGGTGACTCCGATGCTGTGAGAGCTCGGAAATCCTCCCAGAGACTCTTCAACAAAGCGAAAGTTTCTCAACATTGAACAGAACTGGACCGAGAACAAGGTCAGTCTGTCAACATACAACAAAAAGAACTCAGGAAAGCCAAACGTGCGTCATGGCGTAAGTTCTGCACCGAAATCGAGAGCAACTCCGAAGCTTCTTACGCAAAAGTACTCTCGAAGTCAACTCTAACTTTGGGGTATCTAAGGAAAGCCAACCAATCCTGGACGACGTCCAAGTCCGAGTCGCTAAACCTTCACCTCGACACACATTTCCCAGGCTGCGCTGTACCTCCTTCCATTGCCACAGGTTCTATTCTGAACTTGTCAGGAGAATATATCCTGGGTAATCAAAAGCTTCAAGCCCCTACAAATCCGCGGGTAGCCTTCCTTGACATCGAAGGTGCCTTCAAAACATAAACATAAACTTGACATTTTAGGGTTTCCGCTTAATTTTTTGAAATTGATTTCCAGCTACCTTTGCTCTAGGTCTCAAGAGTCCTCTTCAAAAACTCCTTGTCTTCACCTGTTCAGGGTACTTCTGTAGTACCACAGGGCCCTCTACTTTTCACACTCTTTATTAATGACCTGCCTTCAGTATTATCAAACTTTCAGTATTCATGTATGCGGATGATGTTAAACTCTGTGTCCAGTATAAGGACATTTCATTTCACTCTCGCTTGCAATCCGATCTCAATAACTTTCAGTCATGGTGTTGTGCAAGTATGTTACACCTGAATGCCTCGAAATGTAAAGCAATGCCATTTCATCGCTCCAGCCCCTTTGTTGGCTCCTCTGCGGTGGCTCTCTTGCGAGAACTTCATTGGTTGATGATGTTAGTGTTAAACTAAACCCCAAGTTAAAGTTTTCTGAACAGATTTCTACCATGGTAAATAGCCATGGGGTGATTGGGTTTTTTAAAGAGGTGGTCAAAGGAATTTGACGACCCCTATATAACGAAGACTCTCTATATTTCCTTCTTCGTCCGATTTTAGAGTACGGCTCTTGTGTATGGTGCCCGCAGTACAAAGCAGCCCTCAAGGCACTTGGCTCAATTTCGTCGAGCTCAGCGACCGTCAACGACTGCCGCAGGTCTCTAACTGAGACCGCAGGCAGCTGGATCTCTTCCTAATATGGGTCCCCGGACACCGGGGCATTGATGAGAACGATGCCGCCGACGAGCTAGCTAGGCAGCTACTATACCTCTCCTGCCGGAGAGGGAGCGATGCCTTTGGCTACGTGCAGGATAATAACGCTCGAGATACTCGAGCAAATTGCTGACAGGCGATGGCAGCTGGCCATCACATGTAAACGTTCAAGAGCGATCTGGTCAAATCGTTCGAAAAAACGCTGATGGATCAAAGTTAGACGGCCGCGTGGTCCGCTACCGTTTTAACCTAACCTCTCAAAAGTGTGGTTCTTCTCTACTGTTAAGCACAAAATGTACTGCTGTTATATATTTGTTATGTCTAACAGAGATTTACCGATTACCAATTTGAGCTATTCGCATGAAAAATCAAAAGTGTTGTAGCATTGAGCAATTTTTTGAGATCAATTTTGAGCTTGGGTTAAAAACCATTAGTTATAAAACGGGCATCACTACAATTACCCTGATGACAAAAGTCATATATTTTGTATACTCTCGTATGTTGTATTCGAAGAGTTAGAGGGTATATTTTATTTGTGGTAAAAAATACGATGTGTGTAGAGCGCAGAAAAGATAACTGAAAATGAAATATGAAGAATCATAGAAAAAAGTCCATATCTATCAGGGACCCGAATCTGCATGGATAGAATCTTTAGTAAAGCCAAAATGAAGAAACCCATTTGGAGAGGCATAGTTCCCTCTCGCTCTCTCTCACACACCAACACGTCAACTATGCCTGTTCGTCCAGATGAGCGCCGGGATCACAGAGAATATAAAAGCTAGAGCTACCAAACTTTCTTTCCAAACTTCTGTGATACCACTGCAGTACAAGTGAATTTCAAAATTTTGCCACGCTTCCTTCCGCCCCTCAAAAAAATTAAAGTCCACAGTTTTGAAAAATAGACAAAACGAAAAATGCAGTATCGTAGAGAATGATCATATTTTCCAGATTGCCGAATCTGGTTCAGATCGGATCATTATTATAGCCTGTTGTTGTGAGAAAAGATGTAGGATGACAAATGCAGCAATAAAATTCCACTTAAATCAAACGATCAGATGTGTTGTGCCCTTTCAGCGGCGTCGGCTGACGCTTTCCTGACTCTCGCTCTCGCGATCTACTCTTTGCTCTATCTGCTCTCAGCTCGCTCGATCTCCTCTTTTCTCTCTCTGCTCTCTCGGGGAGGTCCGCGCCTGTGTGCGGGACCTAACCTTCTTACATGTATGTAAAGAACAAATTTTAAACACGAACAAATCATTCTAAATTACATAAAACCCTATCTCTAAGTTTTTTTTCATTAAAAAGAACGAAATATAGATTATTTACGACAGTTAGAAAAAAGGGTATGTGAAGCTATTAATCAATACGACAGGAACACAAAATAGAGATTCCACTACCTACTATGCAAAAACCATCAAAGTAAAATTGCACCTCATACATCGTTTGTAAATCTAATATAATGCTCTGATTTTAAAAATAAAGTTCAGTTGGAATATACAATTCAGCTCGAAAAATGTATATGATTTTCTTTTGAGGTCTTAACATTTTTTCACATTCATCTTGAGTTTTACACTTCTCGTCCATTATTTTTGTTTTTTTCCCCATTTTTCTGTCAGTCATTGTTTACATTTGTTATTGCCCTGACCAATTTTTACTGATCCAAGAAAGAAGAGCACGATGTAACGGCAGAGACGCCGGCGAAAAAAGGTTCGAACACGCTTCGAAAGTGAGGCTCGAGAGGAAGTGCGGATTTCGAAGCTGAAAAGTCGGGACTGCAAGAGCAACAGCCGCAAGAAACCCGTAGATAGGAGTAAGCTGTTCTCACTTAGTGAGTATGGGGAAGTGTAGGGGGGAGTAGGGACTCAAATAAAATGTTTAAGTTGGAAACAAATCTCGATTATTCTCTCGGTGGGAACTTAAAACTGGTACACCGACCGCTACGTCACGACTGTAGTGGACTCAACCTGAATCATAGCCGGACGCGGAAGACACCGCAAGTGTCGATTCGATCCTCCCCTCCCCATGTAATAGTTGATTCTCTTATTTTCGGGGAGTCGATTCCCGGAAGCCAGACGCGGAAAGCACCGCCATCGTAGATTCAATTTTTCCCCCTCCCTTATATTAGCTTTTCCCTTACGGGAAGAAGTCGACCTGTATGTCCGCAGGTATCATTCCTGTTTTCCCCGCAGTAACTACCCTCCTCTCCCAACACAATCATAAAATTCCAGTGTTTTTGGCAAGAAACTGGTGCGAATCTCTCGATGTTCCGCAAATATACATACTCGTACATCTAACCGGACTGAGAGTCTGTTCCCCAGCGAAACTTCCTTACAGATGACACCTGAGTTGATTAAGATTTTGGCGTCTGATAGATATTGGCTTCTCTATGATTCTGCACTTTCTGTTTTCTCCTATCTTCAAAATTGTGGACGTCACAGATGTGCGCCCTTTGTGGGGCGGGGCGAAGTTTATGAATGCCTTTGTAGGAGTGAGATAACACATCAGTCTGGAAACAAAATTTGGTTGTTCTAGATCTAATAGTCTCCGAGCATTGAGCGACAAACAATACAAAAGACAGACGGACGGACAGACAGACAAGACTATATAGACTCGGTTATTGATGCTGATCAATAATATATATACTTCGCATCCACTTTTACCAGAAATACAATATGTATACCTTATTATTTTTTGAGTACGAGTATAAAAAATATATCTCAGAGTCCAGGACTGTACAGCGCAAAAACTACACAGTAGTAGGTAAAAGCAGGCAAAGATATAACACACCGCAGTATAACAGCTACATTCGCACTGCGCACTCATTCCGCAGGATCACATGCAGCGACCGCGACTAGCTGTGCAGTGCCGTATACTCGTCCGCAAGCCCAACTCAGTGCAGAAGATTAAACTCAGAAACCAGGATTTGCTATCCCGTGCCGCGTACCGCTCCACAAAGATACCTACAAACCACCCAAGGTAACCGCACAAAGCAGCACTCTACTTCGAAAACGGGGCAACTGCTCCAGTCAGCGCGGACGGAGACAAGGCAACAGGACCCACAGGAGTCAGTCACACACTAAGTCTGGTCGGACAAGGATCCAGATACGCAGACCTCCTTCCGCCCTACCGACCGAGGACGCTGCCGAACCGATCGCGAAAATGCAGGAAAGCTAGCTGTTCGACTAATATTCGAGGAAAATTAGAGCTAAACACAACGCTAAACATACAAAGTTACAAAAGAATATTACTTATTACGGGAAATGTATGTTAGTATTAGTGATTTGAGAAAAGGAAATGAATAAGTGGTGGATATTATATGGTTGGAGGTATTATAATCCGAACATAAGACCCGAAACAGTTCATGCAAGAAATAATTCGATCTGCACAGCGGAAGGGACAAACGAATAACATTTCTAGAGGATCTATAAGAATCGTGAAATTTATGCGGCTCAACAAGCCAGGGCTATCGATGTCACCCCTGATTAAGTTGTGCATGAAAATTACACCAAGCATTTTTCTACGATTAAGTAAGGATGGAAGGTTTTTGAAAAGCAATCTATGAGAGTCAGAAGGTAGTCTCACACCTTCATCCCAGTTGAGGCCACGCAGAGCAAAAAGTAAAAGGTTTTTTTTCTGGATTTAAACGGTCTTGGTGTACTTTGTACTGCGGGCACCATAGACAAGAGCCGTACTCTAAAAATCGGACGTACAAGCGAAATATAGAGAGTCTTCGTTATATAGGGGTCGTCAAATTCCTTTGACCACCTCTTTATAAACTCAAGCACTCCCATGGCTATTTACCATGGTAGAAATCGGGTGAAAACTTTAACTTGGGGTTTAGTTTAACACTAACATCATCAACCAATGAAGTTCTTGCAAGAGAGCCACCGCAGAGGAGCCAACAAAGGGGCTGGAGCGATGAAATGTCATTGCTTTACATTTCGAGGCATTCAGGTGTAACATACTTGCACAACACACCATGACTGAAAGTTATTGAGATCGGATTGCAAGCGAGAGTGAAATGAAATGTCCTTATACTGGACACAGAGTTTAACATCATCCGCATACATGAGTACTAGAAAGTTTGTTAATACTGAAGGCGGGTCATTAATAAAGAGGTGTGAAAAGTAGAGGCCCTGTGGTACTCCAGAAGTATCCTGAACAGGTGAAGACAAGGAGTTTTTGAATAGGACTCTTTGAGACCTAGAGCAAGGGTAGCTGGAAATCCATTTCAAAAAGATTAGGCGGAAACCCTAAAATGTCAAGTTTTTGTGCTAGAAGGGAATAGTTTACAGAGTCAGAATGCTTTACTGAAATCGGTGTAAATGACATCCGTCAGCATTTTACCTTGGAAGCCTTTAATTATAAAAAAGAGGTAAACTCTAGTAAATTTTAGAAGTTGTTGACCGTCGGTAAACTGTATGGATACGGCTGACTAGAGCAGCTTTCATGGGGATAGGTTGTTTGGAAAAATTGTGCAAAAAAGATCGGCAATGGCCTGATCATTGTTTGCCGTCGAATGTGCGGACGTTTTACGCTTGCTGTTTACGAAGCTTTAAAACTATTTAGGGTCTGAGAAAGCGCATCCTGCATCGAGCTAGGTAATTTTTGTAGCATTGAGCGTTTACAATTGTGAAATTTGAGCGAGCTATTACATAGCGAGAGAGAGAAAAAGGAGAGCCAACTTCTTGAAATTTTTTAGATGCCGGCGGCCGTGAGGCAGTTGGCACTTGCAAGTCCCGCGGAGTGGACTTCCTGCGCCGCGGAGACTCAGCCAGCAGCTGTAAACTGCTGAACTGAGAGTCCATGGCTAAGAGCCGATCGTATTGCTTCTTAAAGCCCACGAACAGCTCCTTAAAGCCACTCCTCGTCTGCCTCATAAACGAGCGCCTTTCGTTTTCTATCGCACGGCATTCCTCACAAACTATAATGCAGACCGTTGCGTTGTGAGATGGCATCACCCACACGGCCAGAAATAACTGCACACTTTGCGTGCACTACACTGTCGGAAAGCCAGCAAGGTATGTTCGGCTGATCGTGAGTGATCTGCTTTGCCTCTTGCAGGTTTTTTTGCGCAGATCATAGAAAATTCCATAATTTAGTTTCTAATTTTTTTTTTTCAATCACAAAAGAAATTTCATAACAAATAACAATCAGACCACAGTGCAAGCAGTTTCAAAAGCTATGCTTAAAGAAAAAATCGAAAAAAAAAGAGAGAGAACTACTGCAACAGCTTGTAAGTGAGAGAGCTACCTGCACAAAAGGTTTATAAGCGAGGAGATAGAACAGTTAGTTAAGTTTGGGTGATAGAAAGAGAGTTGCTGGACAAAAGCTAAAACAAAGAGAGCGGCCAAAATGTATTTTCTTACTTACTGGAAGGAACAAAAAAAACACAATTAACCGATGCACAAAATTGATTAAAAACGTTGTGTTTTTACACAAAAACTAGGCACCCGCGGATTTGTATAGCAAATCAGTTAAGAATATATTTAGTAAATTTATTAGGCCAAACACCGGTTGTTTGTTTATAATATATAAAAAGAAAGAAGCGGAGCGCAAGAAAAAACACGTCTGGTCACTACAAAGAGAACGAACGAATCTCACTGCTAGAAGTAGGTTTCAAAATTTCACCACGCCCACTTCCGCCCCCACAAAGGATGCACATCTGTAGCGACCACAATTTTGAAGATAACAGAAGACTAAAAATGCAGAATCATAGAGAAAGCGCCTATTTAGGCTAGGTTGGGTTAAGGCGATAGCGGAGGGAGAGACCTCCCCCACCGCTCACTTGGTCCAGTTAGTGGACCATTGTGATGCCGCATGGGCGCGAGCCCCTTCCTGGCCCCAACCGTGGTGAGCAACTTAGTGCCGAGCTAGGGCAGTCCCATCCGGTGGCTTGGATGTACTTGGACAGAGTCCCCGGTTTGGTTTCGGAAAGGTCCGAAATATCTGTAAGGAAAGGGGCCCCGAGGAACCGTAGTCTTCGGTTTCCCAGGGCCGGGCAGAGACAGAAGAAGTGGTGAACCGACTCCTCCTCCTCCTCGTCCCTACAACTTCTGCAGAAGTCGTTGTGAGGATCAACAGTCGTGCAGCATGTGTGCCGATCTGCCAGTGCCCGTGATGGCTCGGGTGACGGCGAAGCAATGTGCTCTGCTGAGTCTATTTATCAGGAGGCTTAAATTTGAATCGCACTGAAAAACCAACGTGTCGACCCTGCCTTTTCGTACAAATGAACGCCTGGATCTCAGAGACTAAGAGCTAGAGCAACCAAACTTTTTGTCCAAACTACTTTGATACCACTTCAGTACAAGTGTATTTCAAAATTTTTCACCCCGCTCACTTCCGCCCCCCACAAATCACGAAAGTCCACAATTTTGAAGATAGAGAAAAACGAAAAATGCAGTATCGTAGGGAATGATCATATCTTACCAGATTTGGTTCAGATTGGATCATTATTATAGCCACAATGATAAAATGAATTTTCAGCAGCGTTTCCCCGCTCGCACGCAACAACCAAACAAAATATACATTTGTTTGAGGGTTGATAGCTGCTACTGATTCTCTCACATTCACACTCACGCTACACACTCTGCCTCGCGATCTAATAATTGCCGAAACAGTTCGGATCTATCATCATATCACTCGCCTGTCCTTCTAAGCCACGAAAAGTCAGCTTACTTGTTTTCAAAGCAATTTTAAAAAAGTCCGTCTGTATATCAGCCAATACATTAAAACTTCGTTCCAAACTAAATTTAAACTAAATTTAATCACTATAAACATGGTACCATCGCACCAGTTCGGCTTTCGAGAAGAGCACGGAACGATCGAGGTCAACCGCATCAATTCAGTGATACGTACTCCATTAGAACAACGCGATTATTATATGGAAGTTTTTTTTGACGTCGGCCTTTTTAAAAAAAATAACAAAGCTGCTGGGAGATTCTTTGCCATGAGATGTAGTGCAAGCACCTCACATGATTCTTAACCGAAGCTGAAGTGCCCCAAGGCAGCATACGCGGACAGTTCCTCTATGTCTTAGGGATACCACAAAGATAACCAGGTAACAAGAAAGACGTTTGCTGATGATGCACCGATTCTTAGTCAGCTCCAGCAAGGATACAAGCATGTCACTTATACTCTCAACCAACAAAGCTGCGGTTCACTTGGCACAAATGCATAAAAGCCAAGACGAAGGGTCTTACAAGTAAAGGAAGTAACTCCACCTGCTAATTAACGCTCGCTCTCCACTTAGCTTGGACTAAAAGCCCTCCTGTATAACTCCGTGCTGAAACCAATCTGGACCTGTGGCTCCGAGTTATGGGCAACGCGCTTACTTCTGCTTAGAAGCAACATCGATATTATCCAGCAAGCACAGTCCAGAATCCTGACAACCATTACTTGTACTCCGGAACAAGAATACCCACACAGACTTGAACATCAAACTCAAAAAGGGGATATACTGGAACAAAAATTTTTAAATAAAGTTGCACTGAAGTGATATCACAGGAGTCTGGACAAAAAGTTTGGTTGCTCTAGCTCTTATAGTCTCTGAGATCCAGGCGTCATCTGTACCAATGGCCAAAGTCGACACGTTGGTGTGTGAGTGCGAGCGAGAGGGAACGATGTTTCTCAAAATGGTTGTCTCCATTGTGGCTAAGATTTGGGACTCTGAAAGATATGGGGTTTCTCTATTATTCTGCATTTTTCGTTTTCAGATATCTTAAAAATTGTGAACGCCGACGGAAGGGCCGGGGCGAAATTTGGAAATACAATTGTGAGCGACATGAAGAAGCTATAACCTGTAACTATCATGGTGTTATGATATCAGACATTGATAACATTGCTGCGAAAGGAGAGTATGGCACACGAAAGGTGTGCCGTCTTCGGTGCCGTCTCTAGAGACGTCGAACAACTGAGGCACTTCTTGACACGAAATTATGTTTTCCAGCATACACCCAATCCAAATTAGATCATATATTTCTCTCGCTCTCACTGCATGCTTAACCTATAAGGAAATTTGATTTTGCGATTCGTTAGCAGTGGACAAAGGTTTGCTAAGTACATTTTATGCACTCCGGTTTAAGTTCTTATAAATTTTCTGGATATTACAGCATGTTGGCATGTTCTTAAACCCGTACTCGAAAGTAAAAGGGTATATTGTATTTGTGGTAAAGCTGGATGTGTGTAACGCAGAGTAGGAAAGTATATACCCTGACCCCATAAAGAATATATATTATTGATTAGCATCATTAGCCGAGTCTATATAGCCATGTCTGGCTGTCCGTCCGTCCGTCTGTCCATCTCTCCATCCGTTCATCTGTCTGTCCGTCTTGTTTGTCGCCCAATGCTCGGAGACTATAAGAGCCTAAGCGCAATCAAATTAGTTTACCAGACTCATATTGATATGTTGAAGTGACTCATGTTGAAGATATAAGAAAACGGAAAATCCAGAATCATAAAGAAATCCAATATCTATCACAGTTCTGAATTTTTAATATAGCAACAAAGGAGTAAACCATTTGGAATAACATCGTTCCCTCTCGCTCTCACACACCAACGCGTCTGCTTTGCCCATTCGTCCAGATGAGAGCCTGGATCTCAGAGACTATACAAGCTAGAGCAACCAAACTTTTAGTCCAAATACCTGTGAATTACTTCAGTACAAGTGTATTTCAAAATCTCTCCCCCTTCCACCACCACAAAAGATAAAAGTCCATAATTTTGAAGATAGAAAAAGCGAAATGCAGTATCGTAGAGAATGACCATATCTACCAGATTGCCGAATCTGGCACAGATCGGATTATTATTACAGCCTTAACTTTTAAGCAGCTAGCCTTCACCTTTTCAGCCGCTACTGATTCTTCTCTCGCTCACACACTTTTGGCTATGGCTATGATGAAGATGTAGATGACAGATGCAGCAAAAAAATTTGAAATGCATATTTAAAAATTCCACATAAATCAAATGTGTACTGTCTGGTACGGGTATAAAAGTAAAGTCGCGTCAACGGCAACTCAGCACGTTCCTTCTCATTTAAAAAAATTTACGTTCCCTATTCAGATTGATGCTTTTCAGTCATTGAGACTCGCAAAATTCTTTGTTTGTCAGGCCTGTCATTAAATCACTTTAATTTAGCACGAAAATAAATAAAATTTTTGTGATTTGTGCCAAATTACTTACAAATTATTATCGAAGGGTGGCCATATGTAGAAGTTTTAATAGATGACTTATTGAAAAACTATCTTTTTCTAATCTCTAGTTACATTATTATACCCGTACTCGAAGAGAAAAGGGTATATTGTATTTAATGGTTAAAGGGGATGTGTGTAACATAGAGAAGGACTCATTTCCACAAAGTATATATATTCTTGATCAGCACCAATAGCCGAGTCGATATAGCCCTGTCTGTCCGTCTGTCTGTCTGTCCGTCTTGTTTGTCGCCCACTGCTCGAAGGCTATAAGGCTAGAGCAACAAAGTTTTGTATCCCACTCTGTTGTGATATCTCACTCCTAGAAAATTGAGAAAATAGAAAACCATTTCGAGAAACATCATTCCATCTCTTTCGCACTCACACAACGAGAAAAGAACGTATGGAGTCGCTGTGAACGCGACTCTACTTTTATACCCATACTCAGTCAGTACACATGTAATTTATGTGGAATTTTCAAATGTTGTATCAGTTTCTTACATATTACATTTAACATTTGCTTGCTGCATCTGTCATCTACATATACATCAGTTCTCACAACAACACACGTACACCGCACGAGGGCAGCATGTTTGAGCGTGAGTGTGCGTGTGAGAGAATATGCAGTGACAATCATCCCCATAATTGACTTACGCTGCAAGAGGAGGGGGGAACTGCTGCTGAAAATTCATTTTGATCATTGTGGCTACAATAATGATCCGATCTGAACCAAATTCGGGAATTTTGTAGATATGGTCATTTTCTACGATACTGCATTATTGGTTTATTTCTATCTGCAAAATTGTGGATTTTTCGTCTTTGGGGTGGCGGGAGTGGGCGTGCAAAGTTTTGAAATAAACTTGCACTGAAGCGATATCACAGGAGTCTAGGCAAAAATTTGGTTGTTCTAGCTCTTATAGTCTCTGAGATCGAGGCGCTCATTTATACGAAAAAAACCAAAATTACTCGATTTTGTGTGAGTGCGAAAGGATGGGGAAGTTTTTGCGTATGTTTTTGTCTATTGTGGCTATATTAATGATCCGATCCGATTCAGATTTGGGCCCCTGATAGATATGGGCTGTCTCTATGATTCTGCATTTTTAGTTTTTTGTTATTTTCAAAATTGTGGCCGCCACAGATGTGCGCCCTTTGTGGGGGCGGAAGTGGGCGGGGCGAAATTTTGAAACACTTTTCTAGGAGTGAGATATCACATCAGACTGGATAAAAGTTTGGTTTTGCTCTAGCTTTTATAGCCTTCGAGCAATGGGCGACAAACAAGACGGACGGACGGACGGACGGACGGACAGATGGACAGACGGACTGACAGACAGGGCTATATCGACTCGGCTATTGATGCTGATCAAGAATTTATATACTTTATATGGTCGGAAATGACTCCTTCTCTATGTTACACACATCCACTTTTACCACAAATACAATATACCCTATTACTCTTCGAGTACGGGTATAAAAACGAGTCGAATTGGTTTTTCGTACAAATGAACGCCTGGATCTCAGAGACTATAAGAGCTAGAGCAACCAAACTTTCTGTATAGACTCCTGTGATACCAAACCAAGACAAGACTGTTTCAAAATTTCGCCACGCCTCCTTCCGCCGCCAACAAACACGAAAGCCCACAATTTTGAATATAGAGAAAAACAAAAAATGCAGTATCGTAGGGAATGATCATATCTATCTAATTTTCAGCAGCGAGGCCCCACAGCCACTGCAACCCGCGCAACAAAATATACATTTTTTTGAGGGTTGATATTTTTTTATATGTACGTATGCCAAGTAAACTTACCTGTATGGTTAACACTTTGGTCAAGTTAACTTCATGCTGTGCAGTTGGAAGATCAAGTTTTAAAGCTCGAGATGATCGTGATTGTGTTACAACCATAGAGTATATATCTATAGCGGCGTTTGCCAGTCGGTTTAATATTAATTGCTCGTTTACTATATTTTTATTATACCGTAATAATAGCTCTTCAACTGTTTGACCGAAGAGGTCAATACATTCTGCAGTTTTCTTGGCATAGGGCTGAAGTTCAGGAGCTACATGGCAACTTAAATCACTGCCACCTAGACCAACTTTAGAAGCGGCACGTTTAGAAGCTTCTTTAAATATTAAACCCAAATTGGTAGATGGATTCTTAAAAGCACTTTGCAGTTCTTTTAAAATGAGATCCTGCGTATTGAATTCCAGTCAGTGCTATAAACAAACGAAGAATATCATTTGTGCCTTCGAAAATTCGGAAAATCCTTAAGTCTCGTAAAACTCGTTCAAGTCCAGCTTCCACCATGAATCCCATGCCTCCCAGAATTTGGATAGCTTCGTCGCAAACGTACCAGGCGCTTTCACTTGCGTATATTTTTGATATAGCGGCTTCTAAATGGTAGTCATGACTCCCATCGTCCATGTTTTGGGATATCGTAAATGCCATAGATTCTGTGGCGTATTGAAGCATGCTCATTTGTGCTAATTTTTCTTGAATAGAGCCATAGTTTTAAGTTTTTGTCCAAACTGGACCCGGTTATTCGCATGAGAAGTATAATTTCAATGCATTTCTTCATCGTGCCAGAGAGCGTTGCTCCCATTCCAAACCGACCATTATTTAAAATATTCATAGCAACCTTAAATCCATCCCCTTCCTTTCCAAGAATATTTTCAATTGGGATTTTTACATCCTCAAAATAAACTTCCGCCGTGTTTGATGCCTTGATTCCCATTTTTTTTTCTGGTGGACCATTTGCAACACCTCCAAAAGATCGTTCCACAATAAACGCTGTAACCTATATTAAAAAACAAGTGTTAGTTTAACTTACTGTAACAAAAATTTGAAAAAAAAATGCAAATATTATACAATTTTAAATCCTACGCCCCCTCGCGAGAAACCATTTCGTCGTAATAATGTGCTTTGTAAGCGTAAGGAACAGAAGAGTTAATCCAGAGTTCCTTGATGTTCGTACGCAGGAGGAGCTGGTAGTCACGGGTCCCAATCCAGGATTCTACAGATCTACCATCTATTGATGCGGCGGAGAAAAGCAGCTTTAGGGCTACAAGTCGTCGGCTAAGTACCTAAGTTACTTAGCCAGGGCCCCCACCGAAACGCTGGCCGAAAGAGACAAGAGTCAGAAGAAGAAGCGCAAGTACAACGGACGACGGGCGCTGCAAGGAGCCGCCTAGCTTGAAGGAGATCAAAACCCCGATAATGACCAAAGATCAACTTCGTCGTCGGCATTAGCACGAAAAATGAACGGGAACGGCGAGGAACTCTGGATCAGTATTGGTAAAGAAAGCATTTCTTTGGTATGGGCATCCAGGCGGTAGTAGGGTCGCGACACCTCAGGTTTGCTAAATAGCATGAAGGTTGTGCAAATTAATCGGCACTGCTCGATACAGATGGAGCCTTTAACAACAATAACGGACTCATTGGCCACAATTGGCACACATCCGACGGTAAAAAAGATGGCTACCCTACGCCCCTGCTCGTCAAAATACGGTCCCATACATACAAACATACATTTTTTTTAGGGTTTTGAGGGTTGATAGCTGCTACTGATTCTCTCGCACTCACATTCACACTCACGCTCACGCTCGCATGCTCTGCCTTGTGCAGTGTACGTGTGTTGTTGTGAGAACTGATGTAGATCTAGATCAGCAAACAAATGTAAAATGTAAAAACTGATACAACATTTGAAAATTCCATATAAATCACATGTGTACTGACTGAGTACGGGTATAAAAAAGTAGAGTCGCGTTCGTTCGTTCTCTTTGCAGTGACCAGACGTGTTTTTTTCTTGCGTTCCGCTTCTTTCTTTTATCTTTTAAAAACAATCGGTGTTTGGCCTAATAAATTTACTAAATATATTCTTAACTGATTTGCTATTCAAATCCGCGGGTGCCTAGTTTTTGTGTAAAAACACAACGTTTTTAATCAATTTTGTGCATCGGTTAATTGTGTTTTTGTTGTTCCTTCCAGTAAGTAAGAAAATACATTTGGCCGCTCTCTTGTTTTAGCTTTTGTCCAGCAACTCTCTCTTTCTATCACCCAAACTTAACTAACTGTTCTATCTCTCTCGCTTATAAACCTTTTGTGCAGTAGCTCTCTCACTTAACAAGCTGTTGCAGTAGTTCTCTCTTTTTTCGATTTTTCTTTAAGCATAGCTTTTAGAAACTGCTTGCACTGTGGTCTGATTGCTATTTGTTTTGAACTTTCTTTTTGAAAAAAATTATAAAAAAAAATTATGGAATTTTGGTCTGCGCAAAAAAAACCTGCAAGAAGCAAAAGCAGATCACTCACGATCAGCCGAACATACCTTGCTGGCTTTCCGACAGCGTAGTGCACGCAAAGTGTGCAGTTATTTCTGGCCGTGTGGGTGATGCCATCTCACAAACGCAACGGTCTGCATTATAGTTGTGAGGAATGCCGTGCGATAGAAAACGAAAGGCGCTCGTTTATGAGGCAGACGAGGAGTGGCTTTAAGGAGCTGTTCGTGGGCTTTAAGAAGCAATACGATCGGCTCTTAGCCATGGACTCTCAGTTCAGCAGTTTACAGCTGCTGGCTGAGTCTCCCGCGGCGCAGGAAGTCCACTCCGCGGGACTTGCAAGTGCCAACTGCCCCTCACGGCCGCCGGCATCTGAAAAAATAACCCGGACCACTACGCCAGTGCAGCAGTTGATTTCGTTTGCCACTCCAAGGGCAACGTTCGCTGCTGGGGATGCAGATTCGGTAGGCGAATGCATCGTCTCGGAGAACATGCAGCCGACTGTAGCGTCCGTGTCCGTAGAGTCCGTACCGAAACCCATAGTTATCCCATCCATTACGAACCCGCCAGTTGTTGTACGTCCGGGACCACCGGATATTGCCATCACAGGTACCGCACCTGTGGTTCCAAAACCACTGGTGGTGTCCCACCAAAGCGGCAAGTTTTTGTCTCTCGGCTTGCCCCTGATCTCACATCTAATGATGTAACTGCTTTTATACAAAGCAAAATAAAAGCCGAAGGCCTAAAGGTGGAGAAGTTTAATTTCGCTTATGCCGGGAGATAGCTTCTTTTTAAGATAAGCGTCTCCCCATCTCATTTCGACACCATTTGCTCTGCCAATTTTTGGCCGGAGCACTTGGTTGTGAAAGAGTATAAGGCTAAGAAGAAGAATAAGCCCCCCATAACTCTCCCCGACAGTCAGACCAGTGCTCCATCCTTATCTTCCCGCTCTACTTCCACCCATCCAAAAAACCAATTTTCTCTCTTTTAGTTACATACCAGAATGCTAGAGGCTTACGTAGTAAGCTCAGCACTCTTTATCTTGAAAGTTTTACATTTTTGTTCCATATTATTGTGTTAACTGAAACCTGGTTAAAGCCGGACATCCTTAGTTCAGAAGTTTTGGCAGATCGGTACACAATATTTTGAAATGACCGTTCGTCTCGACGTAGAGGAGGGGTCCCCATCGCAGTGGAATCTAACTTCACGTCGGAACATTTCATATTCCATGTTCAACAAGACCTAGAATTCCTGTGCATAAAACTGATTCTTCCAGCCTTTTCTATTTTCATTACCTGCTCGTACATTCCACCGTCTTCGGATATCTCTATATACGAGCAGGACCTGTCCGCTTTAAAAACTGTTTCTTCCTCGCTATCAGATAAAGACCACATACATAATAGTTCTGAGGGATTTCAATTTTCCAGGCACTGTTTGGTCTTCGATAAACGAGTCGAATAACCTTGTGCCCATATCACGACATGACTTTATTGACGGCTTGCTAGACCTGTCGATTGGGTCGATTGCTCGATCTTTGATTCGTCTCGCATCCGACCATAGCGTTGTTAACCCGAGCCCTTCCGCTCACTATACCTGAAGACTGCTATCATCCTACTTTCGAAATATCGGTCGATATTGGACCTTCTGTATTGGATCGATCAGGTAAGCTTTCTAAACGTGTCCGCTGCTTTCGTAAGGTCGAGTTTACGAAGCTTAATAGCCTGATTAGGTATTTCGTTCGGTCCGCTCTGTACTTGTGCACTGACGTTATGAAAGGCACAAACATTTTCTATAATGTACTTGACACACTCTTTGATTCTTGTGTCCTATATTTTTGTCCGATTAGATCTGGGAAGCCCCTTGGTTTACTAAAGAGCTATCCAGTCTAAAAAACATCAAATCCAGACCTTATAAAAAATTTCAAAAAGTTGGCTCTCCTTTTTTTCTCTCTCTCGCTATGTAAAAGCTCGGTCAAATTTCACCATTGTAAACGCTCAATGCTACAAAAATTACCTAGCTCGATGCAGGATGAGCTTTTCTAAGGACCCTAAATAGTTTTACAGCTTCGTAAACAGCAAGCGTAAAACGTCCGCACATCCATCCTCGCTATCATTTCATAATTCGTCGGCAAACAATGATCAGGCCATTGCCGATCTTTTTGCAAAAATTTTTCCACACAACCTATACCCATGAAAGCTACTCTGGTCAGCCGTATCCATACAGCTTACCAAGATCGAACGGAATTTTCAGCCCTACGTTAAATGAAAGCTCACTGCTTCAGGATCTTCGACTAGTTAAGCCGGTGTTCTCCTCATGTTTCCTCCGATCTGGAAGGAATCGTTTATTATTCCTCTCCAAAAAAGGTAGTAAGTCTGACGCAATGAATTACAGAGGTATATCAAAGTTATCCGCTATTCCTAAAATGTTTGATAAAATTTTAACCCCGCACTTGCAACATCTCTGTAATTCACTGATATCTCCAGCTCAGCACGGATTTATAGGGCGACGATCAACAACTACAAATTTACTAGAGTTTACCTCTTTTATTATTAAAGGCTTCCATGATAACATGCAGACGGATGTCAGTTACACCGATTTCAGCAAACATTCGACTCTGTAAACCATTCCCTTTTAGCTACAGGGCAGCCATCTTGGCCCCTGCTTTTAACACTCTTCGTTAATGACCTGCCTTCAGTATTAAAAACTCTCGAGTACTCATGTATGCGGATGACGTTAAACTCTGTGTCCAGTATAAGGACATTTCATTTCACTCTCGCTTGCAATCCGATCTCAATAACTTTCAGTCATGGTGTTGTGCAAATATGTTACACCTGAATGCCTCGAAATGTAAAGTAATGACATTTCATCGCTCCAGCCCCTTGTTGGCTCCTTACACCCTCTGCGGTGGTTCTCTTGAGAGAATTACATTGGTTGATGATCTTGGTGTTAAACTAGACCCCAAGTTAAAATTTTTTGAACATATTTATACCATGGTTAATAAGGCCATGGGAGTCTTGGGCTTATAAAGAGGTGGTCAAAGGAATATAACGAAGACTCTCTATATTTCGCTTGTTCGTCCGATTTTTAGAGTACGGCTCGTGTGTATGGTGCCCTCAGTACAAAGTACACCAAGACCGTATAGAATCAGTCCAGAAAAACTTTTTACTTTTTGCTCTGCGTGGCCTCAACTGGGATGAAGGTGTGAGACTGCCTTCTTACTCTCGTAGATTGCTCTTTATAGACCTTCCATCCTTACTTAATCGTAGAAAAATGCTTGGGTGTGATTTTCATGCACAACTTGATCAGGGGTGACATCGACAGCCTTGACTTGTTGAGCCGCATAAACTTCACGATTCTTATTAGATCCTCTAGAAATTTTATTCCTTTGTACCTTCCACTGTGTAGATCGAATTATTCCTTGCATGAACCGTTTCGGATCTTTTGCTCGGATTATAATTCGTTCTACCATATAATATCCACCACTAATTCACTTCCTCTACTTAAATCACTAATACTAACATACATACCTTGCCCGTAATTAGTAATATTCTTTTTGTAACTTTGCATGTTTAGCGTTGTGTTTTAGTCCTAATTTTTCCTCGAATTTTAGTCTAACACCTATCTTTCCTGCATGTTCGCGATCGGTTTCGGTACACGTGTCGCGCGTCATGCGGCAGCGCCCCTCGGTCGGTTGGGCGGGACGAGGGCTGCGTATCTGCCAGGGATCCGCGGGTAACAGGCTTCGGCTTGGTGTCGCATGGGCCACTTGATGGTGCAGTCTTGTACATCAACGTCCTAAAGTACAGCGACTCCGTACGTTCTTTCTCGTTTTTCTGCATTTGTCATCTAAATTTACATCACATCTCACAACAACACGCGTAGAAAGTGTGTGTGAGCACTGTGTGAGCGAGAGAGAATCAGTAGCGGCTGTAGGGGTTAACTGCTGAAAATGTGGATATAATAATGATCGAATCTGAACCAAATTCGGTAATCTGGTATACGTAGATATGGTCATTCTCCACGATACTACATTTTCCATTTTTTTCAATTTTTAAAATTGAGGACTTTCGCCTTTTTTTGGGGGCGGGGCGAAATTTTGCATAATGGCCAATGCCATATGCCTTTTCTATCAATCATTTTTTGGCCCAAACTCAAAATGGGGCAGTCAAAATCAGTCTCTAAAATGACTCAAAGCATGCTAGGCCGTGTATTTTCACAAAGTTTTTTTAACCCGTTCTCAAAGAGTAAAGGGTATATTTGTTGCAACAGTGGATGTGTGTAACGCAGAAAAGGAAACGTTTCCGACCCCATAAAGTATATTGATCAGCATCGATAGCCGAGTCGATATTGGCATGTTTTTCTGTCCGTATTGTTTAGCGCCCAGTTTTTAGCGACTATAAGAGCTAGAGCAACCAAATTTTGTTTCCATATTCATGTGATATCTTACTGATAAATTACTTCAAAATTGCGGCTTTCCCGCTTCCACCACCACAAAGGGCGAACAGCTGGGGGCGACAGAAAGACGGAAACGAGAAATATGAATAGACCGCGATACGTACGTCACCGAATGTCACCGAATATACATATGCGTAAGTAAATATGCGACGATAGAAGTGTGAGCAAAGCATGAAGAAGCAAGACCAGATCATGACAATTCATTTCATACATTATTTTCCTTTTGCAATTAAGATTCGTTTTGTTGTGTAATACACATTTCGGCAAGATATAGTATATGGTGCCCTTTTAAAAATGTAAACATTTTGAGTTTAGCGAATGTGGAAGCACCTAACTTTCGGTTTTGAAAAGTAAATCCCACGTTTCCTGCAAAAGTGAAAAGCAGACACAATAATTAGTTATAGCGAAAGCTTTTTTCAAAATTTGGAACCATTTTGTTTACATGTAAAACAAAAACCAACGTGTAGTCAGAAGTGGACAACGGGTCTGACATCAATCTAGGATGCACTCCAACTCTTCTTCTTGTAATTGCCTTCTTCTAAGATAAACTCTAGATAGAACCGGTGATTGGCATTTCTCTTTAAAATTTGTTCAATTTAGAATGAAAACAATTGACGTTTGCCAGTCACAGACAATGGCAAAAAAAAGATTTACAGGGATGTCATTCAACGCTTTTAAATGAGTGGGCAAACAAATTTAAATTTGATTGTTCAGAAATGCTAAGAAAATATATGAGCGATATTTCGGTTGATACGAATCTCTAGAGATTTCTTTGGCACACCTGTATAAATACTCTGCGCTCTCTCCATCTATCGCGCACTCGCTTTTATTAGCGCACGGACAATTCGGACTCCCAGCCCTTCGACTTAATCTGCACATCGTCTTGAAATCAAGTTCCTTAATCGGACACCGTCTTAAACTAACCCCCGCGTCATCAATGTGACCCAGTCTGGAATAGAGCTAGCCATCCACCATACTCGTTGTGATCTCATCATACATCTAACTTGAACCTATTGATATTTCTTTGACTCTGTATCGTCTTATAGGTATATTGTCTACCGGAATAAACCTTATTAAACTGATCAATCATCGTCTTGTTAAACATGAGTAACATAAATGAAACGATTTTAAGGATCGACTGTTTAATTGCCCTTCATCCAGACAATAGTCGTATTCTTTTTAATATACCGTACAAGCGATTGAAAGAGGAATCGAATTTATTCTTGACTACAGCGCTAGCGAAGTTAATTATGTCTTGAATATGTAAATGAAACGAGAAAGAACGTACGGAGTCGTTGTAAACGCAACTCTACTTTTATACCCGTACTCAGTCTGTACACATGTGATTTATGTGGAATTTTTAAATGTTTTATAATTTTTACATTTTACATTGTTTTGCTGCATCTGTCATCTACATCTTCATCAGTTCTCACAACAAAACACGTACACTGCACGAGGCAGAGTCTGTGAGCGTGAGTGTGAGAGAATCAGTAGCAGCCGCTACTGCCATCAACCCTAATAAAAATGTATATATGGTACAGCATTTTTAGTTTATTGTTATATCAAAATTATGGACGCCACAGATGTGCGCCCTTTGTGGGGGCGGGGCGAAATTTTGAAACATTTTTCTAGGAGTGAGATATCACATCAGTGGGGAAACAAAATTTGGTTACTCTAGCTCTTATAGCCTCCGAGAAATGGGCGACAAACAAGAGGGACCGACGGACGGACAGACGGACGGACAGACGGACGGACAGACATGGCTATTTCGACTCGGCTATTGATGCTGTTCAAGAATATATATACTTTATGGGGTCGGAAACGCCTCCTTCTGGGTGTTACACACATCCACTTTTACTACAAATACAATATACCCTTTTACTCTTCGAGTACGGGTATAAAAAAAAAATTGTTTTTGTTCCTCAGTTTTTGAAATATTATCAATTATTTCAATTTACCATTTATCCTAAAAAACAAACATCACTGGAATCGAAAAAATAGTTGTCTTGGTTAGGAAATACATTCATTTAATAAGTTTAATACAAATTGTCTTGAAACAATAAACACAATTTGAAATAATTAACGAAACGAACATTTTTTGTCCGCTACTGTACATACATCGCATGGATTCTTTTTGGTGGAGGTTGGATTGGAGGATACTAATCACCCCACTCACGGTAAACTTAAATAGACGAGATTGCTGGTAACGATTCGCCTGTGGCCAACAGATCTTGGCAACAGACCACGCAGAGCATGGCAAATGGCGCATACCGCAACCCTCGATCCAGGTCAACGACGTCGTCTGTATCAAGTCAAGCACACGAAATGCGCCGCCGTTGTCATCTAAGCAAGGATGGTCGAGGGAATCGCTGGATCTGCTGGGATTTTTGAGTGGACACGATTTGCAACACTCGCTATGTATGTGAGTCCGTCCGTGTGTCTTTCTGTCCGTCTGTCTTTCTGTCTGTCTGTACGTCTTGTTGAGCACCTATTGCTGAAAGACTATAAGACCTGGAGCAATCAAATTTTGTGTTCAGACTTATGACAAGTCAAGCACACGAAATGCGCCGCCGTTGTCCTCTAAGCAAGGATGGTCGAGGGAATCGCTGGATCTGCTGGGATTTTTGAGTGGACACGATTTGCAACCCTCGCTATGTATGAGAGTCCGTCCGTGCCTGAATCTCAGAGACTATAAACCAAGCTGGAGCAACCAAACTTTCAATCCAAGCTCCTGTGATTATTTTTATTTTTTATTTTTTTTTTTTTTAATTTTTAAATTTTTTCCTGCATATGTCATCTATCTGTCATCTGTCACTTCTCACAACAACACTGCATGGCTGAAGGGTTGGCAGCTAGGTGCTGAAAATTCATTTCAAAATTGTGGCTATAATAATAATCCGATCTGAACCACATTCGGATATCTAGTCATTCTCTACGATACTGCATTTTTTTCGTTTTTATACCCGTACTCGAAGAGTAAAAGGGTATATTATATTTATGGTAAAAGTTGATATGTGTAACATAGAGAAGGAATAATTTCCGACCCTATAAAGTATATATATATTCTTAATCAGCATCAATAGCCCAGTCGATATAGCCCTGCCTGTCCGTCCGTCTGTCCGCCTGGACGGAAAGATGCCCCGCCCCCCTTCCGCCACACCAAAAGACGAAAATCCACAATTTTGAAGATAGGAAAAAACGAAAAATGCAGTATTGTAGAGAATAACCATATCTGCCAGATTGGTTCAAATCGGATCATTTTTGTAGCCACAATGAGGAAATGAATTTTCAGCAGCGAGTCCCCTTGCGGGGTTGCCCCCGCAACAAAATATACATTTTTAGCGTTGATGGCAGTAGCAGCCGCTACTGAATCTCTCTCACAAATTTCGTCATTTGTGGAGGCGCAGAGAGGGCGGGGCGAAATTTTGAATTACACTTGTACAGGTTTGGTATCACAGGAGTCTTGACAGAAAGTCTATTGTGTCTATATTAATGATCCGATCCA
The DNA here is from genome assembly GCA_009664405.1 of Drosophila bifasciata. Taxonomy (NCBI): domain Eukaryota; kingdom Metazoa; phylum Arthropoda; class Insecta; order Diptera; family Drosophilidae; genus Drosophila; species Drosophila bifasciata. The sequence goes on from CM019042.1 coordinate 34,950,460, forward strand.
ATTCAGCTTTGGGCACCTGATAGATATGGACTTTTTCTATGATACTGCATTTTTAGTTTTTTGTTATGTTTAAAATTGTGGACGCCACAGATGTGCGCCCTTTGTGGGGGCGGAAGTGGGCGGGGCGAAATTTTGAAACACTTTTCTAGGAGTGAGATATTACATCAGTCTGTGAAAAAAATGCGATTGCTCTAGCTCTAAAAGCCTTCTAGCAATGAGTGAAAAACGAGACGGACGGACAGACAGACAGACGGAAAGACGGACGGACAGACAGGGGTATAGCGACTCGGCTATTGATGCTGATCAATAATATATTACTTTATATGGTCGGAAATTATTCCTTCTCTATGTTACACACATCCACTTTTACCACAAATACAATATACCCTATTACTCTTCGAGTACGGGTATAAAAACCGTGCGCTTATGACATGCAACAAATTTGTAAATCTGAATGTTTGCAAAGAAATAATTAGTAAGAGTACATTTTTTTTTTCGTTACTGTTGGAATAGTATTCCTTATTTATAAGATTAGAGCAGTATGATTTTAAAATATAACATCTTTACCTTGTCTTTTTTTGCACCTGTTTTTAAATCCACTAGTTCAGTCTGTGCGAAAACAGTCATAATATCAGCAATTCCACCATTAGATATCCAAATTTTTGAACCATTTAGTATATAGTATTTTTGATCATCACTTTTTACTGCACGGGATCGAATTGATCCAGCGTCCGAACCTGAAGATGGCTCCGTGAGTGCAAAGGCAGCGTATACATGTTCTGTCGATACTTTGGGCAAGTATTTTTCCTTTGTTCAGGTGTTCCATACAAAAGTATTCCTTTGAATCCGATACTTTGGTGTGCGCCGATCGTTATTCCTAGTCCTAAGTCGTTGGCACCAACTATTTCACAAAGTCTTCCATACTGTGTATTATTCAGACCCAAACCCCCAAAATTCGGAGGCTACGAAAAAAACAAGAAAAAAAACATTCATAAGATTACTTAATACTCATGTGATTTATGTGGAATTTTCAAATGTTGTATCAGTTTTTTACATTTTACATTTAACATTTGTTTGCTGCATCTGTCATCTACATCTACATCAGTTCTCACAACAACACACGTACACCGCACGAGGCAGCATGTTTGAGCGTGAGTGTGCGTGTGAGAGAATTTGCAGCGATAACCCCAATAATTGTGGCCACAATAATGATCCGATCTGAACCAAATTCGGGAATCTGGTAGATACGGTAATTGTCTACGATACTGCATTTTTGGTTTTTTCTATCGACTCGATTTTTTGTGTGAGTGCGAAAGAGAGGGAGCGAAGTTTTTTCGTATGTTTTTCTCTATTGTGGCTATATTAATGATCCGATCCGATTCAGATTTGGGCCCCTGATAGATAAGGTCTTTCTCTATGATTCTGCATTTGTAGTTTTCTGTAATTTTCAAAATTGTGGACGCCACAGATGTGCGCCCTTTGTGGGGGCGGAAGTGGGCGGGGCGAAATTTTGAAACACTTTTCTAGGATTGAAATATTACATCAGTCTGTGAAAAAAATTTGATTGCTCTAGCTTTAAAAGCCTTCTAGCAATGAGTGAAAAAAAACAAGACGGACAGACAGACGGAAAGACGGACGGACAGACAGGGCTATATCGACTTGGCTATTGATGCTGATCAAGAATATATATACTTTATAGGGTCGGAAATTATTCCTTCTCTATGTTACACACATCCACTTTTACCACAAATACAATATATCCTTTTGCTCTTCGAGTACGGCAAAAAAAAAAAATTAAATAATTTAATTTTTTCAATATTTTTAATAGTCCGAAACGGTAAGAAAATATAGATTTAATTACACTTTTCTCAAGGTACTAAAAGTTTAACTTTTTGATAGACTTGGTGCTTCGAATATAAAATTTTCATACGAGTTTTTTCAGATTCTATAATAATTTTTATTAACACACACAGCCAAACAGAAAAATTGAATCTGAAAAGTTTAATAATCACTCATTTTTGCCGTAGCGCTGCTTCCAGCTAAACTTGATAGCCAATATGACACAATATTTTTTTTTCAGATCGCAGTCTATCCTAGGATTTAAGTGTTGTGTAATGTCAAAATTATGTGTAGATTCACAGAAAACCAACTGAGTTTCGTGGACAATAACTGATGACCTGTGGCGTCCTTTGAAAACTAATTTCGTCAGTTCTTACTTTGATTTATCGTAATTTTTATACCCGCACTCGAAGCCTAAGAGGGTATATTGTATTTGTGGTAAAATTGGATGTGTGTAACGCAGAGAAGGAATCGTTTCCGACCCCATTATGTACATATATTATTGATCAGCATCAATAGCCGAGTCGATATAGCTATGTCTGTCTGTCCGTCTGTCCATCTGTCTATCCGTCCGTCTTGTTTGTCGCCCAGTGCTCAGAAACTATAAGAGCTAGAGCAACAAAATTATTTTCCAAACTGCTTTTATATCGCACATCCTTGGCGTCCACGATTTGGAAGATAATAGAAATCTGAATCGGATCCGATCATTGGTAGAGCCACAATGGAGAAAACCCGCCACCCGCCCGCATCAATTCATTATTACAGCCACAATGATGAAATTAATTTTTAGCAGATAGCCCTCACCCTGCTAGACACTACTGATTCTTTCGCTCATACACTGCTCACACACTCTGCCTCGTGCAATGTACGTGTTTTGTTGTTGTGAGAAGTGATGTAGATGTTGATGACAGATGCAGCAAAAAATGTAGAATCATATCTTATTCATTTAGTCTTAATCTTTTGTATTAAAGTTAAACCGCCCTGCCCAGCCGGCTTGGCTGGCTAATCGTTTCGCTGCAGTCGGCTGTGACTTTAAACTCGGGGCAGCGATCTTGCAAAGAAAATTGAATGGGTAAAAATCTTTGCTTGATGTTTTGATTTCTTTTCCAGTATCTTCTCTTTTACGAGTTCGATATTCAAGTCCAGTGGATATTATGGTTACGGAGGTACCATAATGTCTGACCAATTTTCCCAGGATTTTGGACTTTTGTCGCTACATAATATGAATCTTGTTTCTGCTAACGTTTCCCCATAAGATCCAGATTGGTTTCAGCATGGATATGTGCAAGTGGACTTTATAGTCAAAACTAAGGGGAGAGCGAGTTTTACTTAGCCAGTGGAGGTAACTTGCTTTAATTACAAGACGCGATTTTTTGGTTTCTATGTGCTTGTGCCGCGTTAGGCGCCTATGCATGGACACCCAGGTATGTTACATCGTCAGCTTGCGGGATGTGTGCATTGTTAAGAACCAAAAAAGGTCAGCTTTTTTTGTTGAGAGTAAAATAAACTTGCTTTCATTTTTGCTCATTTACCACTAAGAATCGCGGTGTCATCAGCAAACGTTGAGTTTGTTACTTCGTTAATTGTAGGCATATCTGCCGTGTATAGGACATAAAAGATATCCGAGAACGCTGCCTTAAAGTACTGCAGCATCTATTATGTGATTATGTGAGTTGCTAGCGTTATATCTCACGGCAAAAACTCTTTTTTAGATAAGACTCGGGCAGTTTGTGGGTGTTTTGTGGCAGCAGCTTTGTTATGTTGTATACAAGTCCGCCCAGCTAGACTTGATCGAATGCTTGTGCGATATTCCCGTTTTTCAAATACAGCGCGTATCTCTGATGTGATGCGGTTGCTCGATCATTCCATGCTTTTTACGAAAGCCGAATTGGTGCGATGGTATTATGTTGCTTTTTCAATAAAATGGGAATGATGCGTAGCAGGATGATTTTTTTTCAAATAGCTTTAAAAGACAAGCAAGCAGGCTTATTGGTGATGGCTGCGTTTTGCTTTTTCCTGGCTTAGGAATCGTCACTTAGGAATCGACTTCTTTCATTATTGGGGAAGTATCCAAGTTTTGTGATTGTATTGAAGAGCTGGCAGATGTGTATACCCGCGAACCTGGGCAGTTCATGATCATTTACAGAGTTATGAGGTTAAAACCAGATGATTTTAGGGACTGACTTTTAAAATTTCTGTAGGCCGGGATTCGATGGGTTCTTGGAGAGCTTGCAAAGTTTCACGGATGCCAATCGGAGCACAAAGGAACACATTTTCTAAATGGTCTGCAAAAGAAATAGCTCTTTCTTCGTCCCTGCGGGACCAACTGCCATTGGAATTCCGTAATTCCATTACCATTCTATCGCTGAGATTTCGATGGGCCCTCCGCAGTGGGTGCTTTGGGCTGGTTAGTGACAATTTCTCTATGTAGTGGCGTTAGGCGTCAACTCCTTGTTTTTTACGAGACTTGGTGAGATTTATTGTAGCATCTTTTAGGAGTTGCTTTGAAGCGAGCGATCTATGGGAATGCCATTTCCATCGCAATTGGCACATTTTCAAGACAAGTTTCTCAATTTTAAGGTTAGTTCTCATTTGGTTGGTTTTCAGGCATTCCTTGTGGAGTAGAGATTTTTTCTTCTGTAATGAGAGCAGATTCCAATACACTACGACATGTCATTACATTAATTTATTGACCCCTTGCTAGACATGTCCCTGTCACAAGTCAACCATGTGAAAAATTACTTAAGTCGATTCCTTGATCTGGGCTTTGTCTCGGATCCGGTTTTTCTACTTTGCTACTGTACTTGTGCACTGACGTTATAAAAAGTACAAACATTTTTAAACGGTTGGAACCGTTACACATACAATACAATATACTTTTACTCTTCGAGTACGGGTATAACGAGCGTATCATTGTGAGTCGCAACTCTACTTTTTATACCCGTACTCAGTCAATATACATATATGATCTTATGATTTATGATTTAAGTGGAATTTGAAATTTTTTTATCAGTTTACATTTTTCTGTTACATTTGTCATCTATGTTTGTACATCACTTCTCACACCAATACACCGTTATGCAATTTTTATTATGAAATACACTTGTAGCAGTCTGATATCACATGAGACTAGAAACAAAATTTTGTTGCTCTAGCTTTTATTGTCTCTGAGTTCTAGGCGACAAACAAGACGGACGGACAGACAGACAGACGGACAGACATGGCTATATCGACTCGGCTATTGATGCTGATCAAGAATATATATACTTTATGGGGTCGGAAATGAGTCCTTCTCTATGTTACACACATGCACTTTTGCCACAAATACAATATACCCATTTACTCTTCGAGTACGGGTATAATGATTAAAAAGCACGAACTCACCAAAACGCACAGTGTTATAGGAACAGGCAATATGATAGGTTCCTACTTGCTTTCTTTACCGTTTAGGTTAATGCCAAAAAAACGGCGAACCCGCCCACTTTGCATTGTGCATCCATCATGTATTAGAAGGATTGCTCTTGGCTTATATCGATAGCTTAAAATTCTATTAGAATAAGCACTAATCGAGATGAAAAATACATTGTTATACTCGTACTCATACATATTTGAGGTACATACATATGTATTCGTGTGGAATTTTGTATGATCCGATCTAAACCACGTTCGGCAGTCTGGTAGATATGGGCATTCTATATAATACTTCGTTTTCCGTTTTCTTGTATCTTTTAAATTGTGGACGCCACAGACTTTCGTCTATAGTAGGGGCGGCAGGGGTGACAGTGTGATATCGCATGGGACTGCAAACAAAATTTGGTTGCTCTAGCTCTTATAATCTCTGAAATCTATGCGCTCATCGAGGCGGACGGACACACATACATAGACTCGGCTATTAAAAACGCTTCCCTCTGAACGTTACCCACATAAATACTTTTCACAAATCTAATATGCCCCCTTTAACTCTTCGAGTAAGGGTTAAAAAAGCAAGTAATAAAAAAAAATAGGAATTGAGCTCAATACTTCGGTTTTACGAAACTACAAAACTACGGTTTTGTGAGTCACGAATCTATTAACGACGTCGCGATAGTAAGGTCATCATCATCATGGCATCATCATGGGTAGGCACCATCACTAGCGCTTAAAACATGAACGAATTTTTTCATCACTGAGCGCTGATCAAGTTCTGCTTGTAAGCCAGGCCAATGATACGTACTTAATATTTAACAACACTCTCAAATCCATTAAACAACAAAAAATAGTTAGGTTAGTATGAAAAATGGAATCCTTACTTTATATTAACATATGGAGATACAATTTTCGGGGTGGGAATATTTCATAATAGTCAATAAAATAAAATAAATTCAAATCGATCAATTCAATAGGGTCAATTCGATCGGCAAAATTAATATTTTTCATGTTTTATACTGAAAGGATAATTTTTTGCCCAAACTGTATAGATTAATTGAATTAATCTATGATTACCAAGCTTCAACATATATTACCACTTGTAGTGCGAATGCACCTAGTTCCCATAACGAGGAGATAACTTTTTCGTCGACTTTTCCAGTCTCATCGCTTCGGGCAGCGTCATTAATTTCCTTAAATGGGTTAAATTGTACTGAATGTTTAACATAAAAGGTAATATATGTACGTACAGAAAAAAAACGTTCAAAAGGGCCAATTAAACAGTTAGTCGATTCCTTTTGTTCCAGGCTTAGTACATCGGGATATGGAAACACTTGCTTGGGGACTAAAGACCGGCGAAAAATATTAGCCATGAAAGATTCATTCTCTTTTACAGAAGATTTTTTTGAATCGTATTTTTGGCTTAGTTTGTTGTTACCAACTGAAAATTGTCTAAAAAGAATAAATATATAAAAATAGAATATCCATTGACAAAACTAAAATATATACATACATATATACATAAGTACATACATATGTATGTATGCTTGCAAGAACGGGTATTGCGGTAACGTAAAATACCAACACATTATTTTTATTTTATTTTATGAGTGCAGAGGTATTTTTCAAGTGGTTCGTAGAGTTTTAGTGATTAGACCTTCGGTAATATTAAGCTATCGACGGGGGATGTGTCTACAAATATTTGGGTTCGATATCATTAGATTTATATCTGCCAGTATGTAAAAATGTGTTTGGTCGTGATGATTGAATTATATTATATTATATCCACATCTACAAATTGGAGTTGCGGTTCCTTTGAGTTATTTAGTATGCGTCGGTCGAATGTAAGATAACCATTTGCGTTTGGATATATTTGGAGGAATTTTTACGTCTTCGCAGCTTAGATTAAAGTTCCGGTAACTGTGGCTAAAGGTGAAGATCGATTTGATGTTCGTTAATTTTTCGTTACGATAGATGATATCGGGCTGTCAGGTTCGCGTTTTAATTTATGGAGATGCCCATGTGACTGGAGATCCAGTTTTAACTATTTTAACCCGACTTTTAAAAGGTTTCGAAATTAAGCAATGGTTTCGTCTCCCGCATTTGGGTTTTAAAAGCTTTAATTGTACACAGGCTGTCTGTGCAGACAACATACCGATTTCCAGATAATTGTGCCGTTGTACAGTCATTTTAAATTGCGTGCGATTCCCGTAGGAACCCTACGGTGTTGTAGACAGCCGCAAGGGCTGCCCTGCCATTACGTAAGGACCCGTCTGTAAAAAGCCCACTCCAGTTTTCATATGTTTGACTCTCTTTCAGAAAAATTTTGTTTGTATGCACTTTTTTTATGTTTGTATCGACGCTCCATTTATTTGCTCCATCCCAATCCGTAAGAAACCCATAGTCCAGTTTTAATATTAGAGCCCGAGTAACATTATTTGATTATGTTATACCAAAAAGGAACATAATTATATTAATTTGGGATTATAGAAAGTGTTTTTTAAATATTTTTCACATTGGCCGAAAAGTTTAAATTTTGTTGTCAAAAAATGCCAACAATTTTTTCATATTAACTACTATACATTATTTCATTATCTCAATTACCAACAAACCAACTTTTTTGTAAAAAGATTTGGGCTTAGAAATTGTTTATTATATATTTTTTTTTACGGCAAAAGTTTCGTTTTAAAGTCTGGGGAAAAACTGGTATTTTTTTTTTAAATTATGAATTTTAGGCGCGCTTCATTTTATCACATAACCGAAGTATCATACATCTGGTTGTATAAAAACATTGTGGTAAAAAAGTGGATGTGTGTATATATAATATAATATAAAGGATCATTTTCAATCCGAGTCGATATATATATGTCTGTCCGTCCGTCTGTCCGTCCGTCTTGTTTTTCACTCATTGCTCCAAGGCTATTAAAGCTAGAGCAATCAAATTTTTTTCCAGACTGATGTGATATCTCACTCCTAGAAGTGTTTTAAAATTTCGCTCCGCCCACTTCCGCCCCCATAAAGGGCGCACATCTGTGGCGTCCACAATTTTGAAGAAAACAGAAAACGATAATGCAGAATCATAGAAAAAGACCATATCTATCAGAGGCCCAAATCTTAATTGGATCGGATCATTAGTATAGCCACAATAGAGAAAACTATTTCGAAAAACATCATTCCCTCTCATTCGCACTCACACAAAAACGAGTCGATTTGGTTTTTCGTACAAATGAACGCCTGGATCTCAGAGACTATAAGAGCTAGAGCAACCAAACTTTCTATCTAGACTCCTGTGATACCGAACCAAGACAAGTGTATTTCAAAATTTCGCCACGCCCCCTTCCGCCCCCCCAAAAGACGAAGATCCATTTTGAAGATAGGAAAACACAAAAATGCAGTAACGTAGAGAATGCTCATATCTAACAGATTCCCGAATTTGGTTCAGATCAGATCATTATTATAGCCACAATGATAAAATGAACTTTTAGCAGCGATTTCCCCCGCAACCACCGCAACAAAATAAAAATTTTTAGGGTTGATAGCCGCTACTGATTCTCTCACACTCACACACTGCTCACACACTCTGCCTCGTGCAGTGTACGTGTGTTGTTGTGAGAACTGATGTAGATGTAGATGAAAGATGCAGCAAAAAAATGTAATATGTAAAAACTGATAAAATATTTAAAAATTCCACAAATATCACGTGTGCACTAAATCTTAATCTAGTGTAGTGTTTTTAATTGTGAAAGGTTTCGTATTGTTTTCATATGAAGTGGTTAAATATGAAGTTAATTCCCTATGCGAATAATAATCACAAAAAAACGTCTCTCAGAATTTACTGTTCTATATCCTTTGGTGATAAAATTGTTCGTTCTTGCGGAATTGGTAAATCTAAGTTTTTTATACAGATAGTCGGGTTGTCTGGTGAGGATTATTTTATGTAGGAACGTAAGCATCTTATAGTCAATCCATTTGAATAGAGTCTTGTCTAATATTTAATATGAGAATGCAACCCAAATATGTATCTAGCTATATTAGAAAACACACGCTCAACTTTTGCCTGTTTGAGTAGCCACAGTTTTGCCGCAATCCCATAAGTGAGTGTAGGTTTTAGGTATTTTATGTGCATAGAATCCCAGGTTTTTCCAACTGCTTCGGCCACATAATCATCCCACGACAGAATACTGCTTATTATAAAGCCTAAATAAGTTGTCGTTTCTATGTGGCTAATGGGAGTGTTTGATATTAATATACATCTTAATATGGTTTCGTTTATTTTTTTTCTTGTTTTTGTATATAATCAAGCATTTTCACTTAGTTGGATTAAGGCATTGACGATTTTTGGTGGCCACGCACTAATCTTCTCAAGCTCTCTTTTGTTAACATTTATACACTCATCTATTTTAGAATTCTAGAATTCATCTATTCTAGAAATCTACGTAGAATTCGCAAAGCTTTGTGATGAGGATAGTCAAGAAGAGTAAGGAACGGTACATTTCCGTCGTCCATTCTTTAATCCTTTACAATTTTTATTATCCTTGCAGCTGTAAAACTTTTATTTATTCTGAATCCAGATTGATTGTTGTTAAGTAGTCTGTGCTCTATAAGAAACGAATTTATTTGTTCTGCTATCAAGGTCTCGAACGATTTTGACAGGGTCGGGAGTATGGATATTGGCCTATAGTCTGGAGACTTTTCTTTTGGGATAGGGACTATTTTAGCCTCCTTCCACTTTTCCGGGAACGTTGATGTGGTAATGGCTGTGTCAAAAGTGTGAGTAACCTGCATAATGATTCTAGGGAATATTATTCTCAAACATTTCGGGCTCATGCCGTCAAGGCCAATAGCATTTGATTTAATCTTAGGAATGGATTCTAGAACATCACAAGGACTAACACAGCAGAAACTAAAGCTAGTAACAGTATAAGTAAAGGGTATAGTATAAGTACAGACGTACTAGACGAACAAGCTAAATATAGACAGCCTTCGTTAAATAGGGGTCTTCAAATTCCTCTGGCTACCTCTTTATAAACACAAGTACTTCTATGGGCTTATTAACCGTGGTAGAAATCTGTTCAGAAAACTTTATTTTGGGGTCTAGCTTAACAAAGAATAACAAATCATCAACAAATCAGCACCGCAGAGGGTGTAAGGAGCCAACAAGGGGCGAAGCGATGAAATGTCATTACTTTGCATTTTGAGGCATTAAGGTGTTTATTTATTTATTTATAATAGTTATATATAATTAAAATTAACTCTAACTTATTTTTAAAGCACTATTGTTGTCCGGGTTGTTGTAGTGTAGTTGTGTGATACTTGTGTGTCCTAGTCTGAGTCTAACGATTTTAATTTGGTCACTGCGTGTAATGGTTTTTTGATTTATATTTTTTAGGTAAAGGGTTGTGTTTGTTGGGTTTGTATTTAGTGGTTTGTACCAACTGTTGCAGAGTTCTAAGTTTTGTTTGAGTTAGCTCCTTCGCACGAAATTTTGTTATGTCTGTAGTGTTGAAGCACTGACCAAATACATGATATCTTTGGTTAGTGGTTGAAGTTAGGGGTATAATGTAGAGGCATATTGTATGTGGATTTGGCTGTTGTGTCGGCTAGCTCGTTTCCTTCAATGTCACAGTGGCCAAGTATTCAAAGGAGTTTTATTGTAGGGGCAGTTTTGGTGAGGAGGGATCTAATGGTTATGGGATATAAGTTATTGTTGTTGATGTTCCGGATGGACCTTAAGGATGCGAGGGAGTCAGAACAAACTATATAGTTGCCCGTTCTTTTTGGAATTAGTTTTATTGCATCTAGAATGGCTATGGTTTCGGCTGATAGGATTGATGAGTAGTGGGGTAGAATGCTTCTTTTTAGGATTTCATTTTCGGTAGTTATGGCAAAAGAGGCTGTGCTATGTATGGTTTTTGTATTTGTCTTTGAGTTCGAGAAATTGTTTTCTGTATATGATTGGTGGTGTGTTGGATTTTCTAAATTTCGGTAGTGTAGTGTTGATAAGGGAGGGGGGAAATGTCCATTGGAGGGTTTTTTTTGTTCGGAAGGGGGAAGTAGGAGATGTTGTGTTGTTTGCATGAGAGAATGATTTTTTCTAGTGTTGATGATAATTTGCTTCTTTTTTGGGTCCTGTATTGTTTAATGTATTTGTAAAGTGATGAGTTTGAGCTCTGTAGTAGTGTTTTGTACATTTTAGATGTGTTAAGGTCTCTTTTTTGTTCTACCCGGTCGAAATAAATATTGGGACACTCACTTATCATAGATATTATTCAAAATTTTTAAGAAGTGGTAAGCATTTGTAAGCATTTGGGCATGGGGGTTGAGTGTAGTGCTCCCAGTGAAATGCGAATTGCGGCGTTGAATAAAGTTTTAAGTTTGTTGAGGGTTGATTTAGGGGCGTGGCCGAAGATAAAAAGTGCGTAGTCTATTTTTGAAATTAAGGTTGATTTAGTTATAGTTATAAGTGTGTGTGTGCTGCAATTAGTTTCGGGCTTGATAGGCATTTAATTACGTTAAGTTTGTTGTTTAAGGTCGGTTGAATTTGTTTTATGTGTGAGTCCCATCTGTATTTATTGTTTATTGTTAGTCCTAAGATTTTTAGGTTAGGGACTGAGGGTTGCATGAAATGTTGCATGTGCAGTTCTGCTTTCGGCAAATGTGTAGGTGTTGGCATTTTTCAAGGGAAAGTGAATTCCTGAGTACAAACACCATTCGTGAATTTTTTGAGAAAAGGCTGTTGAGGTTGTAAGTTTGGTTTTTTTGTCTATTGAGGGGGGGATAATAAGGAAAAAAATCGTCGGCATAGGCACTGAATTGTATTTCTTTTTGTAAGCTGATGATGTTAGAGAGTCTGTTGTAGGCAATTAAAAAAAAGAATGACCGATATTGGCGATCCTTGGGGGATGACGTTGTAGAATGGTGGCCAAAAGTATTTTGACAAAGCGCGAAGCAATGTACTTTGGCGTGTATCTTTTACTCGTACAAGTAACGATAACTATTTAACTTTCCCGAGAGAGCTACTATTAATAGATTTAAGAGAGCAAAGGATCAAACTGATAAGTTAATCCAGTTTTTTGCTATGGCATGTTTTTTAAGATAGTATTCATTTTTGAGTGGTCAAAAGTATTTTTGACATTGCATTTTTAAATTTTTATTTGTTTCGCGTGCGATAAATACAGCTTTTTGCAATTTTAAAGTTAGCTAATCTAATCTGAAGCCAGCTTAAATTACTTTTTTTTCTATTTCATTCAGTTTTGAACGGTTTTTTTCTATAAAATATGGGTAAAACACGTGAACTGACCCAAATCCAGCATAACGAAATGGTAATAAAGTACAACGCAGGTATTTCAGCACAAAACCTCAGCCAATTCTATAAAGTACCGTGGAAAATAATTTACTACCAAATCAATGAGCATAAACTAAAAAATTCCACAGATAAATTAGCCAAAGCAGGCAGACCACGCAAAATTATACCAAGGCAGGATCGCAAAATCCTTAAAAAATTGTAGGAGGATGTCTTGTCTACACCAAAAACATTATCAATTGGAGTTAATAATGAGTAAGATATGTCAATAAGTCGCAAAACTGTTGAATGACGTTTAAAAGAGGCTGTTTTTGCTACTTATGTAGCTCGCCCGATACCTTATATTGCACCAACAAATAAGATTAAGCGTTTAGAATTTGCCAAATTATTTGTTCACAAGCCTTAATTTTTTTGGAAACAAATATTATGGACTGATGAAAGTACTTTTGAGTATCATGGGTCAAAAAATAAAATATACTGCCGAATACCCAAAAATGCTCGACAAAAAGTGAGACCATTGTGCGAACGGATACCACATGGTGGAGGCACTGTGATGTTTTAGGGATGGGTGGTGGTACCAATCAATGGTTCAATGAGCCAAGGAAATTAATTACGCATACTGAATGATTACGCATTTATTTGCGGCGACAGGCTGATTGGAAAAGACTTTATCCTGCAACAGGATAATGCTCTATGCCACAAGTCCAAAATGATTACCAATTTTTTAGAAGATTTCGATGAAAATACATTAGATTGGCCAACCCAAAGTCCCGATCTTAACATAATAGAGAATGTGTGGGCTTAGGTAAAACGTTAGAGAACCCAAGTCTAATTAGGACGCGCGAGGACACGATTGTTGAGCTCGAACTACTTTGGAAGGATATTTCCTTAGAAACGCTTCAAAATTTGGTAAAATTAATTCCTGGACGTTTTTAGAAAGTCATATGTGTCAAAGGAGGGTATATTTTTTATTAATTTGTTTTGTTTTGTCAAAATACTTTTGTCCTCCAATATTTATGAAGATTTATTTTTTTTTCTTAGCTTTAATATATAATTCAATAATTTCGTTGTTTTTATGAACATAATACACTACTCCAATAAATATATTACTTTCATATTTTTTGGATAAATACTTTACAGTTAATCACACAAAATATGGGATTTTTTTAATGTCAAAATACTTTTGGCCACCATTGTATAGTCTATAGTCTATAGTTGATAATTACTGTTTTGTTTGAGTTGGGTTTTAGGATAGGTATAACTAGGCTGGTTTTGTAAAATTGCGGGATGTAGTTGTTGAAGGTGTAACATTTATGTTTTATATTTACACAGCACCATGACTGAAAAATATTGACATCGGATTGCAAGCGCGAGTGAAATGAAATTTCTTTATAGTACTGGACACAGAGTTTAACATCATCCGCATGACATGAGTACTTGCGAGATTTTATACCCGTACTCGAAGAAATTAAAAGGGTATATTGAATTTGTAACACAGAGAAGTAAGAGTTTTCAACCCCATAAAGTAAATATAGTATATTAGTTATTAGCATCAATAGCCGAGTCGATATAGCTTAGTCTGTCTGTCTTTAATAAATCGTGTGAAAAATAAGGGGACTAGATGGCTGCCCTGTGGTTTTTTAGAAGCAATCTTAAACAATGAACATAGACAGCTAGAAATCAGTTTCAAAAGATTGGGCGGAAACCCTAAAAACGTCAAGTTTTTGTGCTAGAAGGGAATGGTTTACAGGTTCGAATGCTTTACTGAAAGAGGTGAACTCTTTTACGTTTTTGTTTTTGATCGTCGCCTTATAAATCCGTGCTCAGCGGATATATACCGTCATGGAAAAAATAATAGAAACGGCATTTTTTTTCGCATTTTTTTTAATTTTCTTCAGTCAACAATTTTTTTTTTTCAAGTTTAATAAATTTTGATAGATAGTATATATAGTAATGTATCAAAATGGAACAAAATATTAATTTTCAAAAACCCATTGTAACAGAAAATAATTTTTGTAAATATTTAGGCCTGGAAAAAATAATAGAAACGGCCGACTTAAAGCTATGAAAAACCATTTTTCAGCTTTAAACGCTTTTAGTTTGATTTGTAACTTTATTATCTAGTTGTGCCACCGCAACTAATGCATTTTACAATTCTATATTCAATATCTTTTAATATATATGTACCTGTAGTTTCCCCTTGTGTAATCCCAAAGGCCCTGTCTGGTTCACTCCACGCTTGATAAACCTTTCGGAATATTAAATCTCGTCTCTATAAAAAGTTTACAAGATCTGGTTCGCAATTGGACTTTCTAAGTACTCAATCGCAAAGAGCAAATTTTTCCTTACTTAACAAAACCTGTTATAATATCTACCTGTCTAAATGTAAGCTCAACTTCAAACGAGATCCGAAGCAATTCTTTAGGTTTGTGAACTCGAAGCGTAACTCTTCCCAATTTCCATCTTCATTTTCCTTTAATGGTAGAAAGGCCGATAATGATCGTGATATCGCAAATTTGTTTGCCTCGTTTTTCAACTTTGCTACTCTATTCCTTCTAATAATCTATCCTCTATACTTGCTGATAAATTTCATCCCAAACACCCATATCCCTTTCCTCCTAAATAGTTCTAATTGTATCTATCCCCGTTCATCGACTTTAATTCCCTCCTAATCAACCTAAAATCGTGCAAACTTTCCTTTTCTACGGGCCCTGATAGGGTTCCCAGTGCGGTTCTAAAACATTGTGCTGATTCCCTTTGTGTGCCCCTCCTTAAACTTTTTAACCTCTCTAGAGCGCGGCGACTTTCCCACCATCTGGAAAGAATCTTTCATTATTCCCATTCACAAGAAGGGGTCTAAACTGAAGTTTCTAATTATCGTGCCATCTCAAACTTATCTGCCATTCCAAAACTCTTCGAAAAAATTATAACCTCTCAGCTCCAACACTTTTGTAGGTCTATATTCTCTGAATCGCAGCACGGTTTTGTGAAACGTCGTTCTATTTCATCAAACCTTCTAGAATTCTCCACCTTTGTGCATGCTGGTTTTGCAAAGCAGTCTCAAACTGACGTTGTCTACACTGACTTTTAGCAAGGCTTTTGATTCAGTAAATCATGATCTCCTTATCCAGAAGCTTTATCTCCTAGGGTTTCCATCTAAACTTCTTTTCTGGATTAGTGCCTATCTTTTCCAATCGTTCTCAGCGCGTCCGTTTCAATTCCTCTCTCTCTCTATGCCTGTTTCGGTTACGTCTGGGGTACCTCAAGGTAGCCATCTTGGCCCTCTGCTATTTAATTTATTCATTAACGATCTTCCCCAAGCTTTAACACAATCCCGAGTACTTATGTATGCAGACGATGTGAAGTTGTGCTTTTCCTTTTGTGACCCTTTTTCCCCCTTTTTTTACAATCCGATCTCGACGCCCTCAACAATTGGTGCCTAATAAACTTGCTTCCTCTTAACATTTCTAAATGTAACGTCATGTCTTTCCATCGTATCAAGCCTTACCTTTATGACTACACTATCAATAACTGTTCCTTGCAACGCCTCTTCAAAGTTACTGACTTGGGAATTATGTTTTCTCCTAATTTGTGTTTTAACTCCCACATATCCGCAATCTCGAATAAAGCTAGAGGTGTCCTGGGCTTTATTAAAAGATGGTCCAAGGAATTCACCGATCCTTATACGACCAAACTTCTCTATGTGTCCCTTGTTCGGCCTATCCTTGAATATGGTTCCTGCGTCTGGTCCCCGCATTACCAAAAAATATCAGGATATGATTGAGTCTGTCCAAAAACAATTTCTCCTATTCGCACTTCGTGGTCTTAATTGGGACCCGTCAAGACATCTTCCCTCTTATGAGAGTAGGCTGCGACTTCTCGATATCCGCCTCTCCAAAGTCGTAGGATCTGCCATGGAGTTCTTTTTCTACATAAAATTCTCGCTGGTGAGGTTGATTCCATTGCCCTCTGTAGCCTTATCAACATCACAGTCCCTCCCGCCCGACTAGGCATTTTTTTTTTCCACTACATCTTCAACGCTGTCTTCCTAATTATTCTGACCATGAATCTTTCCGTAGCATTTGCCGTAACTACAAACACTTTTTTTTTTTTCATCTCTTTTCTTACGATACTAGCTCTTATATGGTTAAATCTAAGCTAATGAATATTTTGAAGTAATTTAATTTTAATTTAATTTAATATAATAGTCTAGATTTTCTTTTTTTTATTCTTGTTATATTAATCTTTTTAGTCTTACGTTGAACTGTACATTGTTCAACCCTAAACAATAAACAATAAACAATAAACAATATCGCTTCAGTGCAAGTTTATTTCAAAATGTTTCCACGCCCACTCCCGCCCACCCATAAGACGAAAATCCACAATTATGAAGATAGAAAAAAAACGAAAAATTCAGTATTGTAGAGAATGACCATATCTACCAGATTCCCGAAGATCGGAACATTATTGTAGCCACAATGATCAAATGAATTTTCAGCAGCAATTTTCTCCGCCCCCTTGCAGCGTAAGATATTTATGGGGGATGATTGTCGCTACAGATTCTCTCACACTGCCTCGAGCAGTGTACGTTGGTTGTTGTGAGAATGCAGCAAACAAATGTTAAGTGTAAAATGTAAAAACTGAAACAACATTTGAAAATTCCACATAAATCACATGTGTACTGACTGAGTACGGGTATAAAAGTAGAGTCGCGTTCACAACGACTCCGTACGTTCTTTCTCGTTTTTATATGGTATGGTACCTTTTAAGGTAAATGGCATAAGGAGCCATCTTCTTAACCCAGCCTATTTATTATAGTACGATTAATAACCTGTGCATTGTGATCAATTTTAATATCTTTCGACGAGAGAAATGTTTTTTTATTTTCGAACAAGGCGTCAGTTGAAATTCACCGATGTTGCTCGCTTTCTTTCGCGTTTCTCTGGTTCGTTTTTGTTGTGAACCGCCTTAAACACTTTTTTTGGAATATTTAAGCTGACATTTTAGCTATAGCTGACATTGTTTTGCTTTCATTTCTGAATGTTAGAATATGTTATATTTTAATATCCTTACGATGTATGCCACGGCCCATTCTAAAACGAATATCAACAACAAATATAACGGGATCCGTAGGAAAAGTTATTTAGTATCTTCTTTTAACGTTAGTCTATGAAATGTTACCTGCATAATTCGACTACATCCGATTCAAAACAAGTTAAAAACCAAATTGGAGTGCGTTTTTATTATTTTTTCCAAGACAAAATCGAGGTTTTTCCACAATTGTACATACACAGCTAATAATTCTTAAGATATAAGCCCAAAAGAGAGTCCAAAGTAAATCCTGAAACCAAGCCCAGTGGTTTTCATGCAAATAATTTGATCAAAAAATGAAATATTTGGTTTCAAATGTGAATGCGCCTGTCGTTTCTATTATTTTTTCCATGACTGTAAGTGATTTGCAGATATGTTGCAAGTGCGTGGTTAAAATGTTCTCAAACCTTTTAGGAATAGCGGTTAACTTAAATATACCGAAGACAGTGGTGATCTAACAAGCCGTCGATAAAGTCATGTTGTGACTTGAGCACTCGTTAGACTCGTTTGAAACTATAAAGAACTATCATATAGTCTTTATCTGATAAAGAGGAAGAAACTGTTTTTAAAGAGGACGGGTGCGGCTCCTATATAGAGGTATCCGAAGAAGGTGAAATATACGGACAATTAATGAAAATGGAAAACCAGGAAGAATCAGTTTAACAAATAGGAATTCCAGGTCTTGTTGAACTTTGAATATGGACTTGGACCCAACTTTACTGCAATGAGGACCCCTCCTACACGTCGAGAGGAACGGTCATTTCTAAAGATTGTGTAGAAACTTGCTAAGCATCGGAACTAAGGACGTCCGGCTTCAACCAGGTCACAGTAAACACTATAATGTAGGACACAAATGTGAAACTACTAATGAAAAGAGTGCTGAGAGTGCTGGTTTTGGTAGCATAGGTCTGGTACTTGTTATTCCAATCTCCAGTGGTCCGGGAAGTTCATTAACTTAGAGGGCAAGGACATCTTCGACTTTCTTTTCTCCCTTTGGTGTCAATTTGTACAATATTTTTTCTATAGCCATTAATTGATTATTTAATGGAGTACAGATAAGAATATTCATTTGATTTATAAACATCACATACATTTCCATGACATGTTCCAATTTTCTTAAACCTATAAACTATAGTCTTCATATAAAAAAAAGATGATCTGTCTTAGATTTAAATTAATTTTATACATGCCTCCATTTGAGAGCTCCCAACACAGGCACTTTCAACCTCATAAATCGCTCATAACTAAGGAACCCATGCATAAATTCTGCCACACACACATGCATAAATCCATGTGTGGGTTTTTGAAGTTGCTTGTCGTGTATTTTACGAGCCGTTTTTTTTTATAAACAATAAAACCACACCAACACATCACACCTCAATTCCCACCTTTGGTGCCTTTGGGGGCAATGTACAATTTGTATACCCTTACTCGAAGAGTGAAATGTTATATTGTATTTGTGGTAAAAGTGAATGTGTGTAAACATAGAAGGAAGCATTTCCGACCCTATAAAGTATATATAATAAATTATTATTATTAATAATGAATAGTCGAGTCGATATGGCCGTGTCTGTCTGTTACTGGTAGAGTAACCAAATTTTGTTCCCAGCTGGTGCGATATCTCACTCCTAAATTTTGAAATTTGGCCTACCCCCTTCCCTATTTCGTTGTTGTGAGAAGTTATGTAAAATGTAAAAACTAATGGAATATTTAAAAATTCCACGGGTATAAAAGAAGTGTCGCGTTAACGGCGTCCACACGTCCCTTCTCGTCTTTACACCTCTACTCGAAGACAAAAAGGGTATATTGTATTGGTGGTAAAAGTGAATGTGTGTAGGAATCATTTCCGACCCCATAAGGTATATATATCCTTGATCAGCATCAACAGCCCAGTCTGTGTCTGTCCGTCTTGTTTGTCGCCCAGTGCTTGGAGGGTATAAGAGCTAGAGCAACCAAATTTTTTTTCCAGACAAATAAGATATCTCACTCTTTCAAGTGTATTTCAAGGGGCGCTTATCGGAGGCGTCCACTATTTTGAAAATAACACACAATGAAAAATGCTGAATTAAAGAGAAAGCCCATGTCCATCAGAGGCCCGAATCTCGATTAGATCGGCTCATTAATATATCCGCAAGACAGAACACCATTTGGTGAAGCATCTTTCCGTTTCCCTCCCTCCACCTGCTTTGATTGTTTGACTTTTGTGTCGCCTGGATCTCAGAGACTATAAGAGTAACCAAACTTTCTGTCCAAACGCCACGCCCCCTTCCGCCCCGACAAAAGACGATAGTCCTTAATTTTGAATATAGAAAAAGCGAAATGCAGTATCGTAGAGAATGACCATATCTACCAGATTGCCGAATTTGTTTCAGCTGCTACTGATTCTCTCTCTCGCTTATACACTCTGCTTCGTATAGTATACGCGTATTGTTGTGAGAAGTTATGTGTGTGTAGATGACAGATAAAAATAATAAAATAAAAATGTAGATAAAATATTTTAAAAGTCTACATAAATCACATGTGTACCGAGTACGGGTATACAAGCAGTGTCTCATTAATGGCGACTCAACACGTCCCTTCTCGTCTATTTTGCAATTAAAATTCCTTTAGTGATATAATAAGCCGTTTACTTTTTCATTTTCGGCGAGGATATGTTGGTTGCCGTTTTGATGCATTTCTTTTCTTTCGATACTAATTATATTAATGTAAAATCTAAGTTAATGAACATCTTGAATTAATTTAATCTTGTTGTAAGGAGTATAGATTATTGTCCTGACCACTACCTGGCTGTAAGCTGGAGCATAGCGGCAACTTTACCCAATAATTGAATCCCATCGGGTCAGACTATAGTCTGGTGATATTTTTTGTCATTATATTAATGTATTAGTCGTTCGTTGAACTGCTCATAGTGTAACTCTAAACAATATGTTATAGATTGTAAGATTGCCAAAAATTATGTGGAGAATTCTGTGGTATTACTGATATTACTGCATAAAGTTTGTTTCAAATTTTGAAGAAACAAGAAACAGGAATCGCAGAATCATAGAAAATGATCGGAGATGATTGATCATAATGGATGAAAAAACAAGTAAAATTGGTGCCTGCCGCTTTATTAATTTTTGATTGGCGATTTATTTATGGGGCAGCAAATTGAAAAGGAACAAGAGGCTCAAAACACACGCGGATGGGCAAAGTGGAAACGTGCCCCAACGAACATTGATTAAGAAAATTTCGTATTTCTCCTTTATTTTATACACGACCTCGAAGAGTAAAGGGGTATATTTTATTTGTGATAAGAAAGGATTTTTGGCAGAAAAGGAGACTAATCAAATATCAATTTTGGCCCCAAAATACTTTTAGAAGGTTAAAGGAAAGAGGTAAAAAAGATTACCAAAAACACTGTAAATATAATCATAATACATTTTTTTGATGCACTGCCCACTCCGTAGTGTAATAATGTGCAAAGAAATGTCGGAAATTATTAAATATAAAAAGTCAATTCTCTCTCGTCCCTTTTTGGTTTTTTTATAAATAGGTGGATTTCCAAAAATTTTAAACTTTGTATGAGTGAAGTGTCATCAACCGTGAATTGAACATATGGAACCTCCGTAAAAAATAAGTATTTATAACTTTTTTTGTTGTCTTATGTTGTCTATTGCTTTAAAAAAAAATTGTTCCTAATAGTGAACCTTGTTAACCTGAACCTTATTTCCATTGATTTCAATGGTCGAGAATTATTGATCTTAAAATGAACAAGGAGATAATCGTTTCGCTAAAAATTCAAATCTGTATATTAGTGTGAACGTCAAAAGGCACTTCGGTTCGTAGGACTGAGTCTTTACTGTTGGTTTGTACTTTACATCCTTAAAGTATTTTAATACATATGTAAGAACGTTCGTATATCTAAGGTCTTTCGAGATAGGGTAGTGGGTATTAGATTGCATACAGTTTACAGATCAACACACCAATTCACCGAATCCGGACTTTAATCCCAAGTATCATATTGAAAAATGTTAAAATAGGATCAGATTACATTGTATTCTAATCAAAAAAGAATCAATTTGTGTGTTTTAAGTCAAAAATGGTTTGCACCTTGGGTCATACTATTTTTAATGCATACCTTTATATAGCTGGAACCAACATTTTAACGAAAGGGTTCCATGAACGAATTAAAATACTGCTGTGATCCACTGTATATACAATGCAATATACATACATGCGTATGTATATATCGAACTGTCAACCAGCTTAACGCAAAATGTAATGATTTTAAACATAATAATTAGTTTGAATATTACCTGCAAATAATTGAACGTACTGAACGTTTCCCATATTCTAAATATTTTAGATTCCACATATTTAAATTGCGTATCATATTAGATTCGACTTTGCACTGCAGTCTGCAGACGAAGTAATGTTAGGGCTGCAAACGTGTCGATGTGTAACATGATGGGTATTCGTGAAATGAATTGGAACCATAGCCAAGTATGTATATACATACCATCGAAACAGAATTTTTTGCGACAATCCCCAAAACTGTACGGCTCTGGGAAAAGTCAGCTTCTGGTAGGATCTTTTTTGGGGTCGGACCGCGGCATGGGAAACGCAGTAACGTACATATGCGTCTAAGCCGGTTCTAACTCACAATCGGATCATTATTACAGCCAAATTTAAGAAAACCATTGAGAGAGTCATCGTTCCCTCGCTTTATCTCACACTCCACCTCGTCTGCTTTGCCCGTTCCAGATGAATGCCTAGATCTCGGAGACTATCAAAGCTAGAGCAACCAAACGTTCTATTCAAACTTCTGTAATATCACCTGAATACAAGTGTATTTTCATATTTTCCCGACGAGGGACGAAAGTCCAAAATTTTGAAGATTGAAGAAAACGGGAAATGGAGTATCGTTGTGTATATCTATATTTACCAGATTAACGAATCTGGTTCAGATCGCATAGCAAGAATGAAAAAATTGATTTTCTGTTGCTACACCACCACTCCCTCAACACTACACTACTGATTCTCTCGCTCGCTCGAGTTGGAACGGCGTATTGTTGTGAGATATGATGTACATGTAGATGAGAGATGTAGCAAAAATATGTAATACTTCCATACCCGCGTGCTTCGCTGTTTTCTTATTTAATGTTAAGGAATTCATCGAAATTAAACAATGATAATTGTATTGCAATGCTTTGTGATAAACAATATTTTGTTTTGTTTTGCCGTCGGTACAATTAATAGATAAGGCCGAAGGTTTTCCTACTCAATGGTAATTAAACCTTGAATCTGAATTAAATATACGATAGAATATTTACCATGAATCTGAATTAAATAAACGATCGAATATTTATCTTGAATCTGAATTAAATATACGATAGAATGAGAAAAAACGTTCTACTCGCATAAAAAACTAAACAAAACTGTTGAATAAACAACTTGAACGTTGGCATGAAGTTGTCTCTTATGATATATGTGGGGCCAAAAGATGTCATTTAAAAACTCGAACTATACTTTTCGTACATTGTTCAAAAAATTATTAATCTTAGGTGTGAATCCATTAAGTAATGTGCTAAATAGTTGTGGAGGGCTAATTGCACTATTGTACGCTAATGCAACGCCTTAGATTTTGTATATCATTTGTTTCCATACTGATGTGATATCCCACTCTTACAAATGTATTTCAAAACATCTGTCCGGCCACTTCCGCCCCCCACAAAAGGCGCACATCTGTGGCGTCCACAATTTTGAAGATAACAGAAAATCATAATCATAGAGAAAGCCCGTATCTATCGGAGGTCCGAATTGAATCGGATTGGATTATTAGTATAGTCACAGCGGAGAAAACAACTTGGAAAGGCATCATTCCCTCTCGCTCTCTCACATAAAAACGAGTCGTTTTCGTTATTCGTATTTTGTGTCGCCTGGATCTCAGAGACTATAAAATATAAATAAATACATAAACAATTCTATTTAGATCACGTCTGGGTCGCCAATGATTGAGATGCTTTTTTGTCACTTATTTATATCCAAAGTCGAAATAATAGTCAACTCGCGTTAAACGTTATACATACATTTTATTATACCGGCGGATAGATGAAGTAATTGCTAAGACGTTGCTGCCGATTATTTTGACACAAAACTTTACGCTTGTAAAGACTCAACCTTTTGTCAACCATCGCAATATTTCGCAGGCGCCTGTTTTCGGATCGTTGTCCATGCTAAACGGTGTGCATATCGACGAAACAACGGAAAATGTAAGACCGAAATGTAATCAGACGAAAAAGACGTGGCAAAGATCAAATAATTGTATGTGCGCCTTGTACAAAAATGAACACGAACACACATCCGATAGAAAATTTTGCAGACCTTTCAAAAATCCAAATTTGTAGGTTTGGTTTTTAGTTTGGGAGCTATGAGCAAGTTTCAAGTTTTTTCAGTGTGAAAAAATGTCTTCAACTCTTATTCTCATACTGTATCTTTCAGGTTGAATAAAGAGTATGCAATGTATGATTCTGTTTTTTAGATATATTCCTTGTTATACATACTCAATAAAAAAAACAGAATGAGAGGTGCGGCATGCGAGGTAACACCACTTAAATCGATCTAGAAGACAAACGGGTCCGAACCGCAAAATGCGCTTTCACACATATGTAGGTAAAGGAATACTCAGTGAAATCTCGGGAAAATTCAAGGATATATTTTTGTAAAGAAAATTCAACGATGAAAACCAAGCAAAAACGCGGTCAATATACTAGTTATTTCATAAATTCTATCTATTAGTTAGTTAGTTATTCAATAGAAATCTTAAGCATATTTTTTTAAAGTTCTTACAAGATGATTATTTTTAGGAAAAAGTTTCCTTCTCCCATCACCCTACTTCGCCATCCTGAGCTCTTTCATTGCTGATCGGACTTTCGATGTAGCAGTAAGAGACTCACGCTCCAGCTTGGCACAGATCCACGCAGGAGTGCCCTAAGGAAGTGTACTTGGTCCAGTGACATGTAAGCTCCGTTCCCGTCATAAATCCCAAAGGAATGTCGCCTGCAATCCTGCTACTGGCTACTTACGCCGACGACACGGCCTTGCTTGCGTCCCACTCGTGTCAGCAAACAGCTTCGGCTGCACTTCAAGACTGGTTGTGTGCGATGGAGTGATGGAATAAGCAATGAAACAAAGGCATTAACTGCAGTAAGTCGGAATGCGTGACCTTCTCCCTAAGGCGTTTGATCGGCTTTGATCTGACCTTTGATCTGACCTGCTACCTGGGTGTATACTTGGACCGCCGGCTTATATGGAACACTCACATAACGGCAAACAAATCGAAATGCCTTCAAAAGCTCCAGAAGCTTGATTTGCTCTTGAAGTCCAGAAGTCTTAAGCTGTCGACGAAGGCTCTTATGCTCAAAGCAATTTTAACGCCAACTTGGACCTATGCCCTTGAAGTTTGGGGCACCACTTCTAAGCACCAACTGAACAGTCTGAGAGTGGTGCAGGCACGTGCTGCTCGGCGGGCATCCGGGCTTCCCTGATATGTGACCAACCGGCCAATTGAAAACGATCTTCGCCTTGTTCCCGGTAGGCGACCAGCTTAATCAACAAAGCAGCCGATACTCCGACAGGCTCATGGCGCACCCAAACTCATTGACTAGCAGAGTTTGCCAACCCGCAACGTCTCCGAAGAATGAAGAGATTCCACCCAAGTGATCTCACTTACCGTGCCATCCAATAACCATGAAAGTTTTGTAAATAATTGTAAATAGTCAAAGCCCATTGTACTATATCTCTTTTCCCTACCTTCTAAACGTCCGGTTATGTTCAAATGGCATTCAACGATTCCGGCGCAAATATAATAATTAATTTTTGTTGTAAAAAAAAAAAAAAAAAAAACGAAAAAGTTTTGTAATAACAAATTATGTTTAGTAAAATGTACATTAAACTTTTGGCATTTAATGCTCCGTCAACAGACAAATATGCACAGAAATCAAATTTCAACTTTCATTATTTATTGTGAAGCGTCTAGACATTGTAGCACCAAGTACTCTTGCTGACTAAATTTTGGAACATGTATTTTTCAGATGTAGTTTTTTTCATGAAGGTATCTTATTTCGTTGAAAAGTTATTAATTGAGCATGCGAAAAGGCCGATTGTCCCACTGTGCGACAGTGTAGAGAAGCGGGAGCGAGAATGGAAGACACGAAAATGTAAAAAACGTACATATGTAGCTGCAGCTGCGCAGAGAGCGAGAGATTAGACAAATAAAGTACCAAAATCTTAGGCGGCCGCAGTCTCTGAACTTCAATATTTATTTAAACCAAACAACAACGAATATATTGTTCAATTTGCAATCTTTGTCTCTCGCCGCTTCCCTAAAACTACAACGGAAGATGTAAAACTACATCTAAAAAAAATTTAATTTTAAACATAAGCGCAATATTTCTTAATTTAAAATATTTCTTCCTGATTCTCTTCTATCCAAGGCCCTGGAACTGTCTGCATGGCCAAAGCATACTATTTTTCATGAGTTTCTGCCAAGAGGTCCTCCCCAGAGTCCTAGAATCCCTGTCCCTAATATATAAAAAAACTAGGGTACCATTTTACCATCCAATATCAAAATGTACGCAGTCTTTTAGGTAAATTGACTAAAATATATGCGAAAAGCGCCTCTTTCGAATTCTTTCGCTATAGTTATAACTGAATCCTGGCTTAACTCTACCGTTTTCCAAGTTCACCACCTATAGAACGGATCGTCCATCATTTGCAGGTGGCGTTTTAATCGCGGTAAAAATTGACTTTGCGTCCGAGATTTTTCCATTTAACAACATCCACGGTATCAAATTAATTGCAGTAAAAGTACGTATTGGAGCGGCTTTTTATCTTTTTATCCTGTTCATTATTCCTCCTAGATCTTTTTTCTTTCTAGCTCCAGATCGGAACCTAGTATGGCGTCAGAAAGGTATGACACTTAACTCTGATACTCCAACAGGGCTGGAGTAAAGAGTAAGGATACCATCACCTGACGTTCTATTTATTTGTACTTTTATACAGCACATCTTATAAATTAATTAACGTTACAGCTTACAAAGTTGCTTACTACGGATCAGTGGGACATAGGTAATTATATACAAGAGTGATAATACTAATATACGATAGTATCGAAAAGTTATCGAACATTCTGCGTCTCCATTGCAGTGAGATGTTCTTTTTGTTTACATTAATTTATAATAATAATCTTTTTGATTTCAGTGGACTCGATGCTTAAATATAGCCTTGCTGCCTAAATACAGCTGTGCGGCAGTGGTGGCTCCATCCAGTTGCTGCGGTATGCTTGCATCGCACAACTTTGGACAACATAATTGTCGAAAGAGTGCCGATGCTTGTGCCGCTGTTTGGAGTTGTTGTTGGGTTGCGTGCTGTTGACATTCCCGTCGCTGGACTGCAGGTATGTAATTAATTTTCTTTTTCTTTCAGGTCCTAGGATCCAGTTGCTTCGCGGAGGTTATTGTGAGAGCGTCAGGCTGCGTCTCGTATGTGGAAATTGTGACAATAAGACTGTCGGACTGCGCAGTTTGAGGACGCTGTCGGATTGAGATTTTTCGTGCTGCCATCTACTGTCGCTCAGCTTCAGATAAGTTTACTTCATTTGTTGTCTGTGGAAGAGAATAAGCTTGTGGAAAATTATCTCTTACAGGTGCCGCTGGAACATTGCTGCTGTTTCCGGTGGTGAAAGGATGACTTCGCCTGGAGTTGCGTGATGCCTGGAGGACGCTATTCTGGAGTTCTAGGAGGTTGGCCTGCTGGAGCTGGTCATCAACGTCGTCTGGATGGCGTGCTGTTGCTGTAGGTCGTTGCAGCAGATCGCTCGCTGAGGCAGATTCGCCTGTCTGTTGGGCCGGCTGTATGCGCATCATCCTGGGCAGATGATTAGCAATCGCCTCGCTGTATCGTGGTCTGGAGAGTCTTTGAAGGATGCAGGGGTTGATGACAAGTCTCCTTGCCAGGTAGTTGTCATGTTGGAGCAGCCTTTCATAATAGCTTCTTGTGCATTTATTGTATGTTTCTTCCACTGTAGGCAACTGGAGATCTGCATGGATTAAGCTGTTCCTGACATACCAAGGCGCATCGACGATAGCTCGGATAGCTCTATTTTGAATAACCTGGATCTTGTTCATGTGCGTGTTGGATGCAAGAGAGCCCCAGATAGGAAGAGCGTACTGCCATATCGGAGCTACTAGCTGCCTGTACAGCAATGTTTTGGCGCGAGTGGATAACTTGCTCCTTCTTCCAATGAGCCATTCCAATTTCTTAATCCGTGCTATTGTTTTGTAATTACAGCTTGGATATGCTTATTGAAGTTGAGACCTCTGTCTAGTTGGACTCCCAGATACGGATACACATTTTTTTTTTTGTTGGCCAGGTGTTGCTCGGAAAGCCTTGGAGATGGATGCTGCAGCAGTGTAGATGTTGTTGAGAGCGTATGTAAGACATGAGCCGTTTTGTTGTACTAATCGTAATTCCCCATTTTTAGCCCATTTGGCAGCATCAGATAGCAGCTTCTCCATGTTGGTGATGCAACTTTTTATGTTGTAAGCCGACGCTAAGTAGACTGCATCGTCAGCGTATGTAGCAAGCATATTGCAGCTGTATCTGGGTGGCTTTGGCATGTCACTAGTGTACACATTGTACAGCACAGGTCCGAGAACACTGCCCTGTGGTACTCCAGCTGCAATGTTCATTGTGGAGGGAGGTGACGCCGTTGCAAACAACCCTGAAGGATCTGCCGGTTAGGTAGCTGGTGAGTATGCGGTGAAGGCTTTCCGGGATTAATCTCTTTAGTTTGCAGAGGAGACCTTCGTGCCACACTCTGTCAAAAGCTTCCTGAACGTCCATATAAACTGCTGAACAGTGCATTTTTCTTCTCGTGTGCCTGTAGGATGAACTGGGTGACTCTGCCAATTTGCTGTTCTGCTGAGTGTTGTTCACGGAAACCAAACTGATGGTTTGGAATAGAACTAGCAAAGCTGCTTACCTCAAACAATCGACCCAGTAGGGAGGCGCTCGAGAAGCTTAGATAGCCCAGAGAGAAGACTGATTGGCCTGTAGGATGCCAGCTGATCCGGTGGTTTGCCTGGCTTCGGTATCATGGTGACCGTGGCAGTCTTCCATGCTTTTGGATAATGGCCAAATTTGAGAGCAGCATTAAAGATGAGCGTCAGGTAAGTGATGGCAGAGATCGGCAGTGCCTTTATCGCTCGATTGCAAAATGCGATCAAGCCCAGGTGACTTTTTTGACTCCAGTTTTTTAATTTCAGCTTGAACCTCGCTGATGGTGAACGGTCTGACCTGCTCTTGCTCTGTTGGACTGGGTAAAAGGAGACCTTCTTCAATTTCCCTTCTGTCTTCTGGTTCTGCGGTAATTCTTGGAGTGAAGCGTAGTTCCAAGTGCTGGGCGAAGGCTTCCGCTTTTTCTTCCGTTTTCTGGTACATTTTATTAACGATCTTTTTTGCTTCCAGCAGTTTGAGCGTACGGCGGTCTAGGTGCAAAGAGATGAGGACTCTGTTGGCAAGAAAACAGGCTGGGCGGCATTTAAAGGCAGCATTTTCAATGTTCCTTTGCAGGATATTGACCGCATCGTCGACATCATCTCCCGAGAGCAGCTCTGTTTCCAGGTGGACGTGTTGATCAAGTGAGCTTTGGTACCTTCTGATATTGGCACTTTTTTGGTAATAAAACTTTTCCCTTTTCCAGCTTCAGGTCTTTGGAGGAGTCTGATAATTTGAGAGACGTGGTCGGATCCTAGTTCTGGAGCTGCGACGATTTGAAGAAGGTTGGAGCGAATACCTTGGTACACGCCAAAGTCAATTGCAGATGGTGCATGCCTACGATTGTTGGGAAAATGAGTAGGGGATCCAGTGGCCAGGATATTTTGACCGCTGCTCTGGATGCTCCTCAGAAGCGCAGTGCCACGCCTGCAGGACCTGGCATTACCCCACCATTGGCTTTTGGCGTTCCAATCACCAGAAATAATAAAGACTCTACCCAAAGAATCAAACAGCTCTTTGAACTGGACCTCAGTCCACTCGTATGTGGGTGGGCAATATATGGCAGCAACTCTCAGTGGGCCACCCTTTGGTCTGGGCAGTGAGATGGCAGCTATCTGGAGACGATCTTCCGAGCAAGGGAGCAAGCTGGAGTGCGCAATGCACTTCCTTACGAGAACAGCTGCTCCACCTTGCCGGCGGTTTGATGGGTGATTAGCGGTGTAAAGATGGTATCCGTCTATATTGATATCTGTGTTAGTATTTATATGTGTTTCGCACAACAAAAGTATATCAATACGCTGATTGGATAGAAAGGCTTCGACTTCCATGAGTTTATTGGACAGGCCTGCTGCACTCCAGAACGCTATCCTAATTTCCTGGGTCTTGTTAGGCATTTTGAGGGTCATTGACTCGTAACTCGGCAGGAAGGCGAGCAATGAGAACGCTTAGCATGTTCTCCAGCGATGCCATTCTTGCTTCCAAATTGGATCTAGGTTGCAGAGAGACAGAGGGAGATCTATTTTGCCCTTGATGTTTTGCAAGAAGAAGCGTGATAAGCTGGTCTAATTTATTGCTGATGCTGCTCAGATTAACATGGTTTGCTCTGCTTTGGCTACGATTAGTCGACTGCTGTCTATTGACTGACTGCTGTCTATTGACTGACTGCTGCCTACGGGCAATGGATACGTGTTGTGCTCTGGAGCGGGATCGACGTTGCTGCTGTTGGATTGCTGCTACATTTACTTGGCGACTTCCTCTGGCCACATCTGCATAGCTATGCTGGTTGACAGTTGGAGCAGGCCCTGCTTCAGAGCGCTGGCGACTTTTTTGGCGATGGCCACTCGGCTGGCGTTGTCGGCTTCTGTGGCGAGTTGAGGGCAGAGGTAGTACCGGCATGCCTAGTCCAGCCAGCAGCTTATTGGCGCGCTGTACCTCAGTTGGCGCTCTTCTGCTTTCTGCATTTTTAAAGGCAATGCAACCTCTGTAGCTGGCCGCATGGGCGCCTTTGCAGTTTGCACATTTGGCAGGCACAAGAGCAGATTTCTCACATAACACCGTTTTATGACCCAGTCCGCACTTTACGCAGACAAACTCACTCCTGCAATATGCTTGCGTATGCCCTATACGCTGGCATCTATGGCGTGGACGACGACATTGGATCGTCTTTTAACCTCGACGCGTACCCGTTGTCCGCCCATATTGGTCAGCTTAAGAATCTCGACATTATTCTCTTTGGGAACCAACTCAACCTCAAACAGGTTCATTGCCTGACCAGTGTGTCTCCGCTTGAGCACATTTATGAACTTCACAGCGTATTTTCTGCATCTGTCGTATACATCTACACGTGTACTGCACGAGACAAAGTTTGTGAGCGAGAGAGAGAATCAGTAGCGGCTATCAACCCTAAATGTCACTTTTGTTGCGAGGGGTGGGGGGCTCGGTGCTAAAAATTCATTTTATCATTACGGCTTTAATAATGATCCGATCTGAACCAGATTCGGCAATCTGGTAGATATGGTCATTCTCTACGATACTGCATTTTTCGTTTTCTTTCTATCTTCAAAATTGTGGATTGTCGTCTTTTGGGGGGGCGACGTATTCTTCGCATACCTACGACTCATCCACGATTGACATCTGTTTATCCGCGGGTCCTGATAAGGTGCCGAGCTGCATTTTAAAGTATTGCGCTCGAGTTCCATGCCAACCCTTGAACTTCCTTCTTGTCTCCCCGTGATTTGGAACGAATCCTACCTTTTTTCCCCTTCACAAAAAAGGGTCTAGATTCAACGTCGGAAACTACCGCGGTTTTGCAAAACTATCTACTATTTCTTAGCTGCTAGAGTACCTTATTACTCGGCAACTGCAACACGCATGTTGTAGTCTAATATCCCCGTCGAAACATGGTTTTGTTAGACATCGATCAACATCGACTAACCTCCTAGAGTTCTCGTCTTTAATCAACAGAGGCTTTCATAGTGGCTTACAAACGGATGTAATTTTCACAGACTTCAGCAATGCTATTGATTCGGTTAATCATCTTTATTAGATTTTCCTACACATCTTGTAAACTGGTTAGCGTCGTATCTTTCGAACCGCACACAGCGTGTTCTGTTCTGTAAAGTTTTGTCACATGTCGTGAATGTAACCTCAGGTGGTCATTTAGGTCCGCTGCTGTTTAATTTTTGTGAATGACTTACCTCAAGCTATTTTGCACTCAGTTACTTTTTAGTGTATTCTGATGACGTAAAAATTTGTTTTTCCTTTTCCGATTGGTACTCGCGCAGTCGCCTTCAACTCGACCTTGACGAATTAAATATGTGGTGTTTGTCTAACCTACTCTTTTGAACTATTCCAAGTGTAATCTCATGACGTTTCACCGCCGTGCTCCACCACATATGTTGTCCTATTCTATAGGACATCATGTTCTGGACCGAATTTCCTCATCGAATGACTTTGGAATCCTCTTCGATAACAAGCTATGCTTTAACAGCCATATTGCTGTAATAGTCAACTAAGCTATGGGAGTTTTAAGCTTCATTAATCATTGGTTAAAAGAGTTTGACGACCCGTATATTACTAAAGTACTGTACGTATCGTTGGTACGTCCGATATTGGAATCCTGTTCCTGTGTTTGGAGCCCTCAATGTAAACAACAAATCCTAATTGAATCGGTGCAAAACCATTTCTAACCTTTGCCCTTAGGAATCTAAACAGGGACTCTGGTAGACGATTACCTCGGTATGGAGGATAGGCTAAGATTACTAGACCTACCCTCCTTACACCATCGCGATGGGGTAATGCTAATGCACAAGCTCATTCTCCGGCTTGTTGACTCCCAAACTCTGTTGGGACAGATATGCTTTGCGGTTCCATTTAGACCAACCCGGACTTTCCGACCTATCCGATTGCCCTTCTGTAGATCGAACTACGTCCAGCACGAACCTTTCTATGTTATATGTAGTAATTACAACTCATTGTATAATGCCATATCCCACGAAATGTCCTTTGATATCATTGTTCGTAATATTTACCACCACCTAAACCTATCCAATTTGTAAACCCTTCTTCCTTCATTCCCAGTATTTATCATGAAATACTCTAGGTAATAATTAGATAATTGTTAGTTTAATAAATAAATACATAAACAATTCTATTTAGATCACGTCTGGGTCGCCAAACTTTACGCTTGTAAAGACTCAACCATCGCAATATTTCGCAGGCGCCTGTATTCGGATCGTTGTCCATGCTAAACGGTGTGCATTTCGACGAAACAACGGAAAATGTAAGACCGAAATGTAATCAGACGAAAAAGACGTGGCAAAAGATCAAATAATTGTATGTGCGCCTTGTACAAAATGAACACGAACACACATCCGATAGAAAATTTTGCAGACCTTTCAAAAATCCAAATTTGTAGGTTTAGTTTTTAGTTTGGGAGCTATGAGCAAGTTTCAAGTTTTTTCAGTGTGAAAAAATGTCTTCAACTCTTATTCTCATAC
This sequence comes from Drosophila bifasciata, assembly GCA_009664405.1. Classification (NCBI taxonomy): domain Eukaryota; kingdom Metazoa; phylum Arthropoda; class Insecta; order Diptera; family Drosophilidae; genus Drosophila; species Drosophila bifasciata. The sequence goes on from CM019042.1 coordinate 34,983,637, forward strand.
TGTATCTTTCAGGTTGAATAAAGAGTATGCAATGTATGATTCTGCTTTTTAGATATATTCCTTGTTATACATACTCAATAAAAAACAGAATGAGAGGTGCGGCATGCGAGGTAACACCACTTAAATCGATCTAGAAGACAAACGGGTCCGATCAGCAAAATGCGCTTTCACACATATGTAGGTAAAGGAATACTCAGTGAAATCTCGGGAAAATTCAAGGATATATTTTTGTAAAGAAAAGTCAACGATGAAAACCAAGCAAAAAAAACGCGGTCAATATACTAGTTATTTCATAAATTCTATCTATTAGTTAGTTAGTTATTCAATAGAAATCTTAAGCATATTTTTAAAGTTCTTACAAGATGATTATTTTTAGGAAAAAGTTTTTTAGGAAAAAATCCTGAGCTCTTTCATTGCTGATCGGACTTTCGATGTAGCAGTAAGAGACTCAGCTCCAGCTTGGCACAGATCCACGCAGGAGTGCCCTAAGGAAGTGTACTTGGTCCAGTGACATGTAAGCTCCGTTCCCGTCATAAATCCCAAAGGAATGTCGCCTGCAATCCTGCTACTGGCTACTTACGCCGACGACACGGCCTTGCTTGCGTCCCACTCGTGTCAGCAAACCGCTTCGGCTGCGCTTCAAGACTGGTTGTGTGCGATGGAGCGATGGAATAAGCAATGAAACAAAGGCATTAACTGCAGCAAGTCGCAATGCGTGACCTTCTCCCTAAGGCGTTTGATCGGCTTTGATCTGACCTGCTACCTGGGTGTATACTTGGACCGCCGGCTTATATGGAACACTCACATAACGGCAAACAAATCGAAATGCCTTCGAAAAAGCTCCAGAAGCTTGATTTGCTCTTGAAGTCCAGAAGTCTTAAGCTGTCGACGAAGGCTCTTTTGCTCAAAAGCAATTTTAACGCCAACTTGGACCTATGCCCTTGAAGTTTGGGGCACCACTTCTAAGCACCAACTGAACAGTCTGAGAGTGGCAGGCACGTGCTGCTCGGCGGGCATCCGGGCTTCCCTGATATGTGACCAACCGGCCAATTGAAAACGATCTTCGCCTTGTTCCGGTAGGCGACCAGCTTAATCAACAAAGCAGCCGATACTCCGACAGACTCATGGCTCACTGACTAGCAGGCTTGCCAACCCGCAACGTCTCCGAAGAATGAAGAGATTCCACCCAAGTGATCTCACTTACCGTGCCATCCAATAACCATGAAAGTTTTGTAAATAATTGTAAATAGTCAAGGCCCATTGTACTATATCTCTTTCCCTACCTTCTAAACGTCCGGTTATGTTCAAATGGCATTGAACGATTCCGGCGCAAAATATAATAATTAATTTTTGTTAAAAAAAAAAAAAAAACGAAAAGTTTTGTAATAACAAATTATGTTTAGTAAAATGTACATTAAACTTTTTGTCATTTAATGCTCCGTCAACAGACAAATATGCACAGAAATCAAATTTCAACTTTCATTATTTATTGTGAAGCGTCTAGACATTGTAGCACCAAGTACTCTTGCTGACTAAATTTTTGGAACATGTTTTTTCAGATGCAGTTTTTTTTTTTCATGAAGGTATCTTATTTCGTTGAAAAGTTATTAATTGAGCATGCGAAAAGGCCGGTTGTCCCACTGTGCGACAGTGTAGAGAAGGGAGCGAGAATGGAAGACACGAAAATGTAAAAACGTACATATGTAGCTGCAGCTGCGCAGAGAGCGAGAGATTAGACAAATAAAGTACCAAAATCTTAGACGGCCGCACTCTCTGAACTTCAATATTTATTTAAACCAAACAACAACGAATATATTGTTCAATTTGCAATCTTTGTCTCTCGCCGCTTCCCTAAAACTACAACGGAAGATGTAAAACTACATCTAAAAAAATTTAATTTTAAACATAAGCGCAATATTTTTATTTAAAAAATATTTCTTCCTGATTCTCTTCTATCCAAGGCCCTGAACTGTCTGCATGGCCAAAGCATACTATTTTTCATGAGTTTCTGCCAAGAGGTCCTCCCCAGAGTCCTAGAATCCCTGTCCCTAATATATAAAAAACTAGGGTACCATTTTACCATCCAATATCAAAATGTACGCAGTCTTTTAGGTAAATTGACTAAAATATATGCGAAAAACGCCTCTTTCGAATTCTTCACTATAGTTATAACTGAATCCTGGCTTAACTCTACCGTTTTCCAAGTTCACCACCTATAGAACGGATCGTCCATCATTTGCAGGTGGCGTTTTAATCGCGGTAAAAAATTGACTTTGCGTCCGAGATTTTTCCATTTAACAACATCCACGGTATCAAATTAATTGCAGTAAAAGTACGTATTGGAGCGGCTTTTATCTTTTTATCCTGTTCATTATTCCTCCTAGATCTGATGCCATTGTTTATTTATTTTAACCACCTTTCTGCCATTCATGCTGTGGTTTCTGCTTCAGGTTGTGCTGATCAGATCAATGTCATGGGCGACTCCAACATTCCATTTCTTTCTTGGCAGCAGGATGAATCAATCAATGCTAACTGGTAGTCAACATGATTTTGTTGATTAGATAACAGAAATTTCCCTTGCCCAAATGAATTCCGTTAAAAAATAGGGGTAGACTTTTAGATCTCACTTTTGTCCGTGATGCTTTCCGAGAAACTGTTGTCAGAGGTAATCTTTTTATCTTTTTCCTGAAGATCCGCACCATCCAACTTTATCTATAGTTGTCGTGTTTTCGTGTACTAATACCATTTTACCTCAACAAAAGGAATCAAGTGTTTCCGCAAAACGAATTTCACCGATATAAATTTACATCTCTCGCAAATTGATTGGTTCTTTCTACAGTCGTCATCAAATATAAACGAAACAGTCAACTCGTTTTACGACACGTTAAACTCTGCCCTCAACATCTATGTTCCTGAAGTTGTCCAAGTTGTCCTGAGGTTCTGCAAGTATCTGTCCTACCTAAAAAAAACGAGAAAGAACGTGTGGTGTTGGCGTAAAAGCGACACTAATTTTATATCCGTACTCAATCGATATGAATTAAGTGGAATTTTCAAATGTATTATCAGTTTTTACATTTTACATGTATTTTCTGCATCTGTCGTATACATCTACACGTGTACTGCACGAGACAAAGTTTGTGAGCGAGAGAGAGAATCAGTAGCGGCTATCAACCCTAAATGTCACTTTTTTTTGCGAGGGGTGGGGGCTCGGTGCTAAAAATTCATTTTTCATTCATTACGACTTTCGGCAATCTGGTAGATATGGTCATTCTCTACGATACTGCATTTTTCGTTTTCTTTCTATCTTCAAAATTGTGGATTGTCGTCTTTTGGGGGGGCGACGTATTCTTCGCATACCTACGACTCATCCACGATTGACATCTGTTTATCCGCGGGTCCTGATAAGGTGCCGAGCTGCATTTTTAAAGTATTGCGCTCGAGTTCCATGCCAACCCTTGACCTTCCTTCTTGTCTCCCCGTGATTTGGAACGAATCCTACCTTTTTCCCCTTCACAAAAAGGGTCTAGATTCAACGTCGGAAACTACCGCGGTTTTGCAAAACTATCTACTATTTCTTAGCTGCTAGAGTACCTTATTACTCGGCAACTGCAACACGCATGTTGTAGTCTAATATCCCCGTCGAAACATGGTTTTGTTAGACATCGATCAACATCGACTAACCTCCTAGAGTTCTCGTCTTTAATCAACAGAGGCTTTCATAGTGGCTTACAAACGGATGTAATTTTCACAGACTTCAGCAATGCTATTGATTCGGTTAATCATCTTTATTAGATTTTCCTACACATCTTGTAAACTGGTTAGCGTCGTATCTTTCGAACCGCACACAGCGTGTTGTGTTCTGTAAAGTTTTGTCACATGTCGTGAATGTAACCTCAGGTGGTCATTTAGGTCCGCTGCTGTTTAATTTTTGTGAATGACTTACCTCAAGCTATTTTGCACTCAGTTACTTTAGTGTATTCTGATGACGTAAAAATTTGTTTTTCCTTTTCCGATTGGTACTCGCGCAGTCGCCTTCAACTCGACCTTGACGAATTAAATATGTGGTGTTTGTCTAACCTACTTTTTGAACTATTCCAAGTGTAATCTCATGACGTTTCACCGCCGTGCTCCACCACATATGTTGTCCTATTCTATAGGAAATCATGTTCTGGACCGAATTTCCTCATCGAATGACTTTGGAATCCTCTTCGATAACAAGCTATGCTTTAACAGCCATATTGCTGTAATAGTCAACTAAGCTAAGGGAGTTTTAAGCTTCATTAATCATTGGTTAAAAGAGTTTGACGACCCGTATATTACTAAAGTACTGTACGTATCGTTGGTACGTCCGATATTGGAATCCTGTTCCTGTGTTTGGAGCCCTCAATGTAAACATCAAATCCTAATTGAATCGGTGCAAAACCATTTCTAACCTTTTGCCCTTAGGAATCTAAACAGGGACTCTGGTAGACGGTTACCTCGGTATGGAGGATAGGCTAAGATTACTAGACCTACCCTCCTTACACCATCGCGATGGGGTAATGCTAATGCACAAGCTCATTCTCCGGCTTGTTGACTCCCAAACTCTGTTGGGACAGATATGCTTTGTGGTTCCATTTAGACCAACCCGGACTTTCCGACCTATCCGATTGCCCTTCTGTAGATCGAACTACGTCCAGCACGAAAGGTTCGTTATGTTATATGTAGTAATTACAACTCATTGTATAATGCCATATCCCACGAAATGTCCTTTGATATCATTGTTCGTAATATTTACCACCACCTAAACCTATCCAATTTGTAAACCCTTCTTCCTTCATTCCCTGTATTTATCATGAAATACTCTAGGTAATAATTAGATAATTGTTAGTTTAATAAATAAATACATAAACAATTCTATTTAGATCACGTCTGGGTCGCCAAACTTTACGCTTGTAAAGACTCAACCATCGCAATATTTCGCAGGCGCCTGTATTCGATCGTTGTCCATGCTAAACGGAGTGCATTTCGACGAAACAATGGAAAATGTAAGACCGAAATGTAATCAGACGAAAAGACGTGGCAAAGATCAAATAATTGTATGTGCGCCTTGTATAAAATGAACACGAACACACATCCGATAGAAAATTTTTCAGACCTTTCAAAAATGCAAATTTGTATGTTTGGTTTTTAGTTTGGGAGCTATGAGCAAGTTTCAAGTTTTTCAGTGTGAAAAAATGCCTTCAACTTTTATTCTCATACTGTATCTGTCGGGTTTCCCAGCCCGATGTTTAGGTATAAAAAACTTGTTGTTAGTTAATGACAGCCTAACGTAAATCTACCATATGTTTGCTTATTCGATTGAACACTGTATTGTAAATAGTGTAATTGCTTATGCTTATTTCGCTACTACAGCTGCAGCATCTATGCTGTTCTCCCGCGCTCTCTCTCTCTCTATCTATCGCTCGCACTCGGCTCAGCAGCAGCCCCGAGCTTTTTTCGTTCTGTCTACCGCTTGCAGTGGGGCACGGGCAATTCGGTCCGCCTGCCCTCAAGCAGTCTGGACCTGATCATCATCGCTTTCGGATTATTGTCCACTTTAACTCACAAACGCGTACTGCCGCATTTATTATAAATATAAAAAATAAAATACATAAAATTGTAGTTCCAATTGAATTATCTTGACTCTTTACTTAAAAGACAAATTACAACAGTTATTAAAAACGCTTAATAGCTTAACATTTGGTGACCCTGACGTGATTGTGCAATAATTAATTGATTAGTACAATCACAAACTGCATTTATAAACAATAATTTTAGTTCGTTCGTCTGTTTTCGCTCTTCTGTAAATAGCCAGTGCCATCGACCACATAGCTGCTATACAAGCATATACACCAGCCGCTCTTACATACACGAATTGCGCTTGAGGTTCCCGTTTGTTACACGCGTTTCGTTTTGCGTTCCTCTTCCCGCTACGAACGTTTCTAGAGCGGCTGCTGCTATGGACGCTGCCAACGACACTATAGTGACAGTAACAAGGGAGCAAAACAGGGTGTCTTTTTGAGGATGAAGTCAACGGAACTCTGTGAGAAGGTGAAGAGATTGGCTACCGCTTGGGAAGGTGAGGCTGCTGTCTGCGATTATTACACCCTAGTTGAGAAGTTGGAGCAGATTGAGAAGCTGAGCGGGCAATTTGAGACATTGCACAACGAGCTCGAACAATTGGCCTTCAGCGAGATTCAGAGTGGACTGTGCGACAGGTTTGAAACGCTTGCCACTGCTCTCAAGGCTTCGATTCGGCGTGAAATTGATCGGATTAGCGGCTATACGCCACTGCATTCTACGGTTGCTGGACCAAATTTAACTTCTGGTTTTGCTGGTTCTCAACCGCCACCTCTTCGCAGACCAGCATCGTCCCTGCCTCCCATACAATTGCCAAGATTTAGTGGAGGATATGCGGATTGACGGACTTTTACTCGATGTTCACCACTATCATCGACAATCATCCGGACCTCTCCAACATTGAGAAGTTCCAGCATTTACGATCTTGCCTGCGTGATTCGGAGTTGGAGACAGTTCGTGCGCTGGAAATTTCTGACAGCAATTATAATATAGCCTTGGATTTGTTGGAAAAAAGGTTTAATAATCGTCGTTTAATCTTTCAGGCGCACATTACGGAGAGATCCTGGGGCTGCAGTCTGTGGAGAATGGGTCAGTGTGGGTGCTTGGGGAGATCTCGGACAAGTTTAACGCTCATATTCGGGCGCTCCAGGCTTTGGGCACTCCTGAGCAGATCGCAGGATGCATCATTGTGCAGGTGTAAACTGGATCCAGCGACTCAAGCCAAGTGGGAGGAACGATTAGAGGACTCAGCCTTCGTTAACTTGATTCCGTCATGGGGAGTCCATGGCCTCGTTTTTGGAGCAGCGATGCGGGACGTTGGAAACAGTGGATTTCGTTATGACAACCTATGCGCCGAGCGGTCAGGTGGGCAGGAGCAGTAAAGCTAGCCATTCCAAATCCATACTTGCTGCCTTTAAGCAAAACACATCAGGTTGCGTTCTGTGCAATGACAGTGCTCACGGAATCCATCATTGTCCGAAGTTTATAGCACTGTCTCCATTAAATCGCTATAAAGAAGCCAAGAGGTATACCCTGTGTGTAAATTGCCTCAAGGCAGGCCATCGGTTGAGTAAATGCAGCTCGAGCAAATGCCGTACCTGTGGGCGTAGGCACCACACTCTCCTGCATTTTGGAGGTCCTGAAGCTACTGCAGCCCATGGTGGATCTGTGCTACTTGACACGTCGTCGCATCTCATCACTGAGTCCTCTGCTTCAGCCTCTGCATATTCTGCACTTATTGCCCAGGATCTCAGTAATGATGATGTGCTATTACCCACGGCCACCGTCCTAGTCAAAAATAGTTCTGGGGCCTTCGTTTCTTGCGAGCGCTGCTAGATTCCGGCTCTCAACTGCATCTAATAACATCCCGTTTAGCTAATCAGCTTCAGCTTCGGAAGATAAAATCGTCCACTGCTGTTTTCTGGAATAGGCGACTCCAGCCTCGTCACCGATGGAATGTCAGTGAAAATAAGCCTTTCGTTTGTCGACATACTCGGCTCCCATCACTGCTGTAATCGTCCCTAATATCACTGATCGGCAGCCGCCGCAGCGTGAACATACTTGCAGCTGGATGATCCCTGGAAACCTGCCACTCGCCGATCCAGGATATCATATACCGGGGGCATCGATCTGCTGATTGGTGCAAGACTGTTTTTGGAGCTCTTATGTGTTGGGCAATTCAAACTTTTTCGCCAGGATTACCAATACTTCAGGTTTCGTTTTTCATTTTGGGATGGGTCGTGTCTGGATTTGTGATCGAGTCAAATCCGTTTCGTTGATGCAAGCTTAACAGGACACCAACATCCGATTTATCTGCGAAACCCTGCAGATTCTGTTGAAAGACAGGTTTCAACGGGGAGGGATGTCGGGTTTCCCAGCCCGATGTTTAGGTATAAAAACTTGTTAGTTAATGGCAGCCTAACGTTAATCCCCATATGTTTGCTTATTCGATTGAACACTGTATTGTAAATAGTGTAATTACGCTTATGCTTATTTCGCTACTACAGCTGCAGCATCTATGCTGTTCTCCCCAACTCCATACTACGCTCTCTCTATCTATTGCTCGCACTCGTCTCAGAAAGCAGCCCGAGCTTTTTTCGTTCTGTCTACCGCTTGCAGGGGGACCGGCAATTCGGTCCGCCTGCCCTCAAGCAGTCTGGACCTGATCATCATCGCTTTCGGATTATTGTTTAACTCACAAACGCGTACTGCCGCTACTTATTATAAATATAAAAAATAAAATACATAAAATTGTAGTTCCAATTGAATTATGGACAAAATTTACTTAAAAAGACAAATTACAACAGTTTTAAAAACGCTTAATAGCTTAACAGTATCTTTCAGGTTGAATAAAGAGTATGCAATGTATGATTTTGTTTTTAGATATATTCTTTGTTATACATTCTCAATAAAAACAGAATGAACCGTTCGAGGTGCGGCATGCGAGGTAACATCACTTAAATCGATCTAGAAGACAAACGGGTCCGAACCGCAAAATGCGCTTTTTACATATGTAGGTAAAGGAATACTCAGTGAAATCTCGGGAAAATTCAAGGATATATTGTATATTTGTAAATATATTTGTAAAAAAAGTCAACGATGAAAACCAAGCAAAAACGAGGTCATTATACTAGTTATTTCATAAATTGTATATATTAGTTAGTTAGTTATTCAATAGAAATCAAAGCGGTATTTTTTTTAAATTGAACAAGAAATTATTTTAGGAAAAAATTTCCTTTCCCATCATTTTACTGGGCCATCCTCAGCTCTTTCATTGCTGATCGGACTGTCGATGTAGCAGTAAGAGACTCACGCCCAGCTTGGCACAGATCCACGCAGGAGTAAGTTAAGGAACTGTGTACTTGGTCCAGTGACATGTAAGCTGTTCCCCATCATAAATCCCAAAGGAATGTCGCCTGCAATCCTGCTACTGGCTACTTACGCCGACGACACGGCCTTGCTTGCGTCCCACTCGTGTCAGCAAACCGCTTCGGCTGCGCTTCAAGACTGGTTGTGTGCGATGGAGCGATGGAATAATAATGAAACAAAGGCATTAACTGGTTGCAGCAAGTCGCAATGCGTGACCTTTCTCCCTAAGGCGTTTGATCGGCTTTGATCTGACCTTTGATCTGACCTGCTACCTGGGTGTATACTTGACCGAAAATTTATATGGAACACTCACATAACGGCAAACAAATCGAAATGCCTTCGAAAAAAGCTCCAGAAGCTTGATTTTGCTCTTGAAGTCCAGAAGTCAAAGCTGTCGACGGAAGCTCTTTTGCTCAAAGCAATTTTAACGCCAACTTGGACCTATGCCCTTGAAGTTTGGGGCACAACTTCTAAGCACCAACTGAACAGTCTGAGAGTGGTGCAGGCACGTGCTGCTCGGCGGGCATCCGGGCTTCCCTGATATGTGACCAACCGGCCAATTGAAAACGATCTTCGCCTTGTTCCGGTAGGCGACCAGCTTAATCAACAAAGCAGCCGATACTCCGACAGACTCACACTCACTGACAGCATTTGCCAACCCGCAACGTCTCCGAAGAATGAAGAGATTCCACCCAAGTGATCTCAGTTTACCGTGCCATCCAATAACCATGAAAGTTTTGTAAATAATTGTAAATAGTCAAGGCCCATTGTACTATATCTCTTTCCCTACCTTCTAAACGTCCGGTTATGTTCAAATGGCATTGAACGATTCCGGCGCAAATTCCGAAATTAATTTTTGTTATAAAAAAAAAAAAAAAAAAAAAAAAAAGTTTTGTAATAACAAATTATGTTTAGAGAAAAAATGTACATTAAACTTTTTGTCATTTAATGCTCCGTCAACAGACAAATATGCACAGAAATCAAATTTCAACTTTCATTATTTATTGTGAAGCGTCTAGACATTGTAGCACCAAGTTTTCTTTTGCTGACTAAATTTTGGAACATGTTTTTTCAGATGCAGTTTTTTTCATGAAGGTATCTTATTATTTCGTTGAAAAGTTATTAATTGAGCATGCGAAAAGGCCGGTTGTCCCACTGTGCGACAGTGTAGAGAGCGGGAGCGAGAATGGAAGACACGAAAATGTAAAAACGTACATATGTAGCTGCAGCTGCGCAGAGAGCGAGAGATTAGACAAATAAAGTACCAAAAATCTTAGACGGCCGCATCCTCTGAACTTCAATATTTATTTAAACCAAACAACAACGAATATATTGTTCAATTTGCAATCTTTTGTCTCTCGCCGCTTCCCTAAAACTACAACGGAAGATGTAAAACTACATCTAAAAAATTTAATTTTAAACATAAGCGCAATATTTTTTATTTTAAAATATTTCTTCCTGATTCTCTTCTATCCAAGGCCCTGAACTGTCTGCATGGCCAAAGCATACTATTTTTCATGAGTTTCTGCCAAGAGGTCCTCCCCAGAGTCCTAGAATCCCTGTCCCTAATATATAAAAAACTAGGGTACCATTTTACCATCCAATATCAAAATGTACGCAGTCTTTTTAGGTAAATTGACTAAAAATATATGCGAAAAACGCCTCTTTCGAATTCTTCACTATAGTTATAACTGAATCCTGGCTTAACTCTACCGTTTTCCAAGTTCACCACCTATAGAACGGATCGTCCATCATTTGCAGGTGGCGTTTTAATCGCGGTAAAAATTGACTTTGCGTCCGAGATTTTTCCATTTAACAACATCCACGGTATCAAATTAATTGCAGTAAAAGTACGTATTGGAGCGGTTTTTATCTTTTTTATCCTGTTCATTATTCCTCCTAGATCTGATGCCATTGTTTATTTATTTTAACCACCTTTCTGCCATTCATGCTGTGGTTTCTGCTTCAGGTTGTGCTGATCAGATCAATGTCATGGGCGACTCCAACATTCCATTTCTTTCTTGGCAGCAGGATGAATCAATCAATGCTAACTGGTAGTCAACATGATTTTGTTGATTAGATAACAGAAATTTCCCTTGCCCAAATGAATTCCGTTAAAAACAATAGGGGTAGACTTTTAGATCTCACTTTTGTCCGTGATGCTTTCCGAGAAACTGTTGTCAGAGGTAATCTTTTTATCTTTTCCTGAAGATCCGCACCATCCAACTTTATCTATAGTTGTCCATTTTTCGTGTACTAATACCATTTTACCCTCAACAAAAGGAATCAAGTGTTTCCGCAAAACGAATTTCACCGATATAAATTTACATCTCTCGCAAATTGATTGGTTCTTTCTACAGTCGTCATCAAATATAAACGAAAACAGTCAACTCGTTTTACGACACGTTAAACTCTGCCCTCAACATCTATGTTCCTGAAGTTGTCCAAGTTGTCCTGAGGTTCTGCAAGTATCTGTCCTACCTAAAAAAACGAGAAAGAACGTGTGGTGTTGGCGTAAAAGCGACACTAATTTTATATCCGTACTCAATCGATATGAATTAAGTGGAATTTTCAAATGTATTATCAGTTTTACATTTTACATGTATTTTCTGCATCTGTCGTATACATCTACACGTGTACTGCACGAGACAAAGTTTGTGAGCGAGAGAGAGAATCAGTAGCGGCTATCAACCCTAAATGTCACTTTTGTTGCGAGGGGTGGGGGGGCTCGGTGCTAAAAATTCATTTTATCATTACGGCTTTAATAATGATCCGATCTGAACCAGATTCGGCAATCTGGTAGATATATGGTCATTCTCTACGATACTGCATTTTTCGTTCGTTTTCTATCTTCAAAATTGTGGATTGTCGTCTTTTGGGGGGGCGACGTATTCTTCGCATACCTACGACTCATCCACGATTGACATCTGTTTATCCGCGGGTCCTGATAAGGTGCCGAGCTGCATTTTAAAGTATTGCGCTCGAGCTCTATGCCAACCCTTGACCTTCCTTCTTGTCTCCCCGTGATTTGGAACGAATCCTACCTTTTTCCCTTCACAAAAAGGGTCTAGATTCAACGTCGGAAACTACCGCGGTTTTGCAAAACTATCTACTATTTCTTAGCTGCTAGAGTACCTTATTACATTCGGCAACTGCAACACGCATGTTGTAGTCTAATATCCCCGTCGAAACATGTTTTTGTTAGACATCGATCAACATCGACTAACCTCCTAGAGTTCTCGTCTTTAATCAACAGAGGCTTTCATAGTGGCTTACAAAACGGATGTAATTTTCACAGACTTCAGCAATGCTATTGATTCGGTTAATCATCTGTATTAGATTTTCCTACACATCTTGTAAACTGGTTAGCGTCGTATCTTTTCGAACCGCACACAGCGTGTTGTGTTCTCTAAAGTTTTGTCACATGTCGTGAATGTAACCTCAGGTGGTCATTTAGGTCCGCTGCTGTTTAATTTTTGTGAATGACTTACCTCAAGCTATTTTGCACTCAGTTACTTTAGTGTATTCTGATGACGTAAAAATTTGTTTTTCCTTTTCCGATTGGTACTCGCGCAGTCGCCTTCAACTCGACCTTGACGAATTAAATATGTGGTGTTTGTCTAACCTACTTTTTGAACTATTCCAAGTGTAATCTCATGACGTTTCACCGCCGTGCTCCACCACATATGTTGTCCTATTCTATAGGAAATCATGTTCTGGACCGAATTTCCTCATCGAATGACTTTTGGAATCCTCTTCGATAACAAGACTATGCTTTAACAGCCATATTGCTGTAATAGTCAACTAAGCTAAGGGAGTTTTAAGCTTCATTAATCATTGGTTAAAAGAGTTTGACGACCCGTATATTACTAAAGTACTGTACGTATCGTTGGTACGTCCGATATTGGAATCCTGTTCCTGTGTTTGGAGCCCTCAATGTAAACATCAAATCCTAATTGAATCGGTGCAAAAACCATTTCTAACCTTTGCCCTTAGGAATCTAAACAGGGACTCTGGCTCTTCCGGTTACCTCGGTATGGAGGATAGGCTAAGATTACTAGACCTACCCTCCTTACACCATCGCGATGGGGTAATGCTAATGCACAAGCTCATTCTCCGGCTTGTTGACTCCCAAACTCTGTTGGGACAGATATGCTTTGTGGTTCCATTTAGACCAACCCGGACTTTCCGACCTATCCGATTGCCCTTCTGTAGATCGAACTACGTCCAGCACGAAAGGTTCGTTATGTTATATGTAGTAATTACAACTCATTGTATAATGCCATATCCCACGAAATGTCCTTTTGATATCATTGTTCGTAATATTTACCACCACCTAAACCTATCCAATTTGTAAACCCTTCTTCCTTCATTCCCTGTATTTATAATGAAATACTCTAGGTAATAATTAGATAATTGTTAGTTTAATAAATAAATACATAAACAATTCTATTTAGATCACGTCTGGGTCGCCAAAACTTTACGCTTGTAAAGACTCAACCATCGCAATATTTCGCAGGCGCCTGTATTCGGATCGTTGTCCATGCTAAACGGAGTGCATTTCGACGAAACAATGGAAAATGTAAGACCGAAATGTAATCAGACGAAAAAGACGTGGCAAAGATCAAATAATTGTATGTGCGCCTTGTATAAAATGAACACGAACACACATCCGATAGAAAATTTTTCAGACCTTTCAAAAATGCAAATTTGTATGTTTGGTTTTTAGTTTGGGAGCTATGAGCAAGTTTCAAGTTTTTTCAGTGTGAAAAAATGCCTTCAACTTTTATTCTCATACTGTATCTGTCGGGTTTCCCAGCCCGATGTTTAGGTATAAAAAAACTTGTTGTTAGTTAATGACAGCCTAACGTAAATCTACCATATGTTTGCTTATTCGATTGAACACTGTATTGTAAATAGTGTAAATTGCTTATGCTTATTTCGCTACTACAGCTGCAGCATCTATGCTGTTCTCCCGCGCTCTCTCTCTCTCTCTATCTATATCGCTCGCACTCGGCTCAGCAGCAGCCCGAGCTTCTTTTCGTTCTGTCTACCGCTTGCAGTGGGGCACGGGCAATTCGGTCCGCCTGCCCTCAAGCAGTCTGGACCTGATCATCATCGCTTTCGGATTATTGTCCACTTAACTCACAAACGCGTACTGCCGCTACTTATTATAAATATAAAAAAATAAAATACATAAAATTGTAGTTCCAATTGAATTATCTTGACTCTTTACTTAAAAAAGACAAATTACAACAGTTATTAAAAACGCTTAATAGCTTAACATTTGGTGACCCCGACGTGATTGTGCAATAATTAATTGATTAGTACAATCACAAACTGCATTTATAAACAATAATTTTAGTTCGTTCGTCTGTTTTCGCTCTTCTGTAAATAGCCAGTGCCATCGACCACATAGCTGCTATACAAGCATATACACCAGCCGCTCTTACATACACGAATTGCGCTTGAGGTTCCCGTTTGTTACACGCGTTTCGTTTTGCGTTCCTCTTCCCGCTACGAACGTTTCTAGAGCGGCTGCTGCTATGGACGCTGCCAACGACACTATAGTGACAGTAACAAGGGAGCAAAACAGGGTGTCTTTTTTGAGGATGAAGTCAACGGAACTCTGTGAGAAGGTGAAGAGATTGGCTACCGCTTGGGAAGGTGAGGCTGCTGTCTGCGATTATTACACCCTAGTTGAGAAGTTGGAGCAGATTGAGAAGCTGAGCGGGCAATTTGAGACATTGCACAACGAGCTCGAACAATTGGCCTTCAGCGAGATTCAGAGTGGACTGTGCGACAGGTTTGAAACGCTTGCCACTGCTCTCAAGGCTTCGATTCGGCGTGAAATTGATAGGATTAGCGGCTATACGCCACTGCATTCTACGGTTGCTGGACCAAATTTAACTTCTGGTTTTGCTGGTTCTCAACCGCCACCTCTTCGCAGACCAGCATCGTCCCTGCCTCCCATACAATTGCCAAGATTTAGTGGAGGATATGCGGATTGGACGGACTTTTACTCGATGTTCACCACTATCATCGACAATCATCCGGACCTCTCCAACATTGAGAAGTTCCAGCATTTACGATCTTGCCTGCGTGATTCGGAGTTGGAGACAGTTCGTGCGCTGGAAATTTCTGACAGCAATTATAATATAGCCTTGGATTTGTTGGAAAAAGGTTTAATAATCGTCGTTTAATCTTTCAGGCGCACATTACTGAGATCCTGGGGCTGCAGTCTGTGGAGAATGGGTCAGTGTCGATGCTTCGGGAGATCTCGGACAAGTTTAACGCACATATTCGGGCGCTCCAGGCTTTGGGCACTCCTGAGCAGATCGCAGGATGCATCATTGTGCAGGTGTAAACTGGATCCAGCGACTCAAGCCAAGTGGGAGGAACGATTAGAGGACTCAGCCTTCGTTAACTTGATTCCGTCATGGGAGTCC
Organism: Drosophila bifasciata; assembly: GCA_009664405.1. Classification (NCBI taxonomy): domain Eukaryota; kingdom Metazoa; phylum Arthropoda; class Insecta; order Diptera; family Drosophilidae; genus Drosophila; species Drosophila bifasciata. Next base: position 34,999,056 of record CM019042.1, read on the forward strand.
ATGGCCTCGTTTTGGAGCAGCGATGCAGGACGTTGGAAACAGTGGATTTCGTTATGACAACCTATGCGCCGAGCGGTCAGGTGGGCAGGAGCAGTAAAGCTAGCCATTCCAAATCCATACTTGCTGCCTTTAAGCAACACACATCAGGTTGCGTTCTGTGCAATGACAGTGCTCACGGAATCCATCATTGTCCGAAGTTTATAGCACTGTCTCCATTAAATCGCTATAAAGAAGCCAAGAGGTATACCCTGTGTGTAAATTGCCTCAAGGCAGGCCATCGGTTGAGTAAATGCAGCTCGAGCAAATGCCGTACCTGTGGGCGTAGGCACCACACTCTCCTGCATTTTGGAGGTCCTGAAGCTACTGCAGCCCATGGTGGATCTGTGCTACTTGACACGTCGTCGCATCTCATCACTGAGTCCTCTGCTTCAGCCTCTGCATATTCTGCACTTATTGCCCAGGATCTCAGTAATGATGATGTGCTATTACCCACGGCCACCGTCCTAGTCAAAAATAGTTCTGGGGCCTTCGTTTCTTTGCGAGCGCTGCTAGATTCCGGCTCTCAACTGCATCTAATAACATCCCGTTTAGCTAATCAGCTTCAGCTTCGGAAGATAAAATCGTCCACTGCTGTTTCTGGAATAGGCGACTCCAGCCTCGTCACCGATGGAATGTCAGTGAAAATAAGCCTTCACTCTCGTTTGTCGACATACTCGGCTCCCATCACTGCTGTAATCGTCCCTAATATCACTGATCGGCAGCCAAGCCGCAGCGTGAACACTTGCAGCTGGATGATCCCTGGAAACCTGCCACTCGCCGATCCAGGATATCATATACCTGGGGCATCGATCTGCTGATTGGTGCAAGACTGTTTTGGAGCTCTTATGTGTTGGGCAATTCAAGCTTTCGCCAGGATTACCAATACTTCAGGAAACTCTCTTGGGATGGGTCGTGTCTGGAGGTTGTGATCGAGTCAAATCCGTATCGTTGAATAGTTTTAACAGGACACCAACATCCGATTTATCTGCGAAACCCTGCAGATTCTGTTGAAAGACAGGTTTCAACGGGGGGAGGATGTCGGGTTTCCCAGCCCGATGTTTAGGTATAAAAACTTGTTAGTTAATGGCAGCCTAACGTTAATCTACCATATGTTTGCTTATTCGATTGAACACTGTATTGTAAATAGTGTAATTGCTTATGCTTATTTCGCTACTACAGCTGCAGCATCTATGCTGTTCTCCCGCGCTCTCTCTCTCTCTATCTATTGCTCGCACTCGTCTCAGCAGCAGCCCGAGCTTTTTTCGTTCTGTCTACCGCTTGCAGTGGGGCACGGGCAATTCGGTCCGCCTGCCCTCAAGCAGTCTGGACCTGATCATCATCGCTTTCGGATTATTGTCCACTTAACTCACAAACGCGTACTGCCGCTACTTATTATAAATATAAAAATAAAATACATAAAATTGTAGTTCCAATTGAATTATCTTGACTCTTTACTTAAAAGACAAATTACAACAGTTATTAAAAACGCTTAATAGCTTAACAGTATCTTTCAGGTTGAATAAAGAGTATGCAATGTATGATTTTGTTTTTTAGATATATTCCTTGTTATACATTCTCAATAAAAAACAGAATGAGAGGTGCGGCATGCGAGGTAACATCACTTAAATCGATCTAGAAGACAAACGGGTCCGAACCGCAAAATGCGCTTCCACACATATGTAGGTAAAGGAATACTCAGTGAAATCTCGGGAAAATTCAAGGATATATTGTATATTTGTAAATATATTTGTAAAAAGTCAACGATGAAAAACCAAGCAAAAACGAGGTCATTATACTAGTTATTTCATAAATTGTATATATTAGTTAGTTAGTTATTCAATAGAAATCTTAAGCATATTTTTTTTAAATTTTTACAAGATGATTATTTTTAGGAAAAAATTTCCTTCTCCCATCACCCTACTTCGCCATCCTCAGCTCTTTCATTGCTGATCGGACTGTCGATGTAGCAGTAAGAGACTCACGCTCCAGCTTGGCACAGATCCACGCAGGAGTGCCCTAAGGAAGTGTACTTGGTCCAGTGACATGTAAGCTCCGTTCCCCATCATAAATCCCAAAGGAATGTCGCCTGCAATCCTGCTACTGGCTACTTACGCCGACGACACGGCCTTGCTTGCGTCCCACTCGTGTCAGCAAACAGCTTCGGCTGCAGTTCAAGACTGGTTGTGTGCGATGGAGCGATGGAATAAGCAATGAAACAAAGGCATTAACTGCAGCAAGTCGGAATGCGTGACCTTCTCCCTAAGGCGTTTGATCGGCTTTGATCTGACCTTTGATCTGAACTGCTACCTGGGTGTATACTTGGACCGCCGGCTTATATGGAACACTCACATAACGGCAAACAAATCGAAATGCCTTCGAAAGCTCCAGAAGCTTTATTTGCTCTTGAAGTCCAGAAGTCTTCAGCTGTCGACGAAGGCTCTTTTGCTCAAAGCAATTTTAACGCCAACTTGGACCTATGCCCTTGAAGTTTGGGGCACCACTTCTAAGCACCAACTGAACAGTCTGAGAGTGGTGCAGGCACGTGCTGCTCGGCGGGCATCCGGGCTTCCCTGATATGTGACCAACCGGCCAATTGAAAACGATCTTCGCCTTGTTCCGGTAGGCGACCAGCTTAATCAACAAAGCAGCCGATACTCCGACAGGCTCATGGCGCACCCAAACTCACTGACTTAAAGCAGGCTTGCCAACCCGCAACGTCTCCGAAGAATGAAGAGATTCCACCCAAGTGATCTCACTTACCGTGCCATCCAATAACCATGAAAGTTTTGTAAAGAATTGTAAATAGTCAAGGCCCATTGTACTATATCTCTTTCCCTACCTTCTAAACGTCCGGTTATGTTCAAATGGCATTGAACGATTCCGGCGCTTAATTTTTAATTTTTGTTATAAAAAAAAGAAAAACGAAAAAGTTTTTGTAATAACAAATTATGTTTTAGTAAAATGTACATTAAACTTTTGGCATTTAATGCTCCGTCAACAGACAAATATGCACAGAAATCAAATTTCAACTTTCATTATTTATTGTGAAGCGTCTAGACATTGTAGCACCAAGTACTCTTGCTGACTAAATGTTGGAACATGTTTTTTTCAGATGCAGTTTTTTTCATGAAGGTATCTTATTTCGTTGAAAAGTTATTAATTGAGCATGCGAAAAGGCCGGTTGTCCCACTGTGCGACAGTGTAGAGAAGCGGGAGCGAAAATAGAAGACACGAAATTGTAAAAAACGTACATATGTAGCTGCAGCTGCGCAGAGAGCGAGAGATTAGACAAATAAAGTACCAAAATCTTAGACGGCCGCACTCTCTGAACTTCAATATTTATTTAAACCAAACAACAATGAATATATTGTTCAATTTGCAATCTTTGTCTCTCGCCGCTTCCCTAAAACTACAACGGAAGATGTAAAACTACATCTAAAAAAATTTAATTTTTAAACATAAGCGCAATATTTCTTAATTTAAAATATTTCTTCCTGATTCTCTTCTATCCAAGGCCCTGGAACTGTCTGCATGGCCAAAGCATACTATTTTTCATGAGTTTCTGCCAAGAGGTCCTCCCCAGAGTCCTAGAATCCCTGCCCCTAATATATAAAAAAACTAGGGTACCATTTTACCATCCAATATCAAAATGTACGCAGTCTTTTAGGTAAATTGACTAAAATATATGCGAAAAGCGCCTCTTTCGAATTCTTCGCTATAGTTATAACTGAATCCTGGCTTTAACTCTACCGTTTTCCAAGTTCACCACCTATAGAACGGATCGTCCATCATTTGCAGGTGGCGTTTTAATCGCGGTAAAAATTGACTTTGCGTCCGAGATTTTTCCATTTAACAACATCCACGGTATCAAATTAATTGCAGTAAAAGTACGTATTGGAGCGGCTTTTATCTTTTTATCCTGTTCATTATTCCTCCTAGATCTGATGCCATTGTTTATTTATTTTAACCACCTTTCTGCCATTCATGCTGTGGTTTCTGCTTCAGGTTGTGCTGATCAGATCAATGTCATGGGCGACTCCAACATTCCATTTCTTTCTTGGCAGCAGGATGAATCAACCAATGCTAACTGGTAGTCCACATGATTTTGTTGATTAGATAACAGAAATTCCCTTGCCCAAATGAATTCCGTTAAAAACAATAGGGGTAGACTTTAAGATCTCACTTTTTGTCCGTGATGCTTGCCGAAAAACTGTTGTCAGAGGTTATCTTTTTATCTTTTTCCTGAAGATCCGCACCATCCAACTTTTTATCTATAGTTGTCGTGTTTTCGTGTACTAATACCATTTTACCCTCAACAAAAGGAATCAAGTGTTTCCGCAAAACAAATTTCACCGATATAAATTTACATCTCTCGCAAATTGATTGGTTCTTTTGTAAGAAACCTATCTCAGGCTGAGGTAGGCTCAGTCTGTCCAGGATTTTCCCTACAAGGAATTTGTAGTTCGCTGGAACTTTAGGGCGGGGGCTTGGCCGTGAGACCGAACGTGGAGCGAGCGTAGAGTCTGATTACCGTGTAGGTAGTTTGGTAATCGCACTTGGCGATGAAAGGGAAAACGCTGACACCTGAGTTTTTGTGTGTGCGGTAATATGTTTCTGGGTCACCTGAGTTGTTGTCGCGCTCGGCGAAGAAATGATGACACTTCGTAGTTTCTCGTGGTTCTGGTGTCGTGTAGTGGTTTCTTGTATTGTTGTCTTGCTGAGGCGTGGCGTTGGTAGCCGCGGCGGATGTAATGCCGTTTGGTACTCGGCTGATGGACTGCCGTTACTGTTGGCTGATAGACTGCCGTTACTGTGTAGAATAGGCGATGGACTGCCCGGATTGATCGAGGGCTCGGGCTATTTAAGGCCGATCTCGATGGCTGAGTCCGCAAGTTTGTGGTTACGGAAGTGGTGTCGAGTTCTTCACTTGTGCCACTGACACGGTCATTGCCTCGGTTGCACCGAGAAATGAGCTGAGTGTAGTTTTGGCACTTTGGTCATTGACTCGGTTGCACTGGGGAAATGACTTGAGTGTAGTTTTGAAATTCGGGGAAACTGGGGCGCGTGTGTCGATTTCGCAGAAATCGATCGGCGCGTTTGACTTGGAAATTTACAGAGTCAGGTGTATGGTGTTTGTGTTGTTGGTGTATAGATTATATATATGACAAAGTAACTTAGTGCTATGAATATGAATATGTATATGAATGTAACGGGCTCTGGTCCCAGGGTTCGTTACACCCCCCCCTCCCCCACCCCTTTCCTTCCGGGTGGAGATTCAAGTGGCCACTGTCGTTATCGTTGCGTTGCGGGCGTAAGGCCCGCGGGATCCTTCCGACGTGTTTTGGCGTTTCTATTGGTGGTTTTCCGTCGTCAGGGGGTCGTTGTGATCGCTGGTGTCGTTTGCTTCCTCAGCAGGGTCGCTGTCCAACGTGTCGTGGTACTTTTTTCAGGTCGTTGATATTTGCGACTTTCAGTTTCCGATTTCTGGGGTGTTGCAACTTGACGATATTTGTTGACGCAAAACCTTTGACTTTGTATGGTCCATCATATTTTGGGGCCAATTTTGCAGCGAAACCGTCAGCTGCGTTGGAGAGGTGGTGATGTCTGATCAGTACTAGTTGGCCCACAGTGGGGCGCCATTCTCGTCGGCGGAGATTTTAGTGGCGGGATTGTTTTTGACTCGCCCGCTGAATACTGAATTCCGCACTATCGCGAATACTTCTTTGAGTCGGGTTGCCTTAGTGTGGGCTGTGTCCGGAGGGCTTCCTGTCCCTGGTGTAACTTCGTCGTACAATGCTCCAGTTAAGCGAGGTTCTCTCCCGTGTAGCAAGAAGGCGGGGCTGAATCCAGTTGTTTCCGAGACACTGGAGTTAATTGCTAGTGATATTTCGGTTACGAGTTCGTCCCATGTGTTTTGATGATCCTCCACGAATTGTGCAATCATGGTCTTCACTGTCCGATTGGCCCTTTCCGAAGGGTTTTCCTGGGGGGCAATACGGTGCGGTGTGTTGCAGATCCACGCCGGCTGTTTGCATAAAAGTGCGGAAGGAGCGGCTGGTGAACTGCGTTCCATTGTCACAGACGAATCGTTTTGGTACGCCAAAGTGACTGAGAATGCGTTCCCGAAAGGCTAGCTCTAGAGTGGCGGTGGTAGTCTTCTTAAGGGGCACTAGTTCGACCCATTTTGAGAAGGTGTCGAAGAATACCAGCAGCATGGTGTTCCCTCGTTTTGATCGGGGAAGTGGTCCTACGAAGTCGGCGCATAAGGTTGCGAAAGGTTCCTCTGCCCTGCGGGAAAGCATCCTACCCACGGGCTTGCGTTGCACTGCCTTAAACTTTTGGCAGCTCAAACAGCTGCGTACGTATTTCCGCACATCGCGATATAGGCCGGGCCAATAGTATCGTTGTGTTATCCGTGTGATGGTTTTCCGAATGCCGAGGTGGCCTGCCGTGGGCCGATCATGGCATTCCTTGAGGACACTTTGGCGTCGGTCTTTTGGGACACAGAGTTTCCATGACACGTAGTCGTGATCGTCGGCTCCGTGGCCCAGATGCTTTGTAGAGTTCTCCATTCTCAAAAACGTAGTCGGGGTATTTATCGGAAAATTTTTTTTGGTTTGTTGAATCCGTCGTGTTAGCCAGGGGCAAGATGTTGCGTCCTCTTTGATTCTTGCTAGCGTCTCCAAGGGTTGTCGGGACACGGCATCGGCAACTACGTTTTGTTTCCCTGCTCTATAGTGGACGTCGTACTGATACTGTTGGAGTTGGAGCGCCCATCTCGCTATTCTTCCGTAGGGGCTTTTCCAGAGTATTTAGCCATTTCAGCGCGAGATGGTCTGTTATAACGTCGAACCGGTATCCTTCTAAGTAGCAGCGTAGTTTTCGGATTGCCCAAATGACGGCGAGGCATTCCTTGTCGGTGGCGGAGTAGTTTCCTTCGGCCTGGTTCAAGCGTCTGCTGACATAGGCGATGACGCGTTCCTTTCCTTCGATCTCTTGCGTGAGTACGGCGCCTATGACGAGGTTGCTCGCATCGGTTTGTAGTGAAAACTTGACGTTGAAATCAGGGCAAGCAAGTACGGGAGCGGTCGTGAGTAGTTATTTTAGTTGGTCGAAGGCCGCTTGTTGATCTGCGGTCCAGGTCCATGTTTGTCCTTTCTTGAGTAGCTGAGACATTGGTTGGACGACTGTAGAAAAATTTGGCAGGAATCTTCGGTACCATGATGCCATTCCGATGCACTGACGTAGTTCTTTTAGGTTCGTGGGTGGCTTGAGTTCTTTAACGGCAGCAATCTTGTCGGGGTCTGTGTGGATACCTTCTTCGCTGATGACGTGACCAAGATATTTGATCCGGCTTTGGAAAAAGGTGCACTTTTCCGCGTTTATCCGCAGGTTCGCTTTTCGAAGGCGAGAGAGGACTAATGCCAGGTTGTGTAGGTGGTCCTCGAAGTCTCGTCCGACGATGAAAATGTCGTCTAAATATGCGAATGCGTAGGGTTCCATGTCGGCACCGATCACAGTATCAAGGGCCCGTTGGAATGTTGCTGGTGCAGAATGTAATCCGAAGGGCATCACTTTCCATTGATAGGGACTGTCGGGTTTCCCAGCCTGATGTTTAGTTAGTGGAGCAGCCTAAAGTAAATCTACCTGCAAATGTTTGCGTATTCGATTGAACACTGTATTGTAAAGATTGTAATTGTTTATGCTTATGGTTACGCTTATGCTCATTTCGCTACTACAGCTGCAGCGTCTATGCTGTTCTCTCGCGCGCTCTCTCCTCTATCTATCTATCGCTCGCACTCGGCTCAGCAGCAGCCCGAGCTTATTTTTGGTCTCTACCTCTTGCAGTGGGGCACGGGCAATTCGGTCCGCCTGCCCTCTAGCAGTCTGGACCTGATCATCATCGCTTTCGGATTATTGTCCACTTAACTCACAAACGCGTACTGCCGCTACTTATTATAAATATAAATAAAATAAAATACATAAAATTGTAGTTCCAATTGAATTATCTTGACTCTTTACTTAAAAAAGACAAATTACAACAGTTATTAAAAACGCTTAATAGCTTAACATTTGGTGACCCCAACGTGATTGTGCAATAATTAATTGATCAGTACAATCACAAACTGCATTTATAAACAATAATTTTCGTTCGTTCGTCTGTTTTCGCTCTTCTGTACATAGCCAGTGCCATCGACCACATAGCTGCTATACACCAGCCGCTCTTACATACACGAATTGCGCTTGAGGTTCCCGTTGGTTACACGCGTTTCGTTTTGCGTTCCTCTTCCCGCTACGAAGGTTTCTAGAGCGGCTGCTGCTATGGACGCTGCCAACGACACTATAGTGACAGTAACAAGGGAGCAAAACAGGGTGTCTTTTTTGAGGATGAAGTCAACGGAACTCTGCGAGAAGGTTAAGAGATTGACTACCGCTTGGGAAGATGAGGCCGCTGTCTCCGATTATTACACACTAGTGGGAAAGTTGGAGCAGATTGAGAAACTGATCGGGCAATTTGAGACATTTCACAACGAGCTCGAAGAATTGGACTGCAGCGAAATTCACAGTGGACTGTGCGACAGTTTTGAAACGCTTGCCAGTGCTCTCAAGGCTTCGATTCGGCGTGAAATTTATCGGATTAGCGGCTACATGCCTCTGCATTCAACGGTTGCTGAACCGAATGTAACTTCTGGTTTTGCTGGTTCTCAGCCGCCACCTCGTCGCAGGCCAGCATACAATCCCTGCCTCCCATACAATTGCCAAGTTTTAGTGGAGGATATGCGGATTGGACGGACTTTTATTCGATGTTCACCACCATTATCGACAACCATCCAGACCTCTCCAATATTGAGAAGTTCCAGCATTTGCGATCTTGCCTGCGTGATTCGGCGTTGGAGACAGTGCGCGCCCTGGAAATTTCTGACAGCAATTATAATATAGCCTTAGAGTTGTTGGAAAAAGGTTTAATAATCGTCGTTTAATCTTTCAGGCGCACATTACTGAGATCCTGGGGCTGCAGTCTGTGGAGAATGGGTCAGTGTCGATGCTTCGGGAGATCTCGGACAAGTTTAACGCTCATATTCGGGCGCTCCAGGCTTTGGGCACTCCTGAGCAGATCGCAGGATGCATCATTGTGCAGGTGTAAACTGGATCCAGCGACTCGCCAAGTGGGAGGAGCGATTAGAGGACTCAGCCTTCGTTAACTTGATTCCGTCATGGGAGACCATGGCCTCGTTTTTGGAGCAGCGATGCAGGACGTTGGAAACAGTGGATTTCGTTATGACAACTTATGCGCCGAGCGGTCAGGTGGGCAGGAGCAGTAAAGCTAGCCATTCCAAATCCATACTTGCTGCCTTTAAGCAAAAACACATCAGGTTGCGTTCTGTGCAATGACAGTGCTCACGGAATCCATCATTGTCCGAAGTTTATAGCACTGTCTCCATTAAATCGCTATAAAGAAGCCAAAAGGTGCTCCCTGTGTGTAAATTGCCTCAAGGCAGGCCATCGGTTGAGTAAATGCAGCTCCAGCAAATGCCGTGCCTGTGGGCGTAGGCACCACACCTCCTGCATTTTGGAGGTCCTGGAGCTACTGCAGCCCATGGTGGATCTGTGCTACTTGACACGTCGTCGCATCTCATCACTGAGTCCTCTGCTTCAGCCTCTGCACATTCTGCACTTATTGCCCAGGATCTCAGTAATGATGATGTGCTATTACCCACGGCCACCGTCCTTGTCAAAAATAGTTCTGGGGCCTTCGTTTCTTGCCGAGCGCTGCTAGATTCCGGCTCTCAACTGCATTTAATAACATCCCGTTTAGCTAATCAGCTTCAGCTTCGGAATATAAAATCATCCACTGCTGTTTCTGGAATAGGCGACTCCAGCCTCGTCACCGATGGAATGTCAGTGAAAATAAGCCTTCACTCTCGTTTGTCGACATACTCGGCTCCCATCACTGCTGTAATCGTCCCTAATATCACTGATCGGCAGCCAAGCCGCAGCGTGAACACTTGCAGCTGGATGATCCCTGGAAACCTGCCACTCGCCGATCCAGGATATCATATACCTCAGGGCATCGATCTGCTGATTGGTGCAAGACTGTTTTGGAGCTCTTATGTGCTGGGTAATTCAAGCTTTCGCCAGGATTACCAATACTTCAGGAAACTCTCTTAGGATGGGTCGTGTCTGGAGGTTGTGATCGAGTCAAAAACGTGTCGTTGATGAGCTTAACAAGACCCCAACATCCGATTCATATGCGAAACCCTGCAGATTTTGTTGAAAAACAGGTTTCAACGGGGGGAGGATGTCGGGTTTCCCAGCCTGATGTTTAGTTAGTGGAGTAGCCTAAAGAAAATCTACCTACAAATGTTTGCGTATTCGATTGAACACTGTATTGTAAAGATTGTAATTGTTTATGCTTATGGTTACGCTTATGCTCATTTCGCTACTACAGCTGCAGCGTCTATGCTGTTCTCCCGCGCGCTCTCTCCCTCTCTCTATCTATCGCTCGCACTCGGCTCAGCAGCAGCCCGAGCTTATTTTTGGTCTCTACCTCTTGCAGTGGGGCACGGGCAATTCGGTCCGCCTGCCCTCTAGCAGTCTGACCTGATCATCATCGCTTTCGGATTATTGTCCACTTAACTCACAAACGCGTACTGCCGCTACTTATTATAAATATAAATAAAATAAAATGCATAAAATTGTAGTTCCAATTGAATTATCTTGACTCTTTACTTAAAAGACAAATTACAACAGCTATTAAAAACGCTTAATAGCTTAACAGGGACCTCTGCCGGGGACCGTGAAGGCGGTGGCTTCTCGACTTCTGTTGGCCATGGGTATTTGCCAGTACCCGTTCTTCAGATCGAGGGTGGTTATGAAGCGTGCGTTCTGTAGGTTCTCCAAGATGTCAGGAATAGAGTGAGTGTTGAGTTGTCGGTAGTCCACGCACATGCGCCATTTGCCGTTCTTTTTACGAACGAGCACGATGGGGGCGCTGTGTGGGCTTCGTGAGGGTTCGATGAGACCTTCCTGGATCAGTTGGTCGACTTGCTCGTCGATAATCCGCATCATGGCTGGGTTCTTTGGATAGTACCTCTGCTTTATGGGTCGATTATCCCTCATGACGATGGTGTGCTCGGCTATGTTGGAGGTCCCGTGGAGATTATTGAACTATGGGAGTTCTGTGTCCAGAAATTCTTGGATCTGTGGCGCTATGTCCGGCGGCCAGGGATCGGAGATCAGTTCTGGATCGGGTTCGGTGAGATCGGGGGTGTCGGTCCTTTGGCTGGCTTGGGTCTTCTGGGAGGATGGTTGTGTCGAACGCGCTGGGGTGTTCGATCCTACGTGGGTAGTCGCTTATGTGAACGACGATCGGGGTAGCGTTGGTCGTGGGTGGCGTAGCTTCGTGGGTCTGGCGGTATACCTGGGTTGTAATGTCTCCAGATCAGCAACGACTTGGTTGGGCGACGAAGATTTCGGACGTGGTGTAAGGCATGGCGTGGTGCATGGCGCTAGTGAGCACGTCAGTACGCGTAGGGTACTCCAGTGGGTTGCCGAAGATCGGGGTGGCGTCTGCCGTGGGTACGACAGGGCTGCGGTCGGTGTTTCGGGGGGTCATCGGGCTAGATTCCGGTTCCTTGGATATTAGTTCGATGGTTGGACCCGACCAGCAAGGAATTTGCGTGGCTGTTTCCCTCGTGGTTTGGTTGTTGCACTGTTGCTGCCGTTGTCGTTGTGGTTGCGCTGTGGCTGAACTTGGACCTGGGCTTCCTGTGTCGAGCGGGTTCCAGTTCGTTGGGGTTTGTCGCGTGGGTGAGATCCTTGTGGTGGGTTCGGGGTGCGTGTGCCCCGTAGTTTGTTTTGATCCTGGGCTTGCTGTGTCGAGCGCCTGGTTCAATTGTGTTGATTCTTGTCTCATGTGTGAAATCCTCGTGATGTGTTTGGTATGTGTGATCCCTGTGGTTGGCTTAGGACGCGGGTGCTCCGTAGTGGCCGTGGGATTCGTTTTCCCGTTTGCTTGGTTGCAGTTTACCGGTGCTTGCTTCGGATTCGTGTTTTCCGTTGTGGCCCGGTTCTTCGCTTTCGCTGTGGTTGGTTTCGGTGTCGTATTCTTCGTTGCATTATGTGTTCGCTGTGGTTGGTTTCGGGGTCGTATTCTTCGTTGCGGTATTGGGTGCCGTATTCTTTGTTGTAGGTCGGGGACGTGTATTCGCGGTGGTTGACCTAGATTTCTTGTTACTGAGGTTGTGGATTTGTACGTGATTGGTTTGAACTGACGGTGGCGTTGGCGTGAGGTGGCGATCTTGTAGCTTTAGCAGCGTTGTGCCGCATTGATCGTCGTTTCGATAGCACATAGGATGTCCATGCCGACTATAACTTGCTCCAGCATGTTTGGTAGGACCAGGAGTGGGATTTGAACCTCTCGTTGATCCAGCTTGATGTGCGCCAGTAGAACTTGTGTGATCTCTCTGACTGAGCCGTCAGCCAGGCGTATGCGGACGCATGCATCTTGCAGGTTGGAGTTGTTGTTTAGTTGTCGGGCCAGGTTGTAGCTGACGAAACTTCGGGACGCCCCGGTGTCGATGGTGGCCTCCGTTGTTTGTCCTCCTATTGTCACTATCGCCACTATTCGGCCGTCGTTCACGTGTAGTGGGTTGCTTAGTTGCGGGTCTGGGGAGGCGTCGTTCTCGGCTGATCCCGTGTCAGTCGAGGACGCGTGTCGTTTCCCGACGTGGCCCGGCGGGCAGCAGTCGACGGTCCGATTGCCGCGCTTTCCTTGTTCCCAGCAGAATAGGATCGAAGCGTTGGTGCAGTCGTAGGCGACGTGTCCAGCTTGACCACATCGGCGACAGGCTGCGCGTGGGTTGGCAATGGGAGTGGTAATCATTCGATGGCCGACGTCTTGGTTCGTTGTACTATTTTGATTCGATGACTGTCTGCGAGGTGTGTCTGCTGAATCCCAATGGGGTCTGCGAAAGGGCGTCCGGTAGGCGTCACTTTCTCTGCGGTCTGGATGCCTTGCCGGCCTGGTGTCTCTTGGTGGGCTTCGCATGGGTTCGGGGGAGTCCTGGCAGGGCGTTGTCGTAGATCCGGTAAAGCTCCGCGTCTAGGTCGTACTCGGCATGGTGCATGAGTAGCCGTATCTCGATGAGATATTCTTTGAATGGTTATCCCACCGCTTGCTTGCGGCCTCGGATCTGGTCGTCCAATTGTTCGAAATACCTTGGCGGCAGAAAATATGTCAGAAACTCCTGGCGGAAATGTACCCAGGAACTGCCCCTGTAGTTGACTGGTACGGTACCAGCGATTGGCTCGGTTGGTGAGTAGTTCGGCCATGCTCCGAGGCAGTTGGTTGGTGTCCACTCCATAGGCGCGTGCGCGTTCCTCGAGTAGTTCCAGAAACGATAGTGGGTCATCTTCCTCGTTGAACTGGATGCCCCATCCGCGGATGCGTTCTGCCGTGCGTGCGACGTGGTTATAGTCGGGCCCGCTTATGGGTGCGTCTATCGCTGGCACAACTCTCTGTGTGGGCGAGCGGGAGGTTTCCGTAGTGGGCGGCCTTGGAAGATCGGCGGCGGCTGGGACCAATGGTGGTCGGGGCGTGGGCTCTGGGGCTGCGGGGACATGCAAGCTGGCTTTGGGGCCTCATTTTCCGGTGTCTGATGGTCCTGGAGTAGTGGGCAGCGGGGACTTGGAGCGCCCTGCTGGTCTTGCGTATTGTCTCTCGAGTTCTGCCAAGCGAGTCCAGGCACCCGGCGGGAGTGGTCCGGCGACTAGTATGGCAAAGTTCTTGCGCAACTCTTCAACAGTTCCTTCGGTGTCAAATTCGAATTCCTTGGCGAAGGCCTCCAGCTCGTCTCGGCGGCGCTTGTAGATCCAGCCGATGCTGACGCCTGGATTGGCGATTTGCTCGCTGGTGTGGAAAACAATGCTCGCGTCGTCTTCGACGGCTTCCATGGTGATTGGACTGAGTTTTCCTCGGTGTTTTTTGGGCACTTTTCACTGTTTTAGCACTTGGTCACTGCGTTTACTTTCCCGGTGGCACTCGCGACTGGATTCGGGTGGGTGCGCGGATTTGGTTTTGTATCGGACTTGTGTTCTGTGGTTAGCTCTACTATTCTTTTCTCGGTGGCCGTGGGTCTTTAATCCACGTAGCCCCGCCACCTTATTTTTCTTGACGTTTCCTTAAAGTTGCCAGAAAGTCGGCTTTGAAATCTCCTTAAAGTTTCCGTAAGTCCCTGCTCGGGCGCCACTTGTAAGAAACCTATCTCAGGCTGAGGTAGGCTCAGCCTGTCCATGATTTTCTCTACAAGGAATTTGTAGTTCGCTGGAACTTTAGGGCATGGCTCTAACTTTGGCCGTGAGACCGAAAGTGGAGCGAGCGTAGAGTCTGATTACCGTGTAGGTAGTTTGGTAATCGCACTTGGCGATGAAAGGGAAAAACGCTGACACCTGAGTTTTTTGTGTGTGCGGTAATATGTTTCTGGGTCACCTGAGTTGTGTTCGCGCTCGGCGAAGAAATGATGACACTTCGTAGAGTTTGTTTTGATGTTATTAAATGGTTTTATTTGTGTTCTGTATTGTTTCTCGTGGTTCTGGTGTCGTGTAGTGGTTTCTTGTATTGTTGTCTTGCTGAGGCGTGGCGTTGGTAGCCGCGGCGGATGTAATGCCGTTTGGTGCTCGGCTGATGGACTGCCGTTACTGTTGGCTGATAGACTGCCGTTACTGTGTAGAATAGGCGATGGACTGCCCGGATTGATCGAGGGCTCGGGCTATTTAAGGCCGATCTCGATGGCTGAGTCCGCAAGTTTGTGGTTACGGAAGTGGTGTCGAGTTCTCCACTTGTGCCACTGACACGGTCATTGCCTCGGTTGCACTGGGAAATGACTTGAGTGTAGTTTTGAAATTCGGGGGAAACTGGGGCGCGTGTGTCGATTTCGCAGAAATAGATCGGTGCGTGTGACTTGGAAATTTACAGAGTCAGGTGTATGGTGTTTGTGTTGTTGGTGTATAGATTATATAAATTAATCCAATGCTGTCCCGCGTAGTCTCTGATGGCGTAGCTCAAGTAGATGACACGTCGGGTGCGTATGTGGATGTCGTTGATGGGCAGGGTTAGCTGCTATGTTGGGATGTTGGCAGAGTTATCTGCTGTGGGGTTTATTATTGCGCGTGTTGCTGGCTAAGGCTCAGTCAACATCAATAACTTCAATAATTAAACGATTACGGAATTCACCGGAGTACGAACTTTTATTTGGCAAACGAACTGTTTGGTTGTATTGTGTTCTTAAGACTGAAGGCTACAGAAAATATTCGAACTTAAGTTAGCCCTGCAAAGTCAATGCATCACGCCATTCGCTCGAGTCGGCGTGCCGACTCAGCATTCTTGCGCAAGCAACACGGTGTCCGTTTACAGTTGCTGCGCGCAGAACTCTTAGTAGCGAGTCAGCATTGTTTACAAAATACTACTTTGTTGCTGAGGGCAAACAGAATGCTTAAGGCTGTGTGTTAGTGTTGTTGTAATTTGTTGCTGAGGGCATCCAAATTACTTATGATCGAGTGAATGACAATGTATGACACAAAAGAGAATAACTTATGTACTTAGTTCTTAACTACCCCCTCAGAATGATGACCGTCCTCGGTCATATTAAAGTTGTCCAAAGCCTTCTGTATCCTCAGTGATGCTCGCTTTCTCCTTAGTGCCATAAAAAGGATGAATGAGCAAATTAGTCCGACGTTCAGGACTGCACCAACTGCGAACCAAAATTTAGGTGAGCCAGCCGCAATTACCTCCTCCTTGAAGTCCAGAATCGACTGCAAGTTGTTGATGTTCATACGATGCAGGAGTGGTATGCTTAGTGCCGGGTCATGTCCGATGATGTTTAGGAGTGGTGACCTCACGGTGCCAGGCTGTTTGCTTGGTGCTTTTGCGCAAGTTTATGAACTCAGTGCCATTGATAGCTGCAGACCGTTCGAAAGTTATCAGGAAGGTTCCTGAGACGGTTGCTTCCGCGCCATCGTCGTTCTGACGCGCGCTGTCGCTTCGTTGATTACCACGACGCCGTCATCTATAGGCATTATTGCATTCAGGTGGCTGGGTTGAGTGTGGCAGTTGGCGGTGTTTCCCGCATGAAGGGAGCTAGCACAGGTTTCGCGCCGTGCCCGTTCGCAGAAGGTGTTATGCGTAGTCACAGTGCATCCAGTAACTGCAAATGTATCCCTTTCGCATTCCGCCAGCGTGTCCTCGTCGAGTCGCAGAATGGTTTGTTGATGTGAGACGGGGTAGACAGAGACCTTTTGGCATTTAAATTCAACTTTGGGGTAAGCTATTAATATGTGGATAATATTCTCGGACTGAAGGACCTTGATCTTAGAAGCTTCTAATAAGCTAACTATTGGGGTATCTTGTTCAATAAGTGATTTCAGATCGGCATGATCAAGGATTGTTGGATTTACTATGTTTGCTTTTGCCAACGTTATCGTGAGTATTAAATTTTGAATTTCTGTATTAAGTATTCTATTCCTTGCCAACAGTGTCTCAAATAAATGAGGAGTGTCAACCAAATCGCCTTTGCGGGAACTGATAATTTTATTGATAGTGTCTGTCAATCTGTTAATTTGTTTTTTGAGTTTCGGAATTTATTATGATTTGTTTGGAGTTAGACTCCACCAACTGAGCCTCCGTAACGCGGACCTTTAGGAAATCTGAAGCATCAGGGGTACCAGCAACAACCTTCAAGGCAGTGCCTAAGAAATCGAGGCTTCGTGCAAATCTGTGATGCACTTGAAGAACGGACAACAAAGTTCTAAGGTGATCTGTATCTACGTCTAGTAATTTGCGCATATGCGACTGTGGAAAGGAATCGGACAGTTTTTCGGTCTCATCTATCATACTAATGAATTCAGAAATGTTACTTGAGTGCCTCAGGTAGCTACGTTGATCGAACACCAGTACTTCCCCGTCTAGGACCGGAATGTAGTTGGCATGCGAGAAGTCGGTGATCCGAGCATTTACCGCTGCTAGTACTACAAGTAAAGTGAGTGCAAACCTGAAATGGATAAACAGTATAAGACGTTGTTCTAACTCTAATTTGACTTACTAGCTAATTGTGGTGGGACACCTATTTCAGGTTGTCCTTATGGACCACCCTCCCCTTAATGAGGACAGACGTTCCCAGGTCTGCTTCGACCTTTTGCTCTGAGCATAAGGGAGTTAATTTGTTCCCTAACCTCTTGTTGTTCTTCTGGAACACCTTTTCTCCTACCTCAAAAACGCGGTTTTGCCTGGATGCATTGCATCTTTTGATGTTGTCTTGCTGTGCTTTAACTAGCCTGTCTTTGACGATTTCGCGACGATCACCGGCTGCTGCGTGAACAACCTCAATTGGTTTCTCGCGGGTTACTGAATGCAAACTTTTGTTGTATTCTATCGTAGCCTTTAAGATTAACTCTGTAGTGTCGCTGATTTTCTTGTCTAGCTTGAGGCATCTCGCAATTTCGGTCAGGGTGCTATGAAAGCGTTCCACCTGGCCGTTTGAGGTGCTGTGAAGCGGGGCCGCATTCACAATGCAAATGCCGTAGACGTTCCGGAGCATCGAAGTGATGGTCTCGGAATTAAAAGCTGCCTCGTTATCGCAATAAATTGTTTTGGTAGCGGGGAAAAGGTTAACAATTTGTAGTAGAGGGCCTGTGATATCGATTATTGTTCTAGACAATATCGGTTGGACGATTGCAAATTTGGAAAATTTGTCTATGCAGGTCAAGAATTGTTTCTTGTCTGTCGCGAAAATGTCAATATGCAACATTTCACCAGTATAACTTGGTATAGGCGTTTCCCCGAGTTCTTGTTTCTTCGGGTGCCTATCATACTTGGCTTTAGTGCAGACCCTGCAGTTCGCCACCACTTCTTTTGGCTAAATTGCCCATGTTGGGAAAAATAGTAGTTACGGAGTACTTGCTTAGTATTTTCCTGAGCTGCTCTGTGCGCTCGATTGTGTTCGGCAGTTATGATTTCTAACTGGTCGTTTTTGTCCGTTACATCCTGCACTAGATTTTTGCAATGCCAAAACTGGGTAGCAGGAAAAGTAAAATCAGGTCGTGTTGGAAACTTGCCAACGTGGGGAGATCGCAAAGTATTGCATTTACGACTCCAGAATTCACAACTTCTTTGAGCGTATCAAGAATTGTGCTTTTGTCAGTGTAACTGATGAGGTGGCGAGTTTTGCTGCGAAACAGCAACAAGTTTCGCTTTAGTGGAAAACGCGATTCCTCCAGGACAATCTGGTTCCCAAAGCAATTCAATGGTTTGTCTGTTGAGTCGACCGTGTAGGTCAGGGAGAGTTCGCTGTGAACGGTTGCAGCGTCCGAACGGAGCTCATCTTGTAGAGCATTAATGTTTTGTCTTGAAAGGGCATCCGCCACCAAATTTTTTTGCCTGGTTTATAAAACATTTTGGCATTGTGCTGGTCAATGTAAGATTTCCATCTTTTTAATCTTGAATTTGTGTTCTTGTCTGCCACAGCAAACGTGAGCGGCTGATGGTCTGTGAAAATGTTAATTTCCCTAGAGCCGTACAGAAAGTTCTGCAGTCTGCCTAAAGCCCACACAATGGCCAGCAATTCTCTTTCGTTGGTGGCATAGTTTTGTTCGGCTTGTTTTAAAGCGCGAGAAATCATTGTTATTGGCCTATTGCCTTGGGAGAGAACCGCACCAATTCCACTGGCCGAAGCATCCGTGGTTAAGTCGAATGGTTTTTGAAAGTCTGGATACATTAGCATGACATCTTCTGATGCCAAAATATTCCGCAGACGGTGGAATGCATCGCGTTGAACTTCGTTGAATTCAACAGGGATTTTCTTTTGATACGTGCTTGCTAACCGAACCATTTTCCCTTTAAGTATGTCCGATATCGGACGAGCTATAGCGGCAAAGTCTTTAATAAAAACCCTATAGTAGCCGGCTAACCCCAAGAAGGACCTAACACTGTAGACACTCTTTGGTTCAGGGAATTCCTGAATGGCTTTAACTTTTTTGGGGTCGGATGTTGCTCCATTTTTGGTTACAATGAAACCCAGAAATTCAATGCTTTCCTTGAAGAATTGAGTCTTTTTCAGGACCTACACGCATGTTGGCGTCGATTAGACATTTTAGCACAATGTTAATGTGCTGAACGTGCTCCGTTTCATTTTTAGAAAAGATTATGACGTCATCAACATAGACAAAGCAAATCTTTCCTATGTGCTCCCTCAGGATGTCGTCTATTGCTCTTTTGGAATATGCTGCTTGCATTGCGCAGGCCGAACGGCAGGCGACAGAACTCGTACTTGCCGCTGCTTACCGAAAACGAAGTCTTTTCGCGGTCATGCTCCGCAAGGTAGATTTGGTGATACCCAGACTTTAAGTCGAGGGTAGTGAAGTATTTTGCCTTTCCTAGACTTGCTAAGATCATAGGGATGCTCGGCATGGGGTAACGGTCCGGTATGGTTTTTTCGTTCAGTTTCCTGAAGTCGATTACCAACCTTTTTTTTGGGTTACCGCAAGGGTCGGTGCCTTTTTATCAACCACCCATGTTGGGCTGTTATAGGGCGATCTGGAGGGCCTAATTATGCCATCGTCCAGCAGTTGTTTGACCTCTTTGTTTATGAAGTCAGAAACACCCATGAGACTCGGGTATCTTGAATACACGGGCTCGTTGTCTACTGTTCGGATTGTAGCGACGACAGCAGTATTAAAAGGGAGAGCTTCATCTGCGTTTGAGAAAGCTTTTTGTTTCTGAGTATCATGTCCCTGAACTGTTTCTTTACGGAAGGGGGAACTACGATGTCGTTGACATCGGTGAAGTTCACGTCAGCACATTGATAGTACTGGAGCTTTTCGGATATACCCTGGTATTCCAGAGTATTTTTTTCCAAGTTCAATTTGACCCCGGCTTGTGTTAGCAAGTCGAAGCCTATGATCGCGTCGAAAGAGTTTAGGGTGTCGAGGAGAAAAATGGGGAGGTATGTTTGAAAATATTCATCAAGCATTTGCGCTTGATTTCGGTAGACCCGTGGATCGAGTTTACCGAGAATGACTTGGCGACCGGCGTTATGGTTCTTAGCTCTGTTAAGGGCTTAACATAATTTTTGCCGCGCCAGTGTCAATCAACATCTTCAGAGTTCTCCCAGCCAACCGCCGTTCAATGTACGGAAGCCGGGAGTGTTCCCTAAAAATTAACCGAGTCGTCACCAGGTGCGTACTCGTTCTCACTCTCTAACTCTTCAACTGCCTCTTTGGCTGCCTTCTCGTACTCTGTTACAGCTTCTTTGGAGTCTGTTTGTACAACATTGTTAACGCGTTGGCGTCTTTGACCTGTTGAACGGTCTGACGAACTCTTGCGTTTTGGTGCGTTGGATTCGTTAGCCTGACGCTTGCTATAGTCGGTTTTTGTCTATATCTGGAGGAAGAGTCAACTTCCATGGGCTGAGGAGCCTCGGTTTGATTGTCTTTAGGGGCCTGGGGCTGGGGACCGCCCTTTTGGCGCTTCACAAAATGGGATTTCTCTCCTGATTTTGATCATCTTTGTTAAATCTGGTCGGTTTGCCTTGGGCACGGATTTTGTTACCCTCAGCAATTTGCGCTCGGTCCTGCAAGGCTTTAGCGTAAGAGTTGGCAAACATGCTTCTCTCAATGCTAGTTTTCTGCTTCTCTGGCCAGGGCCAGAGCGGATGGTAGATCTTTTGGTTGTGCAGGAAACACAACCGCTCTCAATGACTTTTAAGCCCGGAGATAAAGGCGTGTAAGGCGTCGTCTCTAACCTCCCGGTTGAGCAAATCGGCGCCTTCTTGGTCGTGAGACATTACGATTTTGTTGGTAACGAGCGTGAGTTTCTTTTCAACGTCATCGTAGTATTGCATGAGGGACATTTCGCCCTGCGAGACTAACTCCAAACTTTGTCTCAACAAACGCAAGGATGTTTTATCCGAGTATGTGCAATCTAACCTAGCTAGTATTGCATCGAAATTAAGGACAGTATTGTGAGACACTAGTAAGGCTCCAGCTGGGCCTTTGATTTTATTCCTAATGATCGCAACCGCTTGGTAGTGTGCAGTGCTCTTTGGAAAATTCTTGAATAGTTCGTACGCGTAGATGGCTGCTTGCCTCCACGCTACATACTCGTCCTGCGCACCGGTGAAATCCGGCACAGACTTAATAATGTCTAAGGGGGGATATCGCATCTAGCGGTGGGATCGACGGAAATTTTCTCGTATGTGATGATTTGGGGCGCTTCTACCTGCAAACTCTGTACTTGTGTAGCCAAAGCGGATATTTGTGCTTGAAATTGATTCTGTTGTTGCGCTAAAGCTTGCCTGACGGCACCCTCAACGAGAGCCTGAATTTGAGCTGGCTCCATTTCTTCAATTACAGCGGTGTCTGCTGGAGTAGGATCTACTGAGCAATTAACTTCCCCTCCCAACTATCGTCACTATTATCTTCAACTTTTACCTCTCTATAATTCCAACTCATTGGCTTATGGTTGGCACTTTTCAAAACTTAGACCGATCGTGAAAGGTCGGCATGTAAAACTGTTGGCAATAATAGCAAATATTGTAACTTGGGGTATGCAGCAAAAAAATGTAGTGCTGCCGAAAGTATGCAGTAATTACTTGTGTAAGGTATGCAATGCTTTATTAAAAGAGCGCTGGTAAAAGTATGCAACGATTTTCAACAAAAGTATGCAATAGTTTTGTTTACGGTATGCAATGTTTTTTGAAAAATAACGCTGGTAAAAGTATGCAACAAATTTTAGCAAAAGTATGCAACGTTTAAAAATGAAATGCTGGCAGAAAAATGCAGCAATATTTACTTTACTTGTTTTTGTTTTTAAGATCACACGTATCGGTAATAATTTCTTCAAACCGAAATCACTTATGAACTTACATGACAATGGGTTCTTATTTATTGGTTGGGCGCCAATTAATCCAATGCTGTCCCGCGTAGTCTCTGATGGCGTAGCTCAAGTAGATGACACGTCGGGTGCGTATGTGGATGTCGTTGATGGGCAGGGTTAGCTGCTATGTTGGGATGTTGGCAGAGTTATCTGCTGTGGGGTTTATTATTGCGCGTGTTGCTGGCTAAGGCTCAGTCAACATCAATAACTTCAATAATTAAACGATTACGGAATTCACCGGAGTACGAACTTTTATTTGGCAAACGAACTGTTTGGTTGTATTGTGTTCTTAAGACTGAAGGCTACAGAAAATATTCGAACTTAAGTTAGCCCTGCAAAGTCAATGCATCACGCCATTCGCTCGAGTCGGCGTGCCGACTCAGCATTCTTGCGCAAGCAACACGGTGTCCGTTTACAGTTGCTGCGCGCAGAACTCTTAGTAGCGAGTCAGCATTGTTTACAAAATACTACTTTGTTGCTGAGGGCAAACAGAATGCTTAAGGCTGTGTGTTAGTGTTGTTGTAATTTGTTGCTGAGGGCATCCAAATTACTTTATGATCGAGTGAATGACAATGTATGACACAAAAGAGAATAACTTATGTACTTAGTTCTTAACTTATATATGACAAAGTAACTTAGTGCTATGAATATGAATATGTATATGAATGTAACGGGCCGTGGTCCCAGGGTTCGTTACACTTTCTACAGTCGTCATTAAATATAAACGAAACAGTCAACTCGTTTTACGACACGTTAAATTCTGCCCCTCAACATCTATGTTCCTGAAGTTGTCCAAGTTGTCCTGAGGTTCTGCAAGTATCTGTCCTACCTAAAAAACGAGAAAGAACGTGTGGTGTTGGCGTAAAAGCGACACTAATTTTATATCCGTACTCAAACGATATGAATTAAGTGGAATTTTCAAATGTATTATTAGTTTTTACATTTTACATGTATTTTCTTCGAGAGAGAGAACCAGTAGCGGCTATCAACCCTAAATGTCACTTTTGTTTTCGTGTTCTTTAAAATTATGGACGCCACAGATGTGCGCTCTTTGTGGGGGCGGTGTGGGCGGCCAAATTTTGAAATACATTTGTAGGAGTGGGATGTCATATGAGTGTGGAAACAAAATTAGATTTCTCTAGCTCTTATAGCCTCCGAGCAATGGACGTCAAACAAGACGGTCAGACAGACAGACAGACGGACGGTCAGAAATGGCTATATCGACTCGGCTATTGATGCTGATCAAGAATGTATATACTTTATGGGGTCGGAAACGATTTTTCTCAATGTTAAACACATCCACTATGCCACAAATAAAATATACCCTTTTACTCTTCAAGTACGGGTATAATAAAAAATCTCGGCTTTATAAAAAGTATCAGAGAACTGGTTCTTTTTCCGTCTTTGCTCAATATTCCTCTGTTCGCTCTAAATCTCTTACTGTCAATAGTCAATGCTATAACCAAAATCTCTCCCAATGTAGTACAAATTTCCGTACTGATCCCAAACAAATTCTTTTCGTTCGTCAATTCAAAACGCAACGCCTTCCCTCTTTCCCTTCAACTTCTAGATAAAACAGAAACTTCTGCACAAGGAATTGCAAATTTATTTGCCACCTTCTTTTCAATCGACGTACTCATCACATACCTTCGACTCATCCTCCCCTTATCCATACCATCTTCCCCATGCTAAAAACGTATTCCTTCAGTTTTCCGAAGAAAACGCTGTTTGTTAAGGATTGTCATCGATTGACATGTATTTCCGCGGGCACCTGATAAAGTTCCGAGCTGCATTTTCAAGTATTGCGGTCGAGCTCTATGCCAACTTTTGATCCTTCCTTCTTGTCTCCCCGTGATTTGGGACGAATCTTACCTTATTCCTCTTCACAAAAATCTTCTACATCCAACGTCGAAGACTTCCGCGGCTTTGCAAAACTATCTGCTATTTCTCAGCTGCTAGAGTACCTTGTTACTCGGCAACTGCAACACGCATGTTGTAGTCTAATATCCCCGTCGAAACATAGTTTGATTTAGGACGTTGATGTGCAATGACTGCACCATCAAGTGGCCCATGCGACACCAAGCCAAAGCCTGTTACGCGCGGATCCCTTGCAGATACGCAGCCATCCTCACGCCCAACCGACCGAGGGGCGCTGCCGCATGACGCGCGACACGTGTACCGAAACCGATCGCGAACATGCAGGAAAGACTAATAGACTAATATTCGAGGAAAAATTAGGGCTAAACACAACGCTAAACATGCAAAGTTACAAAAAGAATATTACTAATTACGGGCAAGGTCTGTTAGTATTAGTGATTTAAGTAGAGGAAGTGATTTAGTGGTGGATATTATATGGTAGAACGAATTATAATCCGAGCATAAGATCCGAAACGGTTCATGCAAGTAATAATTCGATCTACACAGTGGAAGGTACAAAGGAATAAAATTTCTAGAGGATCTAATAAGAATCGTGAAGTTTATGCGGCTCAAAAAGTCAGGGCTGTCGATGTCACCCCTGATCAAGTTGTGCATGAAAATCACACCAAGCATTTTTCTACGATTAAGTAAGGATGGAAGGTCTATTAAGAGCAATCTACGAGAGTAAGAAGGCAGTCTCACACCTTCATCCCAGTTGAGGCCACGCAGAGCAAAAAAGTAAAAAGTTTTTCTGGACTGATTCTATACGGTCTTGGTGTACTTTGTACTGAGGGCACCATACACACGAGCCGTACTCTAAAATCGGACGAACAAGCGAAATATAGAGAGTCTTCTTTATATAGGGGTTCCTTTGACCACCTTTTTATAAGCCCAAGCACTCCCATGGCTTTATTTACCATGGTATATAAATGTGTTCAGAAAATTTTAACTTGGGGTCGAGTTGGACACCAAAATCATCAACCAATGTAATTTCTCTCAAGAGAACCACCGTAGAGGGTGTAAGGAGCCAACAAGGGCTGGAGCGATGAAATGTCATTGCTTTACATTTCGAGGCATTCAGGTGTAACATATTTGCACAACACCATGACTGAAAGTTATTGAGATCGGATTGTAAGCGAGACTGAAATGAAATGTCCTTATACTGGACACAGAGTTTAACGTCACCGCATACATGAGTACTCGAGAGTTTGTTAATACTGAAGGCAGGTCATTAATTAAGAGTGTGAAAAGTAGGGGGCCAAGATGGCTGCCCTGTGGTACTCCAGAAGTCACCTGAACAGGTGAAGACAAGGAGTTTTTGAAGAGGACTCTTTGAGACCTAGAGCAAAGGTAGCTGGAAATCCATTTCAAAAGATTGGGCGGAAACCCTAAAATGTCAAGTTTTTGTGCTAAACGGGAATGGTTTTACAGAGTCGAAAGCTTTACTGAAATCGGTGTAAATGACATCCGTCTGCATGTTACCATGGAAGCCTTCAATTATAAAAGAGGTAAACTCGAGTAAATATTTAGTTCTTGATCGTTGCCTTATAAATCCGTGCTGAGCTGGAGATATAAGTGATTTGCAGAGATGTTGCAAGTGCGGTGTTTAAATTTTCTCAAACATTTAAGGAATAGCGGATAACTTCGATATACCTCTGAAATTCATTGCGTCAGACTTAATACCTTTCTTATGGAGAGGAATAATAAACGATTCCTTCCAGATCGGAGGAAAACATGAGGAGTTAAAGGATAGGGTGAATAGTTTAAGCAGGGGTCCACGCAGAGCGTCGGCGCAGTACCTGAGTACCTGAGTGACTCCGTCAGGACCTGGTGAGAATACCGGCTTAACTAGTCGAATATCGTGAAGCAGTGAGCTTTCACTTAACAAGGGGCTGAAAATGCCGTTCGATTTAGGTCAAATGTATGAATACGGCTGACCAGAGAAGCTTTCATGGAAATAGGTTATTTGAAAAAATTGTGCAAAAAAGATCGGCAATGGCCTGATCATTGTTTGCCGACGAATTATGAAATGATAATTTCATGTAATTCATGTAATAATTTGTAAACCCTTCTTCCTTCATTCCCTGTATTTATTATGAAATACTCTAGGTAAAAAATTAGCAGATAATTGTTAGTTGAATAAATAAATACATAAACAAAACATATTTACATCACGTCGGGGTCACCAAGGATTGAGATGATTTTTTGGCACTTATTTATATCCAAAGTTGAATTAATAGTCAACTTGGGTTAAACTTATTCATAAATTTTATTATACCGGAAGCTAGATGAAGTAATTGCTTTCTCTTTTGCCCGGCCAGATAAATGAGCAGCAGCACTGTAGCACCATTGCCAAACGTTAGCGGTTACATAGTTCTGGTTTCTAGTAGGCCTTATATTACAGCGATTGGTTATGACTTTTATAGCAGTACTCCGACAGTATATTCATTTTTGAGCTTCTGGTTGATGTGGAATTTAAAAATATTTTACTTGTTGCAACATCTGTCATCTACATTTACAATGTGTATTCTACATCTCCTCCGTCGGAGGTCGCATGCACGAGCTCACACGAGAGACAGAGTGAGTAGCGCTGCAGCGCTGGTGGGCTAACCGATCCTTTATTTAGCCACTGCAATCATCCTGGCTATAATAATGATCCAATCTAACTCAGCGATTTTTTTCTCATATCTTCAAAATTGTGGATGCCATAAATTTTCCTCCTTTTTTATGGCAGAAGAGGGTGGGACGAAATTTAAAAAATAGACTTGTGATGTCACATGAATGTGGAAAAAAAGTCTGATTGTTAAGATCTAGACGCTCATCAATACGAACAGA
This sequence comes from Drosophila bifasciata, assembly GCA_009664405.1. NCBI lineage: Eukaryota > Metazoa > Arthropoda > Insecta > Diptera > Drosophilidae > Drosophila > Drosophila bifasciata. The sequence continues at coordinate 35,025,775 of CM019042.1, forward strand.
CAGATCAAAAATATATACTTAATGGGGTCGGAAATATTTCTTTCTGTGGGTTGCACACATCCTTTTTGACCTGAAATCTATCAAACCCCATAACTCTACGAGTACGGGTATAAAAATACGAGATTTGTCAAATTACTCATCATGGTGACAAGCAAAATGATTGCATTTAAATTTTCTTTTTATGAAATGATGTTACCTCGTCGGCGAACTACCATCTTGTCGTGATGAGGGGGCTTCGTAAGCGTAAGGAACCCAAGAGCAATACCGGCGGCAGCGCATGCTGCCAGAAGGGCCACCCAAGCCGGGCAGGTCAAGGGCGAGCGCCGAAGCTAACAGTAGTTCACCCTGGCGGTAGGGCTAACCCCGGTAGGGTTAGCATCCGCTAACGATTTTACAGTTAAGGCGCAGGGAGTCGGATACCCAGTACCGGCAGTGATTGGGGGTGCGAGCGCAGGCCCCGCGTCGATATCCTGTTACTGCAGGAAACCCGAAATGGCAGTGGAGTGATTGGCTGCCACAAGCGACAAAAGGATCCGCAGGTATTAAGGGACGATAGACCTAGGACCTAGGACCTAGAACCGGGAACCACCGACGGAAGCTTCGTCTTTACTGGGCCCTCAGTGTCGGAGGCAGAGTTGGCTACGGCCGTCTCGCCTTGGATACAACGAGGAGCCGCAGAAGGTGGAGCCACAAGTCACGGCCCCCAACATCTAGGTCGTCTCGGGTCCACTACCTCTGACGGATGAGGAGGCTCAGACCCGACGCAAACTTCTTTCGGGATACAGGGCATCGGCAAAATACATTCGTGGTATAAGCCAAAGACCACCAGAAACGCTGATTGCGAGGGAAAGGAGCCTCAAAAAGAAGCCCGAACAGAACGTGCGGACGTACGAGCGGCTGATCGGAGGCGCTCCTGCCAACGGAGACCATGCCCCTCCTAGCGCACACGCGACGGTGGCAGAGGACCCCAAACCGTCGTCTTCAGCGTCAGCAGCAGCTGGAATGAAGTCGATGGTGGACCAACCCTAAACGTCATCGTCTGCGAACTCGCGGGTGAGAAAGGGGAAGAAGGTATCCGGGAAGCAGAGGGAGAAGACCATACCTCAGCCGCAGAACACAACGGTGGAACCGACTGGTCGAGAGCCAAGGTTCAAGCGGCAGAGGACGGATGACTCCATAAGAGCTTCCGAGCCGAAGAAGGCGAAAACAGAGAACATTCTGGCCAGGCTAGGAACACCGCCAGAGCTGCAGACAGCCATTATCGACCAAAGCCACCCGGAAGGGAAGATATCGGACGTTAACTGGCTGAAGGCAGAATCAGAGATCCTGACCGCCGTGAAGGATGCCTTTGTTTGCGCAGACAACCCGTTTGTTTGCGAGTTCAAGGGCATCAAGTGGTATAAGGGAGCCAAAGCAGTGGCCTGTGGTAACGCAGAAAACTCGAGTTTCTCAAAACCACGGTCCAACGTTTTAGTGAACTTTGGCCAGGCGCGGCATTCTGCTTGGTCCCCATAGATCAGATTCTCAGGAGGACGATCATCAAGGCGTGGATTCCTCCCCCGATCGAGGCAGATAAGACACAATTGTCTTGATCAAGGCACAAACTGGATCCTGAAGACATAGGACTGGATCATCACACGGGCGATAGTGCGAGACAAGCAGAACGGCAAGAGCCTCTGTATCAGCATTGGTCAGTAAAGCTTGCCAAACTCCTAGCAAAAGACTGCTGCAAACTTTTTGTATGGGCACACTAGCGGTAGCGGCACCGCGACACCCCAGGTGGCTTTCATCTAAGAGCCCTGGATGGTAAAGGGAAGTTTTCGGGGACTGACTGGTCGCAGACACTGCCTTGTCACGCCACACCCCGTGGGTAAGCCAATGACCTGTATCGTGGTAAGAAGCGAGCTTAATGTTCTCTTTCCTTGCAGGTACAGCACTCCGGACCTAACGGTGGCACTATGTGAGAGGAAGGACGGGAAGAACCTATACCTGGCCTCGGCATACCTGCTGGATGAGGAAGAGGACCCACCCTCGCGGGATGTCAGGGCCCTAATCCACCAAGCGCAGAAAGAGGGTCTCGACATTGTCTTAGGCTGCGACACGAATGCCCACCCCTCCTTTTGGGAAAGCATGGGCACTAATTCTAGAGGAGAGTCGCTGTTCGAGTACATTCTGTCCACGAATCTTGTTGTGTGCAACCGGGGTGACCACCCCACCACCCCTTCCGGGGTGACTCCCTCACCATTGATGACTGGCACGTATCCAGTGAGTGTTCCTTTTTTCGGACCACTACCACTACAATGCCTACCGCAATCCCAAGCGGACAGACTGCAACCACTTCTCTGCAACCGTAAAGAAGGTACTACCCTCACCACAGAAAGAGAACATCTTTTAAACGGATGCACTAAAAGATGCTACTCAGAACGTTACTAATGCTCTATAGAGGGTTTTTCTCGAATCCTGCCCGATGGTCAAGACAGTCACACGAGGTACTCCGCATGGGGAGCGGGTTATATCCCTTCTCATGTTAAACCTAGTCCTCAACGACCTTCTTATTCAGTTGGAGAGGAAGGGATATAAGGTAGTGATAATGGTAACGGGTAAGTTCCTACCCACAATCAGGGACCTTCTGGAATCTGCACTGGGTACGCCAGAACGATTTGTGGGTTAACCCCCACAAATCAGAACTGGTGTTGTTCTCACGAAAATATAAGCTACCGAATTTCAAACGACCAGCAATTGGTGGAACAACGCTTGAGTTATCAAACGAAGCCAAGTATCTTGGTGTCATCATCGACTCCAAACTCTCCTGGAAGAGACACACGGAGGAAAGGAAGAAAAATGCAATGGCAGCTTTCTACAACTGTTGGAATACCTATGGACGAACATGTGGCTTACAACCGCACATCATCCATTGGATGTATACAGCGGCAATACGACCGATTCTGACATACGGAAGCTTGGTGTGGTGGGAAGCGGCCAACAACAAATCGCACCTATAGATCTACGGAGTTCAACGGGCAGCATGCCTTGGGGTCACCGGATCTCTCAAATCCACCCCACAGGCTGATCTGGACACCATGCAAGACCTGAAACCCATAGACGTCCACCTTAAGTGCAAGGCTGAGAGAAGTACCGTGAGGCTTTCAGCCGCGCGGTTCTTCAAGCCATCGCCTTATGGCCACGCCACAATACTCCGAAAGGAAGGAAAAGGAACGGGCGAACGGAGCGACGTTGAACGCACTAAACCAGATAAGAGCGCACTCAATTACACTCACGTGGGTCCCGGGTCCCTCCGACATCTCGGGTAATGAGAAAGCGGACGAGTGTTCCAGTAATGGATCGGCTAAGCCAATGACGGACGCAGTCAGCGACATACGAAGGCCACTACGAGACATCATCTCGCAGATGATGGGTCGAGCTAGAACGAGATCAGATAGTCTGTGGATCTTCCGCTCTCCTAAGCTTCAGGAAGAGTCAGGTGCGGACACTGACGGGACACTGTGTCATCGGCCACATGGACACTAGATGCGGCCTGCCCCACCATGACTTCTGCCGCAGCTGCAGGGACGAGGAGGAAATAGAAATCATCTAGCACCTTCTCTGTGGCTGTCCTGCACTCATGGGCAAGGCGTCACCGAAAACTCGGTGTAGATGGACTTGGACCGTGTTTTCTCATGTCGCGTCGTGGCTCGACCAGCATTGAAAATTTGAATTTGAACATAAAATCGGCACGAAGAACACGACGAAAAAAAACTAAAAGTTAAGTGTTACCGATTGTAAAATAAATAAAGAAAAAGACACAAGAACGCGTTGAAACTTCAAGTATATTATGTAAAAGTATATTATGTATTATGTAGATTTTGTAAAGCCCTGTAAAGACTGCTCAGAGCAGATGATAAAGGGCCAACATTTCACATTTACGTATAAAGAAAAAACATTGCCAATTTGCTGATATCGATTCGAATATAATATGCACACTTGAATTCGTTAGAAAAACGAAACCTTCCGGTTAATGTCCGTTTTAAAGCCTACAAAAAGAAGCAAGTGTTAGCCACTGTCAAAGGAATGATGCTTCACTGTACTCAGTCAATTTCAGAAAATAAAAGACTCGCCCAATGAAAGCCAAGTTTTTTTGATAATCACTGACATAAAAATTTAATAAAAACAACGGATGTAGAAAATAATCTATTACTATGGGAAAGTTTCATTGCCGGACACAAATGTATTAGAATTTTGGTAGATTGATAACGATATGAAAAACAATAAATAATCGGCTTCTACCTCATACTACCTTTTTAAACTCCAACCTTGATAATTTCGTTATTTTTTTTAATATGTAATATTTCGTGTTGGACCGTGTTCGAAAAAATGTTTTCCATACGTTTTTGAAATGTTTAATTCCGTGTCGTTTTGGATCGTGTCGGAATATTGCAGTCCATGCCCATCTCTAATGTAGAGTAAAAATAATTGAATTCAAAATTTGATAAAAAAATATATATATATTTATTTAAGAATGCCTAGTACAACCAAAAATTGCACTTTCTGAAGAAAATTTAATTTTTCGAGGAATACACTTTTTAGTGATTAGGTGTGTTGTCCTTGTATGTAAAATAACAATAAACTTTGATAACTTAGAGATTACACTTTTTATGTTGTCAAATCAATAGAAATTATGCGCCCACTACTGTTGTAAGGTTGGGCTGCCGAAAGGCATTCAAACGTATTACTGTCAGTTGTTTGGTTTATTGGTGTATTTTTCGGAAGTGGCTGAATGCGCGTACCAATCAGTAACAGCTATTAAATTCTTTTGAAAAATTGCAGTTCTCTTTGATTATATTCTTTTGGGTGAATTTGAGAATCAGAAAATGTATTCGATGTATTTAAAGAAGTTACTAATGACTGATTCAATTTCGAATCAGCAGCGCAGCGACTTAAACCTGAGTTAGCTTTGTAATTGGAAAATATATATACAGATTGTTGAAGTGGCTTGATGGAATTGTCCCCAAACGTTTGTGGATCCGATTGAAATTTTTTTTGGCTAAGGACCTCAGATTTTGTACTGGACAGTCTGCTTTTCGGCGCAAGTGAAATTATAGCAAGTGCGTCTGATCCAAGTATTTTAGGGTATACAATAGTTTGCTCTTGTTGCTCATCATCTGATGAGCATAAATCAATAGTGTCTACAATGTCTTGGCTAGATGATGAAATTCTCCAATTAGAGTTAAGCGAATTATTGCGAGTTAGTCTTATGTTAAGTTTTGTATTTGTAATGGGAATTTGATCTCCAAGTATGTGTTCAGAAATTTTTTTTAATCTGACTGAAATTGGACGGCATTGCTTAAGCAACGGTGAATTCAGAAACAAAAAGTTTTGAGTTATATCTCTTCGTTTTCCAAATTGACGTCGGGGAAATGAATATATATGAAAATTATGTTCGTGGGATTTTTTTAAAAAGTACAATGAGTGTGGTTAGCGGTTGTTTTTTTCGAACAATTTTTGTTTAGTACTTGACTTTAAAGTTAAGGGAGTGTAACAAAATCGGTCAACACGTTCCTGCCTCTCGGTTATATATTCCACAGATACTGTTTGTTTTGTTGACCTTAAAAGTTTTTGTCCTGCGGGAGATGATATTGGGATAAACGAACATCTATTAAAAGAATGTACGTTTCGATTTCTTCGCGATGGTAGCCGTCTATTTCTTCCCGTTGAGTCCATGGATATGTCTTCACAAAATAAGTATGTTTTTGTTTATCATTAGAAAAATGGGATTCTGAAAATTTAGATTGAAGGCTAAAATTCAAAAGAAATGCATTCCGCAATTCGTTGTTTTCATTTTTTCCTCCATGTTTTATTTCAGGCTCCGGGGAGTCGCAAACTATTACATCATCCTCCATGCAACAAATATTTTCGTGTTCCTGCAATGATAAAATAAACACAGTTTATAATTTTTAAACCATCCATTCTTATACATATATCTATTATATTAACTTCACGTAAAAATAAATAATCTTAGCTGCTAATTTTTATTTATTCTACTATGCAGGCTTAGCAACTTTTTATTATAAAAGAACCCACAGGGAATAAAGTAATGTTTCCATTGTTGGAACATGAGAAATACATGAGAACATGAGAATATATGGTAGTATCGTAGAAGGGGAGGTGGTTTAGCAACAGAAAATGAATATCCTCATTCTGACTATAATATGTGGACGCCACAGACAGAAGGGATATATTGGGGATATTTTAGGAATATCCTGGGTATTCAGACCCTACTCAGAATACAAATTTTAATTTTCTTTTCGACCAATTTGAGCGATCTTTAGTTTTAAATGACACTTTTTTTGCCATTATTCTCCTTGCCCATCAGCCGAAATATCAATTCCAATGTTGCTGCGCCTCAGATGCTATTACAACAAGCTTATTAAAACGACCATAAGGGTCGTTTTAAAACAACACAATCTTCCTTTATCCCATATCCCAATGGTAAAATTTTAATGAATCAGTAATTAAAAACAAACATCTAATTTTTGTGGTTTTTTTATTAGTTTATAGAAAATATATTAACATATTTAACAACAATTTTGTTGTAAAAGTCGTTTTTATACCCGTACTCGAAGAGTATATGGGTATATTGTATTTGTGGTATTTGCTGTCTGTCCGTCTTGTTTGTCGCCCATTGCTCGGAGGCTATAAGAGCTAGAGGGACCAAAATTTTTTTTCCAGACTGATGTGATATCGGATCATTATTATAGCCACAATGATAAAATTAATTTTCAGCAGCGAGCCTCCTCACCCCTCGCAATAAAAGCGTCATTTAAGGTTGATAGCCGCTACTGATTCTCTCTCTCGCTCACACACAGTGTCTCGTTAACAGCGACACACGTCCCTTCCTGTTTTTGCTGCATCTGTCATCTACATCTACATCACTTCTTCACTACATCTACATCACTTCACTTGTGTCAGATAGAGAATGAATTGCGGTTTCATCGCTGAAGGGCTGGGAGCTTGTATATAGCTGCCGAAAATTAATTTCATCATTGTACGTAGGTTCCTATTTAAGTTTTTTTGCATAATTATGAAAACCCCAACTTAGGCGTCTGAAAATGGTTTTATAATTTTTCACAATATTCTCCTTGATAATTGAAGGCATTTTTCTAGTCCGAATGAGACACCTCTAAAACCTGGATTTTTAATGCATAAACCGCTTCTTCTGGCGTCGAAACCCGTTGACCGAAGAAGTCATTGGGTGCGAAGTCAGGACACAAGAACTGATTTTGGACGACCTTCACGGAATTCGTCGCTGAGCGTACAGCGACCACGAAAAACACTCGGTGTACTAGTTTTTACAGAGCTAAAAAGAAAAGTGCTTGCTCGCCGTATAATAATTTTAGTTCATCGATGCATTCTCTACTTAATTCACGCCGAAAGTTGTGAAAAATAATCGCACGAAAATGTCAAGCCCTAATTCCATTTTTCAGCCGAGGTAAGTTTTTTATTTATCGTTAATCGATATAAAACTTGGTCTTACATTAAAAAGTTGTATGTAGGTATAGCCCATAAAACCCCAAAATTTTGTATGCAAATAACCATTTGGTCCTAATATGGCTGGAACAAAAATTTAAATAGCACCCCTCGTAGCTTTCAGAAATAACTGATCTGAACCAGATTGGGCAATCTGGTATATATGGTCATTCTCTACGATACTGCATTTTTTTTTTTTTCTTCTATCTTCAAAATTGTGGACTTTCATCTTTTGTAGTGTCGAAAGGAGTCGGGGGGAACGACTCCTTTCGACACTACAAAAGATGAGATTGGATAGAAAGTTTGGTTGCTCTAGTTTTTATAGTCTCTGAGTACTAGCCGACAGAAAAGACGAAAAGAATTGTGGACGCCACAGATTTTCGTCCATTTAGAGAGCGGAAGTGCGCGGGGCGAAATTTTGATATGCATTTGTAGCATTGAGATATCACGAGTAAAACCCCTAAGTGAAAACGGGAGCCTGTATAATACAAATTTTTACGAATCGAGAGCTAAATATTTCCCAGACGGTAAGCTTTCAGAATGTCAAAATTTATTAAAACCAAATGTAAGATACTAGCGTTATGTAATGAAAAGAAAAATGCATACAAATATTTTTAAAAATTCTTGAATAAAAATACTCCCCATACAAATAACAAGTCGGAGCAAACAATTTCAAACCCCCGAATCTATTAGCAACACTCGGTTATGTTCGTTGAGGAAAAATGTCGAAAAAAGTGTCGGGTGGTGCCATCTTTCTTTTTTAAAAGCACTACTGAATAACTCCATGGGTTAATGGATGGCCTAAAACTCCATTAAGTTCCTTCTCTGATATTAATGCTCTGGCTTTTTCTATCTAGGCCAGTGGAATCCAGCGTGTTAACTAACGAATTGGTCTTGTAGTTTGGTTGCCTTCGAGCAATGGGCGACAAACAAGACGGACGGCTAGACAGACAGACGGACGGACAGACATGGCTATATCGACTTGGCTATTGATGATGATCAAGAATATATATACTTTATAGGGTCGGAAATTATTCCTTCCCTATGTTACACACATCCATTTTTATGACAAATACAATATACCCTTTTACTCTTCGAGTACGGGTAAAAAAATTTCACATGAATCATAACCTCATTAACTGACTGAGTACGGGTAGAAAAGTTGAGTCGCGACTGCGACTACCAACGTTTCCTCTCGTTAGATTTGTGAGCTCTCAAATTTGAGCGAGCGAGATGGCGCAAATTCTTCGCTTGGAGAATCATTGTTTGAATATGGAAATTAAAAAATGTTTGAGCGTTACTCATCTTACTATTATATTTTCTTTCTGGATACAATGGCCTTGAATAATTTGGGTACATGTCTCTTAGTAGTCTTGGGCGTGCTTGGTGTTTGGTAATACAACTTTTTTTTTTTTTACAGAGGGCCTTAATCAAGTGGCAAGAAGTTTATATTCCCATGTAGGGTTATCGTTCCGCAGTCTTATAAAAATATATTAATAAATTTTTAAAACTTACCAATATGGCTTGTTTGGAATAAAGTTCAGCATCACAATTGTCGCAAAGATATATATCAAAAGGTGGTGGTTCAACCATCATATGTTGTAAACTATCAATAGATGTGCTCATATTTTTTTTGAAGTAACAGGCATTTTCTATTTTTTTTTGCTGTCTGTCATATGACTGAAATATAATAAATAATATTATGCATTAGTAAAATATTTTAAATATTAAAATTAACGAAATATGTCAAAACCAAAAAAAAAATTCGTTTTTCCGGTTATTTTTTTTTTATGCGAGTTTTTTGTTCAATTTGATGTAACTTATACAATACCTATATTTTAAAGTGAATAAGTGGTAATCCAACACCCCGCCTCTGCTGTAGTACTGTACTAATAACAACTCTAATAACATTACACGGATGACAGTATAAAAAGCAATAAAAAGCGAGGAGAAACGTTGTGATCCGCAAGCGTATGACGTGGCTTTACTGTTATACCCGGCATTCAGTCAGTAATACATATGTCAGCATATGATTTTTTTCCGAGTTTTAAAAAATGTTATCTGTTTGCATATTTTTTGCTATAAATCGTTCTTACTCGATCTCTTCCGCCACTGGACAAACCCCTGCACAGAGTAAGATCACATGACATACAAAAAATTGTTTCGCTGTCTCTAATAGTCTTTAAGATCTAGGAGCTCATCGAAAAGGACAGACGGGAAGACAGGCATGGCTCTGTCGACTTGGCTGATCAAGAATATATCTGTGTACTTTATGGGGCCGGAAACATTTCCTTCTGTTACACACATCCACTTCGACCTCAAATTTAATACTATCCCCTAAACTCTTCGAAAACCGTATATAAAAAACCCTCGTACAGAAAATAAAATATCGGGCGACGACATAAGAAAGTTATATTATACTAAGAGGCAAGCCTCCTGCTGACTCGCCAAACTCGTGCACCAACCCCGGTTCACTCGCTTCGCTCGGTCGCACAAACCTTCACTAAATCCGACATATTAAAATAGTATAATTTTGCATTGATACTGGAATCTTCTGTTTTCCATCATCCCCATAATTTTCCTCAAATAAATGAAATATCGGGCGGTGACCGAAAAAAGATCGTATTATTTTATATCAGTATACATACTGATATGTATACATATGTATATGTATATGTGAGCTTAAAATTAATGTTGAATTTAAAATATTTTCTAAGTTAACAGTTTTTGATACGTCTGTCATCTGCATATGCACATGTCCCACACTTCACGAGGCATAGCGTAAGTGAGGGCGAGAGAAAATGAAAAGCGGCTGCAGTGCGAGAATTGGGTGGGCTTTAAACTGAAAATTAATTTCTTCATTCTGGGTATAATAATTATTATAATTATTATTATAATTATTATTATAATTATTAATAAACTGGTAGATATCTTCAACATTGTGGATGCCAGATATTTTCGTTTTTTGCGAAGGCGTTCCAAAATTTTAAAACGTCCAGAGCTTTTATAAAAATAGAGTCGCAACGCGACCGCATAACCGTATGAGAGCGTTACGAGCGTATCGTTGAGGTTGTTCGATCGCTGTAGCGCCCAGAGCAACAACCCAAGAGATGAGGCATACTCCCAAAACATGTGCGCAGAGGCATCTGCGCTGCTATAATAACTGTATCGCCGACCTTCAAATTCTCCACCCTTCTAATCATTTCGATCACCGTTGCAAACGCGTTAAATAGTCAGAGGTCCAACGTTTCCAGAAATGCTGAACCATATGCTGACAGTTTCTCCATCGTTTCGTGTGGCTAATGTTATCAACCCGTCCATCAGGTAGAGCAAGTAAAGATTCCCCTATTAAAAAGTGATCAGGATTTAATACCATTAGGTCTTCTGGATCACTGCTCAAAGGGCATAGGGGGCGAGAACTAGCCAACTCCTGATACGTAAGGGTACGAACTCCGACCGTCCTCTCCAGGTGGTATTTCATGGATTTAACAACCACCTACCACAGCCCTCCAAAATGTGGTGCAGTGGGAGGGTTAAAATGGCAAGTGATACCATCGTCTGTTAGTTTAGAGAGGTGTTTTCGATGTACCGTCTATATGCTACCTTATCAGCTTGCAGATTTCATTTGCCACGCCGGCCAAAGAATCGCTGCAGTGCTCCAATAAAAGCGGTTGATGTCAAGTCCCCCACAGGTTCCAAGTGGATGGCCTTGGTCACAAAACATATAAATACGGCTATATAGCCCTTGAGTCCACCGTTTAGCTCGTCTATACTGAGAAATACAGCCGTACGATCAGCCCCCTTGTTACAGGCGAACAGCTCTCCAGTATAGAGGGGTAGGACTCTTTAAAGACAGATTAAAAATTACATTCAACCTTCTTCATTTCGCTGCTCACTACTGTGTCCATTGCATGATATACTGCTGTGGTTTCAGGCGATCGTTTAAAAGATCTGCCGAGTTATCCTCCGAGGCAACGTGTCGCCATTGTTTCCCATCGGTCAGCTCCAAAATCTTGCTGATTCGGTTGGCAACGATCACCTTCCGTCTCGTAGCTCCTCCTTGAATTTAGCTCAAAACGATCATTCAGTCCGACCACAAAACCGTTTCTGAAAAATCAACTGGGTGAGTTATTTGATCCTTTAAATATTTGAATATTTTGGCAGCCATGGGAATAACCCTCGGTTCGTGGGATTGTAAGCTGCGGCTTTATAGGCGATACCTTACATTTCGCTACCACCAACTCGGCATGAAAAGATTTCTCTCCTTTTTGCATCCGCAAATATGCAGCTGCTCCATAAGCACTCATGGAGGCGTCACAAAATATGTGCAACTACGAAACACCGCCTGAGAGCCCCCAAGCTGTCTACCGTTGTATATCCACCTTCGACCAATTTGGCAACTTCAGTGTGAATTTCTCCCATTCCCTTTGAATAGATAACGGAACTTGGTCATCCCAATTAAGTTTGGTTCCATAAGGTCTGCATAAGACGCCTTCCCACTATTGCTACTGGGCTTAGCCAACCCATCAGGTCGAATAGCCTTGCAATCGTGGACAATATATTCCTTTTCGTCGGTGTACCTGTCGGAAGGTCGAAGTTTAAAGGAAATCTGAATTCGTCTTCACTGGGGTTTCAGTATAAGCCCAACGCAGGTATTATCTATCGCCCTGCAAATTTACCGGTCTCATTGTCTCCCGGTCTCTAACAGATGTGGGATTGCTAGCGCATTTATGTAGTTCAAACGCTCCAATTTTCATCATCCCGATGACATGGTTTGAATATCCTTGTCAGCAGCCAATCTATACACTCCTGATAAAACGTCATCCATATACATTTGACGTCTTAGTACATCGGCCGCCAACGGGTAGTTATGAGCTTCATCCTTGGACCCTTGTGGCCAAATATGAGGCACAGCTCGTGACAAACATCACCGTGCAACATGCGTATTCCTCAATTTGATCGCTCTCATCCGGTTTCCACAGAATCCGTTGATATTGAGCATCCCGCCCATGGACATTGATGCACCTGTACATCTTTTCAACATCTGTCCGTTTTGACCCGATTGCCAATACTTTATTGAACGCCTTTCCACTGCTCGTTTTTATCCATCCAACAAATACAATGCGAACCTTCGTTGTTGTGGAGGATTCCTTAATTACTGGATGGTGGGGTAAATAGCTATGTGTGGTTCCCCGCTTTGCCACCAATACACCTTCCTCTTCAGGGTCGGTCCAATGCATTGAGAGGAAGCCCTCTTCATTTGGCCTAGTTCCAAATATTCACGGATTGCTCGCGTATATTTCTTTCAACTTGGCATCACTCCGTAAAAGTTTGTCCTCATGGCACAACCTCTTTATATTAGGCCGATACGACTCTCCAATCACTGAGCTAGGCTTTAATGTCGATAACAATGGGAGCCGCACTTTATATTTTCCATACAACCTTTTATATGTTTTTAGAAAATTTTCCTCACAACATTGTTCTTTAATCGCGAGCCCTCCAGATTCCTGCTCAAGTTCCCAAAACCGTCGTAGCAACTCTTCCAAACCCTGGAGATGTATCAATGCGTTAGTCGCATAAAACTGGACCTTCCTGAGATGATAAAAATTAAAAGGATGTTCTGCGCGAAAGGCGTGCCTGTAGGTTCACGATGTATTCTATTCATCATATAACTAACTATTCATCATCTCGCACAACATCAATTCATCATATACGATGTATCTTGCTCAACATCAATTCATCATATACGATATATCTCGCTCAACATCAATTCATCATATATGTCGCTACCTAGCAAAATATCCATTGACTGGGGTACAAAATAATTGGGATCTGCTAAACATAGATGTATGAAATGAGTCCATTTTCTCTTACTAACCTTCGGCAGAACGTAAGCTCTAAAATTGTTCTTTACTTGAGGTTCAAATCCGATTCGATTCGATTTTCAAAAGAACAGACGATGGTGTAATCCGCTCATTGGATAACCTGTTTTCCTTTATGCTCGTCTCTTGCCAACACAATCTCAATCTTTGGTCTACGTTTTCCGATTCAAACGAAGCTTGCGATCCTTGGCCTAAAAATGCACGAAATTGCAACGGGTAGCCCTATGCTGACTAATACTTTTGCACTGATAAACAAAAATGTGACTCTGATGGGTGATATTCACACCCACATTAATCAGTTTTTCTAATTCGATTCGATCACAGTAAGGTGTTGTATGTCCCCTTTTGCTTCTTTTGAAAGAGTCCGTGTGTCTAGGGCAATTATGGACATATCTAGTGTGGTATGGTCATTCTCTACGATACTGAATTTTTCGTTTTATTCTATCTTCAAAATTGTTGATTTTTCGTCTCTTTTGGGGACGGGAGGTGGCGTGGCGAAATTTTGAAATAAACTTGCACTGAAGTGATATCACAGGTGGTATCGCTGCTGAAAATTCATTTCATTATTGTGGGTACAATCATCCGATCTGGATTTTCGATTTTCGGGGCGAAATATCACATCAGTCTGGAAAACAAATTTGGTTCTCTACATAGAGACAGACATAGACATAGTCGTACAATACAACCTTTTACTCTTTGAGTACGGGTATACAAATACAAGTACACACTTTTTTGCTTCCCCCTATCCGTGAAAATATTTTTTTTTAGTTTCCCGAAACGAAACTGTCTGATCTTAGTTTTCAGATTTGGGTTTTAGGTGATTAGAGGTGTGATTCGAATTTGACTAAAAGCAGGAGTCGTACTGATCGAACGCATTGGAGGGGCATGAGTATACTGTCATTTTATGAATCAAAACGAAAAATGATTTTTGTCGAAATTAATAAATTGTTTTTCTGTTGACATATGTATGTATCCGTCATATACATCTACAGTGGCGAGCAAAAGTGAGTGCATTTTCACGAAACTGACTTTCGTCACCCATAAAACAGAAACGATACAAGATAAATAAACAAATCAAACTATATTATATTCATCAATTAATTCTTAACAAATTGGTGTTAAACAAAATAACATGAGATGAATTCAAAAGTTTGAAGCTAATAACGAAAATAACCCGCATAAACTCACTTTTGCACGTTTCAAGAAAAAAAAATCAATTTTAATATAATATTTTGACCACAGATACTTATTAGCAATAATTTTATTTATGTGGCTTGGCATACTGTCTACCATATTTTCAACTATATCTTTTGAGATTCGATTCCATTCCACTTTTAAACGCTCCCAAAGGTTGCCCTTTGTAACGAACCGTTTCTTTCCGCTCTGATCAGCAGGGCTGGCTCAGCGGCCGACGAGCTCGTTGCAACAAAATTTATATGTTGCCTCGCAGACAACAAGGAAACGCACAGATTGGTTTTGGGGAAATATATAATCACTCTTTATTGGTATCTTACGCCTAAGGATCTTACGCGCTAATCTTATAGTATGCTACCTGCTGGGCCTCCGCTGGCCTTCCGCTGGCGACTTTGGCTTCGCACTACCACCGCTTGGTTCCTCGGCTTAGCGTGGCTCCCGCGTGCTACGGCTGGGGGTTCTGACGTGACACCCGCCTCGTCCGCCACTCACAGCTCCGCACACTATGGGCTCACCCTTTGCTATCACTCACCCTAAGCGGTGAGTAGTATCCTGCGTGCCACTCGTCTTTATCCTTCAGCTCCTTGCTGAAGTGCTACTCGATTTTTCCACTCGCGTCGCACGATCACTCACTGCGTTTCCCGTCACTCGGTTATATTCGCGCACTTGTCCGCTTACTGCTCCACGGTGTAATGTCGCCGGGCTTCCTTTATACCCTCAGGCGACGCCGGCGCCCGTGTCGCTGCCTAGCAACAACGGGACCACCACGCGTTCCGTCGGTACTTTTCCATCGCGCCTCCGCGGGTTTCCACCGCTTTCTTAACGGAACCAAGCCGGTGGCGTGATCTCATGCCCATATTTGGGCATGCGCTGGACCGCTGCCGGCCCGATCCCGCCGTCTCCTGAGCGGCGTGAGCGCCGCTCCTGGGCGCTCCTCCATTCCCGGCGTGCTCTCACGGCCACCATTGGCCATGGGCTGGGCTACCGCCCGCGCGTCCCGCCAACCACTCCTTGTTTTGGTCGGCTCTCTGGGCCGGCCGAATTCGCCGTGCTCTCTCCGGCTTCACCCTATACCGGCCCCAGTGAGGAAATTAAATTCCTCACACCTTATTTGTTCGGGCTGCTTCGTACTTTACGAGCCGTTTTTTTATGATT
This sequence comes from Drosophila bifasciata, assembly GCA_009664405.1. NCBI lineage: Eukaryota > Metazoa > Arthropoda > Insecta > Diptera > Drosophilidae > Drosophila > Drosophila bifasciata. Next base: position 35,041,530 of record CM019042.1, read on the forward strand.
GACCAACGATTTTCTATCGGATAGTGTTTTGTGCCTGACCGAGAAGGTCAGTACGAGAAGGTACTATTTCCGAAAGGCTTGGTATTAGCCAATCGGCGGTGATCATGGCTGAAAAGAGACGAAATGTGACTCCCAAACCGCTAGTCAAAGGTCACAAACAATTATTGATGGACTCACTTGCTCGACTCATGATCTCTAAAATGAGAAAAAACAGGCTAGTAATACCAAAGAGTGCTTATCTCTACCAGTAACAAACATTTTAGCCAATGGCCTGCTAGAAGAGCGCTGCACAACATCGGATACGTTTCAAATGTTAAAAACAACAAGCCTGCATTGTCCGATAAGAATGTTTGAAATTTGCAAGGGATCACAAAAATTGGACATCTGATGATTGGAAATGTGTTATAAGGCCTGATGAGTCCAAATATAACCGTTTTCAGTCAGATGGAAAGCAATACTGCTGGAACGTCTTCAAAGGCACCATGTAAAGAAATCTGTAAAACATGGCGGAGGAAACATAATGGTTTGCGGTTGCTTTACATGGTGGCACGTTGGCCCTCTGCATTTAGTTGAAGGTATAATGCGAAAAAGGACTACATAAAACCTTTCTTACCAATTTTATGGAGAAATGTGCTTATCCCGAAAAAGAAATTGGGTTTCGACAAGTTTGTGATCCGAAGCACTCAGCGAAAATTGATAGGGAATGGATTGGAAAACAGCATTTTCAACTGATGGAGTGGCAAGCACAAAGTCCCGATCTCAATCCGATAGAAACGGCTCGTAAAGTACGAAGCAGTCCGAACAAATAAGGGCAACCTTTGGGAGCGTGTAAAAGTGGAATCTCAAAATATATAGTTGAATATATGGTAGACAGTATGCCAAACCACATAAATAAAATTATTGCTAATAAGTATCTGTGGTCAAAATATTAAAATTGATTTTTTTTTTAAATTTTCTTAAAACGTTCAAAAGTGAGTTAATGCGGATTATTTTCGTTATTAGCTTCAAACATTTTGAATTCATCTCATATGTTATTTTTGTTTAACACCAATTTGTTAAGAATTAATTGATGAATATAATGTAGTTTGATTTGTTTATTTATCTTGTATCGTTTCTGTTTTATGGGTGACGAAAATCAGGATCGTGTACATGCACTCACTTTTGCTCGCCAGTATATCAGTTCTCACACCAACACGCCGCTAAAACTCGATCTCCTCCGCCAAAGAGCGCATTTTCGCGAGTCAGTGTATAAGCGAGAAAGTGAATGGAAGAGTTAGCTTGAGCATACCCACTGAAAATGTATATCTTTATACTTCGGCAATCTGGTAGATATGGTCATTCTCAATGCGTGTTGGATTTTCTTAAATCTTCAAAGTTGCGGACACCAAAAATTCTCTTCCTTTGTGCTTTCTTTCTCTTTCCTTGTCCTTTTTTTGAAAGAGTCCGTGTGTCTAGGGCAATTATGGACATATCTAGTATGGTATGGTCATTCTCTACGATACTGAATTTTTCGTTTTATTCTATCTTCAAAATTGTTGATTTTCGTCTCTTTGGGGGACGGGAGGTGGCGTGGCGAAATTTTGAAATAAACTTGCACTGAAGTGATATCACAGGTGGTATCGCTGCTGAAAATTCATTTCATTATTGTGGGTACAATCATCCGATCTGGATTTTCGATTTTCGGGGCGAAATATCACATCAGTCTGGAAAACAAATTTGGTTCTCTACATAGAGACAGACATAGACATAGTCGTACAATACAACCTTTTACTCTTTGAGTACGGGTATACAAATACAAGTACACACTTTTTTGCTTCCCCTATCCGTGAAAAATTTTTTTTAGTTTCCCGAAACGAAACTGTCTGATCTTAGTTTTCAGATTTGGGTTTTAGGTGATTAGAGGTGTGATTCGAATTTGACTAAAAGCAGGAGTCGTACTGATCGAACGCATTGGAGGGCATGAGTATACTGTCATTTTATGAATCAAAACGAAAAATGATTTTTGTCGAAATTAATAAATTGTTTTTCTGTTGACATATGTATGTATCCGTCATATACATCTACAGTGGCGAGCAAAAGTGAGTGCATTTTCACGAAACTGACTTTCGTCACCCATAAAACAGAAACGATACAAGATAAATAAACAAATCAAACTATATTATATTCATCAATTAATTCTTAACAAATTGGTGTTAAACAAAATAACATGAGATGAATTCAAAAAGTTTGAAGCTAATAACGAAAATAACCCGCATAAACTCACTTTTGCACGTTTCAAGAAAAAATCAATTTTAATATAATATTTTGACCACAGATACTTATTAGCAATAATTTTATTTATGTGGCTTGGCATACTGTCTACCATATTTTCAACTATATCTTTTGAGATTCGATTCCATTCCACTTTTTAAACGCTCCCAAAGGTTGCCCTTTGTAACGAACCGTTTCTTTCCGTTCTGATCAGCAGGGCTGGCTCAGCGGCCGACGAGCTCGCTGCAACAAAATTTATATGTTGCCTCGCAGACAACAAGGAAACGCACAGATTGGTTTTGGGGAAATATATAATCACTCTTTATTGGTATCTTACGCCTAAGGATCTTACGCGCTAATCTTATAGTATGCTACCTACTGGGCCTCCGCTGGCCTTCCGCTGGCGACTTTGGCTTCGCACTACCACCGCTTGGTTCCTCGGCTTAGCGTGGCTCCCGCGTGCTACGGCTGGGGGTTCTGACGTGACACCCGCCTCGTCCGCCACTCACAGCTCCGCACACTATGGGCTCACCCTTTGCTATCACTCACCCTAAGCGGTGAGTAGTATCCTGCGTGCCACTCGTCTTTATCCTTCAGCTCCTTTGCTGAAGTGCTACTCGATTTTTCCACTCGCGTCGCACGATCACTCACTGCGTTTCCCGTCACTCGGTTATATTCGCGCACTTGTCCGCTTACTGCTCCACGGTGTAATGTCGCCGGGCTTCCTTTATACCCTCAGGCGACGCCGGCGCCCGTGTCGCTGCCTAGCAACAACGGGACCACCACGCGTTCCGTCGGTACTTTTCCATCGCGCCTCCGCGGGTTTCCACCGCTTTTCTTAACGGAACCAAGCCGGTGGCGTGATCTCATGCCCATATTTGGGCATGCGCTGGACCGCTGCCGGCCCGATCCCGCCGTCTCCTGAGCGGCGTGAGCGCCGCTCCTTGGGCGCTCCTCCATTCCCGGCGTGCTCTCACGGCCACCATTGGCCATGGGCTGACACCTTATTTGTTCGGGCTGCTTCGTACTTTACGAGCCGTTTTTTTATGATTGACCAACGATTTTCTATCGGATAGTGTTTTGTGCCTGACCGAGAAGGTCAGTACGAGAAGGTACTATTTCCGAAAGGCTTGGTATTAGCCAATCGGCGGTGATCATGGCTGAAAAGAGACGAAATGTGACTCCCCAAACCGCTAGTCAAAGGTCACAAACAATTATTGATGGACTCACTTGCTCGACTCATGATCTCTAAAATGAGAAAAACAGGCTAGTAATACCAAAGAGTGCTTATCTCTACCAGTAACAAACATTTTAGCCAATGGCCTGCTAGAAGAGCGCTGCACAACATCGGATACGTTTCAAATGTTAAAAACAACAAGCCTGCATTGTCCGATAAGAATGTTTGAAATTTGCAAGGGATCACAAAAATTGGACATCTGATGATTGGAAATGTGTTATAAGGCCTGATGAGTCCAAATATAACCGTTTTCAGTCAGATGGAAAGCAATACTGCTGGAACGTCTTCAAAGGCACCATGTAAAGAAATCTGTAAAACATGGCGGAGGAAACATAATGGTTTGCGGTTGCTTTACATGGTGGCACGTTGGCCCTCTGCATTTAGTTGAAGGTATAATGCGAAAAAAGGACTACATAAAACCTTTCTTACCAATTTTATGGAGAAATGTGCTTATCCCGAAAAAAGAAATTGGGTTTCGACAAGTTTGTGATCCGAAGCACTCAGCGAAAATTGATAGGGAATGGATTGGAAAACAGCATTTTCAACTGATGGAGTGGCAAGCACAAAGTCCCGATCTCAATCCGATAGAAACGGCTCGTAAAGTACGAAGCAGTCCGAACAAATAAGGGCAACCTTTGGGAGCGTGTAAAAGTGGAATCTCAAAATATATAGTTGAATATATGGTAGACAGTATGCCAAACCACATAAATAAAATTATTGCTAATAAGTATCTGTGGTCAAAATATTAAAATTGATTTTTTAAATTTTCTTAAAACGTTCAAAAGTGAGTTAATGCGGATTATTTTCGTTATTAGCTTCAAACATTTTGAATTCATCTCATATGTTATTTTGTTTAACACCAATTTGTTAAGAATTAATTGATGAATATAATGTAGTTTGATTTGTTTATTTATCTTGTATCGTTTCTGTTTTATGGGTGACGAAAATCAGGATCGTGTACATGCACTCACTTTTGCTCGCCAGTATATCAGTTCTCACACCAACACGCCGCTAAAACTCGATCTCCTCCGCCAAAGAGCGCATTTTCGCGAGTCAGTGTATAAGCGAGAAAGTGAATGGAAGAGTTAGCTTGAGCATACCCACTGAAAATGTATATCTTTATACTTCGGCAATCTGGTAGATATGGTCATTCTCAATGCGTGTTGGATTTTCTCAAATCTTCAAAGTTGCGGACACCAAAAAATTCTCTTCCTTTGTGGGAGCAGAAGGGGGTGGGAACATTTTTAAATACACTTGTAACAGTATGATATCACAGGAGTCTGGATACATTTTCTTTCTCCATCTGCTATGGTTTCTGATGGACGTGGATGGAAGGACGGATTCTGGGTGTTACACACAAAAACTTTTACAGTACCGGGTATAATATATTTTTGCGCAATGAAAACAACTGGGTTATGAAAATAGCTAGATGTGATTTTTGCTTAAGTGTGCTTGAGGTTTCTGAATCTAGTGCTCAGTTTTGGTAAATAGCATATACATAGATATAATAAAAGGCTAGTAGAGGTCCGTTAAAGCAAACCTTAAACATAGGATAATGGGTGCAAAATTATTTAAAAACAATCAATAAATGTACTTACCATGTTTTCATTCCGAAATGTTACTAGCAATTTGTTGTTTCTTCTATCATATAGCGAGGTTGTTGAATTATAATTGTTTATAAATCTTAAGCTTGCATGTTCATACGCAGCTAAATCATTACAAAACCGTAATAAAAATAAGCTTTTGTGAAACTGATAGCAAATAACTACAATTTCTTTCATTTTCTCCATCCAGCTCTATAAAAATAATGGGAATTAAATAATATAAATGAATAAAACAGTAGACAAAAGTATATATGACCGAGGCATTTATTGGAATTAATATTAAAACTAGAATTTTCTGATAAGCCATTTTGAACAATTTTTAGATACAAATTATTTAATGTGATATACGGTTGCATGCAAAATACGGTTACTCTAGTCCTGAGTGCGTGGATCTGGGCACTGATATAGGACGGAAGAATATATAATATTTGAGGGCGGAAACGGTTCCTCTTAGATTTAAATACGTTCTCACTCATTATACAAATTTATATGTAGTCTTTTAGCTAATATAGTAGGTTTTAACTTATTACTTATAACATTTACGAAAATTTACAAAAAACGCCAGAATTACCATCCATTCGGTATTGCATTTCGAAAAAATTAAAAAGATCTATTCGTTGGTAAATACGGCCAAAGGCGTGGTTGTTGTAGAACATGGACAAATCAGATAGATATAATTCGTGCCCTTCATGTATCCTCTCTCTTACAATCTAATAACCTAATCGATTCGAATTTGTATAATCAGTACTCGAAGGGTTAAGGGCTACATTAGTTTTGCGGTCGCAAAGGTAATTGTAACGCACCTTTCCGACCCCAAACGAGAAGGGACGTGCTGTGTCGCTGTTAACGCGACACTACTTTTTATACCCGTACTCAGTCAGTACACATGTGATTGCACATGCAATTTTAATATATTTAATCATTTTTTATACCCGTACTCGAAGAGTAAAAGGGTATATTGTATTTGTGGTAAAAGTGGATGTGTGTAACATAGATAAGGAGTAATTTCCGACCCTATAAAGTAGGCTGCCAGAAGGGCCACCCAAGCCGGGCAGGTCAAGGGCGAGCGCCGAAGCCAAGAGTAGTTTCACCCTGGCGGTAGGGCTAAAACGCATCGTTCAATGGGAATGTCCGTTAACGAATTAACACTTACGGTGCAGGAGTCGGAGACCCAGTACCGGCGGTGATTGGGGGTGCGAGCGCAGGCCCCCGGCGTCGATATCCTGCGACTGCAGGAACCCCGAGTTGGCGGTGGAGAGCTTGGCTGCCAGCTCGTGTGATGCCACAAGCGAGAGGAGGATCCGCAGGCAGAAGGGGACGATCGAGGATCTGGAACCGGGAACCAGCGACGGAAGCTTCGTCATCACTGGCCCTCAGTGTCGGAGGCAGAGTTGGCCAAGGCCTTCTCTCGCCTTGTACATAGCGAGGAGCTGCCGAGGGCGGAGCCGCAAGTCACGGTTCCCACCATCCAGGTCGACTCGAGTCCACTACCTGGGACGGAGGATGAGGCTCAAACCCGACGCAAACGGCTTTCGGGATACAGGGCATCGGTGAAATACCTTCGTGGTATGAGCCAAAGGCCCCCGAAACGCTGACCGCGAGGAAAGGAGCCTTAGGAAGAAGCACGAGCAGAACGTGCGGAGGTACGAGCGGCTGAACGGAGTCGCTGCTGCCAACGGAGGGAGACCAGTCCCCCTGCTACCATGGCTAAAGAAAATCTTCGAAGGATGTCTCCGAATTGGGTACGTTCCCCAACCATGGAGAGAGGTGAGAGTGGTCTTCATCCCCAAAGCCGGGAAGATAAACCACATCTCCCCAAGGACTACAGACCAATCAGTCTTTCCTCTTTTTTGTTGAAAACGATGGAAAGGCTGATCGATCTACATAAGGACCAAACTCGACAGACAAGTGTTCAGCGGAACTCAGCACGCCTACCTCAAAGGTAGATCAGTTGAGACCGCACTACACGAGGTTGTGGGGAGTATCGAAAAGACTCTCAGCCATAAGGAATATGCTTTGGCAGCCTTCCCTAGACATAGAGGGAGCCTTCAACAACGTCAGGATCGAGTCAATAACGGCCGCACTGACCAAGATTGGCACACACCCGACGGTAACCTTATGGCTGGACAGCGTTCTCAGGAGCAGAACGATCAGCGCTGGTCTCGGCACCTCCTCTTCAAGGAAGACGGTCACACGAGGTACTCCGCAGGGGGTTATATCCCTCTCCTGTGGAACTTAGTCCTCAACGACCTTCTTCTTCAGTTGGGGAGGAGCGGATACAAGGTTGTGGCCTATGCGGATGATCTAGTGATACTGGTAACGGGTAAGTTCCTACCTACAATCAGTGATCTTCTGGAATCTGCATTGGGAACGACCGCGAGCTGGGCACACCAAAACGGTCTGGGGTTAACCCCCAAAAGACAGAACTGGTGTTGTTCTCACGAAAATACAAGATACCAAACTTCAAACTACCAGCAATTGGTGGAACGACGCTTGAGTTATCGAAAAAGCCAAGTATCTTGGTGTCATCCTAGACTCAAACTCTCTTGGAAGAGAAACACGGAGGAAAGGAAGAAAAAGGCAATGGCTGCTTTCTACATCTATAGGAAGACCTTTGGACGGACATGGGGCTTACAACCGCACATCATCCATTGGATGTACACAGCGGTAATAAGACCCATTCTGACATACGGAAGCTTGGTGTGGTGGGAAGCGGCCAACACCAAATCCCACCTCGAGAACCTCCGGAAAGTTCAGCGGACGGCATGCCTTGGAGTCACTGGATCCCTCAGATCCACCCCACAGGCTGCTCTGGACACCATGCTTAACCTGGAGCCCATAGCCCATCGTCTTCACCGTCAGCAGCAGCTGGCACGAAGACGATGTTGGACCAACCCTCAACGTCATCGTCTGCGAACTCGCGAGGGAGAAGGGGAAGAAGGTATCCGGGAAGCAGAGGGAGAAGACCACACCTCAACCGCAGAACACGGCAAGCGCCAAAAGGTACCCCCAACGCCCTCTGTACAGAAGGCAACGGTGGAACCGACTGGTCGAGAGCCAAGGTTCAAGCGGCAGAGAACGGATGACTCCGTAAGAGCCTCCGAGCCGAAGAAGGCGAAACCAGAGGACATCCTGGCAAGCCTAGGAGCACCGCCTGAGCTACAGACGGCCATAATCGACCGAAGCCACCCGGAAGGGAAAGTATCGGACGCGAATTGGCTGAAGGCGGAATCGGAGATCCTGACCGCCATGAAGGATGCCATTGTTCGCGCAGACAACCCGTTTTTCTGCGAGTTCAAGGGCATCAAGTGGTATAAGGGAGCCAAAGCAGTGGCCTGTGGTAACGCAGAAACTCTTGAGTTTCTCAAAACCACGGTCCAAGGTTTTGGTGAACTTTGGCCAGGAGCGGCTCTCTGCGTGGTCCCCATCGATGAGATTCCCAGGAGAACGATTATGAAGGTGTGGATTCCTCCCCAATCAAGGCGGATGAGGACACACTTGTCCTAATCAAGGCACAGAACCGGATCCTGGGTACGTCGGACTGGACCATTACACGGGCGATAGCGCGAGACAAGGGGAACGGCAAGGAACTCTGGATCAGTATTGGTCAAGAAAGCCTTGCCAAACTCCTGAAAAGGACTGCCGCATATCCTTTGGTATGGGCACACTGGCGGTAGTAGTACCGCGACACCCCAGGTCCGCTGAACAGCATGAAGGTGGTGCAGATTAATCTGCATCACTCAAGTGTACCATCGGCGGACCTGCTGCGGTTTATGGACGAGAAGGCGGTAGACGTGGCCCTCATCCAAGAGCCCTGGACCGTTAAGGGAGGGGTTCGGGGACTGAACGGTCGCGGATACCGCCTTCACGCGCCTCCCCCGTGGGTAAGCCAAGAACCTGTATCGTGGTAAGAAGCGAGCTTAATGTTCTGTTTTCTTGCAGGTACAGCACCGGACCTAACGGTGGCACTATGTGAGAGGAAGGACGGAAAAACCTATACCTAGCCTCGGCATACCTGCCGTACGAGGAAAGGACCCACCCTCGGGGATGTCAGGGCCCTAATCCACCAAGCGCGGAAAGAGGGTCTCGACATCGTCCTAGGTTGCGATGCGAATGCCCACCACTCCCTTTGGGGAAGCACGGCCACAAATTCAGAGGAGAGTCGCTGTTCGAGTACATTCTGTCCACAAATCTTGTTGTGTGCAACCGGGGAGACCACCCCACCTTCCGCAACAAGAACCGTGCAGAGGTTATTGATATAACACTTGCCTCGGACAGTGACTCCTAACCATTGATGATTGGCATGTGTCCGGTGAGTGCTCCTTCTCGGACCACTACAGGATAGTGTTCAGCATCAAGTGGAACAGAGAAAGGCCCAAGGCCTACCGCAATCCCAAGCGGACAGACTGGAGCCGCTTATCCGCAACCGTAAAGAAGGCTCTACCCTCCCCACCGGAAGGGAACATCCTTCAAACGGAAGCACTAGAGGAAGCGGCTCAGAATGTCACTAAAGCCCTAGAGGGGGGCCTTCCTTGAATCTTGCCCGATCAGCCGACCTCCAAAGTCCAACCGCAACCCGTGGTGGACGCGGGGAGCTGAGCGAAGTCAGGAGGGAGTCAAGGAGGCTCTTCAACAGGGAAAAAGTGGCAAACACACAGGAAAGCTGGGACGAATATCGTCGCAGCTTTAACACCTACAGGAACACCTGTAGGAAGGCGAAAAGGGAATCTTGGGCTACTTTCTGCGATGCCATAGATGGTACCACCGAGGCCTCACGGCTTCGACGGGTGCTATCAAAGGCGCCAACCACACCTGGACTGCTCCGCAACCAGGATGGTGTCTTTGCAGAAAACAGTCAGGAATCCCTAGAGCTCCTCATGAGCACCCACTTCCCGGGATGCTCAGATGTCACCGGTGACGAATCCAACGACATCAACGACACTGAGCCATACCGGGAGAGGACACTGAGGATCTCATACGTGACATTATGGCACCAGATAAGATTATCTGGGCCATTAAATCCATCGGTCCCTACAAGTCACCGGGGCCGGATGATGAACGACCAGCCATGTTGCAGGCAGCCTGCCTGCCCCTGCTACCATGGCTAAAGAAAATCTTCGAAGGATGTCTCCGGGTGGGTACGTTCCCCAACCATGGAGAGAGGTGAGAGTGGTCTTCATCCCCAAAGCCGGGAAGATAAACCACATCTCCCCCAAGGACTACAGACCAATCAGTCTTTCCTCTTTTTTGTTGAAAACGATGGAAAGGCTGATCGATCTACACATAAGGACCAAACTCGACAGACAAGTGTTCAGCGGAACTCAGCACGCCTACCTCAAAAGGTAGATCAGTTGAGACCGCACTACACGAGGTTGTGGGGAGTATCGAAAAGACTCTCAGCCATAAGGAATATGCTTTGGCAGCCTTCCTAGACATAGAGGGAGCCTTCAACAACGTCAGGATCGAGTCAATAACGGCCGCACTGACCAAGATTGGCACACACCCGACGGTAACCTTATGGCTGGACAGCGTTCTCAGGAGCAGAACGATCAGCGCTGGTCTCGGCACCTCCTCTTTCAAGGAAGACGGTCACACGAGGTACTCCGCAGGGGGGTTATATCCCTCTCCTGTGGAACTTAGTCCTCAACGACCTTCTTCTTCAGTTGGGGGAGGAGCGGATGCAAGGTTGTGGCCTATGCGGATGATCTAGTGATACTGGTAACGGTAAGTTCCTACCTACAATCAGTGATCTTCTGGAATCTGCATTGGGAACGACCGCGAGCTGGGCACACCAAAACGGTCTGGGGGTTAACCCCAAAAGACAGAACTGGTGTTGTTCTCACGAAAATACAAGATACCAAACTTCAAACTACCAGCAATTGGTGGAACGACGCTTGAGTTATCGAAAGAAGCCAAGTATCTTGGTGTCATCCTAGACTCCAAACTCTCTTGGAAGAGAAACACGGAGGAAAGGAAGAAAAAGGCAATGGCTGCTTTCTACATCTATAGGAAGACCATTGGACGGACATGGGGCTTACAACCGCACATCATCCATTGGATGTACACAGCGGTAATAAGACCCATTCTGACATACGGAAGCTTGGTGTGGTGGGGAAGCGGCCAACACCAAATCCCACCTCGAGAACCTCCGGAAAGTTCAGCGGACGGCATGCCTTGGACTCACTGGATCCCTCAGATCCACCCCACAGGCTGCTCTGGACACCATGCTAAACCTGGAGCCCATAGACCTCCACCTTAAGTGCAAGGCTGAGACAAGTGCCGCGAGGCTTTCAGCCGCGCGGTTCTTCAAGCCATTGCCTTATGGCCACGCCACAATACTTTCGTAAGGAGGAAAGTGGAACGGGCGAACGGAGCGACTACTGTGTCTCGGTTTTTTTCATGGAAGAGAATTTTAAAGGACACATACCGGAAAGAGAGGAATGGACGCGTAACGCTGCTCTTGGGCAGAACGTGCTCTCCATCTTCACTGACGGGTCAAAAGACAGCCGAAGGGACAGGAGCTGGAATCTTCTCTGAAGAACTAGCAACCAACATATCCCTAAGACTACCAGACTGGTGCAGTGTATTTCAGGCGGAGATATACGCAGTATGGCAAGCGGCAAAGTTGATATACACCTTGGAGATACCTCAGAGGAACATAGCAATCTGTGTTGACAGCCAAGCTGCTATCAAAGCCCTGGTTTCCTGTAAAATCACGAGCAGACTCGTACGTGACACAGTGGACGCGCTAAACCAGATCGGGCGCACTCAATCACACTCACGTGGGTCCCGGGTCACACCGACATCGCGGGCAACGAGAGTGCGGACGAGTGTGCCAGAAATGGATCGGACAAGCCACTGGCGGACGCAGTCAGCGATATACGGAGGCCGCTGCGAGACATCATCTCGCAGATGATGGGTCGAGCTAGAACGAGATCAGACAGACGGTGGAACGCAACACCCAACTGTGAGATCTCTCGCTCGCTCTGGCCCCACTATGACCCTAAACGCACTAAGACTCTCCTAGGTTTCAGGAAGAGTCAGGTGCGAACACTGACAGGGAGTTATAACGGGGGCACTGTATCATCGGCCACATGGCCACTAGGTACAGATTGACCCATCATGACTTCTGCCGCAGCTGCAGGGACGAGGAGGAAATAGAGAGCATCCAGCATCTTCTCTGTGGCTGTCCTGCACTCATGGAAAGGCGTCACCGAATACTCGGCAGCGCCTTTCACGAGGACTTAGATAGCCTGGCAAACATGCCTTTGGAGAGGCTGATGCTCTTTGTTGAGGCCTCGGGATGGTTCACTGAAATCTCCTAGGTGCCGGACGTAATCCCATGACGAGTGTGGGCATCACAATGGGCAATTCTTGCCTCCGAGTGACCTCGACTTAGGTGGAGCAGCCCTATAAACCTAACCTAACCTATATATATTCTTGATCAGCATTAATAGCCGAGTCTATATAGCTCTGTCTGTCCGTTTTGTTTGTCGTCCATTGCTTGAAGGCTATAAGAGCAACCAAACTTTTTATCCAGTCTGATGTGATATCTCACTCCTAGAAAAGTGTTTCAAAAGTTCGCCCCGCCCACTTCCGCCCCCAAAAAGGGCGCACATCTGTGGCGGCTACAATTTTGAAAATAACAAAAAAATAAAAATGCAGAATCATAGATGAAGACCATATCTATCAGGGGCTTAAATTTGAATCGGATCGGATCATTAATATAGCCACAATAGAGAAAAGCATACGAAAAACTTCGCTCCCTCTCTTTTCGCACTCACACAAAATCGAGTCGATTTGTTTTTGTACAAATGGACGCCTGGATCTCAGAGACTATAAGAGCTAGAGCGACCAAACTTTCTGTCTAGACTCCTGTGATACAATTTTGAAGATAGGAAAAATGCAGTATCGTAGGAAATGACTATATCTACCAGATTCCCGAATTTGGTTCAGATCGGATCATTATTGTAGCCACAATGATAAAATGAATTTTTCAGCAGAAATTTCCCCTTCCCCTTGCAGCGTAAGTCATTTATGGGGATGATATTCGCTACTGATTCTCTCACACTCACATGCTCACGCTCTGCCTCGTGCAGAGTCCGTGTGTTGTTGTGGGAAGTGATGATGTAGATGTAGATGACAGATGTAGCAAAAATGTAAAATGTAAAAACTGATAAAACATTTGAAAATTCCGCATAATTCACATGTGTACAGACTGAGTACGGATATAAAAGTAGAGTCGCGTTTACAGTGACTCCGTACGTTCTTTCTCGGTTCGTATGTTTCTCTCTATTGTGGCTATATTAATGATCCGATCCGATTCAGATTTGGGCACCTGATAGATATGGTCTTTCTCTATGATACTGCATTTTTAGTTTTCTGTTATTTTCAAAATTGTGGACGCCACAGATGTGCTCCCTTTGTGGGTGCGGAAGTGGGCGGGGCGAAATTTTGAAACACTTTTCTAGGAGTGAGATAGCACATCAGACTGGATAAGAAGTTTGGTTTGCTCTTATAGCCTTCAAGCAATGGACGACAAACAAAACGGACAGACAGAGCTATATAGACTCGGCTATTGATGCTGATCAAGAATATATATACTTTAAAGGGTCGGAAATTACTCCTTCTCTATGTTACACACATCCACTTTTACCACAAATACAATATACCCTTTTACTCTTGAGTACGGGTATAAAAAGTTGATTACATCTGCGTGTAGAACACAAGTCATAAGCTTATGTGTGCTTAGGTAAACAATCGAACAGTATTACGTAAAGACAGTAAAACCAAAAGAACCTTTAGTTACACGGGAGATAAAACTCAACTTAGAAAAATCAAAGTAATTTAGCTGTGTTCCAAGGCGCCTGTCATATACCGAGAAAGATAAACTACAAAAATTGTTAGATGAATATTTAAGAAAAGGAATAATACGACCTAGCGATTCTGAATACGCTTCACCTATTGTATTAGTAAAAAAAAAAAAACAGGGGATTTAAGATTATGTATAGATTTTAGAAAACTTAACAAGACATTGATTAAGGACAACTATCCCATACCCTCATCGATGATCTTCTAGACAAATTAGCCAACAAAAGAGTATTTACAAAACTTGATCTCAAAAAATGGTTATTTCCATGTATTCGTCAATGAGGAATCGATTAGATATACGTCGTTCGTGACATCTTTAGGACAATTCGAGTTTTTTAGATTGGCACAGGGCCTGAAAATGGCTTCAGCAGTGATTCAAAGGTTTGTTAACAAAATATTTGATGATTTAAATAGAGATGACAAAGTCATTGTATATTTGGCCAGCAAAGACACACAGCAACACTTGGAAACGCTAAAAAGAAGTATTTATCTCTATCATTATCTTCAAAATTGTGGACGCCACAGATGTGCGCCCTTTGTGAGGGCGGAAGTGGGTGGGGCAAAATTTTGAAACACACTTCTAGGATTAAGATATCACATCAGTCTGGAAAAAAATTTGGTTGCTCTAAGAGCTAGCCTCTGAGCAATGAGCGCAAAACAAGACGGACGCTGATCAAGTTTTATATATACTTTATGGGGTCGGAAATGATTCCTTCTCTATGTTTTAACACATCCACTTGTACCACAAATTCAATATACCCTTTTACTCTTCGCGTACGGATATAAAAAACACAGACTGATTGTAAAAATTTTAAGAAAAACTGGGGAGCTCAAAAAACACGTCTGGTCACTGCGAAAGAGAACGAACGAAGTTCTCATTTGTTTATTTACAAATTGAAAATAGGCTGCAAAATATTTCAATCTTAAAGCATGCTTTTCGACAGCAACAATTGACTTTAACAGCTGATACGCCGAATATTGGTCTTATATTTTAGCATTTTTTGGTATTGAGCATTACAGTTTGGAGCCAAAAAATTACTAAATACCCGAAAAATGGAAATTTTTCCCAATTGTGCAATGCAGTGTGGACCGTAAAGATGTCATTCTTCGACCTTTACGCTATACCCATCCAGATGCTCTACGACCGACTCTGCCGTATGGACGCTTAGTGTGGTGGTGGGTACTACTTGGCTCTGCCAAAAATACGTCGATCTAAAGAGACTTAAAAACATCTTTACAACACTCAAGAAGGTTCACACACCTTCAGGTTGAATAACCTAACTAATATTCTTATATTTTTAAAATATAAAATAATAAAATATAAAAATCAATCCGATCGGACAGATATAAGATATACATATCAGCCATAGTATGGCTGACAATTGGTCAAAACATCGTATTTTTTAACTTTGACCTCAAGTCTGAACCTCTAAACGATTTCCAATCGGGCTAGAATTTTATATTTTATTGTTTTTTTTACAACAAAAGGAATATTTTTAAGCCCTGAGATCTTAGATACATACCTACAGATTTTTGTGTGACCATACAAATAATCGCAGCCATAATTATACCCGTACTCGAGTGGACTTGTGTAACGCAGAGAAGGAATCCTTTTCCGACCTCATAACGTATATATATTATTGATCAGAATCAATAACCGAGTCGATATAGCCATGTCTGTCTGTCTGTCCGTTTCTAGACTTATGTAATATATCACACTGTTGCAAGTTACATATTTCATAATTTCGCCCCCGCAACCCTCCGTCCAAACAAAGACAAAAATCTGTGGAGTCTACAATTTTGAAGATAAAAGAAAACGGAAAATGCAGTATCGTTGAGAATGGCCATATCTACCAGATTGCAGAATCAGATCGGACCGTTATTATAGCCACAATAAGGAAACTATTTAGACAGGCATCGTTGCTTCTCGCTCTCCCTCACACTCCAACGCGTCTGCTTAGATCTTTTGTCCATATTAGCGCCTAGATCGCAGAGACTTGAAACGCTAGAGCAACCAAACATTTTATCCAAGCGCCTATAATATCACTTCAATACAATTTTTTTTAAATATGGCGCATATAGTATGTGCATTAAAAACTGGTAAACAATTAGTGTCGCGGTAACTGCGTTTCGGCATCGCGTTGAACCGATAAAGAGAATAAATAACGATCTAAAGACTTTAGATATATGGCCAGCCCAGAAACTGTAACGCTTTTTTTTTTCAGTATGTTTGCATAAGGATATTAATATTGCACTTTTGAAAGCCTGGGCCTTTTATGTGGTCAATATACTTTTGTTTACTGTTTAAAAAATTATTCAATATATATTTACCCCAACAAAATCGTTCGGTTTTATTAACGGAATTCCAAATGGTGCATTTTCCGGCCACCATTCAGGCTCACTGCAATCAATTTTTTGGTAAGTTTATATGTCCCAAAGAGCATTGTACCATAAAAGGAATAAAACTTTCTAATTGGGATTCGCTTATTTTTTCAAGCGACGTTGGGTATCCATTTGCAAACAAGAGAGGCAAATTGGATATCATATTATGCTGAGCTTTATCTCTGTCATCCATTTTCACCTAGAAGGAATTAAGAAATAATACGTTGTCATTGAGAGATGTAAAATTAATATAGACTGTGTTTATTTTGCTTGTTTTTGAAAATTAAGCCCCTTTAATAAGTATGTTAAAATTGGACAGATGCTTGCCACGAGTCTTGAATTAGCATGAAAATGGGGAGTCGATCTAGTGATACATATGTATGTAAGTACACTCGTAAGTTCCTTGGCTTTGAAGCCATTTTTTTCTGAAACGGAAACAACAATCTCATTCTCAATAATCTCAAAATTCCGTCATCTTGTCTTATCTAACTTATCTTACAATTCGTTTGCAATCGGATCACTTATTATAGTCAGAATTATTAAAAAACGAACAGGAATCTCTGTTTTAGTCTCAGCACGTTTTGTGTACCCGTACTCAGTCAGCCCACATGTGATGTATGTGGAATTTTTAAATATTAAGTTTTTCATTTTACAGTTTTTTGCTGCATCTGTCAACATCACTTCTCACAACAACACGCCTTTTTCGGTCTCGCGTACACTGCACGAGGCAGAGCGTGTGAACGAGTGTTGAAATACACTTATAGAAGTGTGATATAATATAAGTCTGGAAAAAAAATTTGGTTGCTCTATCTGTTATAGTCTCCGAGCACTGGGCGACAAACAAGACGGACGGACAGTCATAGCTATATCGAATCGACTATTGATGATGATCAATAATATATAATATGTGTAACGCAGAGGACGAAACTTCTTAACCAGCATCAATAACCAAGTCGATATAAGCAGCATAGCGACATATCTCCAAGCGAACGTTTGCGTCATATCTCCGCGCGAACATATGACGTTCTGAAACGACATACATATCTCCGCGCGGAAATATTACCAAGTGTTTTCCAAAATTTTGCCGCGTCCCCTTAAGCTTTATAAAGGACGAAAATCTGTGAAGATACGATAAAACAGAAAATGCACTATCGTAAAAAATAATTATATGTATCAGATTGTCGAATTTGGTGCAGATCGGATCATTCTTTAAGACAGAATAATACAATGAATTCTCAGTTGCTAACCCCCTACCCTTCAGCGCTGCAGCCACTACTCATTCTCTCTCTCCCTTATACATTCTGCCTTGTCTCGTTCAGCGTGTGGCCTGTGCCGGAAAACGAGTTGGAACGGCGTGATTATGTTGTCAGAAGTGATGTAGATGTAGATAACAGATGTAGCAAAAATATTGAAAATCTAATAAATGAAACATATTTTAAAATTCCACATAAATGGTAAGGTCATATTTGTACTGACTGAGTACGGGCATACAAGGTGAGTCGCGCCCTTAGCGACTCACAACGTTCTCTCTGGTTTTTTCACGATTTTGGGGGTAATGGAGTTTCTGTGAATCCCAAACATTTTCTTTGGTGACTATCTTACCATATAATACATATAAGTATTTCTCATCACTGACACACAGGCCAGTCCACATACAGTGCCGCACTTACGTGTTGGCACAGTTGGAAATTTTAACTTTAGGGGCTATTTCCAGGCTTCTAGAGCATTTTTAAAGAACCAATTTTTTGTATATGCTTAAATTAAACATTTCTAAATTAAAAAACACACAGTTTTTTTTTTATTTCGTATCATACACTTAAAACTAATTTTGTATATTTATAATGGGACTCCCCTTAAAACACATTCGTCGGAAATTTCATTAAAAAATTGCATTTTTAGTTAGTTATTCTGGATTTTACCCTAACGTTTTAAAATTATTTCAGAGGCGCAAAAGAATCTAATGTAACTCAGCGAAAAATTGTCCTTCACTTGCTCAATGAAGGCAAAATCTTATACAAAAATTGGTGCTTTAAAATGATCCAGAAAAAAAAATAATATAAAACTATATATTAAAGCTAAAAACATAAAACATAGGTTTTAACTAGAGTTTTCGATGTTTTTCTCGATTTTATAAAAGAACACTTTGATTTCATTGAACAGCAGATTTCATGGGTATTCGTCTATTCATGTAGAAAAGAAAATATACCATCCTCTAAAAGAGTTTTTCGCATACGAAATCGACATTTAGTTAAAAGTTAGTTCTTAATTCCCATATACCTCTTTTTTAGTCAAAAAACTTGCGGGACCTCTTCTGCACTGAGCAATAATTTATTCTACGCTCCAAAATCAAAAAGTCAAAAGCTTTTTCCGAAAATTTCCTTCATCAAAATACTCAATCAATGAAACAAACTTACTGATAGTGACTTTAAAGTTAATTTGTTTTTTAATTTTTGTTAAATATTTACACCCAGCACTTTTATTTCTATGTGCACCATATTTCATGGGTATTTTCCTTTAGTCATGTAAAACAATAAAAAGGGAATCCAAATACAATGGGATTTCTTCAGGACTCTAATACTTACATTCGAGGCTTTCTAAAAATGCATCACTTTTTAATTTCAAAGGACTTGAAGTGTCAAAAAGATTTTTTGAAAGTGGTGAGCTGCGGCACTACTATTTCAATGTTCGCAGCTGTATGTACATTCAGCTTAGTATTCTAGCTTAGAAGGTACATATACTATCTAAAAACTTCAGCGCACAGAAGAGGTTTTTTCTCAGTGGTTCCCATCTGAACCCGACAGTGCTCTGAATATTTAAGCAATAGCGTATCACTATTTACGTCACATTTCTATATTTCCACGGCTCTTGATGCGAAAAGTTTCCGATTCTAAAAAACAGTATTTGTCAAAAAGCTATTTCAATTTAGAATTGGTCGTTTAACTTGTCTGCCAAAAGTTAATATAATTGTCATTTACATTGTCTTTTGGTTATGCATATATGACATCCAAAATTGTGTAATATGAATGCCTTGGGGCCATAACATTAAGCCACAATTTAATAAACATTGAAAACAAGTATTTTATTACAAAAATTTATGGTGTACAGAGCTGGCAGATATCCCAACGGTTCGAATCTTCGTATATCTTATGATGTATATAAGATACATTGTATTTAAGATACATTGCATATAAGATATATTGTACATATCTTATATATACACTCCAAACAATCAACAGAGCTAGCGGGACTTAAAAATATCAATATGGACTGATATATGTACATACATATTCATACGATGAAGTGGAACAAAGATACACTGCATTAGGTACTCTTCTTAATCATAAAAATTTACAGTACTAGCCGTACCCACCGAAAATATGTACGTGTTAACAAGTCGCGAAAATATCTACAATCAAATATGTGATAACAATGTATTAAAATTCTCGTTTTAGAAAATAATAATTCATTAATTGATATCGAAAACAAGTATATCGACTACGCAGAATCACAAACTAGACTAGTTCGCACTTATAGCCTTTTCACACTGACGACCATCCACCATCCATTTCGGGGATGGTCCGTAAGGTTTTGCCGTTCCGAAAATTTCCCAGTTATTCCACCATCCATCTGGGATGTTCCTAATTCGCACGTTTCTGTGCGGTATTTTTTCGATAATTGTCAAATGCAACCATAAATATTTGACATTCACAACAAAAATCGGAATTCTCCACGAAAATGTAAGCAATGACAGACAGGAATATATTAAAAACAACAAAAAAAAACCCATCAGATCTCACAAAACACGGAAAAACCCAATTTCTTCAAATCCTTCGACACACGACTCGTCAATTTTTCTCGGAAGTGAGATAGTTTGAAGACAAGTATTCGTCTGAGAATTCTTTTATCAATGCTCTGCAAAACTCATGCAGGATATTGCAGACGCTATTGGCTGACACGCCGAAAAAGCCTACCGACTGTTCGGTACTCAGAAGAAGAGCCCAAAGTATATAAAGCTATGGCAATACGCTTCTCCAGAGGAATTGCGGCTCGGCAGTTTGTGTCCTTCTTCCGTAGCACTTCCAAACGATTAACCAACAGAGAAAAGCAGGACTTCTCCATTCTAAAACTTTCCTTAAAAACGCCTCGTTGTTTTCGGGTACATCCTTCTCCCAAAATGTACCGAACCGCTTTTGAAAAACATAACATATATATTTTTACTTTAAACTTTGGTGTCATTTAGTAGTAGTGAGTGCTTACAAATGACCACAACCTTCCTGGCTTCAGTGTTTTCAAAACAGATATCCATTCTATTATCTCCTCCTCGTCAAAGTTGTCCTCATCATCATCATCCATGTCCAGCAACATGATTAGCTTGTGCAAGAATATGTTTTGCTGCTGAATCACATTTACAACCATTGCAATGTCATTTAAATTCATTTTAATTCGAGTGTATGTCTTGCACATACATCTCTATAATTCTGTATCTGATCAATGTGGCAAAGTAGCTGCGATCAACCCACAGTCATCCATGCGATGATTTAATATTAAAAAAAAAAAAAATTCATTTTAATTACAAACGTAAACAAATTTTCACCGCACGCAATTGTGAGCATCAGCTGTTTCTCATGGATGGTGGATGGTGGATGGTGCCAATGTGAATCGGTGTTTCACATCTTTAAAAAATTCAACCATTCCCCGGGATGGGCTCAGTGTGCAGAGGGTATTAAGCTTAGAATGTGGAACACAGGAAAAGAACAAAATAAAAGATATAACCTGTTAATATCAAAATTAAATATGTCGACACTAGTGTGCTTCAGCACTTTTTACTTGCATATATTTTATTAATCAAAGCCATTTCTAAAATATACAACGTCTCTTATTGTGTTATGACATAAGACGTAACTAAATTTGCCTCCGATGTTAAAAAAGCGTGGGAGAAGAGGAGAATTATTAATATACAGTATTATTATGTCTTCCAGCCATCAGTCATTTGGGACATTATTTGGGACAAGTAACAATTAATGATCGATTGTTACATTCTTAGATCCTCAGTTCTTCGTATGAAAGCCTGTAGAACTGTATAGGAGCGGCTTCGAAAACTAGTTTTGCGATTAATATCCTATTCTATCAATTTAAAAAAAATTAAAATAGTTTTCTAATGTAAAACAACCGAAAACTTGGGTGGTGTAAAGATTTATTGGCGGGTCAAAAAATGGTACGGGCACTCGATCGAATTATTGCGCTTCCGCCTTGCCCTAACCTTACTTACACTAGACTTCATACATCAAATTTTACGAACTGGCGAAGAAGCTGCGCTTCTAACAGAAATGCTGAAAGCTAAGCTAATAAATATATGATGTTCCTCATACCACGTTATATCAATGCCTGTTTTACACCTTTTAATGCAGATTTTATAGGTGTTTCATTTAAAACTCTCTGCACACTAAACACATCCCAAAGGAATGGTGGAAATTTTTTAACCCCATCCCTCACCCTTTGCAAAACAGCTGATGCACAGAATTTTGTACGGCGGAAAATTTGTTAACTTTTATGAAACAAAATTAATTTGTATTTCATTGGAATGGTTGTGAGTGTAATTCAGAAGCAAAATATATTCTTGCACAAAAAAATTCTAAATTGGACATGGATACTAATATGGGGCCAACATTGAGTATAGATTTGATTATAAATATTTCTGATATCTGTTGTAAACACTGTATTTTGAAAAACGGTTCGGACATTTTAATGAGAAGGATGCTCCCAAAACAACAAGTCTATTTTTAAGAAAAGATTTAGAATGGAGAGGACCTGCCTTTCTGTTTTGGATAATCGTTTGGGAGTGCTCCGGTATAGGGACAAGAGCCGTAAACCCCCTGAACCACTCTTAACAACGAATATGCGCGTCCAGTTGCAGAACGATGAATCAGCTGAGGTATTCTCTCGGCAGTTACTGGACACTGGGAATAAACAGCTGCCAGTCAAGAAACATATTAATGCCCGAAAATTTTTGTAATATAGTAACATCGATGG